>CP126892.1:108082500-108780000 GCA_030440675.1 Furcifer pardalis | reverse complement strand
TAAGTGGTTACTAGCTCTTTAAGGGCACAAGCAAGACAGTGCTCTGCAGATGCCATAGCGCTGTGCCTATTTGCTTCGGAGGTGACGTGGGCATCTCTCAATGGGCTTAAAAGAGAGCACTGTGTCAGTTTACATCTAGATGAGCACTGAAGTGTCAAATTGTACGCCTGAGCTATTAACATTTCTGTATATTACACCTCGTAATTAACCCGAGGAATCGCCACTCTCTGATTTCCACCATCTACAAATAATCTCTTGGTAGGAAGAGGGGCTGTTTCCAATTCAAAACTGTCTATACTGTGGGGAATCAACTTGTCTGGGAATTTTACCTTGAAAGCAGACTTACTGCCTGTGGCCACCATTGATTTCATGTGCTCAATGTGCTGGTATTTTTTCCAGCTCTGGAATTCCTTTTCCTCTAGGGCAGAGGTTTCCAACCCAAGGCCTGCAGGACAGATCTGGCCCACAGTGCTATTTTATTTATTTATTTATTTATTTATTTATTTTATATTTGTTTATCGCCCTCCTCCCCGAAGGGACCCAGGGCGATTTCCAACAATTTTAAAAACAAAACGGCCACTCCTTTTGAAGCTATTGCAACAAAATGGCCACCCCGATCGTTCAGGCAGGGCAAAATGGCCATCTGGCCCTCGAAGCTGGCTGAGAGAATGTGACCCGGCCCATGGCTTGAAAAGGTGGGAACCCTGGCTGTAGGAGGTCTATCAAAGCTGCTGAGTATTACAGGAATAGATTTCAGTGAAATTTTGGGCTTAAGAGCACTGATCAGGCGATGGACTGACTTAGGCTTCTGGGAATTGAAGTCCAAGAACCAAAGGCAGGGAAACACTGGTTTTTATTCCTTGCTGCCAGGTATCTCAGCTAAGCTCTCTTTGTAAACCCATGGCAGTTAAAACATTCAAACTGCTGCATTTCTGCAATTCACAGTGCCTGAAAGACAGAATCTCTTCCAATGCTCTTCAAATATATGGTGATACAGTAAAACCTCAGTTAACATAATTAATGCATTCCCTGGAATGTTTCTTCAAGTGAAAATTACTTAAAACCAAATTTTCCATAGGAATGCATTGCATTCAGTTTCCCACAGGAATGCATTGAAAACCAAAATATGTTAACCGAAATGCAGTGTCTAATAGGAATGCATTGGAAACCAATTAATCCATTCCAGAGACAAATTTTTCATTTCATTTCATTTCAGATTTATACCCCACCTTGCTCAGGCAAACCTGACACTAGGTGGCTTACAAAGTATAAAAAATAACATAACAAATTTCACATTATCATAATCACAATCATCACAGTATCAGAAAAATAAATATATACATATGAATAAAAAAATCCTTAAACTGAGCCACAATTTTCTATAGATTTCCTTTTGTTATGTAATTTTTATGTTAACCGACCCGTTTGTTAAAAAAGGTTCCACTGTATCTCCATTTTGCAACAGTTTTTATTTGGTGAGGCAGTTATTTAGAAATCTTTTTTTTAAAATAAACAAACAAGAACATTAATTAAAAAAAAAAAACCAAAACCAAATTATAGTTCAATAATATCCAAGCAAGTCTTAATGGAGTTTGTGGGTTGAGTGTTCAAAGCAGTGGTTCGGTGATTAAAAATACGTTTTCCTTTTTTAAAAAAGCTCCTCGTTCTGGTTTGTAAAAATAGATGGCGAACATAAGGTACAACATAAAAATCCATGTGGTACAAGGAAAAGGAGGACTAGTGGGCCGGGGGGAGGGTGGGGAGAAATAATAATAATAAAAAGTAGAAACCACTTTAGTCCGAAACAGATGTGCAAAAGAAAACTCCAGTTTTATTATTATTGGGTTGATTATTTGTGTGTATGTGTGTGTGTGTTTCTGTGCAGAGGAGATATTTTTGGTCTCTGCTAGGTTTCTTTTACAGCAATGCTCCTTTCTAGAATTTACTTTCCTTTATTAGAGTTGCAACTCAGGCTTCGTGCGGCCCTCTGGGGGTTCTGGCCAGCCGTTGGCAATTTCTCTCAGACACCCAATTACCCCTGACGTCAATGCCGTCTCCCCCCCTTCTCCCTTGGGTGGCCGCATTTTTCCCCTTCGTAACACTAATAGCCGACTAGCTAAGTGCCTGTTATTTCCTTGGCAGAAGATTTGATTGTGTTTTGGGCCGGATACTAAATCCGAAAACTATGTAAAAATGTCAATAGGTGAGCGCTCATTGATTTTGGTTCGTCACGGTGATATCTGAGCCCCTTTGGGGTGGGGGGGCCTCCGTCGGGGGAAAGTCTTTTACAAGAAAGATAATATAACAGAAAATTACTGGCGCTCCACCGGTCTCTGGTGGTTTCCTTAGGGGCCCCCGCTAAGTTTCTGTGGAACCGACAAATGCTTTATTAATCTAAACTTGCGGTTGCCGTTCTGTTCAGAAGGTTTTTGAGTTTTAATGATCCAGCTCCGGTGGAAGGGACTTGGAATGTGCGAGGCTCTTTGGCTCACCGAGTGGGAGAGAACCCCATACTGAGTAATGAACTCCCAATGGGTTGCCGGAGTGATAGAGCGCTGTTTCCATGCCTGGTTCCCAGGGACACTTTCAGCAGCCCGCTTGGCCTGCTTCTTGCCAGGCGGAGGTCTGCGCGAGCAGATAAAGTCGAGGGAGTGAGAGACCGCCTGACAGCTGTGTTGGGCCCACACTGACTGGGAGAGGCTGATAAGGCCCCAGCAAGGAGGGAGAACCAGCCGCTTTGCTCCACCAGCAATCTGACAGGATAACAACAACTGGCAAAGAAAGTTGAACACAACTGGTTTGGAAAAAGGGGGCGGACTGGGGAGAGAGAGCTGTTAGGAAAGATAATGGTAATTGATTGAATCAAAGTAGCAGAGGCAAGCCCAGGATATTTCTCGCCTTCTCCTCCCAGCCTCCCCTCTGCCTTTTCCCTCCTCCTTGCAATTAATTTTTCTCTCCTCTCCCTCCCCTGATTTTTCCAAACTGAAGTATCCTAGGAGCTCAGGTTGCAATGTGCATAAGCTGCTGGGGAAGATAATAAGCATATGCTCTTGTCGGCTTTCGGAAGGGGAAAACTTGGGCCAAGAAAAGACGATTAAACAAGCAAATGAGCAACGGGGAAAAATAATAATACACTCTACAGTTAATAAAGCAAATGTGTCCACTTCTCGGTTCAAAATGTGAGCCTTTGTTTATTTGTCTCATTTTTAAAGGGCTAAAACATTCTTTTGTGGTGTTCTGCGAAGATATGCAAAGACATTATGCGGGGATGCTCTTGCCAATCACTTTTGAGTTGTATTTCTTTTATTTCTATTGATTGGGTCGTCCTGCTTGATCTAGTTACAGTTAAAACAGTGTTGAGTTCTTCATGGCTGATCTGTCCTAACTTGATTCCACCCAGACCTTTCACCCCACTGTCAATAACTCAGTACAGTCAAACCTCGCATAAAGAATGCTTCGCTTAAAGAGTAACTCGCTTAAAGAGCAGAATTTTCTCTGAATGTTCACTTTGCTTAACAAATAAAACCAACCTAAAACTCGCTTAACAAATAAATCGGGGTTCGCAATCCCCCCATTGGTCACTTACAATGGTGTTTCGCTTAAAGAGCAAACTCGCTTAAAGAGCAATCCTGTGGAACACATTATGCTCTTTAAGCGAGGCACCACTGTAGTTTGTTCATGCATCCCTGTTGGTGTCCATAGTGTTATAGAACAGTTTAAAGTTCCTGCCCCAAAATGCTCACTGTCTTAGTGGGTGGATGGATGGATGGATTCAGACTCCAGTAGTAAACATACTTACTAGGAACCTGCAACATCAGTGGAAGGGCCTCCTGTATCGGGGAACAAGCCTTACTGAAGTGTAGGGGACTTACTTTTGGATAAATGTTACACTGTTAATTGTACAATTAATTGTACTCTTTGTTGCTCAGAGCAGTGGAAAGAGGGAAGCAAAAGAAAGACAAGAGTTTAGGAAGTGAAAAGAGAAACACAAGTTTAGGCATTAAGACCAAAGGACACGCAGAGATGATTAATCATATCCACTGAATCCTTTAAAAGTCCCAAAACTGTACCCTTCAGTTTTAAGACAGCCTTGTTCGGAAAGTAGCTCAGCTTTGATTGGGTCAGAGGCATTGTGGGAAGGTGACAGGAATGCACTGTTTCCTGATTTCAGGTTGGATCCTTTTCATAGCCTCTGATACCCTGATACAGTAATACCTCAGATAACGTTTACCTCGGATAACGCTAAAATCGCATAACGTTAAGTAATCTGGGGAGGAGAATTGGATCGAATAACATTAAGGTCCTATGGGATGGATTGGATAACAACCGCTGAAGCCTGTGTGGTTACAATGTATCTCTATGGAGCTTTAACGTTATCCGATGCATCCCATAGGATTTTAACATGGATCGGATAACACTAAAAATCGGATAACACCAAGACTTGTGGAACCAAGTCTTAGTGTTATCCGAGGTATTACTGTACTATGAAAGTAGGGTGTCCCCAAAATTGCCATACATAGGCAAAATCGCATTTCTCTTTTCCTCTCAATCTTTGACATTAGTCTCTGTATATTTCCTTCCTCTCCTCTTGCCAAATACAGTCACCCATCAGACAGCATCTATTTTCAGGTATTACCCTGAGAGGGTCCCCAAATAGACTTGTCTATTCATGGCTAAGTTAGGATGGGACCTAATTATCATTCAAAGCCCCATCCAAGTGCAGCTCTTTGATGCTTAACTAAAAAAGGTGTGGCTATCCCTCTGTCTTTATTTATTTTATTTCTAGTCTGCAAATGTGGAATCAGTGTATAGAAAGATTTGTTTTTCTGAGTGGTTTTCCATCTTCCATGGGATCTCTAAGCCATTTCTCCAGATTCTTGTTCAAGGCTGCCTCCTATGGGCGAAACAAGGGACAAGATACACAGTAAATTTGTTACTCACCAGATGATGAACCAAGAAAACACATCAATTCTCTGCTTATTCCTAAATTTTGGTCCCACTCTTCATCACCAAAAGTGCCAGAGCAGTTTACGGGTGATTGGAACAAAACAGTTCTTGTTTTAGGTTTGCAGACTAAAAAGTTAGACACAAACAAGAAGCAAAATGATATTGGGGAGGCAGACAGGTATTAGATCTTAAAGCATTGATTCCCAACCTTTTCAAGCCGGGGGCCGGATCACGCTCTCTCAGCTGGCTTCGAGGGCCAGACAGCCATTTTGCCCTGCCTGCACAATCTGGGTGGCCATTTTCCCCAACAGCTTCAAAGGGGCAGCCATTTCGTTTCTCGAATGTCCTTGGAAAGGTGGGGGCCACGTTCAATGGCGCCATGTGCTGGGTCTGGCCCATGGGCCTTAGGTTGAGAATGCCTGTCTTAAAACTTTTTAAATGGAAGCTGAGGACAGTAGAACAAGAAAGTCTTAGGTTTCTAGATGTGGAAAACTGATAAAACAAGCCTTTCTCCTCTCTTATCTCAATTCCATCTGCTGGGATGGTTGTTGCCTGTTGACACTTTGATTTGTCAATCGTTTTCCTTATTTGTACACAGGCTTTGTTATGGCTCTTTTAATATTACCTCCTTTTCTCTGGATGTTGCCATCCAGCCAACAATTCCGTGTAGCATATTTTCGGTAGGAAGCACGTTGTGTCACTCATCGTTCTGCTAATTAACCATGAACCCAAATATTTTGTACACTCGCAATATTGACATGGACCTTTCCAGTGATGCGTTGCTTGAACAAGTAGAACCTACATCCCTTTCTCAAAAGTTGAATCTGAATATTTGCCATCTGCTGAATATTGCACCAGTTCGTTTTTGTTTAGATCTGTTTTTAAATTTGTGTCCCAGCAATTATTTGCTCAGGGTGTGTGTTAGCAAAACCATATAAAAATGTTAGCCGTTAACTGGCTGTACCTAATATATATATATATATATATATATGGAAGAAGCAGAGAATGGGGGTTGGAGTGAGAACAATAGTAGATGTTTGAAGTTTAATAATGCCTTCACTTAAGCTCTATTGCAGAACAATCCTTTTTTCTCCTTGCCGAGGTCTGAACAGCCAGCCACCCGTTTTGATGTGCTGCCCCATGGAGCCCTGTCCTATGTGAATTTGATGGTCTGTTCTGCCCCCTTTGTCTCCTAACCCGTAAGGCCTGGAAATAAAAAGCGTAGCCTCAGGTAGCCAGGTTTCTCAAGCCTACAGATGTTCCAGAGGCGCTGCCTGGAGCAGTGCGCCTGAAATTATTTCAGGCAGTCGTTGTGGATAAATATTTCCATCCCCGGTCTATTCCATCTCCCACTCCATCTTTTGCTCTCGCTCATCTGTCTGTCCACCCACCCATCTTCCCTACCTTTTTTCCTGGCATAATGGAGGAGCTTTCGGAATCCAGCCATTCCTGTTTACTTTTAATGTTGCAAAATATAACAAGCAAAAAGTTGGGTTGTGGTGAGTTGGTATGAGCTGAGAAAAGGCTTTCACAGCAGCTGACAGACAGACAGACAGACAGACACACACACACACACACACATACACACATGAACTAGTGGCCTTCAGAACTTTCTCTCTGCTCCTGCCCCACCTCTTCTTTTTTCACCCCATGACTTGAAGGATGCAGGCAGTAATTAAAGGACCCCCAAGTTCCTCATTTTCTGTGTCTGGCCCTTTAATCTGGTTCATGTCAGCTAGCTATTTTCATTGTTCCTGCCTTTTCTCTTTTATTCCTGAGCTGTCCCTTTAATGTGAGAAATGATGGTCTTCAGTCCCCATATAAAGTTGGGGGGGGGGGAGGATACATAATATGGATGGAGGCACATAATGTCCTTTCCCCATATGCATCTTGGGATGTGTAGACTTGGATACAAAGAAAAGGGGATGTAAACAAAACTTGAGTACAGCTGTACCTCGCTTAAAGAGCATAACGCGTTCCACAGGACTCCTCTTTAAGCGAGTTTGCTCTTTAAGCGACCAATTGTGGGGGGATTGCGAACCCTGAGTTTTTGGTTGGTTTTATTTGTTAAGCGAAGCGAACATTCAGAGAAAATTCTGCTCTTTAAGCGAGTTACTCTTTACGCGAGTTTTGACTGTATTTAAAAACTAGGAGGGAAGGCCAAAGGCCGTCTTCGATAGGCATCTGAGATCAGTACAGTAAAACACCGGATAACGATTGGATCGGATAACGCTAAAATCACATAACGTTAAGTAATCTGGGGAGGAGAATTGGATCGAATAACGTTAAGGTCCTATGGGATGGATTGGATAACAACTGCTAGAGCCTGTGCAGTTACAATGTATCTCTATGGAGCTTTAACGTTATCCGCTCCATCCCATAGGATTTTAACATGGATCAGATAACACTAAAAATCGGATAACACCAAGACTTGTGGAACCAAGTTTTAGTGTTATCCGGTGTTTTACTGTATTTCCTCTTATTGTGGGGTTTGTCACATTGTGTAATCTGGAGAGAGTTTTCTCTAGTTGTTCCTCTACAAGAGAGCCAACGTGTTGGAAATGGAGAGTCGAGTCCATTCAAACCAGCTTTGCTTTCCTGCTGTTCCAATGTGACCAAGATTGCTTGACACCCACATCACAGGTTTGAACAAGGCTGAGCCAAGTTGGTGAAACGAGTGTGTTCTTCTCCCCTTGGCTCATGACTTTGTGAGTAATTTTACATCTTCAGGAGCAGAAAAGAAGAATGTAACCTGCAATGCTGTCTTAATCCCAGGGATTCCTCTCCTAACCAAACCACCTTCTAGTTAAGACGTCTTGAAAAGTCATCTAGTCCCTTGAATCTTCTGAATGAAGTTCTGGAGCTAGTCTTGGGTGGGGGGATCACTGTGCCTGGAGATAGAAGTGTGTGTTTATAATTCTGCACTGGAAAACCTGCAGCCTTGAGTGGAGCCTGGGAATTGAAATTCAAATACACCTGAAGGCTCAAAGATAAGAAACTCTGGTCTAGAAGAGACAGGCTAGTCCTCCAGGTGTTCTGGAGAAGCCCAGGCTTCCCTCAATGCCGTAGGCTTCCCACCTCATCCTAGCTCATTCTTACCTGTATTGGTTGGGTGTGGTGGCTCATGTGTCTAAGACACTGACTGGAAGGTGGCAGGCTAGCAGTTCGATATCTGAATACTGCAGGATGGAATGAGCCCCTGTCCCTGTCCCAGCTCCTGCCAACTGAGCAGTTTGAAAGCAAGAAATTGCAAGTAGATAAACAGGGACCACTTCATTGGGAAGGTAAACAGCATCCCATGCGCTCCGGTGTCTAGTCAAGCCTGCCAGATGTTCACGGAAATGTCTGCAGAAACAGACAGCCCTGGCTCTTTAGCTATGAAACAGAGATGAGCACTGAACCCAAAAGCGGATACAACTGGCTTTTGAGCAAGGGTGACCTATAAAAAACACTTCGTTTACAAAGAATGTAACAGTTTTGTTGATTAGGGTATGTTAATAAGCCTGTTAGGGGCTCTGGTGGCCGGGAGTGGCAGTGCTCCGTGGGAGATGCAAGGGTTTATGGGGCAGGAGGTCTTGCTTTCCTGTAGGCCGCATAGTGGGCACCTCTCAAAGAAATACCCATGTCTTTATCTCCTCTTTCCCCCTTTTTGCTGGGATCCTAAAATGTATGGTTCTTTTACAACCCCCAAGCTCCAACAGCTGTGAAAATGGTGCTGTTTTCCACTTGTGTGTGATGCCCTTTTGCCTCAGAAATATAGAGCTACCTGAGTTTGTTATTAAAGGAGGTGTTGATAAATGGCCAGAAAGGAGAGCTCAGGTGTAAATAGGAGTTACCGTAATGTTCTGCTCCCTGTCTTTTTTCAAAGTCACCAAGCACTGACAATAACATTAAGGGTATTTTGTAATCTTTCACCTGCAGTTAAAATAAAGACTGATATTTGTTTCAATTATTGATCAAAGCTTTCAAGTCTCACAGCTTCTTGGAGCTCTGCTCTTCTCTCTTCCAAGAGTTGAATTAAGCATGAATACTCTCACCTACTACAGTGCAGCTAGCAAAAATTCTCTTGTAAGCTTTCCACGTGAAGGTAGATTTTGATAGGGATGTTATTTTAAGACAAAAGTGGGTTAACATTGGGCCCTCCAGATGTTTTGTGCTACAGTTGACGTAAGCTCTCCCCTTTGGCCATGCTCTTTGGAAAGTCTAGGAGGAAACCTTGAAATATTGGGGAGTAATATTCCTTCTTTAAAATGAGTGGAAGATCCTAAAGGCAGCAATGGGGGAAAAATCAGAAAAGCAGTCTACACAAGATTACAGAAACCCATTTTTACAGCAAGAACAATCAAAACATTTCATAAAAGTCCCAGTGTGGTACAGTGGAGGAAGTGCCACTTGAAACCATCATAGTGGGCCCAATGGTCAAAATGAGCGGAGGAGGAACTGATTCCCAACAGTCATGGAGGCGGAAGAGGCCATGCCAGATGGAGTGGTTGTGAAGGTGCACCTTAATAATATCCTCAAGGCTGTGACAGTCCATTGCAGTCCCGGTGTTAAATCCTGCAGGTCTCATTTCATATGGGCCGCACGAGATGGCTCCATGATCTCCACTTCCCTGTTTTACGCTCACAGAAATATTGTGAAGTGGTTTGAGTTGAGAAAAGGTATCTTGTGATCTTTGTGATCTGCCATTGTTTTCTCCTGTGTGTTTTTTTAAGCATGTCCATCTTCTACAAAACCATTCAGTAACTGATTGCTGAAATAACGCTTAAAAAGAGGGAGAAAAGACTATGTTAAGGGGGAACAATCAAAATCCATGAAGCTTGGCTTGTATGTCTATGGGTGGGAGAGCTCACGGATGAAGGTTTATTTGGGAAAGCACTTGCTTCTTATTATTACCAATGAAGGGAGGTCGATCTGGAGCAGAGCCTTGTCAATATTCCCTAACCTGGCGTCTGGAGTTCTAGTGGAGCAAGTTTGAAGCTGTGGAAAGAAGAATGATGAGCAAAAGACCATAAAGCCCTGGAATCCACATTTCTATGGAATATACAAGTGGACTCTATGCGTGAACAGCGACAATGCCGAAGCATGTTGAAATCGTTGTCAAAATTATGTTTATACTCTGCTGTGATTTTCTTTGAAGACTGGGTATTTGAGCAGCTCCTGCTCCTGCCAATCCGGCGATGGCGCCATCGCTATTCACATTATTTCTGACTCTTTCAAATTGACTGTAAAATCTGTTTACCCAGAGTGAGGTTTGACAGAGCCAGGTAGCAACTCAATTGACTCTGCAGTGTAGACGCCCTGTCAATTTATGGTGATTTGGCCTCACTGTCATTCTATTGAGTCAGGTGGAATTTTTTTTTTAAGGAGCCCAGTCAAGAAAAATTGCATCATGTTAACAATTCAGCTCTTTGATTTCCCTGCCTTTAAAAAAAAGAACTTTGACATTGTGTTCATTGTTTTGTTTTCCAACTTTCCTTTCTTTTGCATATATACTAGGATGACAAAGTGTATAAATGTTTTAAGAGATGTTATCTATGTATTACTTTTTGAAGTGGAATTGAATTATGGTAGCAATGTGTAGTATGGCATTTGCTCAAAACTAGCTACACTGACAGAACTATGGGAAGAAATTGAAATGGCATGCATAGCAATACAAATGGACGCTGTGGTCAATGTGTATTCATCGGGGTGCCCAAACTTTTTGTGCTGGGGGCCCTGAACACACCCCTGGAACAGCTGAGCGGGCTTGACCCTGCCCCCAGAAACAGATGCTTCTGCGCATGCATGTCTGCATTCAATTCTGGCTTTGGCGCGGACACTTCTGCGCATGTGCAAAAGTGTCCACATTCACTTCCTGGTTTGGCGCAGATGCTTCTGTGCATGTAGGAAAGTGTCCATAGTCACTTCCTGGTTCAGCATGGATGCTTCTGTGCATGAGTGAAAGCATCCGTATTCACTTCCTGGTTCAGCGCAGACGCTTCTGCGCCGAACCAGGAAGTGAGTCCACACATGCACAGAAGCATCTGCACCTGCTTCCAAGAGTGGCGAAGGTGTTGTAGGCATGATGGAATGGCTTTGTGGGCCATAGTCAGCCTGCAGGCCGTAGTTTGGGCATGTCTGGTATACATTTTTGGCACCCTCTGTGTATAAAGAAAGGGTGTAAAGAGGCCAGGGAAGTGTTTGAGAGAGAGGCATGACCATATTGCCACAGTGCTGTAGTAATATGGTAGGTAGATCAGGTTCAATTTTTGGCATCTCTAGATGGAACTGGGCAAGACATTTCTAGAGAGCCAATGACCATTACTTAAGGATGGGCAACTTGTGGCACTGCATAAGGTATCAGAGGGCAATTCGCATCATCCATTGCCGTTGGTTGTACTAACTTGGCATGGGAGAAGTTGCTATCCAGTAGCACCTGGAGGGCCATATCTGTGCTAGATTGACCAACAGGTTGCTTGCTAATAAGGAAGGTGAGAGATGCCGATGGCTTTCTTCGGGCACTGGTTAACTCATGCTCCCTTCTGTATTCAGAAAGACCAAGGAGGTTTGCCCTGGAAAGTGATGGAACTGCCTTGAAATCTAAGGCTTCAGAGCCTTTTTCAGGCACTTAGGAAAGACATCAATTCAGAACAGACACGGTCTCCAGGCCTTGAGGGTCTGGTGATGAATGGATTCACTCTCAGCTTGAAAGAGTACTATAGATAGGGCATGCAGAAAAGTCAAGATGATCTAGATAAGTTAGGGAATTTGCAAACCACTTCTCTATCTTCTCTATCTAGAAAACCTTTGAAAGAATAACCATGTATCAGAAACAACTTGATAGCACACAAATATGGGCTTCATCCATTAAATTTGGAAATTAAAACCACATTTCCAGTCTTCACTGGTTAATTGCTTGCCGTGCTCATGCGACAGAAGAGAGAAGACTCTTGTACTGTGACAAACACTTCCCTTTAACCTCTTGAGGGAGCACCTTTTTAAAAATGTACTTGTCTAGTTTGAACCTAAATCTCCACTTTGATCACACTACCAGGAACAGTGCAGTGCGATGTATTGATTCCTAGAATGAGGATGTGAGAGAATAGAGGATCACAAGTACTGTGTGACTTATTTGGGACCTACATTTGAGACCTGTCCTCTTGCTTGGCAGTCTCGTGTCTGCTACCTTCTTCCCGGCGAGTAACAAAAGGTTTCACATGGCATGGTCTTGTTGTATGTCTTTCCCATCCTTTCCCAGTTAATTACTTTTCTAGGTTGTGAAGCACTTGACACATCACATTTTTTCTCCTAATACCCTTACATCAGTCAGAGTGGGTGAGTAGGGGAACAACAGAAAGGAGGAGAGCTCAGGGGTCTGGTGTTTGAAGTGGAAGTTGCACTTGGCTTGTTACATCCAGTTTTGTATTGTAAGATGTTGATGAACAAGATCTGGTCCCTTTTTTTGGGGGGGGGGGGAGAAGAGCTTTTTAACCCAGTCCATTGACAAAACTCATTTGTCTGCTGAAATGTTTACATTGTTTGTGTGTGATATGATTGAGGAGGAGGAGGAGGAAGGAGGAGGAAGGAGAAGGAGAAGGAAACTTTTTGAAGGAAAATTTTTTATTGATAAATTCTTACTACAGTAACATCTGTTGAGGTGAACTACATAAACTTGTTATCACTTTCAAAAACTTGAAAAAATATAGTTACATAGCTCAGTAAACATAGTTACATATACTGTATAGTGATTGTGGAGGAAAATATACAGTATATACAATATCAAAAGAACAATAATATTTAGAGAAGAAGAAGAAGAAGAAGAAGAAGAAGGAAGAAGAAGAAGAGACAATGACCACAAATTGTTTGCAATAAGATTGCGGCAGTTTAGGAAAGCACTACTGACATTCTAGGGACTTCAGTGGCTGAAGTGGCTAAGACGCTGACTAGAAGGCAGGAGGTCAACAGTTTGATACCCGAATACTGCAGGACGGAATGAGCTCCCATCTCTGTCCCAGCTCCTGCCAACCTAGCAGTTCGAAAGCAAGAATTTGCAAGTAGATAAATAGGGACCACTTTGATGGGAAGGTAAACAGCATTCTGTGTGCTCCAGTGTCTAGTCATGCCTGCCAGATGTCCATGGAAATGTCTGCAGAAGCAGACAGCGCTGGCTCTTCGGCTGCGAAATGGATGAGCACTGAACGCTAAAGTCGGATACAACTGGCTTTTGAGCAAGGGTGACCTTTACCTTACTGACATTCTATGTTTGGAGTAATTTTGTCTGGGATAAAAGAAAAGTTTGTTTGCCTGCCCAAAAATAACTCGATTTTTGGAAGAAGGAAGGTGCTTCTTCTTCTTTTTTTAATTAAAGAAATAATTAAAAAAAACAGAGGCTTAAGAATCAAAATATGCTTTTATTGAAGGTTTTGCTCAATGCTGGAATTCTCCTTAATAAGCTGAAACTTTCTGGGGTTGCCTCCGTTAGCAGTTGGGTGCAGAAGCCTTTACACAGGGGATAGACATCTTAATGCACCTGTAATTATCATGTAATTATCATGTAATGTGGGCTGAATTTTTTTTGCATATATGGCATTCTTTTATGAAACTTGAAAACAGCTGTAATGAAATCCACCCCTCCCTCTCCCAAGAAAGTTTTAATTCATTAATTTGGTGATTTAGGCACGTTCGGCATTTCAAAAGAAGCGGCTCCCTCCCTCCCCATCCAACCCTTTCAATACCCACTTCTTTATACGTACACAAATATTTTGAAACACTTTCATGGTGAGTAGCTTCAAGGTAAATAGAATAATTTAATCCTGTTTCGTTGAATATTTATCAGTTTCCTTGTTGGTAAAAAGTACCTTTCAACACAAGTGTCAAGTGGGTTGCAATTATCATCAAAGCGAGTAGGTACAAATAACGGATGGTCTTGTTGGTGAGAGCAAGGCATGTTTGTTTCATAAAGGGGAAATCGCGTGGAAATAAGTCTGTTTCCTGAGTGCTCACGCCTGCTCTCTGTCTCTGCCATTTAATTTCAACGAAACAGAGCTACAAAAGACTGATGCTGACAACTTGATTTCCACCGAAACTCCAGGCTAGGGAACAAATTATTTTAGTTGTGCTCCGGGATATAAATGATTCCTACTTGTTGAAAAAAGCATTTTGGGCTGCCTTGAAAAGCGGCTTTGAACTGGGAAATGTTATTTATTTAACTAGTTAATTAATGAACACGGACCTTATTTATTTATTTATTTATTTACTGTACAGTTGTACCTTGCTTAAAGAGCATAATGCGTTCCACAGGATTGCTCTTTAAGCGAGTTTGTCTTTAAGCGAAACACCATTGTAAATGACCAATTGTGATTTCTGGTGGGGGGAATTGCGAAGTCCAATTTAGTTGTTAAGCGAATTTTGGGTTGGTTTTATTTGTTAAGCGAAGCAAACATTCAGAGAAAATTCTGCTCTTTAAGCGAGTTACTCTTTAAGCGAGGCGAGGTTTGACTGTATATACTTGAGTATGTCAGGTTTTTTAGCCCTAAAATGAGGTCCAAAAATGGGACTTGATTTATACTCGGGTCACTGTAAACACTCAAAAACATACCCACACAAATGTCTAAATTAATTAATTTTACCATATTTCCATGTATTTTAATTATTGAAACTCACTAGTAGCTGCTGCATTTTCCACCCCCAACTTATACCGAGTCAATCTATTTTCTTAGTTTTAGAGGTCCAAATTAGGTACCTCGACTTATATTCGGGACTGACAGTCAAGTATGTAGGGTAATTATATTGCCACCAGGCGACTCCGGAAACAACAAGAACAACTTCTTCTTCTTCTTCTTCTTCTTCTTCTTCTTCTTCTTCTTCTTCTTCTTCTTCTTCTTCTTCTTCTTCTTCTTCTTCTTCTTCTTCTTCTTCTTCTTCTTCTTCTTCTTCTTCTTCTTCTTCTTCTTCTTCTTCTTCTTCTTCTTCTTCTTCTTCTTCTTCTTCTTCTTCTTCTTCTTCTTCTTCTTCTTCTTCTTCTTCTTCTTCTTCTTCTTCTTCTTCTTCTTCTTCTTCTTCTTCTTCTTCTTCTTCTTCTTCTTCTTCTTCTTCTTCTTCTTCTTCTTCTTCTTCTTCTTCTTCTTCTTCTTCTTCTTCTTCTTCTTCTTCTTCTTCTTCTTCTTCTTCTTCTTCTTCTTCTTCTTCTTCTTCTTCTTCTTCTTCTTCTTCTTCTTCTTCTTCTTCTTCTTCTTCTTCTTCTTCTTCTTCTTCTTCTTCTTCTTCTTCTTCTTCTTCTTCTTCTTCTTCTTCTTCTTCTTCTTCTTCTTCTTCTTCTTCTTCTTCTTCTTCTTCTTCTTCTTCGCTTTGTAACATCTTATGAAGGAACTATAACCGTCTGTCCTTTCCAGGTGAGAGCTGCACAGGAAAGATGTCATTCTAAACAGAACAGAAAACAGAAATTTTAACTAACCTGCACAGTTTGCTGTTTCTTTCTTCCATTCCAGGTGTTCCTTGTCTTAGAAAGCAAAGAGTTTGACTGGGCAGTCTCCAAAGCTTTCTAATGTTCTGCAATTCTATCTTCTTGTAAGCTGAGAATTCTTTTGTTTTCTGAACAATCGAGCAATCCTTCTCTGAATGTTGTGATATTTTAGGACAGGGGGTGCCTCTCTGAGGGCAAATGATCAGATTATATCCTTCATGCTGTCTGTCTCCAACGCACTTGTGCCCAGATAACATTGATAGTTTTGAATGTCTGTATAAATTAGAGATACAGAATATAGGTGTGGTTGAGATAGATGCAAGAAAATAAGAGGACAGGTCTGTATTTTCTCAAATATTGCAGGATCAGAATCCAATATTTAGTATCCATATGTTGATCTGGCACGGCCACTGATTAATTTAAGATGATATTTTAAATAGATCTGTTAGGTGACTATGTATGCATGAATGGGGGAAACTGTTTTAGTGGAGTCGTATGATAACATCTGCATTAGTGCAGCACATTATAAAGATCATTAGTGCTTGGAATATATTATCAGGTGTTCTCTAATGCACTTTTGATGAGCTTTAATGGTGCTTTCTGTAGAGTTTCCCCCTCCAACCTCCCCTTCTTCCTGTCTCTTTCCACTTCATTTTAGTAACGACTTAACCCAGATGGCTGATTCCATCCGTCCCAGGTCCAAAGATGTCTGAAAGTGTCCATGAACTCGTTATTGGACTTGGGCTATCTTTTTGTGCAGGATAGAAATTTTGGGGAAAGGCTATAACTCAGCAGTTCAGCAAGTGTGTCATGTTGGAAGCTCTTCAGATCTGGCAACTTCTGGTTGAGCAAAGGAGAACCTTCATCTAGAATCTCCAAGCATTCCTGCCCATTATGTAGAAAACTACAAGCGAGATGAATCATCTCCAGGAAATATAGTGTGGAGCTTCATGATCGCTTAGCAGTTCAGTTGCTGAGGATGACGACCTGAAGGTCAGCTGGTCAGCCTTCCGAGACCGGAGTATTGTGTGTTGGAGTGAGCGCCCTTTGTCTGTCCCAGCCCCTGCCAACCCAGCACTTGGGGTGGAAAAAAGAAATTGAAAGTTGATAAATAGGTACTGTTTTGGAGGGAACAGTAACAACGTTCTGTACACTCCAGCATCTTGTCATGCTTACCACATGGCCACAGAAATGTCTGCAGACACAGACAGGGGTCCAGCTCAGTAGCTGCCAGGTTTTCATGAGTTCACCTATGAAGAAGAGGAGGCTCAGAAGTAAGAGATGAGCACTGCACCCTAGAGTCATACATGGCTAGCTTTAGAGTAAAGGAGACCTTGACCTTGACTAGGGGTGCCCGAATTTTCTGGCCTTGGGCTAGTCACATGGTTCCTCCCACCGGAAGCGGAAGTGAAACTCAGGTGTGTGGGCGCATGATGCACCCACACATGTGGATAATGTTGCCGTAAATGACCCACGGCTGTCATAAATGTGTTTATGACAGTCATGGGTAATTTACAGAAGTGTTATGCATATGCATGTTTTACTTCTGCTTCCGGGAATGGTGCGGACCAGATGATGGTGCGGACCAGATGGGCCGAATCTGGGCCGTGGGCGCCCCTGACCTTGACTATATTGTTAATAGTGTTGTTTGGGGGTAAGGATGGTGAAGCCCAACTCCCTGGAAACCTTGAGCAGGCAGGTGCGTGCACCCAGGAGTCCACCTCAGTAGCGGCCAGGTTTTCATGGGTTCACCTACGAAGAAGAGGCAGCTCAGAAGCAAGACATCACTCGAATGACTATGATGGACGACAGAGCATCTGTTCTGGCTGCTGCTTTTGAAAATGCTCTCTTTGGGTGCCAAGAGCTCTGTAAATATTTTGGATTATCAGTCAGCAAGGCTGTGTACAGCTGAAGGAAGGAGGCTTTCCCTTCTTTTCTTTCCATTTGCACTTCTGCATTGGCCTTGACTAGGCTTCGGAGGACTGCCGTTCATCCATTACCTTTCTTTCTTTCCTTTTTGATAAGCTGACATTGTCCCCAATATTTCTCTTGTGTAATTTCCCTTTACCTCCTCGCGACTCAGGAGAATTAAGGGCTGATTACAATAGCTAATTGTAATTTGCTCAAAAGCTAAGAGGAGCGGAGTAGGTTTTATGCCATCAGAAGCATGTGGGAATGTGAAAGAGGGAAATTTGGCTTCCTGTGGGACCATACAGATTTGTTTGAAGCAAACTTTCCAGATTTGTAGATCCTAGTTAGACCTTTCTTTGTTTTCCAGTTGGACACCTCCCAAGACCGGGTCTGGGTCCAACAGTTTGGCATTTGCAACAGATCAAGCATTCTTCTCCATTACTTCCTCTATTAGCCTTTTGGGTGTAGACGGAGATGCAAGGTTCTCACTCTGACACTTCTACTGGTCTCCACCAGTGTCATTTGGTGTTCTTGTTGTCTCTGGGTGTAGTGAAAGACTGGTTCTATTCCAATTATTTCACTTATAACCTCCTTCCTGATTTTATCCCTTCTAGTCACTCCAGTAGCCTTCCTCAGGCATCTCATTTCACTATCAACATTTGATTATGTTTTATTGTAAGTGCCCATGTTTGGCACTGGTAACATAAGGTGAGAATGAATTTGCTTTGTATGAGGCGCCTCCTTGTGCTGGTCGGTGGGCCACATTAATGAGCTCCATGGGCCAGATTAGGCCTGTGGGCCGTAGGTTGGGAACCCCTGATATAGAATCTGTCACTATCTCATTTCTAAATAGAAGTGCACCCAATTTCACACTTGAGTGCCAGTAATATTTTCTGGATTCCTCTTTTCTACACGGAAGTTCTCCCACTTCTTTCGCTCATTCTGATGGAAGGCCACTTGGCAGACGTTTTGTGTCATCTTGTACACGTGATGCCACATTTCATAAATGTCTGTTTGCTACGCTGTGAAGACAGAAGCACCGTTTTTCTCCCCCAAAGAGAATAAATTAAACTAGCCACTTACAGATTGCTGTACTTTGGGGGGAAAATGAGTTTTCTGCATGCATATGTTTTTAATTTTTTAAAAAACAACCTTAGGATGGACTCTGAAGTGAATTGCCTTTAAAGAAAATTATGCTTTTAAGTTGCTTTTTGCTGCTTTTTATCATCAAGGTACACTTTTGCAAATGTAATTGGAGGGTGTCCACTCACCTGCAGGGGGAGAAAGGATGAAGTTGTGACTCCATTTTTTACAGGAGGATTTTTCTCCACCCCTTCCTCCCTTTTTTTGTTTGCACAAAAGATTTCTAAAACCACGTTGTGCCATTCCCCCCCTGCCTTCTTAATGTATTTTTATAGGGCACCATTTAAATATGCACCTTTTATCCTTTTTGAAATCATGAATGAGACACTTTAAACAGGTGCAGGTTGATACTTAGATGGCTTAAGTATAGTTTCCCAGGAGCAGATATGAACTTCTTTTGCAACAATTTGGAAGCCCCTTTTTCTCACTTCTGCTTAAAAAGCTTTTATATTACTGGGCTGTTGCATTATGAATGTGTAGTGAGTGTGAATTAACTTATAAGGGATACACAATGGTGTTCTTTAATGTCCTTTTGGGAAGAAATGTGTACTGGAGAGAGATGTGATCCCTGAAGCTTGTTGTAGGTGGTAGTTTAGACTGAGCTGAGATTTTGTTTGAATTTTTATTTGAATTTTAATCTATAAGCTTCTAGCTCTCATCGATGTTCCTAGATCAGTGATGGCAAACCTTTAAGAGACCGAGTGTCCAAACTGCAACCCGACCAACTACTGCCAGAAACATGCACCAGTGAGGACTTCTGTTTGGCCAAAGGTGAAGCCAAGAAAGTGGCTCCATTTTGGCATTCTAGGGCTTGACCTGAACGTGAAAGAAAAAGCTGACCTAGAGCAGGGGTCTGCAAACCTGGCTCTCCAGGTGTTCTTGGACTTCAATTCCCAGAAGCCCAAGTCAGCACTCCTGCTGATCAAGGCTTCTGGGAACTGAAGTCCAAGAACAGCTGGAGAGCCAAGTTTGCTGACCACTGACCTAGAGGAATTTTCTACCTCAGAAACTGAGATTTTGAGCCAGAATCCTACAAGAACAGATACGCACCTGTGATTCTACTACTTGCAGTGAAGGGAAAGAATAATATGGATAATGCAGGGTCAAATTCTACAAGTGTGCTTTAAAAGAAAACTGTGAATCGGCTTAATTGAGGTCCTTGGGAGGATGAACTCAAAATAGCTGTCTTCTGTCCTCCGTTTTTGCCATTGCAGTTTGTCTGCAACGCCAAGATCTCTTTCTCCCCAAATATCACACCAATTTTTGCAAACTGGATAAAACCAATCAGTGAAAAACAAAGCCCATGAAGAGAACACAAACTAACTCATAGAGAGGTTCATGTACCTCTAGAACCATGTGATCCGCCCACTGAACCATGTGACTGGCCTGTGGCCTGAAAAATTTGGGTGCCCCTGCTCTAGAAGCCTCCCTATCCTATGATTTAGTTGACATTTCACAACCTTGTGCTTGCATGAAAGCGTCACATGCACACCAACCTCATAATAAAATATCGCCCTACCAGACAAAGCCGGATTTTCTATCCCTGAATTTCAATGCTCGGTATATCTGCCTCTGTAGTGTGTATGCATCTATGAGGCAATTAGCGCAGTCCCCTGTGTACAGCCTAGACCCACTGCCACGTACAACCGGTAAATTACATCAGACAGGGTTTGAGCTGGGCCATGGACCCCCTGCTTCATGTCTGTCACGCAGGCCGCTGAGCTGGAAGATACCTCCCTTGATGGCACCAAGAAGGAGCTACAAAGAAGCGTTGACTCAGCTGGGAACGGTGGTCCTGCAGACTTCAGTGGTATTATAATGAGGACGCAACATCATCTGAAGATGGTACGTGTCACTTGAGCACCACCTTTGGAAAGGAACCGAAGGGTGGAGGGGAAGAAATCCTGTTAGAGAGGAGTCTCACGATTTATTATCGGTTCCTCTCTGCCAAAGAGGCCGGAGATCTGTTGAGGAAGGAAGTTGTCTTTTTTAACGCAGTGTTTGGTTGTACAGCAAAGCCTTCAGTCTTCAGATCAGAGGCCTTTGGGTCATTGTTGATTAAGCATAAAAGGCACTTGCTAGTATGGATCTCTTGCAAAGCAAGCACTGACTTAAGAAGAAAAAAACCCCAGCCTTTGAACAGGCGTAGGAGGTTTCTGTTTGCTTTTTGTTTTGGGTTTCATTTCTGTAGAAAGTAGTTTCTCATTAAAAATGACAGATGCTCTTCTTTAAAAAAAAGAATAGCTATACATCTTGAGACGGGGACTCTCCTAAACAAGCAGACAGTTTTGCTGCTACCATTCAGGACATAAAATCTATACCACTCCCCTGTTTAAAAAAACCCCAAATAATGTTTGTTAAAACTGAGAAAAGTGAATCAGTCTTTTGAATTTCATTCTCCAGTCCCTGGGCTATTGATACAAAGACTTATGATGATTAAGGGTAGGTGAATCAGTGTACAGTATTTCTGTTTTTATGACTTTCTAATGGGCTCTGACATAAGTCTGTTCCATTTCCTCTTTAATCTGTGAATATATTGCTCAAATCTGCATTTAAACAATGTTTTCATGCGCACTTCTACTTGTGTTTTCTCTCAAAATACGATATTTAAAGGATCTTTTTATAAGCTGAGGATTGTATCAAAACACCTAGGAAGTGCAAAGCTGTTGGATAAATAACCACTAGTCTGAATATGAATTCAGGGGAAGTTGAACAGATTTGTCAGCATTGCAATTTGCAAAGATCCTATGGAGCAATGGGGTGTCACCATTTGCCTGTAGTTTGCATATAGATTAGTTTTAACACACAATGATTTGGCCTGGATATAGACCACAGTTTAGCGTGATGGGTAGTAACCTGTTTGTGCTTTCTTCTCTCCATCTTTGCCCGTGTCTCTCTATGACTTTCTAACTCAGAGGCTCTCAATGTTTTTCAGCTGTGGGTCGGTCCATGTCCTCACAGACAGCTGAAGGGCCAGACGGGTGCCGTAAAACGTGTCTGTAGCTGTCATAAACACGTTTACTTGGCCATAAAGGATTCTGCAGCTGATTCTGGTGGCAGTGGCTGAAGCAAGGTCAGGGGTTGGATCATTTGTTTGAAAACCCCTGCTCTAACCTAACCACAGCTTATTTCATCTCAGTTGGGAGCTGTGGTTGAGTCTAACTATGGTTTATTTAATTGTAACACGAAGAAGAACAGCTGTTTGGGTTGCTTTCATGAAACACAGTTTGATTCAATGATTCATGTAGGTTCCAAGGGGCTCTTACAGCTATCGGCCTGGCCCACACAGCACTGTACACTGTTTAATACTGTTTAACACCAAAATTTACCAATTTTATCAACCCCGCAGAGGACATTCAAGCAGTCTGGCATTCTTGTATATGTCTGGGGTCATTTTTAGTGGGCTTTATGCCCTCCCCTGAAGGACCTGGGGCTCGTGGCACACCAAAAGTTATCCATCTCTCCCAGTTGGGCAGGAGTAGTGTGTTTATGGCAGTCCAAAATAGTCCAAGCTTCTGATTTTATCGCTGACAAGTGGCAAAGGCCCTGAGTGCATTTGATTTCTGCAGGTCAAGAATGTTGATAGCAATGATTACAAGAAAAGCATCGACAGCATGCGGTCGTTGGGGCCAGCTATATTATTTAGCTATAATTTCTCTCCTGCCGAGGTTGAAACATATTTGTCCTCCCAAGAATGTTTCCGTAGCCATTTCTTGTCTTGCACGAACATTGAGGGTGTGTGTATGTGTGAGGATCAAATAACTTTGGGCAGATAGGGTTACTAGGAGGTGGTAAAGCAGCACACTTGCAAAAGGACATGAGAATTAAGGGTGAGTGGTTACAAAACCCTATGTCAGTGGAGGTGAACCTTGGCACTCCAGATGTTCTTGGACTTCAGTTCCCAGAAGCCCTGATCAGCAGGAGTGCTGACTTGGGCTTCTGGTAATTAAAGTCCAAGAACACCTGGAGTGCCAAGGTTCGCCACCCCTGCCCTATGTCCTACCTACTTAGAGCACTTTTGTGTCCTAGAGTTCTTCTTAGAAGAAATGTAGTTCTCTTGATCTGTAGAAGGGTGTCCCTTCTAAAAGGCCCATTTCAACTCAGGTTGGGCAGTTTGAGACATCATACCAATGTTTCCTAACCTGCCCATGTTCAAAACTGGGTGTATTGCCATTACTTGAAGGGAAGCCATAAGGATTATCTCTTTCCATGAAAAGACCGAGATGGAGAACACGTGGCTTTCCAGATGATACTGGCTTTCATCAACGTAGCCATTTGGGAAGGATGGCAGATCTTGTAGTCCGTTTTCATGTACAGGGCCATTTATTCCCTATCCCTGCTTTAAATCCTCTTTCTATCCTATCAACATTTTCTCTGCCTGTTATAGTCCTTACCTTGGATACCTTGAAGTCATCATTCAGCAAGGAGTCCTTGTATGAGTAGACGTCTGTGTAATGACATCCTGCACAACTTCTGTCCATAATGATCTGTCTTTGGCAGTTATTTTCCATGTTGGTCCAACATTTTTCTTGATAAAATCTTCCCATCTGTGAGGTGGTCTTCCCTTAGGTCCGTGATAGTGAACCTTAGCACTCCAGTTGTTCTTGGACTTCAATTCCCAGAAGCCCAAGTCCCTGTGAATCCACACAAATAGGTTTACTGGCACACCAGGTGTTCTTGGACTTCAATTCCCAGAGGCCCAAGTCCCGGTGAATCCACACAAATGGGTTTACTGGCACTCTAGGTATTCTTTGACTTCAATTCCCAGAAGCCCAAGTCCCTGTGAATCCACACAAATGGGTTTACTGGCACTCCAGGTGTTCTTGGACTTCAATTCCCAGATGCCCAAGTCCTTGTGAATCCGCACAAATGGGTTTACTGCACGTACACACAACAAACCCATTCATGTGGATTCACAGAGGCTTGGGCTTCTGGGAATTGAACACCTGGAGTGCCAAGGTTTGCCATCACTGCCCTAGGTCTTTTGCGACCTCTCCAATACCAATTCATTATTCTGACACTCCATCTATTGTCGCTTGTGCATGACATGGCCAATTCACCTTTATTTGTTCATCAAGTATTCTGTTACTAATCTTTTAGCAGTGATTTTCACCTGATATCTTCGTTTTTTTTACTTTATTGTTATAGTCCTACTAAATAAATATTTATAAAGGGAGAAAAAAAGTTATATGCATTACATGGTTTTCAAAAGTTCTTTTTTAACCGATGCAACGAAAAGGATTAATGTTGAAGTCTTATGCCTTTTTTTGCAAAACAAACAAAAAGGATCTCTTTCTCTCTCTCTAGCTCACACATGTGCTTCTGGAGGAAATTGCTGCGTAAAGGAAGAAAAAATGAAAAAGAACAGGGAGGATAGGGGGCAGGAATGGCAGGGAGAATCCCAAAAATTTCCATAGAAATCAGCTAAGTTATTATTGATTCACAGAGCACGACAAAACATCACTGCATGAATTAGCAAACAGCTGTTTCTAATTTGAGTTTAGAACGGTACACAGAGGAACTTGTTTTAGTGTTCACTCCTTTCATTTATAATGAATTTTAATCACCGCTACAGGTGAGAAAAATGTAGAAACAAGCTTGTATCTTGTGGAAGAAACAAAGGAGAGACAGATGCTAACAGATTTACAGTCTGTGATAAAAGGAATGTTTTGGTACACTTTAGATGTAATTAGGGTGCAGCTGCTTGTGGTCCCAAGTCCACGATGCACAGCAGAATGCAGTGTTGGCGGCTGTTCCAAAGGGAATATACAAAAACAGTGATTCAACCCCGAAAGCATTTAGTGTATTCCTCGTTCTAACATAAAACTTTTCTCCTCCACCCGCTCCCTAAGTCATTTATTGCAGAGGGATACAACTTGCTAAATAAGATTGATTTGAGCACAGATTTTGGCTTGACGTGTCTATCTAAGGGTTGCTAAAATTTAATCACCACATCCGTTAATCAACCAACAGGGCCTTTTCACACAACGTTCAGAAGCAAAACCCATTGAGTTAAAAAAACTGGCTCCCCAGGGGAGTGGATGTAGGATTGAATTGTAATGCGCCGTAATTGCATTGTTGTACATACTATTTTTAAAAAATGCCTTCCGTTTTATTGTGAGCCATTTAAGGATAGTTTTACTCCGAAAGGTGGAGTGCTTAAATAGATACAATTAAATGCATCCTGAGAAAAAGAGGTAATTTACTAAAAAGATACCTCACAATTAACTGGGTGGGTGGATTTGTAATATGTTTAATCATTTAAAAACAAAGGTACTGTAGTTGTAAAAACTGCAGATGGCCAGGATCGTTGGAGCAAAGTCATTCTTGTTTCTCTCTAACTTCCAGGTGTTATAGTGGAATGCTTCTTAAAGTCCTAGAATCATAGAACTGTAGAGTTGGAAGGGGGCCCATTGAGTCCAATCCTGCCAAGCTTGGAGATTCATAATTAAAGCATCCCTACCCGTTATGATCCATAAGTTTTGTTTAAAACACTCTTCTAAGCCATATTCTGAGTTTAAAATGATACTTGCTAAGATAGAAAACCAAAAACGACAGAACAGCAGCTGTCCTACTTTGGGCACATCGTGATAAGGCAAGATGATCAGGAATACAGATTAATGTTGGGAAATGTTGAAGATGGATGGAAAAGAGGAAGATCCAATATGAGATGGATAGACCTCATAAAGGTAACAGAAGCCTTGAGTTTGCCAGGGCAGGACATTTTGAAGACCGTTCATGCAGTGGTGGGTTGTCAAAAATTTTACTACCCCACCTTGACGTCATCACAGTGAGGGTGGAGCTGACGTCATGACATTGTGGGCAGGGCCAGATAAAATAAAATGAAAATAAGCACACACACACACACACACCTCAACCTACCCATCCACCCCCCCATCACTTATCTGTAAGTATAAATGTCTGGCCAGCACCATGTTACAAGATGGATATGGTCATCGTACCAGTTCTCTAGGATAATATGCCTTAATGTAAATGTAAAACAGCTGTACCTCCTTAAGGGTTCTCCAATTGGAACAGCAATTGGAACAGCACAGGTGTAGCTTATTGATGAGGTAACTCCAAGACTTTGCTTAAAAACCCCAAGCCAGGCTACCAGGCCAGCCAGTTACGTCAATATAGGTAAAAGTATTAAATACACATTAAAATACACACAGATACACCACATCCAAAGGTGAGTCACTTACCCTGGGGAGCAGGCTATAGGGAGCTTCAGGCTAGCAGCTTATCTTCCTCCTCCCTGCTTGGGAGGACAGCAAGGAGGCCGTGCATACGCACCAAGCACTGTAGGCGTGCATGCACATTTTCTTCTTCAAAATGATTGTTTTAACTAAAATGCATATGGTTTAATTGACATATGATAAATAGATTCACATTTTTTCAGTTGACATACAGCCATAGTTCTCTCTATCTGTTGCCAATAGAGGACATGTTTTATGTGCGGAACCAACCCAGCTTCTGACATCTCCAAGTGGAGTTGGGAAACGACTCCTGACTGATACCATGGAGTTGACCTTGATGCCCCAGGTGTTCGTGGACTTCAATTCCCAGAAGTCCTGATCATCAGGTCTGCTTGACTTGTATTCCTGGTAATTGAAGTCCAAGAACACCTGGGGCATTAAGGTTTATTTATTTATTTATTTATTAGTCATACTTATCAACCGGCCTCCTCACTGAGGTGAGCCACTCCTGACCTAGGTGGTCCAACGGTCTCATTCAATACCTAGCAGCTTCTGAAGTTCCAGTGGCTTCAATGTATTGTTTGTGGAAAAACAAGCTGACCTTTGTTTTGACATTTAGGGAATTATCCTTTTACCTGGGTTATTTACCTGAGTGGTTGAAGTGCATGGGAAAGGATGGTATTTGGTCCTCTTTCCCAAATGCCATCAAAACATCTTTATGATTCTTCATGGCATAACAACATGGTTGGGAAACTGGTAAGGTAAAGGTAAAGGTACCCCTTGCTCAAAAGCCAGTCATGTCCGGCTGTAGGGTTCAGTGCTCATCTCTGTTTCAAAGCCGAAGAGCCAGCACTGTAGGCTTCTGCAGACGTTTCCCTGGTCATGTGGCAGGCATGACTAGACACCTAGGTGCAGTTAAAAGATACTTCTCCTCTTCCCATACTA
Source organism: Furcifer pardalis (assembly GCA_030440675.1). Lineage (NCBI taxonomy): Eukaryota > Metazoa > Chordata > Lepidosauria > Squamata > Chamaeleonidae > Furcifer > Furcifer pardalis. Next base: position 108,753,411 of record CP126892.1, on the reverse strand, counting down.
TTGACATTCTGGCTGGAGTGGGTGAAAGGTGGAAATTCAGCTCCTTCTGGGTGGTCCTATTTAAGTCTTCATCTACTTCCCATTCTGTGTAGTAGGGAATGTAGTAGAATGGTTGTAAGTAACTTTGTACTTCAATACAATGATACAGCCTGAGTATCTCTAACAGGCAGGGGCTTCCCCCATTTCAATATGGAACTGGTCGTGTTTCCTTTACTAGATCAGGAAGCATTTGCAGAACAATTTTAAATAATAAAAAAACCATATTGGCAGTATTTTCTGTAAAATAAATGCCTCAGTCAAAAACGTTAGCCGCTATGCCATGAAGGACTGGGTTTTGTGCATGCGCGAGGATGTTTTACTTCTGCTTCAGTGGGAGGAACCATGTGACTGGCCTGCTCAACCACATGATTGGCCCGCGGCCCGAAAGGTTTGGGCACCCTTGTGTTAGAGGTTCTCTAGCCATGTTGATGAGTAGATGAGCACTGAACTCTAGAGTCGGATTACGACTGGCTTTCGAGAAAGGGTGACCTTTACCTTTACCATGTTGGATACGAACATTGCCAAATAAATCTATACTTAGTCCTGCACTTGATCTGCTTTGTCTGATGATGGTAATCAAGGATTTGTTGAGCCAAGCTGGATAACAAAGTCCTGTCCTAAGCCTTGTTGATTGCCAGAAAGGATAAGAAGGCTCTGTTGCAAGCTTGTAGTCTTTTTCACTTGACACAAGCCGTATCCTTCCCTAATAAGGATCCATCGTTCCTTTCAACATCAATTTCTATGACTAGCTGTCATCTTTGCCTCTCTAACAAGAGGTAGTCATCGGATGATGGAAATCATCAGGAAGAAGGTATCCTTCTTGATGAGATGCGGGATGAGGGTTAAATATTCTCTCTTCCCATGTATTTCAACCACCCAAGTAAAATAATCCAGGTAGAAAGATAATTCTCTAAATGCCAAAAAAAGACTGGAACAAATGACTATATGAAGTGGCCCTTAAGCTTTTAATCCTTTGAAATAATCATTTGTACTCCTTTCTTTTGCTGATTTTTATTTATAGTCCTTTTGTCTGTTGGGTTTTTCCATCACTGGTTGGGTTATGTTGGGTGGGTGGATTTTATTTTTGTAATGAAAACCAACCAGAGTATGCACTAGATCAGGAATTCTCAACCTTTTAAAGCCAGGGGCCAGGTCACGCTCCCTCAGACAGCTTCGGGGGCTGGATGGCCATTTTGTCCTTCCTCTACCACATGGCACTTCCTGGTGTGGTGGAGGCTGTGGTGGTGGCACATGAAATAGTGTCATGGGCCACATCCAGCTCATGGGCGCAGGTTGAGAATCCCAGCACTAGATGGATGGGTGATCGATCAATTAATTTAATAGATTTATATACTGTCCTATCTAATGGACTCTGGGCAGTGTACACAAGTTAAAACCAATATAAAACAATTTTTAAAAACCTTAAAAACATAGCAATATTATCCACCACTGTGCCATTTACTATCTAAAAACAAATATAAATTCTACAAAACTTTAACATTAAAAAATTAATTACAGGACGGGGGAGCCTCAGATGAGTCAGAAAGGGGAGTTTGTTGACAATCCTGGCCCCCAGGCCCATTTTGCCAACCATGTCTTCAATTCCTAAATGGTAGCAACTGGGACTGGAGGCGTAGTTCTACTGGGAGGAGGTTCCATAGTGTGGGGGCTATGGCTGAGAAGGCCCCGATCAAACAGATGGACAGAAAGACAGATAAACAGCAATCCCATAGTATTCTTAAATTGATGGGATTCATCACATCTGGAATTAGGACTTCTGTGATGAAGATGAACGCAGGCAGCCACATAAAATACTGTACATTGAACATTAAGTTGCTAAAGGACTATATTATTTAGTGATTATCAAGGTTTTTTTAAAATGGAAATTCTGTGACTTGCACATCTATATTCAAGAAGGTTTGTATCCACAAGGCTAATTAGCATTTTCTCTCTCTTCCGCTTATGTCTGGCAAAGTGGGTTTGATCCACAGAAGCTCACATTGAAATACAGGAGTATTTAAGGTGCCACAACATTTTTGTCGTTGTTGTTTTGTTTACTCTCTGAAATTCTCCCCAGATATCGATAAATTCATTTTCCCTTATCAAACCTTCATTTTTAAAATTCCAATTCATGTGTCAGCTCTTTATACCATTCTTCCAGTCCATTCTGCGTATACATTTGTTTGGGCATTAGTGACCACAATAGCACTCAAATCTTATGTTCATTTAATTCTATGGCACTGAATTCCATTAAAGAAGCATTTTTTGAAGTGTTTTGCAATGTCCAGCCTTCGAGTCTTGCCACATTGCAGGTCGAAGCTGTGGCTGATGGACTCCTGTTGTTTGGATAATGTGATGATGGTGCAGGGGGCGTGTGATGCTGCCACTGGAGGGGAAAAAATAAGATAACACCTTGAGAGCAAAAAATAAATAAATTGTAGTTTGTTGTTGCCCTAGTTTAAAAGCTGCCCCCCCCATCCCTAGTGTACCTCCCTGGTGCCCCCTTCTCTCCATCCGTGCCTGCATCCCCCTTGAGGGACCCAGCTGGCGTGATCTGGGAATTATTGCATGCTGTGGTTTTGCTGGTCCTTCCCCGCTGAATCTAATCCAGCCAGCTGAATCCTTCCAGTCAAAAGAGCCCATTAATGAAAGGGGGGAGAGGTAGAGAGTCAACCTCCCCCTTTCTTGCCTGGTGAGAGAGGCCCCCTGTGACCGGAGTTGGCGTGAGAGCGAGACAGAGGCTGTCCAGGGCAAAGCTTACTGCTTGCTCATTATGGGCTACTAGCGTTGATTTACAGCCCGCAGAGTTAGGTTTTAATTTCTCAGCTGTGCAAAGTAGGTTTGTAGGGTGGTTGGGTGGGGAATGGGACTGAGTTGGGGAGGGGGTTAGGCAGAGAATGTTTAATATATATATATTTCAAATGTCTAATATTTTCTGTACAATCCTGGCCAAGTTTTCCTTTTCTATCAGGAGAGAAAGAGAGGCTCCCTTAGATACCTTTCTTTCTTTCTCTCTCTCTCTCTCTCTTTCTTTCTTTCTATTAATTTCCTCTGTATAGTGCCCAATGCTTTCTGGTAGATCTATAGTAAGAGATGTTTTTAGAATGAGAACTGGCAGTAGGGAATTTTAAAAAAAGACACAAGAATTAGAAAACATGGTTATACATCAGCAAAGTGGAAAAAGATTAGTTGCCTAATACAAGCAAGTTCCAGTCTGGCGAGGTTATCCTGCTGTGGTAATAGAGTAGACCCTACTGCCGAGTGACTAAACGCCATTCGTCAACCCTGGACCAACTGTCTTGGGTGCAAAAGTTCACAGGGAAGGGTGATGGTCCCCAAATGGATTAAATCCCACTTGAATCCTTGTTGATGCTTCATCAATCCTGGCCTGAGGCTGAAGAGGACTTTGTGTGCCGAAAGGGCTCAGGACCAGAAAGTGACACGTGGAACTGGATCAGTGGTACTATGGGGGTCACACTGCGATGTGGAAGGCAAATGGAAGGCCACTGTGTTATATTGTTCCCAGAACAATCTTTATGGCTGATCGCCATGATGATAGCCAATATTCGGAATCAGATATGGCACTTGAAGAAGAATACAAGCAAATACTAAAGTCAGCAATTAAATGACTAGGTAGAAGATTCTTGTCCTGATATTCACTAAAGGGGAGACTGAAACAAAAAGTCCTTAACAGCTAGCTTGCAATATACAAAAAAGAAGCTAATAAGTTTCCCCTTGACAGTTTGACTTCTCCAACTTTTATTTAGTCCATGGAGTTTAGTGTAGGTAGAGAATGCAGGTCTTACCCAAATGTGAGGCAGGAGGTCGTGAAAAGCCCTTTGTGAGCTGAACAAGAAGACAACATTGTGACCCCCAGATTGTTGAGGTGTTAACTTGGCAGATGATAACTTGGGAGGTTAAAGTAAGCTTAGAAGCAGATAACACTTTAACAAGTGCTGCTAGATTTCATCAGCCTTGATAAAAATCAGAAGAGCCTCTTTATCCACTGAAAAGATTTTCAGGGAATTTACTCATATTCAAGAATGCAAAAATATCAGCACGTTTTCATGATAATTAGCAAATGCAGTGGTTTTGTACAAAACAAGGCGAAAACCAAAAGCTTTTATATAGGGGTTTTTTTTTGTACAAAATACAGGATTTCGGATGAAAAGTACATGGTTTCTATGTAAACAGATGGAAGGGGAGGGAGAGAAGTCCAAAAATTTGAATCCCTCTTCAAGAAAAATCCAAGAATGCAGAAAATGCTCAAAAGTGTTTAATCTTAAACCCAGGTAGTCAAAGTCCATTGACATTTCCCCTCATGTACAAGAATGAAGTAAGGGAAGGTTTACATTCTTACAAGCAAGAAGAAGTCTAATGCATTTTATCTGTTTAAGCCAACTGTTTTCTGGATATATTTTTTAAAACAGTGACATTCATAATAAAAAATGTATACAGAAATGGAGAATTTTCACAGATTGAGTGATTGATTCATTCCTTCATTGATTCTATTGTATTGTATATTTACATTTGCATGCCACCCACTCGACAGCATAACTCCGGAGGGCTCACAGAACAAGTAAATATCACAAAATCATAAATACAGCATCACACAAGTCTTTAAGTACAGCATCATAAAACACTGCAAAGAAAAAAAATATTCATTTAAAAAGTCCATAGCATTCATCTAGCAAGTCTACAACAATACAGCATGGCCACAGCGTACTTTACCCTCCAGGCGTAGGTGGGGCCCGGAGGACAGCGATTCATTTCATTCCTGTACTACCTTGACTAACACAATAATTACTATGAGTGGTTTCCAAAAGAGTAAAGCAAGACAACAAAGACTACACATCAATCCCAAACCATAACATACATGACTTGTGAGCAGTACAATCAAACACAAAATCAACTTGATGATGCTAGTCCAAACATGAATCACTCAACAGATTGAGGAAAGGTCCAACTGAAATTAAATCAAACTTAACACAGGATCAAGATGGAACCAAATATTTTGACAAGCTTGCGGAAGGTAGGAGTCTTGAGAACATGCAGTTGTCTTTCTGGCTGCTCATCTTTTATTCCTGGACTAAACCCCAGTTGCTAATCCAAACTTCTTTCGTGTCCTGATCAAACCCTGGACTGCTAAAACGAAGCCACTTTCTTCCCTTTGTCATTGGCCAAAGTTAAGTTCTCATCGGTGCATGTTTCTTGCAGTCATCGGTAGACCAGTAAATAAGCCAGATTCTGTGTGTCTCCTCATTCACACCACGTTGTTGGCCACCAGTAGCCCCCACTTGAGCCTGTTGGTCTTGCATTTGAGGACTCTGACCCTCAGCCTATTCGTGGTCCTCCAAGTGATGTAGGGGAGGCTGCTTTAGTCCCAATGAGAACAGAACTTTTGGATAAATGGTAAATCAAGACATGTACAAAAAACCTTTCCTCTTGCCCATTGTTGGTTTAAAAACCATTGGACACACCCCTCTTTCCAGCCTCTAACCCTTGTCTTTCAGAATGGCTTGAGGGGAATCCATCTTGTTTATTTAAGACTACTGTTGAGTGTGAAAGCACACGTAGGTGGTTTCCCCAACTGCTGCAGCTTCTAATCAACCTTTCCCCGTTCTGAGGCTAGGAATTTTTTTTTCCCAGGCAGCATTATATGAAATTTTCTCCGACTTGTATCTGTTGAGAAAAACTCGCGTATGAGTACTTAACGCAGCAGCTCTTAGAAATATTTGTATCGCTCTGAGGCATGTTGCGTTTTGTTTCCTTGACTTGCCGCTTATTGCTTGGTGATAAAGTAGACAGGTGTTAAACCTGTTTGGGGAGGGAGTGACGGAGGAGTAGAAATTGCTTAGCATTGATAGCAATGCACTACCTGTGTCGTACTTGTCTAGGTACTGAAAAAACAAAAAAAGGGATTTTGCGCAACTAGGTTTTATCCCGTTTTGCATAACTCTCCTTTCTATGATTCAAGTGTGTGTGTGAATCCTGTTTTGTTCCCAATTCTGCAGTTAAATCTCTCCCTCCCTCCCTCTTAAATACTGTAGGAGCAGAAGGGCCATCGTGTTGCCGAACGAACGCCTTTGTGTGTCCCTATTTTCACAGATGCGCGGGGAATTCTTTCCCTTTTTAAAAACCTCCTTTCTGCTTTCCCGTTACAGATGGCGACGACGACCCACATCTCTCCTGGGTGGCTTCCTCTCCCTCCAGCAAAGATGTTGCATCACCCACTCAGATGATAGGCGATGGGTGTGATCTCGGCACCGGGGAGGAGGAAGGGGGGACTGGCCTGCCATATCCCTGCCAGTTTTGTGATAAGTCCTTCATTCGCCTGAGCTACCTGAAGAGGCATGAGCAGATCCACAGTGACAAGTTACCTTTCAAGTGTACCTACTGCAGCCGGCTCTTCAAGCACAAGCGGAGCAGGGACCGGCACATCAAGCTCCACACGGGGGACAAGAAGTACCACTGCCACGAGTGTGAGGCCGCCTTCTCTCGCAGCGACCACCTCAAGATCCACCTGAAGACCCACAGCTCCAGCAAGCCCTTCAAGTGTACCATCTGCAAGCGGGGCTTCTCTTCCACCAGCTCTTTGCAGAGCCACATGCAGGCCCACAAGAAGAACAAGGAGCACTTGGCCAGGAGCGAGAAGGAGGCCAAGAAGGACGACTTCATGTGCGACTACTGCGAGGAGACCTTCAGCCAGACCGACGAGCTGGAGAAGCACGTCATGACGCGCCACCCACAGCTCTCGGAGAAGGCCGACCTCCAGTGCATCCACTGCCCTGAAGTCTTTGCCGATGAAAACACCCTCCTTGCCCACATCCACCAAGCTCACGCCAACAAGAAACATAAGTGCCCCATGTGCCCGGAGCAGTTCTCTTCAGTGGAGGAGGTCTATTGCCATTTGGACAGCCATCGGCAGCCGGATTCCAGCAACCACAGTATCAGCCCTGATCCTGTCCTGGGTAGCGTGGCTTCTATGAGCAGTGCCACCCCGGATTCTAGCGCATCGGTGGAGAGAGGTTCCACTCCTGACTCTACATTGAAGCCATCGAGAGGGCAAAAGAAGATGAGGTCCCTGGAAAGAGAAGAAGGCCAATCTTGGTCAAAGGTGGCTTACAGCTGCCCTTACTGCACCAAGCGAGACTTCAACAGCCTGGCTGTCTTGGAGATCCACCTGAAGACCATCCATGCCGACAAGCCTCAGCAAAACCACACCTGCCAGATTTGCCTTGAATGCATGCCCACCTTGTACAACCTGAACGAACATGTGAGAAAGGTACATAAAAACCATGCCTATCCAATGATGCAGTTCAACAGCATTTCAGCCTTCCATTGCAACTATTGCCCAGAGATGTTCGCAGACATCAACAGCCTACAGGAACATATCCGCGTTGCTCACTGTGGGCCTGGGGCTACAACTCAAGATGGCAGCAATGCCTTCTTTTGCAACCAATGCTCCATGGGCTTTCTCACAGAAGCTTCTTTGACTGAGCATATCCAGCAAACGCATTGCAACGTAGGGAACTCTAAACTGGATTCCCCCGTTGTCCAGCCGACACAGTCTTTCATGGAGGTTTACTCCTGTCCCTACTGTACCAACTCACCCATTTTCGGATCCATCCTTAAGCTCACCAAACATATCAAAGAGAACCATAAGAACATCCCTCTGGCACACAACAAGAAGACCAAAGGGGAACAGAGTCCAGTTTCTTCAGACGTTGAGGTTTCCTCCCCTAAAAGGCAACGACTTTCTGCCAGCATCAACTCTGTTTCCAACGGAGAATACCCATGTAACCAGTGTGAACTGAAGTTCTCCAGCTTTGAAAGCTTCCAGACCCATTTGAAGTTGCATTTGGAGTTGTTGCTAAGGAAACAGTCCTGCCCTCAGTGCAAGGAAGATTTTGATTCCCAGGAGTCTTTGCTGCAACACCTCACCATCCATTACATGACCACCTCGACTCATTATGTATGTGAGAGCTGTGACAAGCAGTTTTCGTCGGTCGATGATCTGCAGAAGCATTTGCTAGACATGCACACTTTCGTATTGTACCACTGCACGCTTTGCCAAGAGGTCTTCGACTCGAAGGTGTCGATCCAAGTGCACCTGGCAGTGAAGCACAGCAACGAGAAGAAGATGTATCGCTGTACGGCCTGCAACTGGGATTTCCGGAAGGAGGCGGACCTTCAGATCCATGTCAAGCACAGCCATCTGGGCAACCCGGCCAAGTCTCACAAGTGCATCTTCTGTGGAGAGACGTTTAGCACTGAGGTGGAGCTGCAGTGCCACATCACAACCCACAGCAAAAAATACAACTGCAAGTTCTGCAGCAAAGCTTTCCACGCCATCATCTTGCTCGAGAAACACTTGCGGGAGAAACACTGTGTCTTTGACGCCGGGGCTGAGAACGGCACCGCGAATGGCATGCCGCCGGCCTCGAAGAAGGCAGAGCCTGCAGAAATCCAGAACATGTTGATGAAAAACCCTGACACCTCCAACAGCCATGATGCCAGCGAGGATGATGTTGACGCTTCCGAGCCCATGTACGGGTGTGACATCTGTGGGGCGGCTTACACGATGGAGGTGCTGTTGCAGAACCACCGCTTGAGGGACCATAACATCAGACCAGGGGAGGACGATTGTTCCCGGAAGAAAGCTGAGTTCATCAAAGGGAGCCACAAATGCAACATCTGTTCAAGGACCTTTTTCTCAGAGAACGGCCTCCGGGAACACATGCAGACTCACCGAGGGCCTGCAAAACATTACATGTGCCCCATATGTGGGGAACGATTCCCTTCCCTTTTGACCCTAACTGAGCACAAGGTGACCCACAGCAAGAGTTTGGACACCGGGACGTGCCGGATCTGCAAAATGCCACTGCAAAGTGAGGAGGACTTCATTGAACACTGCCAAATGCACCCTGACCTTAGAAATTCCCTCACTGGATTCCGCTGCGTGGTCTGCATGCAGACGGTCACCTCGACGCTTGAGCTGAAAATCCACGGGACCTTCCACATGCAGAAGTTAGCTGGCAGTTCCGCTGCCTCGTCCCCCAATGGCCAGGCCTTGCAGAAATTCTACAAGTGTGCTCTGTGCTTGAAGGACTTCCGAAACAAGCAAGACCTGGTCAAGTTAGATGTCAACGGTCTACCTTACGGCCTCTGTGCTGGATGCATGACTAGGAGCACCAATGGACAGTCGTTGGGCATGAGCACGCCAGAAGTTAGTGAAAGACCCTGTGGCAGCCTGAGGTGCCCTGAGTGTAATGTCAAATTTGAAAGTGCCGAAGACTTAGAGAGTCACCTCCAGCTGGATCATCGAGACCTGACGCCTGAGACTAGTGGGCAAAAGAAGGGTACACAGACATCCCCTGTTCCCAGAGTAAGTACCACCCCACCTTGCCTTGTTAGGATCACTATAAGTAACAGATGTCCAGACCACTACATTCAATACAGGACAGACATTGCACATTATCTTCCTTATTAAAATCTCCCATTTTCTCTGCCCACCTTGCTCCTGTTTGTTGGTGCCCACCTTAAGAAAGTAAAGGTAAAGATCACCCTTGCTTGAACGCTAGTCATATCCAGCTCTAGGGTTCAGTGTTCATCTCTGTTTATAGCAGAAGAGCCAGCGTTGTCTGTATTTGCAAACATTTCTGTGGCCATGTAGCAGGCATGCCTAGACATTGGAATGCATGGAACACTGTTTACCTTTCCACCGAAGTGGTACCTATTTATCTACTTGCGATTTCTTGCTTTCAAACTGCTAGGTTGGCAGGAGCTGGGACAGAAATGGGATCTCACTCCGCTAAAGCCTGTGTGGTTACAATGTATCTCTATGGAGCTTTAACGTTATCCGATCCATCCCATAGGATTTTAACATGGATTGGATAACACTAAAAATTGGATAACACCAGACTTGTGGAACCAAGTTTTAGCGTTATCCGGTGTTTTACTGTACAGTACTTGAAAGATAATCATAAAGAGGAGGGGCTGGGTTTGTTCCTGATCATCCCAGAGTGCAGGACACATAATAACAGGCTCAAACTACTGGAAACCAGATACGGTACTGAATATCAGAAAAAAACTTCTTAACTGTTAGAGTGGTAGGACAATGGAACCCGTGACTTCAGGAGGTGGTGAGCCCTCCAACACTGCAGGTGCCCAAAAGAAAATCTGACAACCATCTGTCAGATCTCTTATGCTTTGGATTCCTGTATTGACCTGGGAGTTGGATTCAGTCATCTCAAACTCAATCATTCTATGATTCTTTTCCAAGATGCACGCTCTTCTAGCTGAAGGGGTGGAAGATGTACATGTTTCTTTTAGAAAGAGACACATCTTTTTTCATACACCAAAATTAACTTCCATATGAGAAAAAAGGTGCCATAGAATAACTTTTAAAGAGAGAAACTTGCTAATGTTTAGTGGTTGGAATACTATTACCAATTTACACCAGCATAACTCTATTGGTGTACAGATGTTGGCATAGGCATGCATCAACAAATGCTTATGCCAATTTCTTAACTTGCAACTGTTCGCCACTGAAGTTTACATATGTTCCTTTATCTTTGAAGAATATCTTCAGTGTGTTGTTTTGTATTACTGTTTAAAGGAATTTGTTTTGTTCCTTCCCCCCACGCGAAACATTGATTAAGTAGCAACTATTCCCAGCCTAGCTCACAATCAAACCAGCTGCTGCTTCCTTATGTGAATTTCTGCGGATGAGGCTGCTACTGGCATCTGTGCTTAATAGGATCGTTGGGTATTTCCGCACATAGCCATCCTTCCAAGAGAGCTTTCACATCTGCAGCTTGCGGCCTCTGAAAATAACTTCTTCAGGCTTCCATTTGTACCACAACAGATCACATATTTCTTGGTGTCTCAAGTAGAGTTGGAAAGGCTGAGTAAAGCCTGGAATTTTCCTTGGATGAAAACTGGACGACCTGTGTGCATAACGTACTACATGCTCCACTACTATTTTGGATTATGCTTGATTTGATGCTTTTGAAAGCGCCTTTTCCCTGAACGAGCCGGAAGCTCATCTTGTCGGTGGCTGAGATAGAGCTCTTCTTCTTCTCCTTTTGTGTCCCGATCAAACCTTGGACTGCCAAAATGAAGCTACTTTCTTGACTTTGTCGTTGGCCAAACCTAAATCCTCATTGGTGCATATTTCTAGCAGTAATCGGCAGACCAGTAAATGAATGGGATTCTGTATCTCTCCCCATTCACACAGCGTGTTGTTGTCTGCCAGCAGCCCCATTTTGAACCTGTTGGTCTTACATTTAGGCACTCCCACCCTCAGCCTATGTAGGATCTTCCAAGTGATGTAGGGGGATTTGAGTCCCTCAGCTACATCCTCCTTTATGGTTGTTCCTTGTCCAGTGAGCTTCTTCCTCCATCTTCTAATTTGGTTTTGCTCTTGCGTACCTTCAAGAGCACTTCTTCTTGCCATCAAGCTCTTCCTGGATCTGAGCCAGCAGACTTGTGGCTGTTAACAGCCTGGCTTGTAGATCTTGCCGCTCATGACAATGTGTTGGGTTCGAAGGATTTCTCAGCACTTGAAACAATTTGAGTGAAAGAGTCTTTGATTTGTTTCACTCTCTGCTTTAGAGCTACAACTACACAGTGTTCCCTTGGGGGTCAAAGGAATCGGTGGCTAGACCTGCCTCCAGCTGTGATATTCATCTAATTCTGCAGGGAATAAAATACCAAATGGAGACACCGCTCCCTTCAGCGCAATGCCTTTTGAGAGTATATCCTCCAGAACGACTTATTAGCCATTCCATCATCTTTCCACTTCTTGGGCCTTCATTGTCTGCTGTTAAAGAACAAGCCTGCTCTTTTATGCCGAACTAATTCCCGATTTCATATAACTGCACACACAGAGGCTAAAATACTCATCGTTTCCTCTAACACAACACACACACCCCTCACCTTCCCTCCTCACAGGTTCTTGTGGGTGGAAATTGCTGCCATCCTCCTCCCTCACACCTACTTTTAACCGTGTCTCTTCAGCAAGAGCCTCCATAACTCTTCTTCTCTCAGGAGAGAATTTAAGTTCTTCAACAAAGTAAATGCTTCGAATCTCATCCCAAGAGGGCAGATTTCTTCCGCAGAAGCTAATGAAAAAATCAGAATTCAGCCCTGTACCAAATTACACTTCACACAGGAAACTGCAGTTGGCATATATGCTAATGCCTTAGACCTGCTGTCTCTACCTTCTTATTGACAATAACAATCCTGTGAGCACTTCTGAAGCATGCAAAGAATGTGTCTTCCCTTTCTTCTGTCCCTTCATTATTCTCTGTGGATTCTGTCCATTTGATTCTGAACAGCTTTTGGTCTGGCTTCTGCCTTTTCTCTTCAGGTATTGTCAAGCTGCACATTAGAAAGGACATCGTCAGATCCAGACCCCTAGGGCATGATGATTGTATGGTTCTTCTAAATTCTTCTCTAGTACCACTGTTGGAATTACGCTGCAGGTTCTCATAACCATGATGGACATTCATGGAACAGTCCTGTGACTTTCTAATAGCTTAAGCTTTCTTCTTCTTGTACTGTATCCAATTCCAAATATTGGCTGTCCTCATGATAATCGGCCATGAAGATTGTCCTGGGAACAATATGATGCAATGGTCTTCTAGCTTCCTTCCATGCCTGGATGGATGAAGCTGTTTCCCTCCATTCAGATGGACTCAAGTGGGATTTAATCTTCTTGGGGACCATCACCTTACTGTGGACTTTGGCACCCAAGGCCGTTAGTCGTCAGGGTTGTCAGGTTAGTTAAACGCCATCTGGTGATCACTGAATTGCTGTGTTGCTGGCAGTATGGTCTACTACTCTATTACCATAGCAGGATAACCTGCCCAGACTGTGGCTTAGGTTTAGGACAATAAATATCACAATACAGGCTGTGCAAACAAATGGATGGTCAGATCTACCCTTTTCTTTTATGATTAATTACAGATTTTCAGAAACTTTCACGGCTATAATCAGGGCTCTCAATACTCACAGGCTTTTTAGAGTAGGAGAGCTTTCAGCAGCTTGTTTAAAAAGCTGTATCAAACACAGCCAGGGAAACTAAATTGAACAACATGTTATTCTTTTGTTTTCTAATCTCTTGTTGATTTGTAGTACAACAGGTAAAAAATGGTTTTCAGTCCATCTGCCTGGCGTGTGCAATTCAAACTGAGCAGCCTAGAGCTGTCCAAGAAATGTTACTACTCTATAATTCTTGACCAGTTCCTCTTTATTTTTTCTTTTCTTTCTCCCCCTTCTTTTGGTCTATTATTGATTTTTCTCCTCCTTGTTTTCTTGGTTTTAACACTATGTCTAGCAGCAGAGGATTAGAAAAATATATAGTCAGAGAGAAGCTATGTTGCGATTACGTTAAAAACAATAGATGTACAGATTTCAGAAAGTGCCAGGACTGTATCGATATTTTGTAGCTCTAGAGGGAAGGGGTATGTTTGGAATATAGTAGATGCTCCAGATGTTGATATTACTCAACTAACAAGTACACTGCTGAAATCCTGGAGGTGAGGCTCCGAGAACCTTGGAGAATCTCAAAGGTAAATGTTGAAGCAGAGGGGGTTGTGAGGAAAGCCTTTTATGAAATAATTAATGTGAGAAAAGTTGAGTAAAATAAGGATACTTCTCAATTTAAAAGAAAAACAGAGCAAAACTCATTCAAATAGGATTGGTAAACCTGCATTTTCTACAAGAAAGTTCCTGTGTTAGGAATGAGGCCTTTGTGTCTCTACAGACGCTCACGGCAAGTATCTTGTTTAGCTTAGTGAATGATTGGATTTGTAGTCCCATACAGTCATTTATCTCTTAGCTGCAAATTGTTTGGGTATAGATTCAGTCAAGAGGAATCAACCAGTGCCTTCCAGTTGGAAGAGGCAATATTGAACGATGTGAACGAAGGGGCTGTTGGGTTTTATGGGGTAAATAATATTGATCTACCTTACAGTGTTGTTGTGGAGCAGGAGTGGGAATTCTGTGGCTGCTGGGCCATGTAGGGCTTGCCTAACCTTTTGAATGGCCCTTGGCCTGGGAAGCTGTCTGAGGAGGTGGACTTGCTCTACAAAAGCTCGCGTTAAAATATAGTAGTTAGTCTTTATGGCAGTACAATGTTTTTGTGTTCATTTGTTTTGGGTTTTTTTTAACATTTGTTTTTTTGATCGATGGGGGGGGGGCAGACTTGTGTCTCCAGCAGCCTCCAGGGGACACTGTTTCCCTACTGAATGGTATTTGGATCCCCCTGAGTTTTGTTTGTTTGATTGTATCTTTTACTTAGTTCCAAAAAAGGGAAACCAGAAGCAATGTTGAAAGGTCATCATTCAAACTATATGTTCTGTCAATGAGTTTGCACTCTTTCCTGGACAACCATCACAACTTTCTCCTGCTATTTTCTTTGCTTTTCCTTGTGGAACTTTTAAATATGCATTGAAATCAGTGGGACAGCGGAAATGCAAAGGAGGTCTTTGATTTGATTCTAGATTATCTCTAAATCAGTGAAATGCAAATCAAATATTCTCCATGGCACTGTTTGCAAACAGCAGAATTTCTTCCCTTTAGAATGGATGATATAAAATGATCTGATCTGCAAAGAGAAAAAATGAAAAGAAACATTTGCAATGGGCACTTTTTAAAAATAATATTAGTATTTTTTTCTGGAATTTCTCTCCTGTTCCAACAGTTTTGACTTTCAAATCCTGTATAAATTATTCTTAGGGATTCCCCCATTTCATCACAGGGAAGACACACCCCTCCCACTCTTAAATACAAACCTCATCGTCTCTGATAGAATAAATGGCTCGTGTAATTGCTTCTTCACGCTATCTCCTTATTTCCGCAGCAAAGCTTTATTAGTGTGACATAAGGAGAAGTCTAACAAATGGGGAAAGAAAAATCGGTGTCACAATCCACTCTAGGATTTCCTTGGCTTCCAGAATTCATAGCTTCACTCCTACAAGCAGACCCTTTTGTGGTTTGGGTGTACTGTGAAGTTCCTTCAATGTCTTTCCCTCGGGGAAAATGTTTTCTCTTGCCCAGGTCAAAGCCTGTTTGCCTGCAATGGAGAAAAAAGATAGAGAGAGGAATACTCTGGCAATACGGACATACAGTAAAGCATCGGATAACGCTAAGACTTGGTTCCACAAGTCCTGGTGTTATCCGATTTTTAGTGTTATCCGATCCATGTTCAAATCCTGTGGGATGCATCAGATAACGTTAAAGCTCCATAGAGACACACTGTAACTGCACAGGCTTTAGCGGTTGTTATCCGATCCATCCCATAGGACCTTAACGTTATTCGATCCAATTCTCCTCCCCAGATTACTTAATGTTATGTGATTTTAGCGTTATCTGATCCAATTGTTATCCAGTGTTTTACTGTACTATATATACTTGAGTATAAGTCTAGTTTTTTATCCCCCAAAATGAGGTCCAAAAATGGGACTCGACATACTCGGGTCAACATAAACATTAAAAAAAATTTAACCACACAAATGTCTAAATCAATTAATTTTACCATATTTTCATGTATTTTAATTACTGAAACTCACTAGCAGCTGTTTCATTTTCCACTCCTGACTTGGGTCAATCTATTTTCCTACTTTTAGAGGTCCAAATTAGGTACCTTGACTTATATTCGGGATGACTTATAGTCGAGTATATACGGTACATTTCTTGCAAAGGAGTTCTGTTGGGCAGGTTCTGCCTACATAACAAGAATAATCAGATGGCTCTGATTAAGGACTTTTTAAATTCTGTCTTCCTTGTCAAGGTCTGTCATTTAATGCAAGTGATAAAGTGGACTGTCCTCTATGCAAAACTTTAAATGATTTGTCTCTTGAGTTGTTGCAAAGACTGATATTTGTGAGAAAGATGGGTTTTAAAGATGACAGTCATATATTTGCTTTGTGCTGTAAAGTCATCTCACTTCTTTTTATTATTGTTGTCGTTGTTTAAACAGAAAAAGACCTATCAATGCATCAAGTGTCAGATGACCTTTGAGAACGAGAGAGAGATACAGATCCATGTTGCAAATCACATGATTGGTAAGAACACATTTTTGCTGTTTACTTGCTCCTCTGAGCTTCCTTTCTGCTCTTGACTTTTCCTACTTGGTGGATAATAGGGCATTTTTGTATATGCCACTGTCAACACAAATTGTTTGGGGGCCAATACCTGTGGACCAATATGGTGTGGAGCCATGTGTTGGCCAGCCTCATGTACATTTAATTTGAACTTCAATCTTGAGTGACGGGACAACCGTGCCAATTGTCCAAGATGTACAGTTAGTCTGAAGTATCACCAAGCTATTTGATTTTATTTAAATAGATGTGTCTCTTGTTTCGGTTCTAAGTTAACCTGATCCCTGAATCTCTATCTCAGCAGGGTTAAGAACTTAAGCTGTGATTGGGCTTCCAGACCAAAAGTAGTCAAACCATCATTTTGTATGAACGATCACCAAGCTATTTGATTTTAATTAAATAGACCTGTCTCTTGTTTGGTTCTATGTTAACCTGATCAAACCATCATTTTGAGATCTTTGCTTTTGATTCACATCTGCTGAGCCACCACATTCAGTGGCATGTCTATAGCGCAGCAGACTTTTAACTATGGTTTGCCAGCTGTCTGTGAACTGAGACATAACAGGCAATCACTTTTCTCACAAATCATAGTTTGCAATCCAAACTCTAGTTTCAAGTGTTAACAGGCTCCAAAGAAAACTACAGTTTGTGGGCTGAGCTCTGGTTTCAATGTTTTCTGTCAGAATCTAGCCATCAATATACGTTTGATAAAGTATTGGATCGCTACATCTCCTAGAGTAGGGGTTCCCAACCTAAGGCCTCTGGGCCAGATCCAGTCCCCCGTGCCATTTCATGTGGGGCCCCCACCATTCTAAGGGCATACAAGAAACAAAACGGCCATCAAATTGAAGCTGCTGGGACAAAATGGCCACCCCCATCGTGCAGGCAGGGCAAAATGGCTATCCAGCCCTCAAAACTGTGTCCACACCAAGAAATTATCTTGGGCTCTTCTTCGTTTCTTGATGTTCCAGAAACTATGAGCGCTCTGTGCTGGCATTTTCCACAATCTTTGTATTTTATCTTTCCCCGTCTTCAATTTTGACACTTGGGATATGTGTTTCAAACACTTGTTTTTCTCACCTTGGGGAGCCTCCCCCTCCCCCTTGACGGTGTCATAAGAATCCTCTGGTTCGGATGGTAGCAATTCGCTCCATTTCAGAAGCTGCTTAAAATGGGCTTAATGACAAGCTGTCCCTTTCCCAGGCCCATTTTCTCTCCTGCTAAAATGAAACTTTTGACAAGATCTTTCACTTTATGCCATACATTTTCAGCTTTAGCTGGCATGGGGAGGGGAGGGAGGGGAGAGAAAGCACTTGCTGGTTGTCAGCCACTTAGAAGCAATTCGGCTTCAATTTTGCATGTCATGACATTCAATTGCTCACATTTCCTTTCCTTAAACGCCGGGAATTTCTGAGGCACACTGTCAAAACAAAATGCTGAAGAAGTTTTATTTCAACCTTTCTGCTTCAACTTTTTCTAATGTGCTTTCTGAAGTTTTATTTTTTTTTAAACGTAAGCAGTTTTGAAAGGTTTGCTTTTCTGAAGCGATTCACATTTTACATTTTACATTTTCTTGTTTTCACCAGCAAGGTTTTTCTTGCTTTCAAGCCTTTTTTCTTTTTATTTAGAACAAGATCCTGTTTAATATATATATATATTACTGCAATCAAAGGGTTGTAATTTCTGATACAGCTGTAAGGTTGCTTCCTTTCCCCTTCAAAAGAATGCAGGGAAAAGTTTTCTATCTGCACAGATGTTATACATATATGTGAATGCTCAAGAGCTTAGTTTATTTTGATGTATAGGCTACAGAGATCTATTACACATGCCACTCCCGACATTTGTCACTGAAGATCTTTCAAGGGCTCAACCGTGTTCGTTACAACATTCATTTCTGATAATCATTATGATTTCCCTCCGAACAATCTAGCATTTAAACAATCTATTCTTCCGTGTGCAGTGTGCCTATTATCATTAATGCGAATTATGCGCAAATGTGAAAAGGAGGCTTTGAAATAATGACAGTGAAGATTAGAGCAATCTTCTTTTTTTCCTTTAAGAAAAATTGGTACTGTCACTCATTATAATTTCCGCAGAGGTGCTAGGCAGGGGAGCTTGAAAGGTGGTGTCAGGGAGGTTAAAATGAAGTTATCTCAAAATGTTTGCTTTCGTGGCAGGTGTTAATGTAATCTCTTGTTTGCAAGTGTGAAGGGTGAGAACTGTACTAATTGGACCAGAGTGATTTTGAGTCTTTCCTACCACTCTCTCTTCTCCTTGTTCTTTTATTAAGACCTATCCATGAGACATATTCCTGACAGCTGGATTTTTAATATCAGCCTGTGAAACAAAGGCAGGGCTATTTGTGGTCTATAAAAATGCAGTGTATTAATTCTGTTTGCTCTGTAAGCCTGACGCAAGGGATAAACTGCCTCTCTGTTGAACCGCCTTTCCATGGCTTACACTAATGTAGCTCTTCTCACAATACATGTGGCATCCAGATTGTTAAACAGTCTGGCCAGATTATCCTGCTATGATAATAGAGGAGACCCTACTGCCAGTGACTCAACACCAAGTGTCAGGTGGCGGTTAACTAACCTGACCACCCTAAGGACTAATGGGTTGGGTGCCGAAGTCCACAGGGAAGGGTGATGGTCCCCAAGTGGATTAAATCCTACTTGAATCCATTTTGATGGAGGGCAGCAGCTTCATCCATCCTGGCCTGGGGATGAGGAGGACTTTGCGTGCCAAAAGGAATCAGGACCCATAAGTGACTCACAGAACTGGATCAGTGGTAGGGTGTCATGCTGTGATACGGAAGGCAGATGAAAGGCCACTGCATTATAGTCTCAGGACAGTCTTAATGGATGATCACCATGAGGATCACCAATATTCAGATTCAGATATGGTAGATGAGGATGCAAAAGAAACCAGTTATTCCCATTGCTTGGTAAGTGGTGGTTCCACTCTAGGCATACACAGGCCCTCCATACTATAGAAGCACATCCCAGATTTCAAAGTAATTTTGAAGTGGTCCTATTGAAAAAGGACTGGAGTGGCTCAGGTGGTTACGACACTGACAGGGAGGCAGAAGGTTAGCAGTTCAAAACCGAAGTACTGGATGATGCAATGAGTGTCCATCTCTGTCCCACCTCCTGCCAATCTAACTGTTTGAAAGCAAGAAATTGCAAGTAGATAAATAGGGACCACTTTAGCGGGGAAGGTAACATGTGCTCCAGTGTCTAGTCCTACTGCCACATGACCGCGGAAGTGTCTGGAAATGCAGACAGTGCTGGCTCTTTGCCTGTAAATGGAGATGAGCATCACCATGCAGACTTGGATATGACTAGCTTTCAAGGAAGGGCAACCTTTTCCTTTACCTAAACAAGGCTTGTCCCAAATAAAAGACATCTTATTTTCAGCTCCCTAGCTGTACAGCTGCGTCCATTTTTTAAAAGCATGCTCCGAACATTGAATACCAATCGCACGTCTGTTTGGAAAAATTACCCTTCTGTGTCTCTTTGCTATGTGTATGTCTGTGCCTCTAATATACACATAGACAAACACAGTGGCATATTGGGTCCTCTACCTCCATCCCCGGAGACTGAACAGACTGGCTGCTTCCCTAGAGAAGGTGTATGGGAAACATGTTGCTTTGTTTTCAAAGGGGGGCCTCTGGGAATATTTCTAACGAAACAGCAGATATTTTCCCCACCCCACCCCTCTTCCTGTATGGGTGGGAGAATACATCCCACAACCGGAGCTCTTTGGAATCAGCCCACACTCCCTCTCCTCCACAAACAGCTTCCTCCCGCGTAGACTGCAAAAGCGTTTAGGGATCAGAAGTCTTCCTGAAAACACCTTGCCTGATTTGGGAGATTGTTGGCCATGTTTTGATTTGTTGGGAAGCCTCTCTTGGGGAGTCTACTCAGGAAGATATCAAAAAAACTTTCTGCAGTTTTTTCTGCTTTTCTACTGCCACCTCACACTGTGTTGACCTGCCAATGCTTAGGCTGGTGGCAGCAAACCTTGGAATTCAATTCCCAGAAACCCAAGTCTCTGTGAATCAAACCCATTTGTGTGGCTTCACAGAGACTTGATCTTCTGGGAATTGAAGTCCAAGAACAGCTGGAGTGTCCAGGAACAGCTGGAGTGCCAGTAAACCCATTTGTCTGGCTTCACAGAGACTTGGGCTTCTGGGATTTGAAGTCCAAGAACAGCTGGAGAGTCCAAGAACACCTGGAGTGCCAGTAAAACCATCCATGTGGATTCACAGAGATTTGGGCTTCTGGGAACTGAAGTCCAAGAACACCTGGAGTGCCTGTAAACCCATTTGTGTGGATTCACAGAGACTTGGGCTTCTGGGAACTGGAGTTCAAGAACACCTGTTTTCTGCATGTTTTCCATACCTTATTCCCATCTCTTTTTCTCTCTGCCAATCACACATCATCTGCTGCCTTTGATGTGTGCTCTCAGTGAGATGCCTCAGATGATCACCATGCTCAGTAGCTGACCCTGCAGAGGTTATGGAAGGATGTTCATACTGTGGGAGGGAATCACAGAAGACTGCTAATGCTGAGTAGTATAGTTCCTATACCGGGGAGAAGCCGAGCACCACAGTTCTGACTGTGGTTATGGAAAGGAGGAGCATTGACTATACCTGTATGCAAAAAATGGAATAGGAGGTCTTCTTTTTCACATTCTTACGAGCATGAAAGAAGTTACAGTATACTCTGTTGTATGTCTTTAGCAATAGCAATTAGCAATTACACTTATATATGACCCCATAGCGCTTAGTGCACACACTCTCTTGGCAATTCACAAGGTAATTAGCATTTTCCCCAACATGCTGGGTACTCATTTTACTGACCTTGGAAGGATGGAGGGCTAAGTCAACCTTGATCCCCATCAATATCAAACTCAGATCATGAACACAGTTTTGGGGCTGTAGCACAGCAGTTTAACAACTGTAACACCAGGGCTCTTTAACCTCTGTTATTAAGAAATAAAGGGACTGCAATGGCTTAGTGGTTAAGACACCGAACTTTCTGACCAGAAGGTTGGCAGGTCAGCAGTTCGAGACCTGAGTATCCTAGCTCCTGCCAACTTAGCAGCTCAAAAGTAAGAAATTGCCAGTAGATAAATAGGTGGGAAGGTAGCAGTGTTTCTGTACTCTGACATCTAGTCGTGGCTGCCTCATGACTACACAGACAGTGCTGGCTCTTTGGCTGTTGAAAGAAATGAGCACTGTATTCTAGAGTTGGATACAACTGGCTTTCGAGCAAGGGAGACCTATTAAGACATTCCATGAAGAGTCATGGCTAATAGTAATTGACAAGGGGAAGCTGTATTAAAATAGTTGCCTTGAACATCCTTATTTACTTAATTGATACACACCATTAAACATACAGATAATGATATCGCTCTGTTGTGTTGACGTTGATGCCAGTGCTTAAGTGATTTTGGCCAAATGGATCCTATTAAATATTTTGGTATAAATGGTTTGGCCCTCTTGTAGTAACTACGATGACTGAGCTGGAATGCGGTAGAGATGTGTGCAATTTCACAGACGTCAACTGACATTTCCGTCCCTGGAGTTGTTTTGTGAGTGGAATAATGGACACAGATGAGCTGTCATGCTGGACATGGTTTCTTTGAGTCGACGAAGCCACCATTAAGATATAAAAAATGAAAGTGAGCTCATTATACCTAAATTCAGTCTTCATTTGAATTCTTATTCGCTGGTTCTGCTTTTAGTGTTTTCAATTAGCATGTTGTTCAGAGTTGTAAAAGGTCCACTCCGGTTAAATGGATAGATATTGGTAAAGGTTGCCCTTGTATCTGACCCTAGGTTTCAGTGCTCATCTCTATTTATAGCCAAAGAGCCAGCGCTGTCTGCGTCTTCAGACGTTTCCATGGACATGTGGCAGGCATGCCTAGACACCAGAGTGCACGGAATGCTGTTTACCTTCTCACCGAAATGGTCCCTATTTGTCTACTTGCAATTTCTTGCTTTCGAACTGTTCGGGTGGCAGGAGCTGGGACAGAGATGGGAGCTCACTCCGTCATCCAGCACCTGGGTCTCAAACTGCTGACCGGCCGACATTCCAGTTATCAAGTTTAGAGTCATAACCACTAAGTCACCACAGTCCCTCTAAATGGATAGATATAACATGTAGTAAGTCAATAATCTTCTTGAAGAAGCCAGTGGTCTGATCCTACATATATTTACTGTTGTTGTTCCTTGCTATCAAGTAGACTCTGACTCATGGCAACTCTATGAATGAGCAATCTCAGGAAGTTCTCAACAGGCCCTGCTCAGTTTTTAGGGAACCAATTCATCTTGCATTTAGTCTGCCTCTTTTACTCATTCCAATCCACCTTTCCCAGCATTCCCATCTTTTCCAGAGCTTCTTATTTATCCGTGTTGTGCGCAGAGTCCTGTATCACAGTTTCAGTTTCATCATTTTTGTCTCCAGAGATAGTTCAGGCTTGATTTTCTCTAAGACTCTCCCCCCCCCCCTAGGTTTGTCTTTCTGGCAGTCCAAGATCTCCACAGGGCTCTCCTTGGCAACCTACTTCAAATGAATCAATCTTCTTTTCTTTTAGTTTTCTTTACTTTCCACCTGTGTATCAGGGGTTCCCAACCTAAGGCCCACGGGCTGGATCCAAGGGCATCCAGGAAACAAAATGGCCACCCCTTTGAAACTGTTGGGACAAGATGGCAACCCCCATCGTGCAGGCTGGGCAAAATGGCCATCCAGCCCTCAAAGCTGACTGAGAGAACGTGACCTGGGCTCTGGCTTGAAAAGGTTAGGAACCCCTGCTGTATATAGCGATTAGGGATGAATTAATGGGAAGTACTGTATTTGCCAGCGTATAAGATGCATCGGAGTATAAGACGCACCCAGTTATTACCAAAATAGCCCACTATGTACAGTATAAGACACACTCCATTTTCCAGTGTATTTTAAGGGTGGGAAGATGGGTCTTATATGCCAGCAAATACAGTGGTACCTCGCATAACTAACGCATCGTATAGCGATAAATTCACACAACGAAGCGTTCATTATGCAATTTGCGATACCCTGCACAATGAAAGTTTGTTATGCGGGGTTTTTGGTAACTGGGCTATACCCGCTTAATGGGAACCCCAGTTAACGAACTCCCCCCCCCCCCCCAGTATGTGGGCATCTGCCATAGGGAACCGTATAATGAAAAAATTGCATAGTAAAGAGCTCCGTGGATCGGAGTTCTACTGTATAGTAAATTCTACTACTGTACTGTACTTTTAATTACTTATTGTTTTGCAAGTGTGAAGCAATACAGCATAGACATACTGTACTGCTGTTCTTCAGATTGACTGTAATTGCAGCTTGGGTATTCTTGGGTGCCTAGCTTGCATGTCTGGAGAATGAGCATGTCTTACATCCTGTCCCTTTCCCCGGAGGGACACATAGTGAATCACTCTATTTCCACACTGGAAACTCTACTAGGTTCCTTTGCAGTCTCCAGGTAGAAGAAATTAAAGGTGATGCAAGATTACGTCACAACAGGATTGGTAACTGATCGACATGTTCCTTTGATTTAGTTGATTCCATGGGTTCTGGATTATTGCAGTGAACGAGCCATATATTTATAGACCTTGATGAATACCTTGCTACAAATGTTGTATGGGGAGATGTTAATTTTATGCAAGAAAGATGGCAGTGTTTGTCTGTCTATCTCATGTGGATTTTCTAATCCATATCAAGTTACACTGTCCCTGAACATATACAGTGAAAAAAATTCTACAAGTGTCATCATTAGCAAACGACTTGCGTACAGGATTCATGCTATTTGCTACAAGGAATTTCTTTACACACAACAGTAACGTAACATCTGAAAAGCAAGTTAACTGATCTTTAGACAGACAAATGTTAAATAATGCAAATCAGAAAGCCATTGTCTTGTGTTGTTGTGAAAGATTGACAAGTCCTTCCCCGAGTCTGAGTTGCTTCAGAATTTCATAATTTCAAAAGACGCCATTTAGTGACGTTAATTTATTGAGAAGATATTTGCAGATTGTATCAAACGTTTGACATAATTTTTCTCCAAAGAACTCATTAGTCCAATTGTTGTTCTGTTTGGTAGCCGTGGAAGCTGATACTGGAAAGCAATAAGCGCTTAGTAATAACATTCAGAAATTAAGGCAGATAAAAATAATTTCTAAAACTTGACAGATTGTTTTTGAAGTATTACTCAGTAACGATCAGCGTGAGCATATTCCTGGACTCCTCACTTGAATGTGTGGATTAATTATGGGCCCATTAAGGACTCTAAATCTCTCTCCAGTTTTGTTTTGTTTTTTTAAAAATGCTTGTTTCAAGGTGTTGCTCTTTTGAAATATACAGCTTTGAAGGTCTTGACACAGTGGGCATTGGTTGAGATGCTAATGCAATGTATATTTTAAATAGCCTGGCTCAGATCCAAAGAGTTATGCAACAGACTTCTTGTACCTAGAGGGTTTTTTGCCTCATGTTCATCCTCTCATTATCCTGTATTTTATAGTTGCATTTCCCCCCCTCAAAAACCAATTTCAAAAGGCCCCTTCCATCTTGAAAAAAGAGTTAGGAGGACTAATATTGCTTTCAGCATTCCCTAGAACAGCGATGGTGAACCTTGGCACTCCAGGTATTCTTGGACTGCAATTACCAGAAACCCAACTCAGCACACCAGCTGACCAGGACGTCTGGGAATTGAAGTTCCAGAACACATGGAGTGCCAAGGTTCGCCATCGCTGCCCTAAAAGGTATGGAGAGCCTTCTTAAACCAAAGTAGATGGGGGAAAGTAGACAACCAGGTAGAGTCTTCCTTCTGAAAAGAGATATTTCGTCTTATTGTAAGGATAATAGCTAGCTAAGTACTAAAGGGTTTAAAATCAGTGGTGGGATTAAAAAAAACTTCTACCTACTCTGTGGGCATGGTATGGTGGGCATGGCCAGGGGGAATGCCTTGCGTTGCACCCGAATTAGGATTACTTTATTTCAAATTTTTGATGGGTAGAGGGGCCAGCCGGGATTTCTGCTCCCAGTTCTGGTGCGAAC
Organism: Furcifer pardalis; assembly: GCA_030440675.1. NCBI lineage: Eukaryota > Metazoa > Chordata > Lepidosauria > Squamata > Chamaeleonidae > Furcifer > Furcifer pardalis. The sequence continues at coordinate 108,728,177 of CP126892.1, read as the reverse complement.
CTGCTGAATCCCACCACTGCTTAAAATGCAATGTGGATGATTGATTGTTGGAAGGATGGAAGAGGGTGAGTCAACCTTGATCATCATCGGGATCAAACTCACAAATGTTTTGGCTGTGAAACAGCAGTTTAACCACTGTGTCACCAGGACTCATTATTGTTTTCAACGCATGATGTGATTATGTATGTGTTGGATATACTCCAGCCTTTGGGGCTGAATGTAGCTTTTGGGATCCTAACCATAAACTTTAACGGGGTGAGGTTGGATAGATTCAGATATCTGAAGAAGTTGAATTTAAAAATTGGGGGAAATCAAGTTTCTCACTTTGAAATCCAAATATTTATGAGACAACAAGCCCAACTTGCTTGTTGGAAATGGATGAGTTTCTAATAAATTGTTTTCATAACTCTGTGGATTGGGGAGGGCAGAAGAAGGCGCCATTAAGTTATGAACAGTAATTGTGCAGGAGAGTTACTCCCCAATATTGAGTTGAATTCTTTCTCCTATAGTCCTCATGTACCATAGGCCTCAGCAGCAGAGATGGGGGAAGGTATTCTAATTGTAATTTGCAGTTGCTTTTTAACTACAAATACATGGAAAGAAATCAAACAACCTGAAATTTGCTTCCAGATCGCAATATATTTTAAGTACCCTCATATTAACTTAATTTTTATCTTTTGCTGTACTACTATGCCAGTCTTTGACCGGAATAATGATTTGATTGGTTGAACAAAATAGCAGCCTAGCGACCACTCATGGGATTTGTGAATGATTGGAAAGACTCTGACCAGGGGTGGGTGGGTTTAGTGCTGAAACACTCCACCACCTGGAAACCCAGGTGAAGGGGCATTTGGGGCTGACTCTGTATTTTAATAAAAACTTTTGTGATGACAAAACCAAGCTGGAACCCATGAACCCATTGGACTCCCAGAGGGAAAATCAGTGGGATTCATGAGAATTCATGATTTATTGGGTCAGTTCAGGTGTGAGAACACAGGTCTGGTTGCCTGTGTTCTCATTTCCCAGGTTATCTTCGACAGAAAAAGCAAGCCCCATGTGTGTGTAACACAATACGTATGTGTGGCTGTGTGCCCTCTGACAAAAGGCATGGGGTGTCATTTGGGCAACCTGAATGTCAATCTGGTTTATGTGCTTGCCCCTTGAAATGCTGCTCCTTTCATTTCATTGAATTCAGGTCTCGGGTTTATTCCACTCACAGACAGTCTATTGCCTAAAATTCTGATTGTGCCGCCCCAAATTACTGTGTGTGTTCTTTGCTAGTTGTTATCTGTGCATATTTGTTCAGAGAAATTTTAAGCAAATATCATTTTGCTTCACTTCTTTATCTCAGAGTGAAATGCATTTCCCCATAATATATTCAGCCACATTTCCCTTTTTGCATTTTAACCCTCTTTCATTTACCATGTGGGTAATGGTTGCTCAGTTTCATTGACATTTTTATAGCTGCTCCGACAACATTCTCTTTCTGCATGATACATTCATAATAGGCTGTGATAGCTGCTTTGTGCGGCTTTCCCTCCTTCCTAACCATGTTAAGATTCCCTTCACCCTCCAGTCCAATTTTTATCTGCAATTGTGATTACACCTGTTCAAACGTTTTCCTGGTGGTTTAATGTTTGTGCAGAAATTGGGGAAAGTGGTTGATAAAACTCCCATTTCTGTACTCAAGCGTGAATCGCTGCTGTAACAACTTAGAAGTTAACATTAGCAAGAACTTCAATGAGTTGGAAGTATTTCAATGTTTATTACTATGACAAAAATGACACTTTTCCTTAAAGTTTTCTGTGTGTGAGAACCAACCAACCATCCAACCAACCAACCAACCAACCATTCATCTGTCTGTCTCTCTGTCTGTCTGTCTAATACTGCAGGCACAAACTTCAGAAAATGCTTCTTAAAATGTCATCTAGCAAACATCAACAACTGTTATAACAAACTGGATGCTACAACTTGTACACCCTAAGTTCTTATCAACAGCCCCAGAGCAGGAGTTGTTTGAAGAAATAAAGAAAGGTTCAGATGTCTATTTGAAACCAGATTAGAACTAAGTCCAAGATAACACTTAACAATCCAGGTAGAACCTCCACAACATTGAAGAATTGGATCCACATACACAGTCCCTAAAATCCTAAAGAAAGGTGGAAAGAGCCTTATTCTTCTCTGTGGGAACAGCCTCTCCACTCTTTCTAAGTCAAATCCTGGATCGCAGTCCCTTTCTAGAATTTCTCCACCCATTGGGCTGAAGCAAATAGTCCATAGTGGTTACATTATCTTCCCACAGGTGGACAGCTTTCAGCATCAACGAACATGACTCAACCTAGCCCTGTCACCCAGCCTTTGTTTTGAAAGAAGTATAGTTCTGGAAGGGCTCTGGTTTCTGAAAAACCATAGGAAAATATGCACAATTTACAAAGTTAGTGTATTTCAGATATGGACTTCTGCAGCATCATTTAGTGAGACCTGTTGAAAGGGAGTGTGTGTATGTTTGTGGGGCCTTGCCTACAAATAGTCTTAAACTGTGAGCTAATGAGATGTCAGTGGAGATGCCTTTGGTGTGCCATGGAAGACTGGCCAAAAGGAGAGAGAAGTTCATCTACAAAGGATGTCTCTTTCCAGGTGGCCAGGAGGTCCTCAAGAAAGATCTGTAGGTCACATTTGCTTGTTGTTGCAGGTAAACAGGACACTCATTCTTGGCATCTAATGACTATCTCCTCTCTCCCCTTTCCTCCACCTTCACTCTTGCGGAGTAGCTGTATCTACATTTTTATATGGTATTTCTTAAGGATGATAAGGATATTTATTAAGTTGTTGTGACTTTTTCTATTCGAAGTGTTAGAGTTTGGCTGGAAGATATTCAGTCTGCAGCTTAGTTGAGCATCCAGCAGCAAAAATTAATATTATTTGGATACTAGTTAGGGGGCCCAAATTTATATTGTAGTTTTAATTCTCCTGGTGTCAATTTGGTGTATCGTCTTTAATTAAAGGTCAACAGAAATTGAACTGCAAACCTCAGGGAGACTTTAAACTGGTCCTTTAAGCTGTGAGGCTGCCCATTAGAGATGGTCTTTATTGCAGAGTTTATTCTATAGCTGCTGAATGTGTTGGATGCAAGATTAAATACAGTATTGCTCTCCATTTACAAGGAAGGGTGATCGGGGCTCCTGGTCATTCAAGGAACAACCCTGCTTGGTTGGACTTTCAAATCCATCCAGCCCTGAATGACAAGTATTTGAATCAACAACCTCAAGAGCAAACCACCTTTGAGTCTTCTTTGAGTCTACTTTGCTCTTTCAAATTCTATTGAGTTTTTGAGATTTCCTTTTATACTCATTTCAAATAATTTAAACATAACTAGAAACAAAGTAAACTATCTCTTCAGTAGCTGTATTTACCTTTCACATGTGAATTTTGCTCTGTTTTCAATTGTTTAATTACGCTAGTCCAAAACACAACTTTGCACAGAAGAGTAGCCCAGCGTATTCTCACCAGAGTTCCACTGTGCTAGTTTTATGGATTATTTGGACCAAAGTGTGCTAGTTGTTTCAAAGAGAGAACTTTGGACGTTGTCAGGGAACTGTTCCACAACTCACTAAGCAGGAACAAAGTAATGGATCTGGATTTGAGCCACAAGGCTGAATGAGAGAGCTCTTACAGAATACTAAACAGCTAGGTCTGATGGTTGCTCAAGGCCGGAATGTAGAGTACTCCTGGGATTTCCTTTCACTCATATTGGCTGCCTGGATAGAAGGATTTTTGTTGATGCCCAGTCACAGTGCTTTTAAATCCGGGCTTCCAACAAGGCTTTCACGTACTACTACACCTAAGTTATTGGAGGTCCATGAGGCTCAAAAGACTCCTTCAAGCATGGTGCTAGAGCAGTAGTGGCGAACCTTGGCACTCCAGGTGTTCTTGAACTTCAATTCAAAGAAGACTTGATCAGCAAGAGTGCTGACTTGGGATTCTGGTAATTGAAGTCCAGGAGAACACCTGGAGTGCCAAGGTTCGCTATCACTGTGCTATGGGAATCAGCAGTTCTGAGTGTCTTTGGAGTGTTAGGTTGGTACAGGATCATATTATGTCAGATGGAGGGTCTCCAGTGCTGTTGGAAGGTCATCCTAAAAGCTTTGGCCTGATCTGCCTTAGCCAGGTCAAGGAAGGAATGCATTTTGTACTTGAGGGAGGATAGAGTAGAACACTTTGGTCCGATTCAAACTCTCAAAGATGAAAAACAAAAGATAATGAGAAATGAGGATCTCATTTTCCGAGGAAGCCGGTAAATGTCACTAATGCAAGAAAAAAATATGTTGGCAAGGAAGTTTGGCATGTCAAGGCTTAGAAAATTGCATGACATTAAAAATACTGTGAGGACCTTATTCTACCTGATGTTTAAACAGTTCCTAAACAGAGATGTGTTCTGGACAGAAGTTGAGGTCGTTGAACTATCCACGCACAGTTTCTTTACTTCTCGGAAAATTGTAAACCTCATTGAAACTTCTCAAATCACAGTAAGGTGGTGAAGGTAGGCAGTTTCACCTGCCAGGTTCATTTCCTTCATCATACCAACTCAACTACCCATGGCAAGCTTTGGCAGTTGTGTTTTGATGTCTGCAGTGAAGTTGGGAAATAGCAACAGGGTTTTTCCAGAACCTGGGCAAGTTACTTTTTGTACGACAGTTCTCAGGATTCCAGTAACATTGATGTTGGCTGAGGAATTTGGGGTGTAGTCATCCAAAGATAAGTGTTTTCCATAGGCTTCACTCCTTAACCCGGATGCTGCTGCATGCCTTTACTGGTTTTGTTTTTGAGTATCACCCATGAACAACCAACTCCTTGCCTTGTGGGGAGGAGTTGAGTTTCTCTGCCTCCTGTCTCCTGTAGGTGCAGTCCAAGCCCCATCCCCAAATGGTGAGGTCTTCCATTCTTTTCCAGCTTCCGGATTACTGGAGAAAAGGATGGTGAAAAATGCTATTCCAGGTAGGAAATAACAGTACACATGTTTGAAAGAACTCTTGAACCCTTTTAAGACATGATGTAGAGCAGGGGTGCCCAAATGTTTGGGGCCATGGGCTGGTCATGTGGTTCCTTCCACCAGAAATGGAAGGAAAACGCAGGTGCGTGGGTGCATTGTGAGCCCACGTATGTGCATTTTACCTCAGCTTCTGGGACCAGCAAGGGCATTGCAGGCCAGATGAATTGGTGTTGGGGGCCAGATCTGGCTTACAGGCTGTAGTTTTGGCACCTCTGATGTAGAATTCAAATGAATACTAAAATTGTAAGGGACATTTTCGAGGAACTCGTCCTCAACCTCTACAGATGCTTTATGTTTATCTGTGTGTCCTGTCAAACTTTCTCATGATGGTAACTGCTTCCTTTATCTGTGCAGAAGTGCCCATTGTGATTCAGATCGAAGACCAAAATACTTTCTTAAATATATTTTAAGGAATATTATATACTGTAGTGTGGTGAATCATACTTGAGTAGAGTTCTTTAGGCCAGTGTAATTATGCTAGTGCCAGTTTTTCAGTGTCTAGCTGGGGACAGTTATATTTAACTTGTTGATGGCAGTTTTCCCCTATCTTTCATTCATGCTTCCAGAGCAGAATCGCACCAGATCTCAAGCTTTTTGTTTCTGTATTGGCCACATTGTTGGATTTTGGCATATGCCTTTTAATAATGGTTTTTTTTTTCTGGTCTAAAAAAATGGCACATCCAAAGACACCACAAATTAACATAGTAAAAAAAAAGCATATTTTTCCCCAAACCACTGAAAAATCCGCTTATTTCTCCCCCCCCTCTCTGTGTATTAAGGCATCTTTAAAAGCCACTAATTACTAATATACCCAATAGTAAGAAATGTTTAAAATATACAGCCTAGCAGTTAAATATGTTAATAGGGAATTATTAAAGTGAAGTGTGGATTCTTGTCATGAGCCTTAATAGTTCCTCTAAATCTGTTTTGATTTATGGCACCAATGTGGGAGACATTAATATCTCCTGTTACACTTACGGATTTTTCCAGGTTTCAACTTAGGGTCCACTTGGAGCCATCAATGGCGAACGGCACAAGAAAGGAGGCCCAAGCCTCACGTGCCCAAAAGTTATTAAATAAACACAAAAATTTAAAACTTGCTGCACCTGCACAGTAACCTGTATTTCACAAGGGGGGAGAATATGAGCCCTTCCCAGGGATTTTCAGGGAAGTCTTAAGGATTGTCTCATCTGGCTAAAATATTTAGTGGTGCTAAATGTCTTGTCAGGATGAAGAGTGAAAACCTGGAGAGGGATTGGAACTTGTGTTTAGAAATACCGTCATGGGTGCTTCTCCAGCGTTTCGAGAAAAGACACGCTTGGGAAATGTTCCACCTGCCAAATTTTAGGCAACACAAGACAGTTACAGCATGAGCTAGCCAGTGTTTCTTGCTTTTTCTGCAAAGGAGATAAGACTCTCTCGCTTCACAGCTAACCTCTCTGTTTAAAGGCAAGATCTCAACAAACCAGTGCATAAAACACACAGGCTTTCAGACGCCTGAAACAACAGCATATCGTCCGTCCTTGCTGTTTGCTGTTTTGAAACCAGAAATGAGTCGCTTTTTAAAATACATCCCAATTTTGAAAATGGCTTTACCGTATATGCTCAAGTTTAAGTTGGGTGTTTTAGCCTGCAAAATGAGATTCAAAAATGGGACTCGACTTGTACTCGGGTCAGTGTAAACACTCAAAAACATACCCACACAAATGTCTAAATTAATTAATTTTACCATATTTTTCATGTATTTTAATTATTGAAACTCACTAGCAGCTGCTGCATTTTCCACCCCCGACTTATACTCGGGTCAATCTATTTTCTTAGTTTTAGAGGTCCAAGTTAGGTACCTCGACTTATATTTGCGACGACTTATAGTCCAGTATAGTTTAGATTGGGGGTTTCCCAAACTTTTTATGCCACAGACCAGATCAGGCCGTCCCAGACGGCTGAGTGAGCCAGACTGGTGGTTTTCCCCAATGTAAATCTTGTTGTAAAATGCATCCGTGGCTGTCGTAAAGGTGTTTATGACAGCTGCGGGCACATTTACGGCTGTTGTAAATGCATCTGCTTCTGTTTCTGATACAGCAGGTGCAGCAATGCGAGCCACGTGAAAAGATGCCACGGGCCACTTTCAGCCCGTGGACTTTAGTTTTGGAACCCCTGATTTTAGATTGTTGATAATTATGGCCTTTTTAATTACCGCATGGGACTCATGAGGGAAAAACACATTTGGAAATGATGGTTGAGTTATTAGTAGTTGCCAAAACTTCTGTATCACTTTATTTATTTATTTTAAAAAAGAACATTTTCTCAGCTACTGCAAGTTTAAAGGGTTTTTTTTATGTACTACAAACCAACTATTGTATTTTGCTTGTTGGGAAGTAGATTTGTTTTAAATTTTTTGTCACATATTAGAATGATGAGTTATGACGAGATATGTCCAAATGCATTACTCTTTTCAGTTTCATGTGGATTTGTATATTAAAGGTATTTGCTTAAAGCTCTGAATAATCAATCTGTGTCTTTTCTCAATCTGTTTTTGTTTCCATTTCTAATGGGACAAAAAGAAGAAAAAGACTTCAGTAATTGCAAGTTTCTTCCTTCCTCTTTCTTTCTGGCTTGCTTTTTGGTGAAGATATTGCTCCTGTGGATTAGCAAACATTAGTAAATGTGTAGCAGTCAACTATACCTCAGTTTTTCCATCATCTTTCCATAATTTGTGTGGGTTGACATGAACCAACTTTCTGTACCAAAGGACATGCAACGATTTTAATCTGTTCCACATGGCTCATTGTTGTATGAAATAATTGCTGTATGATGCATGCATCATATAGTGATTTTCCCTATGGGATGCATTGTACAATGATTTATTTTGCTAAGTGGTTTTGCCCATTGAAAATTTGTTGTACGATTTTTTTTTCCATAGGGAAAATTGTTATGCAGGACACCATTTCCCCCCCAAACCTAATTGTTATGCAATTTTGTTGTTATATGGGGTGATTGTTGTATGAGGTTCCACTGTACATTGAATCACAATGGAGATGGGAGGAGCTGTATCTCGTGGAATAGGGACTCCAGTAGCTTAGTGGTTAAGACATTGATCTTGATGACTGGAGGGTCGGAAGGGCAGCAGTTCAGGACCTGAGTGGGCTTCCGACTCTGTCCCAGCTCCTGCCAACCTAGCAGTTTGAAAGCAAGAAATTGCAAGGAGATAAATAGGTACCGCTTCGGCTGGAAGGTAAAAAGTGCTCTGTGTACTCTGGTGTCTAGTCATGCCTGTCCCATGTCCACAGAAACATCTGCAGATGCAGACAGGGCTGGCTCTTTGGCTATAAACAGAGATGAGCACTGAACTCTAGAGTCGGATATGACTGGCTTTTGAGCAAGAGTGACCTTTACCTTTACTAACTTTTGGAATATAGGAAGCTGCAGTTCAGTAACTTGAGCTGCTATAGTTTTCAATCTGGGGTCTTCCCGAAATGTTGTCTGCAGAGTGAACATGTGGTCACAGCTCAGAGGTAGCATATACAGTATATTGTTAGGATTCTGCATCAAAAGTCAACTCCTTCATTTCATTTACAGTTATCAAATTCTGTGGGATTCTACTGAGCCAGATTGTAGGTTCACCTGTCTATCCCTGGTCTGTGCAAGTACCAGCTAACAATGCAGGTACCAGCTGACCAGAGACTTTCCCCATTCTATTTGGAAATCACAGTGTTGCAAAACCGGGCCTCTGCCCTTGAGGTGTAGCTCCTTTCCTTAGCAGGCTAGAATTAAGGGCTGATGCTTTCTCTTCCCTCCAGACCAGGGATCTGTAAACTTGGCTCCCCAGATGTTGTTGGACTTCACTTCCCAGAAGCCCTGGTCAGCAGGAGTGCTGACTTGGGCTTCTGGGAATTGAAGTCCAAGAACAGCTGGAGAGACAAGTGTGCAGCGCCTCTGTTCTGGTCTGCCATTCAACATATGTAGGTATCTACTCTCCAAAATTGGCCATGGTGGCATACTGGTTAAGATGCTGAGCCTGACAACCGGAAGGTCAGTCGTTCAAGACCTGAGCGACAGAGTGAGCCTGTCACAGCTCCTGCTAACTAAGCAGTCTGAAAGTAAGAAATTGCAAGTAAAAGTACTATAGGTAAATAGGTATCACCTCAGCAGGAAAAGTAACAGTGTTCCATGCACTCCAGTGTCTAGTCATGCATGCCACATGTCCACAGAAGTGTCTGGAGACTCTGACAGCACTGGTTCTTTGGCTATAAACAAAGATGAGCACTGAACCCTAGAGTCGGATACAACTAGCTTTTGAGCAAGGGTGACCTTTCCCTGTAATAGATGTGTCATCCTTAAAGGCACCACACAATTTCTCTTGGCTGTAGCTGGGACAGATTAATGCTGATGGAGATTACTCTTAAAGTTAAGGATGTTTGGACAATGAGGGCTGAAGATGGACTTGGATAGTTCTCTACAACTAATGGCTGGTAGATGTAATTCAGTAGTATTTTGTTTCCTTTGCAACTGTGCTAGAATCTTTGGTTCATTTTGCTGGGCTTCCCAAACTGGCAGTGCTTGAAGGTTGACTTCCTGTACCGATGATGTAAAAGTGCTTGTGCAAATTCTTCCACTGTAGCCACTGGGAGATAAAAGCCAAAACACTGGGGATTATAAAGAGGGAGCCAAATTATATTTATAATATTAAAGTTGAGTGCATTTGTGGTTTTGCGGTCCTCTAGGGTTTTTCAAATGCAGAAAAACATGAATTAGCATTTTCCATTTCCATATATTGACTGGAAACATAGTCTCCTCTCAATTAAGACCTATAGCTTTTGGGATGTATGCAACAATTTTATAAAATATTTACAACCAGATTTGCATTTTACATGGTATTCCTTCCCCTTCCCCTTCTTTGTCTCTTCGTGTTTGCAGGAAAGACTTAGGCCTTGGAGAGGAAATGCATTTTCCATGCCGGGTGGGGAAATATATCTAAAAATGGACTCTCTATCAAGGCGCTCTTAAAAACGTCCACCGTTGATTGTCGTCTTTAGTAATTATCTGAGGTCGATTTTTGCCAACCACATATTTTGTTATATCATCTTTAAAGGCTGCGCTCCCTGTGGAAGGCTATTACTTTCCCCGTTAAAACTGGCATTGGAGAAAGACCAGTTGCAGCTTTGTGTTCGAAAGATAAGTGGAACACTTCTCCCCCCCCCCCCCAATGTAAATGTGTGTTGTAAAGAACATAGCTATTTCCTGGATAATTTACAGTTGTATATTTTATGTTAATTTCACCGAAAATATTGCACCCCTGCCAGGTTTAGTGGAGGCGCACTGTGATATGAATAATTTCTAGCCCATCATTTTTTCCCTCATTTAAGATTTGGCACCTTTTAAAGATTTTAATAATAGCAACAAGAAAGAAGATTTAGAACAAGCAAGACAGTGTTGTAGTCAAGAGAGAAGGGAGGGGACATATTGAGAGAAAATGTAAACTCGCTAGCATAATTACACAGCACACATTTTGCCCCTCTGCTTCTAACGTAACACCTATTTACTAAACTGTTTGTTTTAGGTCTTTGGTTTACAATAAAATATTTATATTTGCTTTTCTCTTATAAAAGAAATATTGAAAAAATACTATCAAGATGCTGAACAGACTTGATATTTTGCTTGTTAGACTACAAAGGCAATAGATCTCTCCTTCTCCTCCCCCCTTCCTCTTCCTCTTCAGGCCCATGGTGTTCTGGAGTACCAAAATGGCCAAAATCTGATCACAAAAGCAATAGATTTCTCCTCCTTCTCCCACTCCTTAGGCCCATGTTGATCTGGCATACCACAATAGCCAAGATCTGATCTAGATCAGCATTTCCCAAATTATGTTCTGCAGAACACTGATGGACTCTAATTCCCAGAACCCTAAGTCAGTTCCCTGAAGCACTGATCAGCCAATGTATTGACTTAGACTTCTGGGAATTGAAGTCCATCAGTGTTGCGTGGAGCATAGTTTGGGAAACGCTGATCTAGGTCATTCCCAGTCCAAGTTTTGCCTAACCCTCAAACTCAACAGGTGGCCTTAAATCAGGTAGCCTGGTTTTACATGGCTGTTGATATTTATTTGTCCCATTTTTCACACACCTTTAGAAAAAGAATAGGTATGTGTCTGGTTTGCGTGTGTGCGTGCAAATTGAGCAAGCAATGTTTTTATGCAAATAAAGTAAAATGCACAAAATTAACATTGGACACTGTTTTGAGTGGTTAAAACAGTCACATGACTTCTTTCCCACCTTTCCGCAGTCAGCTATCTGCACCCGTGCATTCCTTTCAAAGAACGAGGGCTTTGTATCACACAAACAATTAATGCAAATTACGAAGACCTTGAAAAAAACAGTGTAGGATTTATTGTCTCAATTGGACCTTGAGACAGGGAAGCTCATAGGACCTGAATATTTATCTGTTTGTTTGTTTGCTTGCTTGCTGTTCATCTGGTGAAAAGCATCCATTCCTCCCAGACTTCCCTTTATGTCTGGCTGTCCTAATCTGGTGCCCCAGATGTTTTGAACGATGGCTATTGTCACCCTCACCACTGTACCAAGTTGAGGTTGATGAGTTACAGTAGTAGTTAACATCTAGAGCAGCAGCTCTCAACCTATTAGACCAGGCGTTCCCAGCCTTTTCAACCTGGGGCCCAGGTCATGTTCTCTCAGTCATCTTTGAGGTTTGGATGGCCATTTTGCCCTGTCTGCATGATGGGGGTGCCCATTTTGTCCCAACAGCTTCAAAGGGGGTAGCCATTTTGTTTCTTGAATGCCTTTGGAGGGGTAGGGAGCATATGAAATGTCACCATGGGCCAGATCAAAACCATGGGCCTTAAGTTGGGGGGCCCTGTATTATACTAAGATGATCTGGGACTAAAACTCCCAGAAGGCTTCACCATTCTGTGTGCTGACCAAGGTGTCTGGGAGCTGTAGTCCAAGAATATCTGGCTGCCCAAAAGCTTGGAACCACTGATTGTCTATACATGTTTATGAGCGGTGAATATGACTTGCAAGTGGACAGCTATGTAGGATGGGGTTTGGAAATTATACGCCCTGTTTATTGATCTTGCCAGAAGCATCTTGCCTCTTTGGGAAGATGGATGCCCTCCTCTTGGACCTTTGCTTATTTCCTACAAGCCTTGACCAATGTTCTTAACCCCATCTCGCCTTTTCGATTAATGTTCAGAAGTGAGATTTTGCATAGTTCTGATTGTGAAGAGGACCTCTATTTCTGTCAAGAATTGTGATGTCATGTGATATCTCTCCTGTGGTTTCTTCTTCTTCCCTTGTGTATTTATGTGCATCTAAATGAAAAAGAAATCAGTATAGTTTGTAATTTCACTTGGTTGTGCTGGATGCCCATATGCTTTCCAATATCTTCAATTAATCTACGTAGATCCTTTCTGCCCTGCTTGCCGATTTTAAACAATCCCTCTAAACTCTAGTTCATTGTTTTTGTTTGATAAAGGTGTTGTGATTTAGAACCGCGCCATCTCAGTTTGGCGGTTCAGAAAAAGAAGAAGGCAGGGATTGGAGCTGCGAAAAATTTAGTTTTGCAGGGGGAAAAACAAATGAGCAGTAAAGTTGGCGTCTTCTCCATATGCCATGACAGCAGCTGGACATCATTAAATGGCAGTATTAATTATAAAGGGACACAAGGTTCAATATGCATGCGGAAACAATAGGAGTAATTCTCTGGGAGAAGGTCACCTTGAACTCTGGGATAAGAGAGGGAAGAAGAAAATAAATAGAAGGAAGGATTAACAGCTTGACTCCCTTCTTGCACCCAATTGACCTGTTGGAGCAGTGGTCAGAACCCTAAGCTTGATTTTGTCATTGTTGGGTCTTCTGATGAGCTGGACGTCTAGGTCTCACACACAGGGATGTGCTGGCTATGCTAAAAGGGCGCTGGACAGGGGAAAAGGGAGCTAGACAGAGAGTGATGAGGGCGTCTAACCCTAACAAAATATATACATTCCCACTCGCCTTCTAATTTCAACTACCTTCTGAGGATTCGAACCAACAACCTCCTGCTTACAAGGCAAAACTGCAACCTCTAAGCCACGGCAGCTCTGCTGTCAATGGAGCTGCTTTTGTAATCTTATCTTTGGCAGCACAGGAGGAGGAAGGCAGGGAGAGGAACATTATTTTTATTATTATTAGTTCAAATTTATATTGCCGCCCACTCGCCGTGGAGCCCTGCTCATTTGCTCAATCGTTCCACGCATCGTAACTCGGCTTGATACTTTGGATTGGCACCTAAGGGGGGGCACCATAGTACTGGGGGGTGCCCTGGGCTGAGTCCCGGTAGCCTGATGGGCTGATGAGCCAGCCCACAACTGCTCACAGAGCAATGGTCTATCTTCACTTCATGTGGGTGGAAGACATTCATGTTGTTATTTTTTCAGTATCATGTGCTTGTGAATCTTTTATTTTATTCTCCTGAGGTTTTTTCTCACCCTCTTAGCAATATACAGCGTGGTTGGGGAAAGAATTATTAATAGCTTCATATACTGTATGTGTATTCGATTGAGACAACCTGTTAGGTCTCTGGATCAGAAGGGGGAAGCTGTTGAATGACAAAACAGATCAATGTCACGAAGGGCCGTGATGCCATAAAGCAGCGATTGCCCAATATTGCCGATGAGATCCAGACAAAAATGGGCCAAAGTCACTCTGGATGTAAGAAGGCAAATGGCCCTGTTTGGATTCTGGTGGGCGTCTTGGCCGCCTACCCTGTGAAAGCGATGTAATTGTTTGACAAGACAAATGAAGGGTTGGAGGTGGACGAGAGAGGAGAAATAAGTATAGGGCGAGGGGCTGGGGAGTAGAGAAGATTGGAAAAGAATTAGGTTATTACATTTCCTTCTTAATTCTTCATCAGGGCTGCTTTTTCTTTTTTTGCTAGAGAGAGAGAGAGTGCGTGGAGAGGAGAAGAGAGAGAAAGAAAAATCAATGCATTCTGACTCTATAATTTCCCAGGGTGCCTCACTCAGAGCACAAGGTATCCTGGGAGGTGCCATACCCGGTCATGGAAGTTTGCACTCTCGCTTCTTCAGCGGGTATTTCTCCCCCCTTCCCTGTGAAATAATTCACTGGAATTTCACAACCTTTATATGCTTTTGCAAAAACACACACACACAAAAACCCCAACTCGTTTTGAGCACGTGTAAGTCCACTAATGGTGGATGCCAGGGTTTTGCGAATCCCACCTACATTCGGTACTCGTTATGGCAAAGGAATGCGCCGTTAATAATGCATCTGTGAAACTCAGCTGTGAGGGAGCCAAGTAATTATCCCACCGTAGCATCCCCAGCTTCAGTGTCATCACAACTGGGGCTTCATTAAAAGTCCTAACCGTAGAGATGTTGTGTGGCGGTGTAGCCAATGTGTTTGTGCATGTGTGCACATTTATGTGTGTATGTACGTATGTGGGTGGGTGGTGCGTGTATATATATTCATTTAAATTATCTGCAATGCCACGGCTCCGAGGTAATTTGACTTTTTGAAACCATGGAGCCCCTGTGAATTTCCTTCCTCCACTCCCTCTCGCTGCCATACCAGCTGATCAGCCCCAGAAGAACAAAAGGTTTATCTGAAGCTATGAAGCATATATTCACCAGCTTCTGGCATCTAGATTGGGGGGGGGGGGAATCAAAGTACTCCATTGAACATGTTAATACTGAGCAAAAGGCACACAGTCAGACGCTAAACCTTTACAGGGATAGAGGCATTTGGAAAGTGATACTCTGGTCAGGTTTTGAGACAATTACCTTAAGTGTGGAGCCAAAGAGAATAATGCAGGTTTTTAAATAAATGGGAGGCTTACTATACACCCCCCCCCCTTAATTTTATTCTGTTTAATTTTTATTTTTGTCTTATGTTTTTTTCCAGAAGAAATGTATCACTGGCTTGAGTTATTGTGCTTAAATCACAGGGTCTCATTATTTACAGTGTCTTTCTTGCATTCTGTATTACAGTCATACCTCGCATAACAAATTTAATTCGTTCTGCAAGGTTGCTCGCTATGCGAAAAATTCGCTATGTGAGTCTGACTCGCATAATGAATTTTTTGCTATGTGAGTCGGACTTTTCCCTATGGAAAAACTCGCATAACGAGCGTTTCTATGGGGAAAACTCGCATAGCGAAAAAAATTCGTTATGCGAGTTTTCCCCATAGAAACGCCCGTTATATGAGTTTTTCCATAGGGAAAAGTCCGACTCGCATAGCGAAAAATTCGTTATGCGAGTCAGACCGCTTAGTGAAAAACTTGCTCGTTATGCGAGTTTTTCGCTAAGCGAAATGCTCGTTATGCAAGGTTTGACTGTAATATGAATATGTCCGGAGGAGGAAGAATTCCATCCAGGCAAATAAACAGGCTGTGAGATGTGTATTGAGTCACCATTTAGTACCTATTTATCTTGGAAACCATATTAGGGTCGCTATAAGTTGGTTCTGACTTGACACCTCTATAACAAGGACAAGAACAAGGAGGAGGAGGAGGAGAACAAGAAGGAGGAGGAGGAGAATTAACCATACATGGATGACTTAAAACTATATATTCCAAAAGTCTCATTGAGGGCAGGGAGGAATAGGAAACTTTTAAGGAAGCTTCATGGTTGATGATGCCTTCACCTTTAATCATATGGAGCTGATCCAATTGGATTCTGGCCTATGCAAAAATTTACCACGGGTCACCATCCACTAACTTACAAAGTGTTTTGTACAGAAGGAGATCACTGTCAGTCAGAACAAAAAGTTGACCAACAGGTCAACACTTCAAGACCCAATTGCTGGATGATGGAGTGAGCTCCTGTCATCTCTCCCAGCTCCTGCCAACCCAACACTTTGAAAGCAAGAACTCAGATGTAGATAAACAGGTAATCCTTGGGCGGGAAAGGTAACAGCATTCTATGTGCTTTGGTGTCTAGTCTTGCCCGCCACATGACTACAGAAATGTCTGCAAACGTAGACCACGCTGGCTCTTTGGCTGTAAACAGAGATGAGCACCCACCCCTAGAGTCGGACACGACCGGCTTTTGAGCAAGGGAAACCTTTACCTTTACTAGCAAATGTTAGGAAAGAAGTCTTCCTGAGCTTCTGGAGCATCACTGCCAAAGCGTAAAGTAGCTTCTTCCTAAATCCAGTGGAGGTTCTCAGTATTTTTTCCTGCGTTCTTATTAGCATTAGCAGTTTCTGTGCAGATCCCTAATTTTTATCCAATGCCCAAGAGGAATCCAGTCTTTAGAACCTGGCACTTCCATAGAGTCCCTCCCTGCCCATCCCCTATAGCTCCATCTGCCTCCCTTCCCTTCTAGCTGATCCACGCCACCTCTCTCTCTCTTTCATAAACGCAGCTGATGTCACTGCATTAGCCGTCTTCAGAGATGCAAAATTCAGGTCAAAAGGGAAATGCCTTTCAAGCAAGATCTGGGTTATGCAAATCGACCAAACTGCCCGTACAGGTGTGAATTCAAAGGACAGGGAGTCTTGCCCAGTTTGCTTAGGCGGCTCCTCCATCTGTGGTTTGTCGCCTTCTGCACTGTTGCTTTACCTAGCAGAGCTCGGCTCACGTTTCCTTTTGTTGTGATGCGTGTCTTGGTATGATTTTAAGGAAGAAGGGGACTAGGGAGTTTGGTTTTTAATCTACCTTTTAAGAAAGGTGGTGGTAGTGGGGTTCTCTTCTGTATTAAGATAGACCATGAATGGCCGAGATGAAAGGTTCATGTTGGCTTCAGACCAAGTGGTATTAAGTTGTTTACTCCTGTGCCAGGGCTCTTCTGACATTTTGTGGAATGAAGTGTGTCAATTTAGCCATTCAAAGAATGTGAGGTTTTAAATAAGAGATAGGAAACAGTGTCTTGAACATCAAGGGGCTTCTCAAGGGATGAGGTTGAAGGTTCGATGGGAGGTTGTCTTCCTCCCGCCCCCATCTCTTACTTTCTGTTAGAGCCGCAGAGTCGCAGGGTGCCGGGGACTGGGAGAGGAAACCGGGAAGGGGGGTGGGTGGAGAGAAGAATTGTGTGACTATTGTGCTATGAAGGGAACCGTCCTGCAGTGAAGCAGTTGTGATATTAGAGCATCTCTCCTAAGAGATCCCTTGGCTCGTGTGTACTGATCGGAGTGGCACATGCCCAGACAGCTGGTCGCTCAGCATGGGTTGTGCATGCAGCTAGGAAGCTGGCACACTGGCGAAGAACAGGTAATGCTCTAATTTCCCTTGTGCAGATGCGGCCAGGAATATCTTAATTTATTGGTGTGCTGGCATGCAAGAGGGGGAAGCTGGCTGTGCAGCCTTGCATAACTATTAGCGAGCGGAGGAGGAGGCAGGAGTGGGTGGAGGAAGAGGCTCTTTCTTTGCTAGGGAACTTTCACTAAGCTGGGGCTTAAAAGGGAGACGTTTCCCCTCCTTTAGATATAGATATATATATTGTTGTGCTTGAAATGGCTTTTTAAACACTCCTTAATTATTTAATTATAGATGTGCAAGCAATACTCTGGGAACGACCCACTATTCCAGGGAAACGGAGCATACCAAAATGTTTAGTTACACCACGGATTCTCAACCTGCAGTTTGTGGGGCAGATGCACCCCACAGAACCATTTCATGTGCCATCCCGCCACTGCCTCCACCACACCAGGAAATGCCATGGGGTGGAGGAAGGGTTAAATGGCCATCCGGCCCCCAAAACTATCTGAGGGAGCGGGATCCGGCCCCCGGCTTTAAAAGGTTGAGAACTCTGGAGTTACACATCTATTTTCCCTCCTCCTTTCCCCTTGTAAAGGCAGTAATTAAATAACAGCATCGTTTGGTATTGTGCTGTAGCGCTGAATTGAGGAAATTCATCCAGCTGTGTTATATTTTGTTGACTCACGGGTTGGCTGGTTGCTTTACTGAAGCAGTAAAGGTTGCCCTTGCTCGAATGCCAGTCATATCCGGCTGTCGGGTTCAGTGCTCATCTCTATTTACAGCCAAAGAACCAGCGCTGTCTGCATCTGCAAACATTTCCGTGGACATGTGGCAGGCATGCCTCGACTCTGGAGTGGACAAAATGCTGTTTGCCTTCCCAACGAAGTGGAACCTATTTATCTACTTGCAATCTCTTGCTTTTGAACTGCTAGGTTGGCAGGAGCTGGGACAGAGATGGGAACTCACTCTGTTGTGCAGTACTCTGGAATTGAACTCTGGCCTTCCAGTTGTTGAGTTCAGTGTCTTAACCACTTGAGCCAATGCAGTCCCTTTGAATAATTTGGGTGGTGTGAATGTGTATATTTAGCTATGAGAGAGGGATGGCGAGTGCTGGAATCGAACCACCGTACCCTATAATGGGGTTTGGGGCATTGGGAACCTTATCATTATCCTATTGACATGCCTGACAAATTCAGATGAAACGTTTTTGTCAGGCCTCCTGAGTTTGATAGAGAGATTAGGCCCTCCTATGTAATTCTCTTTATATAAGAAATTGAGCTGCCTTTAAATGAGCAGACACAGCTAATTGCTAGCAATTTGTGTTGCTAACAAGAGGCAAAACAGTAGCATCGCATTAGGCTCAACAGTCTGTGTTAACTAATTTGTTAAATCAGATTTAAAAATATACCCTCCGTAGCAATGGTTTTCAGGAGGATGCTTGCTAATCGTTAGAGACAAATCCTGTGCAGCTCTTGTTGTGAATTAGTGTGTAGATCTCTTATGTTCTAATATTAATTTCACTATACCCTATATCAGTGGTGCCCAAACTAAGGTCCAGGGACCGGGTGCGGCCCCCGACGCCAATTCATCTGGCCAGCGAAGCCCTTGTTGCTTCTGGAAGCGGAAGTAAAACGCGCCCATATGGGCGCGTTTTACTTCCGCTTCCAGGAGCGACGAGGGCTTCGCAGGCCAGATGAATTGGCGTCAGGGGCCGCACCCGGCCCCCGGGCCTTAGTGACCAGCTCCCTGAGCCACATGATCGGCTTGCGGGCCAAAATGTTTCGGCACCCCTGCCCTATATACTCGAGCATAAGTCGAGTATTTTAGCCCCCAAAATGAGGTCCAAAAATGTGACTCAACTTATACTCGGGTCAACATAAACCCTCAAAAACACCCCCACACATGTCTAAATTAATTAATTTTACCGTATTTTCATGTATTTTAATTATTGAAACTCACTAGCAGCTGCTGTATTTTCCACACCCGACTTATACGTGGGTTAATCTATTTTCCTAGTTTTAGAGGTCCATATTAGGTACCTCAGCTTATATTCAGGACAACTTATAGTCGAGTATATATGGTAGTTTTTAATGGAGCACAGTGGGCCATGGCTGAGCCAAAGATGTTGGCTGCCTAAGGCAGAAGATCAGGTTCCGTTCGCCATCAATTTCAGGTGCAGAAGGCTCAGCAAAGGATGAGAGACCTTGTGAACGCTGCTCATGATCCGAGTTCGATCCCAGCAGGATCCAAGTTGACTCAGCCTTCCATCTTTTTGAAGCCAATAAAATAAGAACCCAGCTTGTTGGGGACAAATTGCCAGGTTCTTTGTTAGCTACACAGAGAGTGTTGTAAGCCCTGTTAAATAGAAACAAGAACAACAAAAACTGATCAGTGTTCTGTCGCATCCAACAGTAACACAATGGAAGGGAATGATTGTGGTCATTGAGCAGCTTGCCAAGTTGACCTAGCTTTCTTCTTCAATGGCTCTTTGCCTCTCAATCTCTGCTGTCCAAGGTGGCCTTCTCACAACTTATCATGCTAGAACCAGCCAAACTTCAAGTAAGGTAAAGATCTCCCTTGCTTTAAAGCCAGAATTGTCCAAATCTAGGGTGCTCATCTCTGTTTATAGCCAAAGAGCCAGGCATGACTAAACACTGAAGTGCATGGAACGCTGTTTACCATTCCACAGAAGTAGTACCTATTTAGATAAAGGTAAAGGTCACCCTTGCCTGAAAGCCAGTCATATCTGGCTCTAGGGTTCAGTGCTCATCTCTGTTTATAGCCAAAGAGCCAGCGCTGTCTGGGTTTGCAGACATTTCCGTGGACTGGTGGCAGGCATAACTAAACACTGGAGTGCATTGAACACTGTTTACCGTCTCATTGAAGTGGTCTCTATTTATCAACTTGCAATTTCTTGCTTTTGAACCATTAGGTTGGCAGAAGCTGGGACATTGATGGGAGTTCACTCCAACATGCAGAGCCTGGGAATCGAACTCCAACCTTCCAGTCAGCGAGTTCAGCATCTTAACCACTTGAAGCCCTGCAGTACCTATTTATCTACTTGCAGTTTATTGCTGTTGAGCTGCTAGGTTGGCAGGAGCTGGGACAGATGACGGGGTCTCAACCTGCCAACCTTCTAGTCAAGGTCATCATCATACCCACTAAGCCACTGCAGCCCCCTGACCCAAACTGTCTGATGCCACTAACTCTATCGTGTGCTTTATGTATTTTATTGTTTCTTTCTAAATTCTTGGAGTAGCTTTTGTGCAATTTCTGGATCGCCGTTAGGAGTGTCCTACTGGACCTGTTCCCCCAAATAGCCAGCCAGATGCCTTAAGAAGCCCAGAGCATTCCCCCCCAGTCATTGCTCTCCAGCATATTGTGTCCTGAGGCATTAATAGTTCTGAAACATGGAGCTTCCATATGGCTGTTGATAGGCTTAATCCTCAGGGGTAAGTCTGTTTGGATGTGCTATTTTGTACATGCAGATCCAAAATTAGAAATTATTATTTTGTTGTAGTTTCAATAGCAATACAATACATTTCACCTGAGTGGCGGAAATTATAACTATGAGACGACTGAGGCTGCTCTCCAGGTGCTGCTTGCCTTGAACGACCAACTTCGTTGACCTTGCTCACTCTCTTTGCAGTTATTTTTTCTTCAGTAAGCTTGGACTAGGCAGCCCTTCAAAATGAGAACTGTTTTCCATAGAAAGGGACATGTAGCCATCAGGCAGGGATATTTGGTGTGTCATGGGAAACGACAGAAGAACATTGTTTGTTCAGTTCTGCGGCAATCAGTCAGACTTACTCTAGATCAGTGTCTCCCAATCATTGGTTTTTGGACTTCAGTTCCCAGAAGCCTTAGTCAATTCCCCAAAGCACTGATCAGCCAATGTACAGACTTAGGCTTCTGGGAATTGAAATCCCCCAGTGGTGCATGGGCCCCACATTGGGAACCACCGCTCTAGATGTCTTCAGATTATGACTCCCTTTACGGCTTGGCTATGCGACTCTCTACCATCCTATATATGTGTGAGTCACAGAGTGAGCTCATTCATTGGGTCACTGTGAGTCCTAGATAGCTTGACAACACATAACAACAACAGAACACTTTGAAAGTCCCAGGTTCAGTTCCCAGCATGACCAGTTAGGAGAACTGTATAGAACAGGGGTTCCAATGTTTTTGGGCCACAGGCCGCTCGTGTGGTTGAGTGGGCCAGTCTCATGGTTCCTCCCACCCAGAAACGGAAGTAAAATGTGCCCATGCATGCACACAATGCTGCCATAAATGACCCACGGCTGTTGTAAATACGTTTATGACAGCCATGGGTCATTTACAGCAGTGTTATGTGCATGTGTGTTATGTCACATTTGTTTTACTTCTGCCTCTCAGAGCTGCGAGGGCAATGAGGCCCGGATGATTTGGTGGCACAGGACTGATCTGGCCCATGGGCCGTAGGAACCCCTGGAATAGAAGATGAGAGGAAAGGGTCCTTCTCTGTCTGATATCTTGGAGAGTTCTAGGCACATTTCATCAGTATAAGGTAGCTTTCTGTTCTCCAAAAGTTTGAATTCAGCTCTATTAGGAAACCCCCTGCCATCTTCGAAAACTGAACTCCTGGAAGCAATAAACATTGGCTCTTGTGTCCCTTTGTTTAAAGTAGATCGTAGTGGCTCTTAAAGCATTGCTCTGGGTCTCAGTGACATCCTGACATGATACATTAAGATCACAGAGTCCTCATTTAGCACCTTCCATTTTAAAGCCTCATGACGGAGCATGCCAGATTCTATTTTGACTGTGCGACTTGCATTCGGAGAGGCATGCTTAATAGGATTGAAAGAAAAGAAATGTTACTTTTCATCACACAAGACAACAAAGAGAAGCAAGGAAACGAAAATATTATTTCGTTTGAACAAATTATGGCTCATCTCTCAGGGGTATTATTTTTTTCCCTGGGAGTAGATGAAGAAAAGCACTTTAATATCATTCCATCAAACTAAAAATTTAACTACATTTTTTACAGATAAAATGTGTTTGGAGGATTCAAAGAAGATTAGGGTTCACCTAAGAAAAGAGTATTCAAATTTGAACAGCTAATGGAAGCCTGGAAAAAAACCCCGTTAATGTCTATATCTTTCCTCCAAGGGACTTCGATTTCAGTAGTCTTATAAAAACACATTGAGTTGATTTCATTTCCGTGTCTCCACAGACTGCATTCTTGTAATTTCAGTAAGTGTTATAAATGTTATTTTAAGTATTATAATGCTAATCCCGGCTGACAATAAGAGGTTGGAAGCATTGCTTCCATTACTAAGGTAATGTTTACCTCAGATAGCATATAATTGTTTGCTTCCACCCGTACTCCCACAGTAAATTCTCTTCTCCCAATTGCTTAATCAGTTGTGGAAAAAAGAGAGGAAACTTACACACTGTGCAATGTTTTCTTCGTGATCACATTAGACTGAGCGTAACCGTCTTCCAGTGGAATTTGGGGTAGGAGGAAAACTGCACATTTGTCCACAGCTCCAGAGGCAAAACACTTTTGAGCAGTGATTCTTAAGACAGCTTGAACAGGTTATTAATATAAATATCACGGCGATAGCATAAATCTTCTCTGCGCCTGAGCTCTCGGGGCATTTCTTCATTGAACGAGATTCGACAAGGGCTTCCTAGAACCTTGCTGTCGTTCAAACACCAAAGTTATATTCTAGTCACAACTCCGGCGGCCCCTCTTCCAACTACAAAGAGATCGCAGCATGGTCTCCATATGAGTTTTCTCCAGCATCACATCATCCTAAACAATACAGTATTTATTATGCCTTTTGAAAGTTAAACTTTTTATTCCTCTTTCTCTCCCTCTCTCCCCCCTCTGCTTCTACTGCACAAATGCTGGATGAATTCTTTGTTTAAGGATCAGATTTGACCTTCTCGGTTTTTAACAGTCAGAAGTTCCACCTGTGCTAACAAATCAGGAGGGGGGGGGGACTGTTTTAATCTCACTTGCTAGTCCAAACACCATGCCCTTTTTATGTTAGGTAGAGGCAGGGATTCTCAACCTGTGGCCCATGGCTAGATGCAGAACACGGCACAATTTCATGTGGCCTCCCCAAGACCACCACCACACCAGGAAGTGCAATATGGTAGAGGAAGGGTAAAATGGTCGTCCAGCCCCCAAAGCTGTCTGAGGGAGCATGACCTGGCCCCTGGCTTAAAAAGGTTGAGAACTCCAGCATAAAGGTAAAGGTCACCCTTGCTTGAAAGCCAGTCATATCTGACTCTAGGGTTCAGTGCTCATCTCTGTTTATAGCCAAAGAGTCAGTGTTGTTTGCATTTACAGATGTTTCATGGACATGTGGCAGGCAAGACTAGACACGGACGTGCACAGAACTCTGTTTACCTTCCCACCAAAGTGGTCCCTGTTTATCTACAGTCAAACCTCGCAAAACGAGCATTTTGCTTAGCGAAAAACTTGCATAACGAGCACATTTTTTGCTAAGCAGTCTGACTCGCATAACGAATTTTTCGCTATGCGAGTCAGACTTTTCCCTATGGAAAAACTCGCATAACGAGCGTTTCTATGGGGAAAACTCGCATGACGAATTTTTTCGCTATGCAAGTTTTCCCCATAGAAACGCTCGTTATGCGAGTTTTTCCATAGGGAAAAGTCCGACTCGAATAGCGAAAAATGCATTATGCGAGTCAGACTCGCATAGTGAATTTTTCGCATAGCCAGCAACCTCACATAATGAATTAAATTCGTTATGCGAGGTATGACTGTACTTGCAATTTCCTGCTTTCAAACTGCTAGGTTGACAGGAGCTGGGACAGAGATGGGATCTCACTCTGTCGTGCAGTAATTGGGTATCGGGTACTGTACTTTTACATTAGCCATACTAATAAATGCAATCTAAGGGAAAGGATAGTGAAAAGTATGGTATGGTGGCATGAAATGTGTACCAATGAGGATTTAATGTTGGCCAACGAGAAAGCCAAGAAAGTGGAAGACTGTCAAAATGTAAACAACTTGTGTATGAATAATTATGGTCCTTTTGTGATTGCTTTGGTTCTAAGCTTGGTTGTCTAGATAACAAAACAGATTCTTGAAAAATCTTTCTGGGAGAAATTGCACCTATAACTCATCTGAGGCCAAAATGGGATACATATTTAATGCTTTATATTAAAAAAGAATAAGTATAACAGCACCATAAAGGCTTGACGTGTTCTCTTGTAGTTGAAGATTTCATGGGCTCGACGATATTGGTGTGTGTGTGTGTGTGGGTTTATGTGCATGTCAACCCAAAAGCCAAAGACATGCAAGAATAAAATATGGGTCTTATCATGTTTCTGTGCAGAAATCTTCAGGTGGATCAAACGATTAAACTTTTGATCTGTCAGTTTCACCCATGTTGCCCTACAAGTTCTTCCTGCCCATCATGTTCCTTTATTAATCCAGAATCTAAAAATAAAATCTGATGACAACCTACATTTCAGTGAATATTTTATTCAGTTGTAAGGACAAATTTCATTTCATGTTATCTTCACACATTTCCTTTTGTGCTGCAGACTATAGCAGAATGTAGAGGGGTTTTTTGAAGACAGGTGGATGCCAAGCCCCAGTATGATCCATTTGTATCAGAATTTGCAGGGATGAAATTCCCAAAACTTTTCTGCAGATTGCAAAGGAGCGCATGATCAAAATAGCTCTACCAGTAGAGTTATCACTATGCTGCCAGCATTGGTGATCAAGAAAGCAAGAAAGAGATTTATCAGTATATAGAGCATGGAGCACAATCTATGTCCAAGACCGATGCTTTCACATATGCATACAGTTGCTTATGTTGGTGGATCTGCACAAACGTACCTCAGCCCACAGAAATGGGGATTTTTAAACCTCATGGTACCATGAACTGAGATCTAAGACTAAGAATAAGCCTTGCAGATTAGGAGGGTTGGAAGATAACATTTCCATAGTACTCTTGCAATCTGCACCGAAGTCACTATTTCTCCATCACTGCTAATGCTTAGAGCAGGGATTCTCAACCTGTGGCACATGGACTGGATGCGACCCATGGCACCATTTCATGTGACTCCCCCACCTCCCCCACACCAGGAAGTGCCATGTGGTGGAGGAAGGGCAAAATGGCCGTCCGGCTCCCAAACTGTCTGAGGGAGCAGGATCCGGCCCCTGGCTTTAAAAGGTTGAGAACTCGGGTTAGAAAGTAGTCTGCAGTGTTAGGGATCATCATTTAATTCCCTGCAGCCCCGCTGAACAGGTAATGCTCATCAAAAGATGTGCTATTGAAACCCTGCTTTTTGCAGGGAACAGACTTTGGCAAGATCTCTTGTCTTGTTTTAAGACCATCTTATATATGATCTCTGGAACTGGCATTTAGCCCTATTCGTCTGAGGTTCTTGTAAGGAGCATTTTAATGGCTTGAGCTTTCGAGCAACCTTTGAAGCTACTAGGAAATTAGTTTAAATATAGAAAGTGTCCTCTGTTAGGCAAAATACCACCTTACGAATTCTTCTTTTGCTCAAATCAATGGTCCCTCTCGGCATTTCAACAGAGGCAAACTTCTGGAAGATAAGAACAGGGCAAATGAATGAGTATCAAGTCTCTGTTAAAGAATTTAGTAGCAAATGTTACTCGACCCTCGTCAGTAAAATTTCAGGATCTCAGAGCACTAAATGAGCCACAGACACCAAACCAGGAATGGGAGAAAACAAGCATTTTCTCCTCATCCACAGAGAGTGGATAATGTGAGTCCAGAAGCAGGCTGTTTTGAAACGATCTCAGTCATAGATGACTGCCTGTCGTCCGTCCCCCCCCCCCCCCAAAGCACAGCTTGCAAAAAACATTTTAAAAATCCCATTTTCTTTGGCATTGCGATGAAAGGGCAAGTCAACTTTTCAACCCCTTTTCTTGTAGGGTTGGAAGATGCTGATCCATAACCCTAATTCTTTTTTGCTCCACCTCAGTACAAAACTGACGTTCCTCTTCAGAGGTAGTAAATGTTATGGTAGACATGTTGGATGGGGAAGTTAGTCCAAAAATATATCCTGCCTCATAATAAAGGAAATTTAATTGCAGCGTATGATGTAGAGCAGTGGTTCCCAACAAGGGGTACACGGCCCACTAGTGGACTTCAATTCCCAGAAGCCTAAGTCAGTACTTTGGCTGATCAGTGCTTTGGGGAAATGACTTAGGCTTCTGGGAATTGAAGTCCAAAAACTAGCATTTGGGAAACACTGATGTAGAGTGACATGTTCATAGGAACAAAGAAAGGTCATGATGACCCAGAATAGATTAGCGGCTTCGCATTAGTTTAAAACACTCATTGCAGAGAGTTGGCAAGACTTCCAAACTGAATAAGGAGTCTACTTGTCTTTTTGAATGATATATCAAGTACAGTAAAACACCAGATAACGATTCGATCAGATAACGCTAAAATCGCATAACGTTAAGTAATGGGGGGGGGGGGAGAGAATTGGATCGAATAAAGTTAAGGTCCTATGGGATGGATCGGATAACAACCGTTAAAGCCTGTGCGGTTACACTGTATCTCTATGGAGCTTTAACGTTATCTGATCCATCCCATAGGATTTTAACATGGATCGGATAACACTAAAAATCGGATAACACCAAGACTTGTGGAACCAAGTCTTAGCGTTATCCTGTGTTTTACTGTACAGTATTTGCACCTGTTGATGAAAAACTCTGATAAGTACACTTCAAGAAGGAACACTAAAGAGTAGCCTAGATTTGAACCCACACCTGTAGTTGGGGTAAGAATCATGTGACCAGGATTGGGCTAATAGGCTTCTCCAGGTAGAATGTAACCTCCTTTAAGGGGGAGGGTTTTGGTTTTACATTTCTATGTGTAAGAGGATAAAAGGCCAACTTATCTACTGCTTAATGGTGCCTTCTTGATAAGACATCATGAGCTCGTTAAAGCAATAAAATGTTGCTTCATTCATCCTCAGATTAAAAAACCCTCCAATTATTTTAGACAAGTCTGTTGATAACACCGCCCAAAAGTGCCTTTCTAAGCCCCACTTTTCTTAGTCATTGTTCAGAAGGTTGGGTGCATTAAAATGTCTTCCTGTTTGAATGTAGGAGCTTGTATTATTTAGCTTAACAGGAGTAGTCGTTTCATTTTTCTTGCCTCTTGATTGCTAGGGCTATTTAATATAGTAAAAAATAATCCCAATAGCAAATGGTGATAAAGACAAATTAGAGACTTTTGGCTGTCTTACTGGGTCATCTCCCAACAGACGTAGGCAAGGGCACTGTAAAGAGACTCCATCTGTAGAGTTTGACAATTCTGTTTCCCCATCTGCTAGATGGACAATGAACTCGGCACGCGATAGAGAACAGGCAAACGCAGCTCGAAGCCAACTTTCCAAGCTGAGCTGCAAAATATGAAGTGTGTGGATTTGGGTTCAAACAGGAAACAAGGATCTTCTTCCACCCACACCATCTTTGTATCACAACAGTAAAAATGCAGAACTAGGAGAAAATTACTGACTTCTTTTTTAAAAAAATACTTCTGTCAAAGTCTAGAATAATGAATGATGCTAGAAGACAACAAATGGAGGCTAAATCAGATGCCTAGTTTGGAATAAGTGGGTTTATACATATTTAGGGGGTAGCTGTGGTTAGTTTTGAGTCTCCTTTGAATACAGCTTTTGTTTCTTAAAGATGAAGGATAACGTCAAAGTAGAACAAAATGCAAAATAGTTCTGCTTTGATGAACATAAGCTGTAACTGCTAATGAATGTACAGACTGTAGAACTTGTATCCACTAGGGCCGTGATGGCAAACCTTAGCACTCCAGGTGTTCTTGGACTTCAATTGCCAGAAGCCCCAAGTCAGCACTCCTGCTGATCAGAGCTTCTGGGAATTGAAGTTCAAGAACAGTTGGAATGCCAAGGTTCACCATCACTGCACTAGGGTCTGATAAAATCTAGCAAGTTCCATAATTTTGTAATGTTAATGTAATGCGTTAGCAGGTTCAATCACATTTTCTAAATTAGGTGCCTTTATTATAAATTAGGAGCCCAGGACCATTGGAGACAGCAAAATTTCAGTTGCCAATATGCCCAAAGAAAAGATTTGTCCAACATAGACTTCATTGTGGCTGTACTGATTCTGAATGCAGTAGTTCTAAGCAATGCTGTTGTGTTGCATCCAATTAGCCAAGAACTCCTTCGCCCTCATGTGCTTTTTGTCACTTATAGTACGTTGACTTGCCAGCTATAACAAAATATACCATTTGTTTCTCATTATGTAACCCAAGTATTCAAGAATTATGCATCTTGTCTGTTTCATAATTTTTTCCAGTTTGTGTCCAACTACTTGCTTAAAAATAATAATCCAAATTTCTTGCAAATAATCATTTTAGCAGTCATTGACGATCTTACGTTAGGGGCGTGCAGACGAAGGTTTGTTTTCTGTTCTCAGGGTGGATCTCTATTCTGTGTTAGATTTGAGGTTCTTGAACATCTCTCAGGGGCATCCACAGAATGAGCATGGTGCTTTGTTTTATCAGTGGGATTACAAAAAAGGAATAAATTCAGCAGGGTGATTCCAAGATGTGGTTGATCCATTTGTCCACTCTAGCCAGAATTTATGCTACCAGTTCTGGCAAACTGGTGTGAACCTGCTGAAGCCCACCACTGCCCGCACCACTGATCCAGTTTGGACTAAGATGTGGTTGATCCATTTGTCCACTCTAGATATGTGAATTGTTCTGTCAGATTTACCCTTTGCATCCATTTAAGTAAGAAGACATCCAAGGAGGTGAAAACTTGATTGCCTGATAAATTGACACATTTAATATAGTTTTTTGCAATTCATTCTCTGTGACACAAGGTTTGTGAATTAATAAGGCTATATCATAGAAGTCATCAGGAAAGGTCTCACTTTCATTAACATCTCTGTGTCTCCTTAGGAACTAGGGATGATCTACTAAAGAAAATGCTCAAATCCAATATGATATCTCTACCACTGATTTCTCCTTCACCACTTTAGGATTATCTATCCAGTCTTTGGAGGAATAATTTCTATAAGAAACATTGGGATTTAGGACCATTTAATTTCTTTCTTCCTCTCCCAAGTGCCTCATGCTTTTAGCAAATGACTTTTAGATTACTTCCTCTTCTGTCGTATCTAAATCAGAATACTGGTGATCCTCATGGTGATCAGCCATGAAGACTGTCCTGAGAATATAATGCTGTGGCCTTTCATCTGCCTTCTGCATCTCAGTGTGACACCCATACCACTGATCCAGTTCTGTGAGTCACTTTCTGGTCCTGAGCCCTTTTGGCATGCAAAGTCTTCCTCAGCCCCAGGCCAGTATTGATGAAGCTGCTGCCCTCCATCAAGATGGATTCAAGTGGGATTTAATCCCTTTGGGGACCATCACCCTTCCCTGTGGACTTCAGCACCCAAGGCTGTTAGTCCTCAGAGTTGTCAGGCTAGTTAACCACTGCCTGACACTTGGCATTGAGTCACTGGCAGTTGGGTCTACTCTGTTACCATAGCAGGATAACCTGACCAGACATGAAGACTTTTAGTTTTAGGAAGTGTTAAAAGTGTCGGCAAGACAAAACAAAATTTGAATGGTCTTAGTTCCCCCCCTGCTTTGGGATATACAGTTGGGTGCTAAGGAATACATAACCTCTCTCCTAAATAATGAGAAGCAGACAATGATAGTTTCCTAATAATTTCCTAGTCTCTGGCTTTCCTCTGAGGCCCACCGCGTGGGAGCTCTGACCACCGCAATGCTCACATGTAATAAAGATGCTGTTCAAGTAAAAGACAGTCAGGAATGATCCAAAGGTGGGAGGGATAGTGCTCCATTAGTAAACTGGGGAAGCATCAGGACAGCTTAATCACTTAAATGTAGCCTATTAGTAAGTTTAGTGCAAAGGTGTTAAAAGAACCCTTTGCCGCCTCTCTGCTGGCATGTTTTGAAGGGAGTTTGGTTATGAGACTATTAAAATGTTATTTTGATAATTAAGCCCACAGCTGTTGTGAGGGCGTTGGGGGCAAGAGCTGATGAAGCAGCAGACTGCACAATGGATTGGCTAAATAAGATCGCGGAGAGGGGGAGAGAAAGCAGTTGAAAAGAACAAAAGCAAAACAATGCTCTCTGCTGTGCACTAAAGAGGACTCAAAGTTGCTATATATTTATGGGCATATGTGCGTGGAATTTTCCCGCCCTTCCAATTCAGTGCTTTCCCATGTTAACAAAAGGAGGGGGGATGGAATGCATAGAAAACGGTGCCCCACCAAGCCAAGGTATTATTTAAGTATAAATAATATGGAGCACATCCACACATGCAAAACAAGTTGACATCACTGTGAACGAAGCCATGCATATAGTGACAGGATGCCTCAAACCTACACCAGTTGAGAAAATATACCCTCTTGTTGGTATGGCTCCACCTAAGATCAGGAGGAAAGTAGCAGCCAGAGAATGACCTTCAACACCCTCTGAACAGATATGAGCCTCGAGTTCGCCGGCTAGAACAAACATTCTTGAGGGTACGCAAGAGCAAACCAAATTTAAAAATGCAGGAAGGAGCTCACGAGGCAAGGAGCATCATTAAAGGAAGCTATAGCTGAGGAACTCAACCTCCACTACATTACTTGGAGGACTGTGATTAGGCTGAGGGTTGGAGTCCCTAAATGCAAGACCAACATGCTCCTGTGGGGGCTGCTGGTGGACAACTACTTGCGGTGTGAATGCGGAGAGATACAGAATCCAGCCCATTTATTAGCATGTAGATTACTTCCAGAAACATGCACCAATGAGGACCTGAGTTTGGCCAAAGACAGGGCTGTGTGGGTAGCTTCATTTGGCAGTCCAGGGTTTGATCGTGGCATGAAAGAAGATGTGGGTTGAGTTTCTTCACCATCAGCATTTCTTCATCTCATGTGAACATTGCTTGAACCATGCTGTAGCCTTGATTCCTCTCCTTCCTCATTGAGGAAGTTTTTGGCATGGTTTTTGAGAGATCAGGTGAACTGGAAGATTGCATCCGACCTCAGGTGTTCTCTTGGCTTGACATGTCTTTTGGAAGCCACTTCCGGAATATTGACCAAAGTAAGCTTCTTAACAGAG
Organism: Furcifer pardalis; assembly: GCA_030440675.1. Lineage (NCBI taxonomy): Eukaryota > Metazoa > Chordata > Lepidosauria > Squamata > Chamaeleonidae > Furcifer > Furcifer pardalis. Next base: position 108,696,778 of record CP126892.1, on the reverse strand, counting down.
AGCAAGAGAAGGCCAATGAGGGAATGACTTCTGCTCAGCTTGAATTAGGGTAAAGTTTCTGCTGGTTGTGTAGAAGAATTGGTCGAAGAAAATCTTGAGAGTTTTATAATTTTTAATGACGGAATGCCACAGAGGAAGTCAGAAGTGCAAGGGACTGGGTGCTATTTATTTTGTCTTTATTTAGACCCGTGGTTTAAATTGAGATTTGAGGATTTTAATTTGGCCAGCTTCAAGGACCAGATGGCCATTTGGCCTTGCCTGCACGATTGGGTTGGCCATTTTGTCCCAACAGCTTCAAAGGGGTGACCATTTTGTTTCTCAAATGTGCTTGGATGGGTGAGGGGTCCACATGAAATGGTGCCACGGGCCAGATCCAGCCTGCAGGCCTTGGGTTGGGATCCCCTATGTCAGGGATTCTCAACCTGTGGCCTGCGAGCTGAATACAGCCCTCGGCACTATTTCATGTGGCCCATCACCACCTCCACCACACCAGGAAGTGCCATGTGTTAGAGGAAGGGCAAAATGGCTGTCTGGCCACCAAAGCTGTCTGAGGGAGCATGACTGGGCCCCTGGCTTTAAAAGGTCGAGAATTCCTGCATTACATTAACCGAGGTTCCACTGTATGGGTGTGTTAGCCTTATACATTGCTAGATAATTTTTTGTGGGAGTTTAGTTTTAAACTTTAAAAAAACGGCACCCAGAAAGACAGAACATAAGGCATCTGATGTTAACTCCTGGCCCCAGAATAACAGGCATTTATGACTGAATATGATGGCAATTGCTCGATTTTGAGCTTGTCCATCATCGCAACCAATAACTTTCAAAAAAAATAATCCTTGTCTAGTTTATGTCATTGGTAACCTTTCTGTATTTGCTCTTCTAACTCCTGCTGCAATGTCAGTTGTGTTCCCTCGATGACTTTCTTGCTACACGTGCTCTCTTGAATACACAATCAGAAACTGTTACATGGGACTTGATAAAATAAACCACAAACAGAATGCAAAGTGGGGGAAATTAGCCTTTTGACGAAAAGGGGAATGAAGCCCAAGTGAATTTCCTGTTCTCCTGTCAAAAAATAAAATAAAATATAAATCATTGCTCTTGCATAATCTCTTCAACTTTCCAAACCTCCTTCTCTTTTCCCCTGGTCCTGAAAACATCTTCCATAACATCTGTTTTCCCCCCTCGATCAATATGTTCCCTTAAGAGAGCTAACTTGTAAAATGTTACATAGAACATCAAACATGTATCGAATTCGGTTGTTTGTTTGGTAGGGTCATATAATATGTTAATTGAGGATACTTTTGGTATTGAGGATGATACTGATTACATCCATCTTCATTCATTCATATTTTTGTCAGAGATTACTCTGGGTTGAAAGGATTTTTGCAGGGGACGCCCGAATGAGGCTTCTTTCATGCCCCCCATCGTGCAGTTCTCCGGAATCGAACTCATCTTTCCAGTCTTCAAGCCTAGCACCTTAACCAGTGAGCCAATGGAGAAGCTTCATTAATATCCAGAAAACAGCACTGAGGTTCTTTGAGTGTGATTGTTTATGGAAAATAAGATCATTCCTTCCACTCCTAGAGGCAAATAAACCTTAATTCTTCTTGTTTATAGAGGGTTTTCCAGAGGTCTACCAATATGGGAAATGTCCATAAGTGGTAAAACTCCCACTTTGCTTAGAAAATAATTTCCAGATTCAGGTCCTGGTGTCTCCAACTGAGCAAGGAGAGGGTGAAGGGACTGATTTTGTACATCCCCTGACAGTCAAGAAAAATCTCCTAAACTCCATGTATCAATGCTCTTGGCTCAAGAGAAGGCAGATCATAGAGACAGCTTCCAATGAAGACAGCTTCATTGGAAGCTGTCTCATATTGAGTCAGTCTGTTGCTTCATCTTGCTTGGTATGGTCAACTATAACAAATAGCAGTGGCTCTCCAGAGTTTAGACAAGAATCTGTCTTACCACCAGGAGCTCTCTGGTGGTCTCCCACCCTAAGAATCTCCTGTTCAGGTTCAAAAATCAGACAAGAATGAATGTGCTCTGGATGGTTCCAGGGTCCACATGTCCAGCTGCTGTTTCCCTTTAACCTTGACGATGCACTGTGGATAAATTGGAACAACGTGGACAAAGGTGGGAGCGTCCAGCTGGTTCAAATAATCAACTCAACCTTGAAATCTGCTGGGCACCTTTTACAGAGTTGCAACCTGTGCTGAATTCCTTAGAAGAGGAATAGGATAGACAGGTAATAAACAAGTAACAGTGCTCAGAGGAAGTTACAACATTTACAAGAGACTGTTGCAGGCATTCAGATCATGTGCAGAAACACATGTACATAAAACAGAACACAGTGGGACCATCTGATATCTATCATGCTTCTGTGTTGGCAGAGTCATATGTGCATGAAGCCCTTTTCCAAGTCGGGTGCTGGGTCATGCTCTCTCAGTCAGCTTCAAGGATCGGATGGCCATTTTGGCCTGCCTGCACAATGGGGATGGCCATTTTGTCCCAATAGCTTCAAAGGGGTGGCCATTTTGTGTCTCAGATACCCTTGGAGGAGTGAGGGGGCGCATGAAATGGTGCCATGGGCCTTAGCTTAGGAACCCCTGCCTTATGAGCTCTACCTGTATAACTGATCTGTTGTGAAATTTAATTTAATTTTAATTTAATTTTCAAATTTATACCCCGCCCTGCTCAGGAGAACCTGACTCTAGGCGGCTTACAATTTATATTAAAAATAGCAACATAACAGTAATAAATTCAACAACAACACAATAACAATCATCACAGTATCAGTATCAGTATCAGAGAGAGATAAATATATCAATAACACAGTAACAGTAAAAATGTCAATATCACAATACAAAAAAGTTGTACAAAAAAGTAAAACAAAAACAGTAGCAAAAAACCAAGTATGTGAACATTCACAGAAAAGATTTGATCTCTGGGATTTATGCATGAGTTGAGTGTCATTTTTAGACCTCATTTTGGAGGCTAAAAAACCCGACTTATACTCAAATATATACACTAGTACCCTGGATAACGTTATGACTTGGTTCCACAAGTCTCGTCGTTATCCGGTTTTTAACGTTGTGCAATACATTGATCACACAATGTTAAAAAAAGCCCTGTTTCCCTGGAGGCTGCAGCAAGCCAGAACGTTGGGATTTGAATCCTGACATTTTGGCTTGCTGCAGCCTCCAGGGAGGTGGGGGAACTTTGGAAACAGCTTGGATCGGGTCTCCCCACCTCCCTGGACCCAGCCGGGGGGGGGGGGTCAGAGCCCCCAAAATTGGTAAAAAAAAAAAGTCTTTTTTTAAAACCAATTTTGGGGTCTCTGACCCCCCTGCCGGGTCCAGGGAGGTGTGGAGACCCGATCCAAGCTGTTTCTGGGCTTCCCCGACGTCCTCAGCCAGTGCAGCAAGCCAGAATGTTGGGGTTCAAACCCTGACGTTTTGGCTCGCTGCACTGGCTGAGGACGTCGGGGAAGCCCAGAAACAGCTTGGATCGGGTCCCCTGCCTGCTCCAGAGAGATCAGAGGACCCGATCTACAGCTGCAGGGTGGCTGGGGAAGCTGACGGGGACTCCCTGTCGGCTTCCCTAGCCACCCGCCCTTGCCTCCGCAGCTGTGGGGTGGCTGGGGAAGCTGACGGGGGAGCACTCCGTCAGCTTTTCAGCCACCCCACCCCTGCCTTCGTAGCTGCAGGGTGGCTGGGAAGCTGAACGGAGAACCCCATTCAGCTTTCCAGCCACCCTGCTGCTAAGAACAACTTGTATCGGATAACGTTAAAAATCGCGTTATTCGATACAAGATTTTTCCAAAAATCTTGTAACGTTATGTGGTTTTAGTGCTATCTGGTACTCGCGTCATCCGGGGTATTACTGTACAGTATGTCTGTAGCCCTCCTTAGTTTGTTGAGCATTGTTGTGTTGTCTTACCAGTGAGAACTTTCCAGCTGTCTGGGAAGGAAGATCTTCAAAGAAATGTGTGTTGCAGCAAAACAGTGGGGACCCAGTGGCTTTCACCATATCTCCATTAGAACTCTCCGCTCAGTAGCTGCACATCAACGTAGTAATCATTTTCAGATTTACAAGCATTAAATATTTTAATTTAATGCCTTGGCTCTCTTGTAATTCATGCACTTAATTATATGATAATTACTCAAATTAAAGAGATACAGCTGCTGTTGTATCAATTCTTTGAGGAAACTGTCTCTCCCCACCCCCCTTAAATTTTTGTTTTGGAATCAGGCTTTGATTTGGAGGGGAGGGCATTTATTTATTTCGTCTTTTGCTCGGCGTCTCCCTAAACAGGTGGAAACATCAGGCTAATTTTAAGATGTATAGTATAACAAAGACCGTTTTCAGGTGTAATTACTTCGCTCTTCTCTCTCCCCCACCCGCTCCCTACATGCCCCATTTCTCACTGGAAAGCAGTTGAGTAAGCTTTTGGCAGCTAGGGAAACTGGGCACCATATTCGCTGTTTTTATAGCTCCTTGTGGATTATGTTCATAAAAACACAGAAGCTTAGGCAGAGTGCTGTGTGCCTGGAATCTTGTTTGTTTATATTCCTGACTTGAGGAAGAGGAAATGTTGGAGCAGATGGGCGGCTGGTTCTATTGCCGTGTCTTATCTAGTTATAAGCTAAGAAATGTTCTCACATGCCTCTTATTCAATGTTTAAAGTCTCTTTGTGTTTGTGATTTTGTTTTTTTGGGGGTACGCTGGATGTATGTCTACGTCGGAAGTAGCATTGAGCTCATGTACAGATCCACAGGACAGCTAACTCTGGAGATAAAAGATTCTGGTGCCTGGGTAAAGCCATGGGGCAGAACTCTGGCTGGACCCAGGGAGGAGAGTCCAATTATTTCTGGCAGGTCTGGAGGCAGAGCCAGGAACAAAAGCTGCCTGTTCACCTGAGGCGCATAGCTCTTCTTTCACCCCTAAAGAAAGTACAAACAGAAGAAAGAAATCAACAGCTGGGCTTGGGGAAACTAGCCCTGCTTGTTCCTTTCCATGCAACTGGACCAAAAGAAGGGGCGACCACAACCCAAAAGACCCCAGTCATTTCATTTTCTGGGTTACTTGGCAACCTAAGAATCCATGCATGTATGCTTCTCAATGAGCATTTTATTTGATTTTGTACATTTTTATACTGATCATCAGGGATTAAATGCCCAGTCTGGGCAATTGACAATAGAAAAACACAACGACTGAAATGCATGTCATATAATCCCTACTCTCTTCGAGGGCAGCAGTTAATGAAAAGCAACTTTTAAAAGTTTTCTTTAACAGGAGATCAGATTGAAAACTAATAATGATCAAAATTAAGTGTTCGTAGGGAGGCAGTCTTTGAATGCCTTCCCCAGTACAGTATTTATTTATTGCTTCATTTGTCTAAAAATATATATATTATTCTCTACCGTTCCACTAGTTGGTCTCCATTAATGTCTGAAAAGGATTGTTGAAGCTATCCTAAATAAGTTCTATAATTCAGCTCCCCCTATACTACAGCAGCATTTAATTGGTGCCTAGTGAAGTCCCTCCTGAATGGATCTCAACCCAGTTGGCCCAGTAACTAGTAAAGGTGGAGTATTCGGCCAGTGGATGATCAACTTCAAGTTGGCCAACTCCATGAAAGGCTTTTCCAATGGGGTGCAAATAATATCATGTAAATAACATGGAGTGGGCAGCTATTGAAATAGCAATAGCAATTACACTTATATACCAGCCATAGTGCTTGTGTACTCTCTGGGCGATTCACCAGGTAATTAGGATTTTCCCCCCAACATGCTGGGTACTCATTTTATAAATCTTGGAAAGATGGAAAGCCAAATCAACCTTGAGTCCCATCAGGATCGAACTCACAGTGTCAGGAAGTTTGGGCTGCTGTACAACAGTTTAACCACTGCACCACGATCTCTCATCAAGGTGTCACCTTATCAAAGGCTCCACCATTCATATCCACATCTCTAACTGAACTACTGAATGTGGGAGCATCCTGGCTTATAGACTCTGGAGATGGATGAGTTTGTATACGCCAGTGATGGTGAACCTTGGCACTCCAGCTGTTCTAGAACTTCCAATTCCCAGAAGCTCTGATCAGCAGGAGTGCTGACTTGGGTTTCTGGGAATAGGAAGTCCAAGAACACCTGGAGTGCCGAGGCTAGCCATCATGGGTATAGGGGATGGAGGAGAGAGTTGTATATTGTTTTGTATGATAGATGTGCACATAATGGTTCTATGTCTGTGAACAGATACATATGTAAGAGAGCAGAACGTTTTTTGAGTTGACCCAGAAGACAAGAGTATTTCTTTGTCTGGGCAGGCAAGGAAAGATGAAAGGGACCAATATATGTATATGTTGTGTGTCTATGTGTGTTCAGCATGAATAGGTTTTGTGTTTGCAGGTTTGTATACCCGGATAAATTATTTGGAAGTGGTTTTTCTAATCAAGTGGTCAGGACTTCAATGAGAGGTGATGGTGGCTTTAAGGGATGGCTTTAATGGTGGGTTAGACATATTTGTGAAAGGTAAGGCTATGTGATAATTTGGTAGTAAACCACTTCTGTGTATCCTCTACCTAGAAAACCGTGGAGAGGGTCATCATAGGCCAGAAGTGACTTGATGGTGCACAACAGTATTAGTATTAATGCTGTATTAGTATTAATACTAATATTAACAGTATTATTATTAATACTGTTGTAGGCTCAGCTTCATGATGATCAATATCTTAGGTCAGTGATGGCGAACCTTTTAGAGTCCGAGTGCCGAAACTGCACCCCAAAAAACACTTATTTATTGCTAAGTGTCAACACAGTAACAGGGGAGGAAGGAAACGCTCCTATTGGGTTGCTGGGCAGAGGGGCGGGGCAAACTCTGTGCTGGGGGGGAGGGAGAAAGCGCTCCCATTGGGCTGCTGGACAGGGGGCGGGGTAAACTCTGTGCTGGGGTGACTGCATGGGTGCTCACAGAGAGGGCTCCGAGTGCCACCTCTGGCACACGTGCCATAGGTTCACCACCACTGTCTTAGGTGTACCATCTTGGAATAGTTGGCTGGATAGCTCAATGGCTTAGGTATTTAGTTGCAGAGCCAGGGGTTTGGAGTTCAGTCCCCCTGCTATGCCTCCTGGGACACCGAGCCTGTCTAACCATGGGCAAACTGCATAATCCTGGGACGCCTTGAGAAGAAGGGAGTGATAAACCTCTTCTGTGTATTCTCTACCTAGAAAGGGTCACCATAAATAGAAAATCGACTTGACAGCACACAGTTATGTCTTATATATTTATGTTCGCCCTTTCTTCAAGAAACTTAGAGCAGCATAAAAATATGTGGCTCTCTCTTCCTCCTTTTTAATCCTCAAGATGACCTTGTAAGATGCTAGGCTGAGAAAGGAAGACTGGTCATCTAGTGCCTCTAATGACATCAACTACACAGATATCACCCTGATAAAATGAGGTTTATTCTTCAGCTGGTAACAGACAGTTGATCTCCTGAACTCTTGTGGCATCTCTAAACTGTTCAAAGGACTCCCATTTTCTCTCTCTCTACTCTTTTTCTTATTTTCCCTCTCCCCGTGCCGTAGGCTGTTAGTGCTCGTTTCCCCTTTAACTCTCCAGTCCTCTGCAACCGCATGTCTGAATTGCCGCCTTAGCGTGAAGCTTGCTACCAAAAAGGGTTACGAACATTTTTAAACCCCTGTATGCAGACAATTTTCAGTTAGCTTACAGCAGCTGCAGCGTCGTGCTGATAGATTAAAAGCAGCTCCCAACCCTAGAATGAAATATATTCAGGCTCCTGCGGAGCTAAGCTGGGGCGGCGGCCTCTGCAGCTGTCACTTAGGCCAAGTTTCCAACCGAATCCCCACGGGAAAGGATGCAACTTATTTTGCAGCGAAGTTAGCTGCTTCCAAAGAAGGGAGACCAATTAGTAACAAAACAGAGGTACTGTATATACTCGAGTAGAACTCTAGTTTTTTAGTCTCCAAAATGAGATCCAAAAAAGGGACTTGACTTATACTCGGGTCAATGACCCCGGGGGCCCCAAAACCACAGTGGTGCAAATTCAAACATACATTTTTTTTCAAAAAACACTAACACTACCATAAAAATTTGAAAACATATCCACACAAATGTTTGAATAAATTAATTGTATCACATTTTCATGTACAGTCATACCTCGTATAACGAATTTAATTAGTTCTGCAAGGTTGCTCGCTATGCGAAAAATTTGCTCTGCGAGTCTGATTCGCATAACGAATTTTTAGCTATGCGAGTCGGACTTTTCCCTATGGAAAGACTCGCACAACGAGCGTTTCTATGGGGAAAACTCGCATAGCGAAAAAAAATTCTTTATACGAGTTTTCCCCATAGAAATATTCATTATGTGAGTTTTTCATAGGGAGAAGTCCAACTCGCATAGCGAAAAATTCGTTATGCGAGTCAGACCGCTTAGCGAAAAACTTGCTCGTTATGTGAGTTTTTCGCTAAACGAAACACTCGTTCTCCTTCGTGTTGTTTGGGGATTCACACTGATGGGTTCTGCGCTTGCGCTGAATCCTGAGCGGAGCTGGAAAGCTGATTGGATAAAGAGTTTTAAATGTGGGACCGCCCACCATGCCCAACCCCTTCTGGCGCCATTTCGCGCTCTCCCCTCAGTTTGCTTTTTTCCGCTGCGCAAGCAGGAGCCTGGAAAAAAAGCTGTGAGTTGTTAGCTGAGATTGTCTCAGAATCTTCTAATTTTTTATACTCAAACAATTTTTCTCGGACCAGGGGACTCAATCCCTTGGTCCTCGTGAGGCTGAGGGGCTCGCCCTCAGCCGCCGGTTTAAAAAAAAAAACCGTTTTTCTTCGCAATCTCGTGTCAGGGCCTCCCGGCCGGGATAATTTTTTCTCTTTGGCCATCTACCTCAGTGGATGGCCTCAGCGGCAGCATTCAAGCAGTGTCCGTCCTGCAAGAGAAAGTTCCCTAGCTCGGACGGACACGTGCGCTGCCTCCGCTGCCTCGGGGAGAGCCATCAGGTCCAGACCTGTGAAGTGTGTAGAGGCTTCTCGAAGGCCGCGATCAAGAATCGCCAGTACCGCCTCCAAGCCTACCTCATGGAGGCCGCACTCGCCCCACCGCCTTCCCCAGCTCCACAGCAGGCTGCTGCCTCAACGTCTGCTCCTTCGACCTCCGCTCCTTCTTCACGGCCTTCGGCCTCAGAACTGTTCAAGCGGAAGAAGGAGCAGGAGAAGAGGAAGAAAGACAAAAAAGAGAAGAAGTGTCGTAGCTCCTCGTCTTCTCTCCCTCCGACCCCGGGACCGGCTCACCCTTCGCCGCCATGCTCCCTAGCATCCGCCCCGGTTGCAGCTCCACCTACGCCGGGCAGGATGTCGGTCGATGCTCGGGACGCCGCCACGCCAGAGAGGGCCCCCAGCCCTCCGCCGTCACCGGAGACTCTCCCGCCTCCACCGCCGCGAAGATCTTCCTCTCTTCACGCCCCTTCCGTGGCTCCTGGTCCAGCTTCCGAAGTGCCGCCCCAGTTGAGCCTCATCGCCTCGTTCATCGAGGCTATGGTGCGGAAGTTGCACGCTGAGCTCAAGGGCCCCCAGCCGGCACCGTCTGAGTTCGTGGAACGCCCCCTGCCTCCCGAACCAGCCACGGAGGCACCACCACTCCGTGAGGAGGGCCCGGCTCCGAAGAGGCAACGAGTGGAGCAGGCGTGGTCGGAGGCCTCTCTCCCTCTGTACCAGCTGCCTTTGCCAGGGAGCGACCCGAGATCCGCCAGGCCGTACTGGTCGGACTCGGACCCCGAGGCCTACCTACCACCGCCCAGCGTCTTGGAGCGGTCGGAAGGCTCCGACGACTCGTCGGACCAGGAAGAGGAGGATCAGCCACCGCCGGTTGCCGTCGACAAATCCCCGGAAGACAACATCGGCGCCGTCCACGGCTCCCAGCCGGAGGAACAGAAGACGTACACGGCTTTGATCACTCGCCTCGGATCCACGCTCGGGATCCGGGCGGAGGCTCCCCTGGACGAATGTGAGGATGTGGTCTGTGGCATGGCCGACCGGAAGGAGTTGGTCCCTGTCCGCCTAGGACTGCTCCCGAAGATCGCCAAGGCGGCCAGAGAGGTCTGGAAGAGACCGGTATCATCACATTCGGTGTCCAACAGGGTGGACTCCATGTACAGGCTGCTGGACGACTCCAACTTCCTGCACATCCACCCGGCGCCGAACTCCCGAGTGGTTAAAGGCTCCCAACACCAGACACCGATCAGCAGCACTCCCATCCCATCGACACAGGAAGGGAAGAAGCTGGACGCACTAGGCAGGAGGTTCTACGCCAACGCCTCCTTGTCCTTCCGTGCGTCCAACTACGCAACGGCCATGGGCGGCTACCAGTGCCGACTATGGGAGCAGGCGGTGTCCTTCAAATCGCTTCTGCCGCCGGACAGACAAGCAGACTTCGAGAAGATCTGCCTGGAGGGCAGCCAGCTCGCCCTCCAACAGATCCGCACTGGCCGCCACGTCTCGGAGTTGGAGGCAAAAAACCTGGCCTCCGCCATCCAGCTCCGCCGCCATGCCTGGCTCCGCTCGGCTGACCTGCAGGAAGACGGCAAGCAGCTCGTGGAGGAACTGCCCTTCGATGGTGAGGGCCTCTTCGCCAAGGAGACCGACACCTCCTTGGGGGAGCTGAAAGGGGACTACGGCACCATCAAGCAGCTCCGCACTCCACGCCGTGGGTCCAGTCGTTACCAACAGGACCAACCATCGACGTCACAGGCAGGCCCGTCCTACCAACCCCGCCCACCACAGAGACAAGGAGACTACTCCCGGTACCAACCCTACCAGCCAAGACAACAACCCAGCCGTCCACGCTACCAGCAGCATCACCAGACTGGTAAGCGGACGGAACGGAAGGGCAAGCAGCGCGTTTGACTCTTCCATGACCGAGACTCTACCGTACCGTCCCCTAGCCAACTACCTATCGGTGTGGTCTGCCATCACCACAGACCGATGGGTTTTAACCATCTTAGACTCTGGCTACGCGATCGAGTTCAAGAAATGCTCTACTGTCGGACGGGTCCGCGTCACTGATCCGTCCCCACCGCTCCAGGAGGAACTATCAGCTCTCCTAGAGAAGGGCGCCATAGAACCGGTTGCAGCGTCGGAGTCTCACGAAGGGTTCTTCTCCCGCTACTTCCTCGTGGACAAGAAGGACGGAGGATCCCGACCCATCCTGGACCTCCGCCTACTCAACAAGCACGTCGACGCGAGGAAGTTCCGGATGGTAACCCTTCAATCCATCCTTCCACTCATCAACCGCGGGGACTGGTTCACCGTCATCGACCTGAAGGATGCCTACTTCCACGTATCCATCAGGAGGGAACATCGTCGCTTCCTCCGTTTCCAGGTGGGAAGCAACGTCTACCAGTACACGTGTCTACCCTTCGGCCTCTCCACCGCTCCGAGGGTGTTCACAAAGTGCATGGCACCTGTGGCCGCCCACCTCAGGCTCCAGGGCGTCCAAGTGTTCCCGTACATCGACGACTGGCTGGTCTGCTCCCCGACCGAACAGAAGGCCAAGGACGATGTTGCCCACTGCCTGGCCCTCATGCAGAGTCTCGGTCTGCGGGTCAACTACAAGAAGTCACAGTTGACCCCCACCCAAAGAATAGACTACATCGGAGCCGTGTTGGACTCTCTGGCTCTGAGAGCCTACGCTCCTCCCAAACGCCTACTCGACATCCGTGTGGTGGTGGCACGGATCCAGAACAACCGTTGCGTCCGTGCGAGGGACGTCCTCCATCTCCTAGGACTCATGGCGTCGACGACGGCGGTGATCTCCCACGCCAAACTCAAGATGCAGTCACTTCAGTCGTGGCTCCTGGCCTCCTTCGACAGCATCCACGACAACCTGGGGAAGTGGCTCACGCCGACTCCCGAGCTGCAAGACCAGCTGAACTGGTGGACTTTAGACCACAACGTAACAACGGGGAAGCTCTTCACCCTCCCTGCTCCGTCCATCCAAATCACCACCGATGCGAGCACGCACGAATGGGGAGCGTGCTGCGGCGGACTGCGGATCCACGGGGTCTGGACACCCGCAGAAGCCAGCCACCACATCAACTTCCTCGAGCTGCTGGCTGTATGGAAGGCGATGAGGTCCTTCAGACTCTCCATAACCGGCCGCGTGGTGCAGATTGCATCGGACAACACCACGACCCTGGCCTACCTCAACAGGCAAGGAGGGACCAAGTCTCTCTCCCTCCTTCACCTAGCCGTACTGGTATGGGAATGGTGCTTGAAGGTGCATGTGTTCCCCATAGGCGTCCACATCCAGGGCGCTCTGAACTCGGATGCCGATTTCCTGAGCCGCAAGGGGACGTCGATACACGAATGGGAGTTGGACGGATCGGTGTTCGATCGGCTGTGCCATCGGTGGGGCACTCCGACCCTGGACTTGTTCGCGACGCAAGCCAACACCAAGTGCCGCCGCTATTGCTCCCGGGCGGGGATCGGCCACGGGTCAGAGGGCGATGCCTTCATGGTTCCGTGGCATCAGGACTTACTGTACATGTTCCCACCGATCCCTCTCATCCAGCGAGTCCTTGTGCAGATCCGTGCGGAGAACGCATCGGCGATATTGATCGTCCCGTCATGGCCGCACCAACCGTGGTTCCCGCTCCTCCAGTCCCTGACCTGTGACTTCCTTCGCCTGCCCACCAACCTGAACCTCCTCCACATGGGGGGAGGCAGGATCCTCCACTCGGATCTGCCGAGCCTCCATCTGACGGCCTGGCTTATCCGCCCGACCTAGCGCGGATCCTTGAACTCTCTCAGAAGCCTTCCACGCGGAAGTCCTATGATTCCAAGTACCGTCGCTTCCTGAACTTTCTGTCATCCAGCGACCGCTCCGTGGACTCCGAATCCCTACAGGAGGTGATGTCCTACCTCCTGCATCTGGCTGAGTCAGGGTCTGCACACTCATCTCTGAAAGTACACCTGGCTGCGGTGGTGGCCAATGCCCCACCTTCCTCAGTACTGTCTTCTGCCTTCAGGGACAAGACTATGAAGAGGTTCCTCCAGGGACTACGTAATGCTTACCCACCAGTCAAGGTCCCACCTCCTCAGTGGTCCCTTACTGCGGTGCTCACTGCGCTCACCAAAGCGCCCTTTGAACCTATGGCCACAGTGGACATTAAGTTTGTTTCCTTTAAGACTGCCTTTCTTGTAGCCATCACCTCCGCCCGGAGGGCAGGTGAACTTGCAGCCCTGAGGTCTGACCCTCCTTTCCTCAAATTCTACCCTGACAGGGTAGTACTGCACCCGGACCTCACCTTTCTGCCTAAGGTCCTAACCGAGTTCCACCTGGCCCAGGCCATCACGCTTCCAGCATTCTTCCTGAATCCTTCATCTGCACAAGAGAGAGTGTGGCACTCGTTGGATGTCAAGAGGGCCCTGCTGTTCTACACCCAAAGGACTGCGTCCTTCAGGAGAGCCAAGCAACTGTTTGTCGCCTATGGTGGCAAATCAAAGGGACAACCTTTGTCTGCCCAGAGACTTTCCAAATGGATTTCAAGTACCATCTACCTGGCCTATGAGATGTCATCTCTGCCACCTCCGCCTCATGTCCGGGCTCACTCCACCAGGACATTGGCTTCCTCCACTGCGTTCCTGGAGGGCATCCCAATGGAGGACATCTGCAAGGCTGCTACCTGGTCCAGATCCTCCACCTTCATCACCCACTACCGGGTTGACACAAGGTCTGCTCCCGATGTCAGACGGGGCAGGTCCATCCTGACGGCTGGTCTCCGATCCTCTCCGTTGATGTCCGCCCATCCATGATGCCATCGTGCTCTCCTACATCTCAGGACGCCGGCTGCCCACCATCCAAGTAAGTGAGCTTGTTAGTCACCCATCAGTGTGCATCCCCAAACAACACGAAGGAGAAGGACAGGTTTCACTTACCAGTAACTGTCGTTCTCCGAGTATGTTGTTTGGGGATTCACACAACCCAACCCTACCTCCCCTCAGGGCTGCCGGCCCGAGATGGCCTTATGCTTCGCGGGCAGCTTTAATATCAAACTGAGGGGAGAGCGCGAAATGGCGCCAGAAGGGGTTGGGCATGGTGGGCGGTCCCTCATTTAAAACTCTTTATCCAATCAGCTTTCCAGCTCCGCTCAGGATTTAGCGCAAGCGCAGAACCCATCAGTGTGAATCCCCAACCAACATACTCGGAGAACGACAGTTACTGGTAAGTGAAACCTGTCCTTATGCGAGATTTGACTGTATTTTAATTACTGAAATTCACTAGTAGCTACTGCATTTTCCACTCCCGACTTGTACTCGGGTCAATCTATTTTCCCAGTTTTAGATGTCCAAATTAAGTACAGTAAAACATCGAATAACGCTAAAACTTGATTGCACAAGTCTTGGTGTTATCCTATTTTTAGTGTTATCCAATCCATGTTAAAATCCTATGGGATGGATCAGATAATGTTAAAGCTCCATAGAGATACATTGTAACCACACAGGCTTTAGCAGTTGTTATCCAATCCATCCCATAGGACCTTAACGTTATTCGATCCAATTCTCCTCCCCAGATTACTTAACATTATGCGATTTTAGCATTATCCGAGATAAACATTATCCGGTGTTTTACTGTACCTCAATTTATATTTGGGGCAACTTATAGTCGAGGATATATGGTATCTCTTTACATCAGGGGTTCCCAGCCTAAGGCCTAGCAACAAGTAAGTAGTTTCAGTTAAACATAATGCTCCGTTAGCATTTAAATCAAGCTAGTGTTCCAGGGATGTAATTCAAGAAGAATTCATCTCTGAAAAATAAGAGTTAGAATCATTAGGATGTGCTTAGGACAGGAATTCTCAAGTTAAGGCCCATGGATCTGGCCCATGGCACCATTTCATGTGCCCCCATCCCTCCAAGGGCATTTGAGAAATAAAATGGCCATCCCATTTGAAGCTGTTGGGACAAAATAGCCATGCAGGCAGGAAAAAATGTCAGTCCAGCCCTCGAAGCTGGCTGAGAGAACATGACCATGGAAACAGATGCAGACAGCGCTGGCAATTTGGCTGTAAATAGAGATGGGTACCAACCTTGGACACGAGCAAGGTTGACCTTGACCTTTATTATAGAACAGGCGTTCTCAACCTTTTTGAGCTGGAGGCCGGGTCACGCTCCCTCAGACAGCTTCGGGGGTTGGACAGCCATTTTGCCCTTCCTCCATCACATGCCACTTCCTGATGTAGTGGGACGCAAGTTGAGAATCCCTGTTATAGAACAAGACAGTAGAACTGCAATTGCAAAGCTTAATGAACAGAAATATCTCTGAGCCCACAATGTCTCTCCACTGTGACTGTATGTTTTGCTGCTGCTCAAATGCATTCAGCATCTCTTTTCCTTGGCTATTTTTTGTTAGTTTATTTTAAGCTGACTTTATTGCGATGATTAGCTGGCTTAGGTTGTTGGGTTTTTTAAAAACAAAAATTTACTGCCTAGTTTTGCCTCACTTTCACTTCAAGCCTATTGTTCTTTCTTTACCTTAAAAAAAAAATGGTCCTTGCCCACCAGGGAATTTCAGCCGTTGGAATATACATGAAAAAAAGAGACTGGCTTTACTTTCATAAATGTCCCCAGATGAGTTGGACGCAACCTCAAGGCCCCATGGAGGAGGCCGAGACGCATTCATATTCTTTGCCCATCGCCGCGCATGCGAGAGCATGAAGTCCAGACCAATCGAAAACTTGACAGTAAGCCTTTTGATTTTTGCGGGGAAAGCCTTTGTCAAGCTGAGAGAGGGAAGGGAATATAGCCCAAACTGGACTTCATACTGTGGCAAGTTTGAAATCCCAGCCCAACCGCAGAGAGGGTTGATTGGAATAGTCGGAAACGGCGTCCAGGAATTTGGTGGTCGGAACTTGGCTTCTCCTGGCTTTATCCCACTTAAAGAAACAAAAAATAAAAATAAAACCTGACGACAACAAAGCAAAAAAAAAAAGATGGTCTGTGTGCAAGGCCTGTCTTAATCTGTGCATTCTCATGTAACCTAGGCATAGCCTTACATTTTCTTGTGCTTAATATGTGCTTGATTTCTTACCGTCAAGCTTTAGAGAGGTAAGCTCTTGAATGAGGCTACTGCCTTCCATTCCATGGCATAGTGGTGTTTTAATTATTCACCAATATAAATCTTCTGTTATACTGCATCAGTTCTGTGTCATTGTTACTCTAAGACAGGGATTCTCAACCTTTCGGCCTATGGGGTGGATGCGCCCGTTACTTCCAGGAGCGACGAGGGCGGCACAGGCTGGATGAATCGCAGTAAACCCATTCGTGTGGATTCATGGGGGCTTGGGACTCTGGGAATTTAAGTCCAGGAACATCTGGAGTGCCAAGGTTCACCATCATGGTTCTATAGCTTACTTCCACAGGGATGTCAACTAGTGTTGGTCAGACAGTAGAACCTTTGTTGATAAATATTTCAGCCTATATCCATTTCCTGTTGCATTTAATCTAAGGCTGCTTCAGCTTAAAGGACCAGATTTTTGTTTTGTTCCTCCACCTTTCCTCTTTCTCAACACCTAGTCAGTATCATCTAGCCAATACAGTATTTGAAAAATTGCATCAGTAATTTTTTTTATCTTGCCTTCCCTGAATCTCACCCCATCCCCATTTGAAATCTCAGCACCACTGTGTGTCATTGTGTATCTGGCTTTTTTTAAAAAAAGATATAGGTTGTGTCTGTGTGCATGCGTGGGTTTGTGTGTGTGTGTCGTTGTTTTTTCCTAAGGCACAGAATCCTACAGAAGCCGTCTGGCCCTGCAGTTTCTCTTACCGGGGGCTCATTTGTATGCGGAGGGGATTAAGTCAGAATTTACTGTAGCTTCGCCCTGGGGAGTTGTGAACTCCCTAGGAACAAGCTCTGACGAAAGCCATGCAGTCGGTAAGATTAGAACAAACCTTTTTTTGCAACCACAAATGCCTTGGTCTGCTCGCTAGGCCTCCAACACCGAAAGCAGTTTCATTTATAACCTTTTTGATCATCCATTCTCAAAGAAGTCTTGGCTTTTTTTATAACGGCTCTTGCCAAAAATTGGCCAATTATTTGGAGGAGGGGGCATGACAGAGAGAAGGCCATATTTGAACACAGATGTGCGAGAGAGGGCATTGGAGCCTTCAGCCCCGGCTATTCCTTTCTCCTTCCCCCTTCCCGATATTTTTACAGCTGTTGACGTATATTGAGTTACATGTGGTTCTTGCCACATCCCGGCGGTACAGTTTCCAAGATCTGCTCACCATAAAGTGTGCTGTTCGCAAGTAAATGACTCTGACTTTGGAAAAGCGAAGTAGTTTAAATGTTACTATAAATACAGGAGCTGAGACATTTTAATTATAATTTTTGAGTTATGTAGCACTCGGTAAGCATACGAGGCATTTACCAAAAGAGTTCCAACCGGGCTCAGGTTACTGTGCTCTCTTGTGGATAAGGTAGCAACTACAAGTAGCTAAATCAGTTTCTGCCATATGTATATAATAACCACACACATACACTCGCATGGGAGCACATGTATGTGTTTGTATAGCATTTCTTAGCAACAAAAGCTCAGTTGTTCCACATCAGAGGAGGTTGATTTTAAATGTTTTACACCACAGTTCTACATGTGTGTACTCACCGGTGCGTCCCACTGAGTCCGGTCAAGAAGAGTGGGTATACGATTACAGACCAAAAATGCTTGGAAGACTCCCAGAGTGCCTCAGCCAGAAGGACTTGAAACCAGGCCGGTGGGATGGTCTGGAAGCGGGAGTCTAAAGAAGTTAAATTCTATAGGCTGAGTTGGGGAAGAGCAGGAATGAGTTTTTCAGTGGCGGAAAGAAGTTTTCTCGTCATCGTCGGCTGCTACTCATATCCAAACATACATTTTCCCTGAAAGTCATTTTCTCAGTTGATGGATGTGTCTCTGGTGACTCAATAAACTGATCGTGGTATGGAACATCTGAGTTGTGGGTGGAAATTGCAGCAGCTGGTAGTGAGTTTCAATAATTAAAATACATGAAAATATAGTAAAATTAATTAATTTAGACATTTGTGTGGGTATGTTTTTGAGTGTTCATGTTGACCCGAGTATAAGTCGAGTCTCATTTTTGGACCTCATTTGGGTGGCTAAAATATCTGACTTATACTTGAGCATATATGGTACACTGAATAGATGGTGTAGGATGTGCTTGGGTTTGACGAAGCTTCCATGCTTGTCGCTTAGCCTCCTCATGTCCTTCAAAGTGATCGGTAGCAGCCGAGATGTTTGGCATCAAAGTGGGCAATCTACGACCACTGCTTTCCAAGTTGGTGTGTTTTGCCTGACACCTTCATGGTTTGTTTCAGCTGGTCCTTATAACAGTTCAAAAGTGCTCCACGAAGTCTTGTACCAGAGCTAAGTTCCCCGTAAAGAATTTGATGAGGAAGCCTGGAACCATCCATATGGTGAACATGCCCTATCCATCTAAAACGATGGCCTATAATGGAAGCTTCAATGCTATTTACATTTGCCTTCTCGAGAACTGTGATATTGGTGACATAGTCATCCCCCTTGATGTTCAAGATGGAACTTAGCTTCTGTTGGTGAACGTGCTCAAGCTTTTTGATGTCTTGGTGATACAGGGTCCATGTTTCACAGCCATATAGTAACATTGTGGTAACAACAGCTTGGTATACCATGAGCTTTGTATGAATTGTTAAATCTTTGTTCATGAAGACATGGTGTGATAGAGGACAAAAAGGCAGAACGGGCAGCACCAATTCTCTTCACCACATCCTGTTCACGGGTGCAGTTTTTAGACAGGATCTTTACTAAAGAATACAAGCAAAGCCAAAGGAGTCCCAAAATGAGACTGATCTGCTGGTCCTTAAGTGTTAAACAAGTGAGTTCATACATTCAGGGTGAGACCTGAATTACATACTTCCTAAGGATTCTTAGTTTTATGCATAATGCTATCTTGTATGTTTGTACGTAA
Organism: Furcifer pardalis; assembly: GCA_030440675.1. Classification (NCBI taxonomy): domain Eukaryota; kingdom Metazoa; phylum Chordata; class Lepidosauria; order Squamata; family Chamaeleonidae; genus Furcifer; species Furcifer pardalis. The sequence continues at coordinate 108,677,758 of CP126892.1, read as the reverse complement.
AACACTGTTCAGATTGGGGACCAGTATCCTATACGAAGCCTATTTGTAGATTGATGACTTTTGCTTTGGATAGGTAGGCCAACAGTCACCCGACAAGTCCAGAAGTAGTTGACCAACAATTCCGTGTTCCTTAGTCATTACCATGCAATTTGGGGCTGACTGGATTTTGGAGCTAAGCAACTTCTGAAAGTCTGCTAGTTCCTCATCTCTGCTACAGATGTTGACCCAGTTCGAAATCTCTCCCATACAAGCCAGATACATACCCAATAGCAGGAGGGGTTTTAGTAAGAAGCTTCACACATCTCAGTTTCTTATTGTCTTTTCCCTGGATTTTGCACCTTTGTCTTTGCATGTGTTTAAATTATTTTGTGTGGGTCTGTCATTATTTTGTGTGGGTCTGTCATGCTAAAAACGCCATCAGATAGGTTTACCAGTGGACGCAATCTAGGTAGTTGAGGACATCAGATTGGGGCAAAATCCTGCTTTCAGTATGTTGTCGAGCCATGAGGGACTGTGGTGCTCAAGTGGTTAAGACCCAGAACTTGCTGACTGGAAGGTCAGAGTTCGATTCCCGGGTACTACATGATACAGTGAACTCCCATCTCTGTCTCAGCTCTTGCCAAAGTTTGAAAGCATGAAATTGCAATTAGATGAATAGGGACCACTTTGGTGGGCAGGTAAACAGTGCACTCCAGTATTGAGGCATGCCTGCTACATGTCCATGGAAACATCTGCAGACACAGACAGCGCTGGCTCTTGGGCTATAAACTGAGATGACCACTGAACTCTAGAGTCAGATACAACTGGCTTTCGAGCAAGGGTGACCTTACAGCCATGCGTCCACCTTACTGTTCCCACCTTACTGTTTTGCTCCTCCCCTTTGTTGTGGTTCAACAAACTCAGCTCTCTAGGTTGAACCTGAAAGATGGAGAGTTGGCCTACTGTTCCGTAGAGCAGTGGTGGTGAACCTTGGCACCCCAGGTGTTCTTTGACTTCAGTTCCCAGGAGCCCAAGTCAGGGCGCTTGCTGACCAGGGCTACTAGGAATTGAAGTCCAAGAACATCTGGAGAGCTAGGTTTGCAGACCGCTGCTCTAGTGGAAACTAAGAGACAGAGAAATGAGGATGAGTAGTGAGGTGTTTGAAGCCCCTCCAGACTGCATGGGACTAAACCAGAGCTCTGCCAACATTTGTTTCTCACTTCGATTCAAAATTCATCCCTCGTTAGAAATTATTTGCTTGTCAAGAGGCCTTAGGGCAGGGGTTCACAATCTACTGCCTGTGGGCCAGACCCGCCCCCTGACACCATTCCATACGGCCCACAGAGATGACCCCAGAAGCAGACACATTTATGACACTCACAAATGCACGCACATATGTGCAAACACACACCCCGTGGTTTACGGCAGGAGGAAACCACGTGTCCGGTCCGCTCAGCTGTCAGAGAGGGAGTTGTCCGGCCCGTGGCACAAAATGGTTGAGAACCCCTGCCTTTAGGGTTTCCCTCTTCCCGCATTCCAGTAATAATTAAAGGCCTTCTCATTTAGTCCATCCTCTCCACCTCCTTTTAAAACGACTTGTACCTGTCATTTTTGTTTAAAGCGCAACTTAAAGCGTGTCTTCTGTGATACAAACTGACATATTTCCGTTATGAATTCTTGTGCATAACTATTGATTTTTCACTTTGGTTTTCAAAATCCTACCTCTGGTACCCTAGAGATCTCTCTGCTGCAGTAATAATGTATTGTCATTCTTAATATCTCAGATCCTTGACAGTATATTCATATTAAAAATCCTCCCTCCTCCCTCAACCAAAAGTGAACAAAAGAAGAAGAAGAGAAAGAGGGAGGGCGGTATTCTGAGTCTACAGGCTTGCTTTGGAACCTGCTCAAGCTATGGAAAATCATGGAGAGGGCTAAATATTAGGACTATGATAATTTCATGTCAGAAATTATTCTGGGTTGAATGGATTTTTACGGAAGACACTCCGCTCAAGGAACTCCGAAATGAGGCTCCTTTCATGTCCCAAAGAGCTGGGGCAGAGACAGGCACTCAATCCATTATGCAGTACCTGGATCTCGAACTGCCGACTTGCCAGCCTTCCAGCTAACAAGGCGAGCTTATTAACCACTGAGCCACTATAGCCCCTAATGTTAGGACTGACAAGATGGAACTCATCTTGCCATGCCCAGGAACTTGTAGGCAATTTCAGGGGGGGAAACCACCTGTAATCTAGGATATCCTTCCAAGCCACGAGTGGACTGTAAAACACCTTGAGTAACTTAATACATCCCTTATTGGCCATCCCGGCTAAATGGTAGCTCTATAGCCCTGTTTTGAAGGAGCAAAACATTGCTTCAGAGGCTACTTTGCACATCTGATGGGTAGGTCCAGCCTTGAAGCTTATGCCACAATAAATGAGTTCTCCATATCAGTGGCATGGGTCTGTTCCATGTATGTGATAACCCCACCTTGGTAATTACAAGACCAGAAACCTGCACCTTCCCTTGATTAGGAAGGAGGACCATATGTTAATAGCATGCCTAGAAATACAAGCACCTGATTACCCAACTGGTTTGGGGTATTGTAGACATTTTTGAAGCAAGACTCAAAAGGATATTTGTATTTACTGAAATGTATCTATCAATACCTTGTTCTAGCCCCAGCAGGTTTATCAAGAAAAAACCAGAATCAAAGATGGTGTCTTTGTGTCTATAAATTCATTGTGATCTAGATTTTCTCCCCCTCCCTTTTAACATGAATATCAGTGTTGCCTCTTAAAGCACCTCCTTGCCTCCATAAATCCAAAGTTTTTGGATGGAGCAGTGAGGTTTCTTTCAAGATCGGTGTCTTTTCTGTCTGAGAATTTCCATCTTTTTTTTACAGTTCGCCCTTTGTCTCCTGCCAAACTGGTCTTTGAGTCATCTGAAATGGGAATAAATTTCTATTGCAATAACTATTTTTCTCTCCCCCCCCCCCTTCTCTCTAGTAATGTTGAGATGGATTTGTGGAGAAGCATTAAAAAGTTATGGTGTTTTTTTTAAACAAATGGAGGTTTGAAGTTGTGTGAGAAATTTGTTCCCTGGGCAAGTCGTCTTCTTCTTCTTCTTGTGGCGTATCCAATTCCAAATATTGGCGATCATCATGGCGATCAGCTATGAAGACTGTCCTGTGAATATAATGTTGTGGCCTTTCATCTGCCTTTCTCATTGCAGCATGACACCCATAGTACCATTGTTCCAATTTGGCAAGTCATTTTCTGGTCCTGAGCCCTTTTGGCCCACAAAGTCCTCCTCAGCCGCAGGGCAGGATGGATGAAGCTGCTGCCCTCCATCTAGATTGATTCTAGTGTGATTTAATCCACTTGGGGACCATCTCCCTTCCCTGTTGACTTTGTCAAACCCATAATCTTCGGAGTTGTCAGGTTAGTTAACCGCCGCCTGACACTCGGCATTGAGTCACTGGCAGTAGGGTCTACTCTATTACCATATCAGGATAACTTGACCAGACTGGGCAAGTCTGTAATGTAGTAAATAATAATCCCTGAAGGAAAAGACAGTGAGGATCTAGAACAGGGCTTCTCAATTTGCAGCCCACAGGCTGCCCACCACCACCGCAACAGGAAGTGCCATGTGGTGGAGGAAGGGCATAATGGCTGTCCAGCCCCCGAAGCTGTCTGAGGTAGCGTGACCTGGCCCCCGGCTTAAAAAGTTGAGAACTCCTGATCTAGAATCAAGGCATGGCTCTTTCTTTCCCCACTCTTTTCTGTTATTTTTGCACTTGTGAGTCCAGGGGAGAGAAAACAATCTCTCCCCCTCCTTCACTAACTTTTTCTGATTTTTGTACATGTACTTGTCTGGTCAGAAAGACCAAGGTCATGCCTACTGCTTTGGACCCAAGTTTTGTCCTGTTCCAGTGGCCTCTCCTTCCCTCCCTTCCTCTATCTCTTCTTTTCTTTTCTTTTCCCCTCCTGAGATGCAGATGGTCACATTTCCAGGTTAACTGGAACAGCTGGAAGCACATTATTAGCTTCCTGCTGCTACCTCATATTTGCTTAGAATATATTTTTTTTAAACAGCAACATAATTTACAACTAGCCGTTGCCACAGACAAAGTGGGCCTGTTCCAAATCCACCTCAGATTTATGCGATGCTGCTGCTTATCAGCGCATGAAGCCCTAATTGTTGCTTTATACCATTAAATAGCACAAATATATAAACTCTTAGCACAAATTGCAGCAAATGTTTCCTCAAGGGAGCTCTAGACCAAATTTTAATGCAGTGCATTTGTCTGTAGTGGCAGTTTCTGAGGTGTACAATAATGTTGATAAATTTTATGACAGTTTATAGCATTAATCTTAGTGGGGGTAGGTGGGGAAAGATTTCTGGGTACTCTTCCCCTCTGGTTGTCACAAAGGAAGAGGAAAAATGTCTGAGGCGAAGGTTCCAGGGGTCTGTTTCCAGGGTGCTTTCATTGCCTTAGGAACATGATATCTTAACAAAAGTCCACATACTCAAAGCAATGGTATTCCCAGTAGTAATGTATGGTTGGGAAAGCTGTACCCTAAGGAAGGCTGAGCGTAGAAGAATAGACACCTTTGAAATGTGGTTCTGGAGGAGAGTTTTGAGAGTCCCCTGGACAGCAAAGAGAACAAATAAGTCGATCCTGAAGGAAATCAACCCTGACTGCTCCTTGGAAGGACAAATATTGGAGATGAAGCTAAAGTACTTTGGACACCAAATGAGAAGAGAGGACTCACTCAAGAAGGCTTTGATGCTGGGAACGAATGAAGGTAAAAGGAGAAGAGGACAGTAGAGGATGAAATGGTTAGATGGCATTGTTGACACAATGGGCGTAGAGTTGAGCGGGCTGCGGAGGATGGTGGAAGACAGAGGAGCCTGGCGTGCAGTGGTCCATGGGGTTGCAAAGGGTCGAACTTGACTATGCAACTGAACAACAACAAAATCTTAAAGACCGCCTTCCAAGTGAGAATCTGTCTATCCTATGAGGTCAACATCTGACGAGGCTGGCTGGTAGAGATGTGAATAAGGAGCATTTCTTTGGTGGCAACTAAGTCGGTGGAATTCACCGCCTTCATTTACAAGTGTTCAACCAACACCTTAATCTTTTATTTCCAACAAGCTCCTGATTTGCCTTCTGCTAGGCATTTGAGAGTCCCCTGGACTGCAAGGAAGTCAAGCCAGTCAAACCTAAAGAAAATCAACCCTGACTTCTCCTTGGAACGACAGATACCGAAGCTGAAGCTCATATCCTTTGGCCACCAAATGAGAAGAGAGGACTCACTGGAGAAGGCCCTGATGGTAGGAAAGATCGAACGCAAAAGGAAAAGGGAGCGGCAGAGAATGAGATGGTTAGACAGCATCATTGACATGATGGATGTAGATCTGGGCAGACTCTGGAAGATGGCGGATGATAGAGGAGCATAGTATGCTGTGGTTCTCCTTCGTGTTGTTTGGGGATGCACACTGATGGGTTCTGCGCCTGCGCTGAATCCTGAGCGGAGCTGGAAAGCTGATTGGATAAAGAGTTTTGAATGTGGGACCGCCCACCATGCCCAACCCCTTTAGGCGCCATTTCGCGCTTTCCCCTCAGTTTGCTTTTTTCCGCTGCGCAAGCAGGAGCCTGGAAAAAAAGCTGTGAGTACTTTAACTGAGATTGTCTCAGAATCTTCCAATTTTTCTACCCTACAAGTTTTCTCGGACCAGGGGACTTGATCCCTTGGTCCTCGTGTGGCTGGGGCTCGCCCTCAGCCGCCGGTAAAAAAAAAAAAAACAAAGAACCTGCAATCTCGTGCTGGGGCCTCCCGGCCGGGATAATTTTTTCTCTTCGGCCATCTACCTCGGTGGATGGCCTCAGCGGCAGCGTTCAAGCAGTGTCCGTCCTGCAAGAGAAAGTTCCCTAGTTCGGACGGACACGTGCGCTGCCTCCGCTGCCTCGGGGAGAGCCACCAGGTCCAGACCTGCGAGGTGTGTAGAGGCTTCTCGAAGGCCGCTATCAAGAACCGCCAGTACCGCCTCCAAGCCTACCTCATGGAGGCCGCACTCGCACCACCGCCTCCCCCAGCTCCAGAGCAGGCCGCTGCCTCAACGTCTGCTCCTTCGACCTCCGCTCCTTCTTCACGGCCGTCGGCCTCCGAACTGTTTAAACGGAAGAAGGAGCAGGAGAAGAAGAAAAAAGATAAGAAAGAGAAGAAGAAGCGCCGTAGCTCTACGTCTTCTCTCCCGCCGACCCCGGGACCGGCTCACCCCTCGCCGCCACGCTCCCTAGCATCCGCCCCGGTTGCAGCCCCACCTACACCGGGCAGGATGCCGGTCGATGTCCGGGAAACCACACCGGAGAGGGTCCTCAGCCCTCCGGCGTCGCCAGAGGCCCTTCCACCTCCACCGCCGCGACGATCTACCTCTCTTCGCGACCATTCCGTGGCTCCTGGTCTGGCTTCCGAAGCGCCACCCCAGTTGAGCCTCATCGCCCCGTTTATCGAGGCGATGGTGCGGAAGCTGCATGCCGAGCTCCAAGGCCCTCGACCGACACCATCCGAGTTCGTGGAGCACCCTCTGCCTCCCGAACCAGCCACGGAGGCACCACCGCTCCGTGACGAGGGTCCGGCACCGAAGAGGCAACGAGTGGAACAGGCGCGGTCGGAGGCCTCTCTCCCTCCGTACCAGCTGCCCTTGCTGGGGAGCGATCCGAGATCCGCCAGGCCGTACTGGTCGGACTCGGACCCCGAGGCCTACCTGCCACCGCCCAGCGTCTCGGAGCGGTCAGGAGGCTCCGACGACTCGTCGGACCAGGAGGAGGAGGATCGGCCACCACCGGTTGCGGTTGACAAATCCCCGGACGATAACATCGGCTCCGTCCATGGCTCCCAACCGGAGGACCAGAAAACATACACGGCCCTCATCACCCGCCTTGGATCCACGCTGGGGATCCGGGCGGAGGCTCCCCTGGACGAATGCGAAGATGTCGTCTGCGGCATGGCCGACCGGAAGGAGCTAGTCCCCGTCCGTCTGGGGCTACTCCCGAAGATTGCCAAGGTGGCCAAGGAGATCTGGAAGAGACCCGTCTCTTCCCATTCGGTGTCCAACAGGGTGGACTCCATGTACAGACTACTGGAAGACTCCAACTTCTTACACGTCCACCCGGCGCCGAACTCCCGAGTGGTGAAAGGCTCCCAACACCGGACACCGATTAGTAGCACCCCCGTTCCGTCGACCCAAGAAGGGAAGAAACTGGACGCACTGGGCAGGAGGGTCTACGCCAATGCCTCCTTGTCCTTCCGTGCGTCCAACTACGTGACGGCCATGGGGGGCTACCAGTGCCGACTGTGGGAACAGGCGGAGTCCTTCAAGTCACTGCTACCACCGGACAAGCGAGCGGACTTCGAGCGGGTCTGCATGGAGGGAAACCAACTCGCTCTCCAGCAGATCCGTACGGGCCGCCACGTCACGGAGTCGGAGGCGAAGAATCTGGCCTCTGCCATCCAGCTTCGTCGCCACGCCTGGCTCCGCTCCGCTGACCTGCTAGACGACGTCAAGCGGCTGGTGGAAGAGCTCCCCTTCGACGGTGAGGGCCTCTTCGCCAAGGAGACCGACACCTCCTTGGGAGAGCTGAAGGGGGACTACGCCACCATCAAACAGCTCCGCCCTCCACGCCGTGGGTCCAACCGTTACCAGCAGGACCAACCGTCGACGTCCCAGGCGGGTCCGTCCTACCAACCTCGCCCACCACAGAGGCAAGGCGACTACTCCCGGTACCAGCCCTACCGGCCACGACCACAACCCAGCCGTCCACGCTACCAGCAGCGTCACCAGACTGGTAAACGCACGGAACGGAAGGGCAAACAACGTGTTTGACTCTTCCGTGACCGAGACTCTACCCTACCGTCCCCTCGCCAACTACCTATCGGCCTGGTCTGCCATCACCACAGACCGATGGGTTTTAACCATCTTAGACTCTGGCTACGCGATCGAGTTCAGGAAATGCCCTACTGTCGGACGGGTCCGCGTCACCGATCCGTCCCCACCGCTCCAGGAAGAACTATCAGCTCTCCTAGAGAAGGGCGCCATAGAACCGGTTGCAGCGTCGGAGTCTCACGAAGGGTTCTTCTCCCGCTACTTCCTCGTGGACAAAAAAGACGGGGGGACACGTCCAATCCTGGACCTCCGTCTCCTCAACAAGCACATCGACGCGAGGAAGTTCCGGATGGTGACTCTTCATTCCATCCTCCCACTGATCAACCACGGGGACTGGTTCACCGTCATCGACCTGAAGGATGCCTACTTCCACGTATCCATCAGAAGGGAACACCGCCGATTCCTACGCTTCCAGATCGGCGGCGACGTCTACCAGTACACCTGCCTACCCTTCGGCCTCTCCACCGCTCCGAGGGTATTCACGAAGTGCATGGCGCCGGTGGCTGCTCATCTTCGGCTGCAAGGCGTCCAGGTGTTCCCGTACATAGACGACTGGTTGGTCTGCTCCCCAACCCAACAGAAAGCCAAGGACGATGTTTCCCATTGCCTGGCCCTTATGCAGAGTCTCGGTCTCCGGGTCAACTACAAGAAGTCTCAGTTGACCCCCACTCAACGAATACACTACATCGGAGCCGTATTGGACTCTCTGGCTCTGAGAGCCTATGCTCCCCCCAAACGTCTGCTCGACATCCGCACGGTAGTGGCTCGGATCCAAGGCAGTCGTCGCATCCGTGCCAGGGACGCTCTCCGCTTACTAGGACTCATGGCATCGACCACAGCAGTGATCTCGGACACCAAGCTCAAAATGCGGTCGCTCCAGTCGTGGCTCCTAGCCTCCTTCGACAGCACCCACGACAACCTCGGGAAGTGGCTCACACCGACCCCCGAACTGCGGGACCAGCTGAACTGGTGGACAACGGACCGCAATGTGACCGCCGGGAAGCTCTTCACCCTCCCCGCTCCATCCGTCCAGGTCACCACCGACGCGAGCACACACGGATGGGGTGCGTGCTGCCTCGGGTTACGGGTCCACGGCATCTGGACGCCCGCGGAAGCCGACCGCCACATCAACTTCCTCGAGCTGTTAGCGGTATGGAAGGCGATGAGGTCCTTCAGACTGTCCCTAGCAGGCCGCGTGGTGCAGATTGCTTCGGACAACACCACGACCCTAGCCTACCTCAACCGGCAAGGAGGGACCAAGTCCCTCTCCCTCCTTCACCTGATGGTCCAGATCTGGGAGTGGTGCCTGAAGGTACATGTGTTCCCCATAGGTGTCCACATCCAGGGCACGCTGAACTTAGAGGCGGACTCCCTGAGCCGCAAAGGGTCAGCGATGCACGAATGGGAACTGGACGGATCGGTGTTCGACCGCCTGTGCCGACGGTGGGGCACACCGAGCCTAGACGTGTTCGCGACACAGATCAACACCAAGTGCCGCCGTTACTGCTCCCGGGCGGGGATCGGCCACGGATCGGAGGGCGATGCCTTCATGGTGCCGTGGCACCAGGAACTGCTGTACATGTTTCCTCCGATCCCTCTCATCCAACGGGTCCTGGTACGGATCCGTGCGGAGAACGCCTGGGCGATCCTGATCGCCCCATCCTGGCCGCGCCAGCCGTGGTTCCCGCTACTCCAAACCCTGGCTTGCGACCGCCTCCGCCTACCCACCGATCCGAACCTCCTCCGCATGGAGGACGGTCGGATCCTCCACTCGGATCTGCCGAGCCTACACGTGACGGCCTGGCTTATCCGCCCGACATAACACGGATCCTTGAACTTTCAAGGAAACCTTCCACGCGAAAGTCCTATGATGCCAAGTACCGTCGCTTCATAGACTTTCTAGCATCCAGTGACCGCACCGTGGACTCGGCATCCCTGCAGGACGTCATGTCCTACCTCCTGCACCTGGCTGAGTCAGGATCTGCACACTCATCCCTAAAAGTCCACTTGGCTGCAGTGGTAGCCAAGGCCCCACCTTCATCAGTATTGTCCTCCGCTTTCAGAGACAAGACTGTTAAAAGATTCCTCCAGGGACTGCGTAATGCCTACCCTCCAGTAAAGATACCACCTCTTCAGTGGTCCCTCACTGCTGTGCTCACCGCGCTCACGAAGGCGCCCCTTGAGCCCATGGCTACAGTGGACATTAAGTTTGTTTCTTACAAAACTGCCTTTCTCGTAGCCATCACCTCTGCCCGGAGGGCAGGAGAACTGGCAGCCCTGCGGTCTGACCCTCCTTTTCTCAAGTTCTACCCCGATAGGGTAGTATTGCACCCGGACCTGGCCTTTCTGCCCAAAGTCCTGACTGAATTCCACCTGGCCCAGTCCATCACGCTTCCAGCATTCTTCCCGAATCCTTCGTCTGCACAAGAGAGAGTGTGGCATTCGCTGGATGTCAGGAGGGCCTTGCTGTTCTACACACAAAGGACTGCGTCCTTCAGGAGAGCCAAGCAACTGTTTGTGGCCTATGGTGGCAGGTCCAAGGGACACTCTCTGTCTGCCCAGAGACTTTCCAAATGGATCTCAAGCACCATCTACTTGGCCTATGAGATGTCATCTCTGCCACCCCCGCCTCATGTCCGGGCTCACTCCACCAGGACATTGGCTTCCTCCACTGCGTTCCTCGAAGGCATCCCGATGGAGGACATCTGCAAGGCCGCTACCTGGTCCAGGTCCTCCACCTTCATCACCCACTACCGGGTTGACACAAGGTCTGCTTCCGATGTCAGACGGGGCAGATCCATCCTGACGGCTGGTCTCCGATCCTCTTCGCTGATGACCGCCCATCCATGATGCCATCGCGCTCTCCTAGATCTCAGGACGCCGGCTGCCCACCATCCAAGTAAGTGAGCTTGCTAGTCACCCATCAGTGTGCATCCCCAAACAACACGAAGGAGAAGAACAGGTTTCACTTACCAGTAACTGTCGTTCTCTGAGTATGTTGTTTGGGGATTCACACAACCCAACCCTGCCTCCCCTCAGGGCTGCCGGCCTGAGATGGCCTTATGCTTAGCGGGCAGCTTTAATATCAAACTGAGGGGAAAGCGCGAAATGGCACCTAAAGGGGTTGGGCATGGTGGGCGGTCCCACATTCAAAACTCTTTATCCAATCAGCTTTCCAGCTCCGCTCAGGATTCAGCGCAGGCGCAGAACCCATCAGTGTGAATCCCCAAACAACATACTCGGAGAACGACAGTTACTGGTAAGTGAAACCTTTCCTTCATGGAGTTGCAAAGGGTCAGACTTAACTGTGCGATTGAACAATAAAAAGGCATTTGAAATTTAGTCTCTTTAATCCTGGTGCCTTCCACGTTGGGACATAAGTTGATGCTTCTGTATGTTTACTAGATCTCACTTTTAATTTTTGTTTTGTTGTGTTGTGTTTATTTATCCGCACCATCATGTCATAAGTCAGCTAACATAATATAAACACCCCACAAATAAAATGGTTCTAGGCTGGCTAGAACGACTTAACCACTGACTCTGCTGTTAAATCAGTCTCTTGGTTGCTTGCATGTTTAGCGTTAGGTCACCCATGAAGATTCGCCCTGAATTAGTTCTTCATGCTGTTTTTGCCCTTATGGCCGGAACTTGACAAGTGCAAATGTGCTGAATCCTTCATTGAAGCGGAAGGTGTCCTTTCTAAGGAAGTTCAGTTATGTCAGCCGTGGTAGTCAATTGTGGTCTATTAAGTTTGTGATTCAGGTTTCACCTTGAATGTATGAACTCACTGGGTCAACACTTAAGGACTGGCAGATCAGTCTGGTTTTGGGACTCCTTTGGCTTGGCTTGGCTTCTTTAGTAAATTACTGTCTTTCCAATTCTGCAACATCATATTGTGACTTTAAAAAACTACACAAGTGATATAGGTAAGGGTAAAGACCGCCCTTGCTTGAAAGCCAGTCCTGTCCAATTCTAGGGTTCAGTGCTCATTTCTGTTTATAGTAAAAGAGTCAGCACTGTCTGTGTCTGTATTGAATTGAAATGTTTTGGCTTAGAGCTGGAAGCAGTGATGGGATGTTACCGGTTCGGACCGGTTCGCCTGAATTGGTAGCGCCCCATCAGGAGGGGTCACCGGGGTGGTGGCAAAATCCCGGGCGACCGGTTCGGTTGCCTCTTCAGCCCCCTCCAAAAAGGTTTTTCTGGGGCAGCTAAAATGGCTGCCCGGAACTGCGCATGCATCAAACCTCTGTTTGACGCATGTGCAGTTCTATTTCTTTAGTGCGCATGCCACTGTATATATATATACAGTGGTACCTGATACAATGATTTTAATCCTTTCCATGGGGCTCGTTGTTGTACAAAACAATTGCTATACAATGCATACATCGTATAGCAATTTTCCCTATAGGGTGCATTGTACGATATTTTTTTTTTTTGTTAAGTGGTTTTTCCCATTGAAAAATTGTTGTACGATTTTTTTCCATAGGGAAAATGTCATGAAGGACGCCATTCTTTTTCAAAGCCTAATTGAGATTTCGTTGCGATTGTTGTATGAGGTTCCACTGTATATTTGTCTCTCCTGAGATCTGTTTCAGGTGAGCATGCGGTTACATAAGGATTGTCTGTGAGCACTGGCTGTAAATGCTAAAAGATACAGGCAACGACTTATGGCTGCTAAGTGGATCCATCTTTCTGGACCACAAGATGGTATTTGTGCTTTGCTATCTTTCTTAAGTGACTGTTTAATAAAACACATGATCTGATGAACCCCTAGTAATAATTTAACCCAGTAAAGATGAGTGCCAGACAAATTCAACTAATGCAGTCATTACAGTGCAGATCACTTACCTGCATTTATTTGAAGAATACCCTTGTGCCAGATCTTTCCTCCCCATACACACTTCGTGTATTAACAAACTGGTTATTAGCCTCTGAGAGATGCATACTTTTATATAACAAAAATGGAAGCAGGTAGTTTTTCTGTCCATCTTATTGGGTTCCTACCATTTTGCCACAGTTTTGCAATGTTTCCCAATCTTTGGTTTTGGGACTTCAATTCCCCAAAGCCTAAGTCAGTCCATTGGCTGATCAGTGCTTTGGGGAATTGACTTAGGCTTCTTGGAGTTTAAGTCCAAAAACTAAAGGTTGAGAAACACTGCTCTGTGATTCCACATGAATGAAATCGTATTCAGTAAACCCATTTGTGTGGAATCATAGAGCAGTGATTCCCAAACTTTAGTTTTTGGATTTCAATTCCCAGAAGCCTCAGTCAGTCCATTGGGTGATCAGTGCTTTGGGGAATTGACTTCGGGTCTGTCCTAGCTCCTGCTGACCTAGCAGTCCGAAAGCAAGAAATGACAAGTAGATAAACATGCATGGCTTGGGCAGGAAAGGTTACAGCATTCTGTGTGTTCTGACTCCTAGCCCCATGACCATGGATACCTTTGCAGATGCAGACAGCGCTGGTTCTCTGGCTGTAAACAGAGATGAGCACTGACCCCCTAGAGTTGGATACAACTGGCTTTTGAGCAAAGGAGGTGTTGACCTTACACTGCTCCAAAAACTCCTTGTGATGTAGGGGTCTATAATTGCACAAACGCAGGCTTAGTGATCCCTGTAGCAGCTGCTGGCACATGACCTAAACTTTGTCTATTGACTTCACCCTAAGATTTTTTTTACAGAGGGGAGATCCAAGGTCTGTCCCAGTCAAGTTTTGGCTTAGCCAGGCTGAGCTCCCCCATCTGGCCTGCTTTCTATAGGTTTTGTCTTGCCTCTTGACATTCCACACTGCTTGTCTGGTTCTTCCACACTCGCTTAAAGGACAGCATGTATTTTCATTGGCGCCCCTTAAGACTGAGACGGTCCCTCTAGAGTTCCATCATTATGCAGATTAACGCAGTTGGAAGGGCTCCCAAAGACTGCACTCGAGGCAAGACGAGGAAGCTAGTTTTGTGCTTCCAACAAGCCAAGGCATTGATTTCTATGCTTGGCAAGGATAAAGGAAGACGTTAGCTTATCGTCTTGAATCTAGATGGGGCGGTGCTCTTAAACTGGAAGACAAATGGGACGCGGGAATCAGATTGTAGGATGCAAGGTTTGCCTGATTAGCTGTTGTTCATGAAAACGGGGATTGGGGGAGATTTTTCTGAATTTACTCTTTGTGTATTGAGGCCTTTTATGATTCATCAGTAAGTAAATATAAGCTAAGGGAGTGATTTGTTCCTAACAAGCTTATAAAATACTAGAGTCATTTGCGGGTTTATTGGAGTTCTGATTATAAACATTCCCTCATGCGCACTTCTTTTTGTCAAATTAACATTCAAAATACAAATACTGTAGCTTTTCAATTTTTTTTTTTGGAAAAAAAAAAGCTCTCTTTTTCTAAATACTGGCACTGCCCATAACACGAGCATATGTGTACCACGTGTCTGAATAACCAGCAACATTTCGCATGAGATACAACTTCTAAGAATTGATTCTTCTTGGGATGTAAAAGCTTCGCACCAGTTCGCCAGAACCGGTAGTAACTTTTCCCAGTGTCCTGGAGAACCGGTAGCAGATTTTGGGGGGAACCACCTTTGGGGCTTACCTTTTCACTGGTTCCCCCACTCCGCATGCACGCCAAGCACTTGGTGTGCATGCATGCCTACAGTGCTTGGGTTTGAGGTGTGTGTGTGTGTGTGTGTGTGTGTGTGTGCACGCTTATTTTTAATTAATTTTATTATTATTATTATTATTTCTTGGCCCTGCCCACAACATCATGTCATTGGCTCCACCCATGATGTCATGATGTCATGATGCTAGCTCCGCCCACACTGTGATGACATCACGGTGGGGTAGTAAAAATCTTGACATCCCACCACTGATTCCTTCTCTGCTGCACTCCTGTACATTCCTCTCCAGACCTTAGATGTGATTTTCCTTACAAACTGAATGGATATCTTTGCTTATGTTTTTCATGTTCTTCTTGCCTTAAAACTACTTAATCTATCTGTTAGGCCAGGGGTTCTCAACCTACAGGCTGTGGGCTGGATCTGGACCATGGTGCCAAAGCAACTGGCCCATGCTCCAGCTGCCACCGCCGTAGGCAGAATCATTTGAGAACTCATTTATGGCTGTTGTAAATGCATTTATGACAGCCGTATTGTAAATGCATTTATGTAAATGCCAGGTCATACTCCTTCAGACAGTTAGTGGGCCAGACTGGTGGTCCAGCTGCCTCCACTGCCAGAATCAGCTGTGGACTCATTTACAGCTGTCGTAAATGCACTGGTGGTCCAGCTGCCTCCACTGCCCTTAATCGGCTGTGGACTCATTTACGGCTGTCATAAATGCATTTACAAGAGCTGTAAATGAGTCCACAAGTGGCGGCAGCTGGACCGCCAGTCTGGCCCACCAACTGTCTGAGGGAGAGTGACCTGGCCTCTGACTTCAAAAGGTTGAGAACCCCTGTATTATGCAGTATTGTATTATATTATGTTGATTACTTCCCTGCATTTCACCCAGTGCAAGATCCAAGGTGGGCAACATCCTGGCCACGGATTGTAAACACACTTGGACCATGCTGGCAGAAGGCTATGGTGTTGAGCCATCCTTAAGTGTCCCAATTTTTCAGATGAAGTAAAAGCACCAAATTATGACAAATTGTCATGAAACCAGCTGAAGGTTCTGAAAAGAGTGAAACTGGATCATTGGCATTTTCACTTGCGTTGAGTCACCATTCAACATTTAATTCACTGGGATTGGTTGGGACTAGTAATTGATTCAGACCTGTAATTCTGGTGAAATACATATGAAACAAATATGGATGGATGGAAATTAGACAGATATGTTCGTTCCTTTTCTGGTTTCTCCCAGAATCTGTAGGAGGGAAGTTGTTTGTTTGTCCTACCTGCAGCCCATGTATCTCTGTACGAAAGAAATAAGCAAAGTCTTCTTCACCCCTCTTTGTCATACATTACTTTTGCTTCTGGAGATGCATCTTCTTGTTCTGCCATATCCAAAACCAAATATTGGCAATCTTCATGACAATCAGCCATGAAGACTGCCCTGAGAATATAAAGCAGTGGCCTTTCATCTGCCGTCCGCCAGGGAGCATGACACCCGTACCACTGACCCAGTTCCATGAGTCACTTTCTGGACCTGAGCTCTTTTGACACACAAAGTCCTCATCATCATCCCCAGGCCAGGATGGATGGAGCTGCTGCCCTCCCTCAAAATGGATTCAAGTGGGATTTAATCCATTTGGGAACCATCACCCTCTGTATCACAACAGAGCAAATTGTATTCAGATAAAGATAATTTGATACCAATGGAGGCTTGCAGAATACGATCTCCAAATATCCTCTGACCCTTCTAAAAAAAACCCCAACAGACTTTCCACCTTGGTTGGGTGTGCCTCTATGGAAAGGGTTCTCAACTTTTTCAAGCCATAGGCTGGGTCACGCTCCCTCAGACAGCTGAGCGAGCCGGACTGGTGGTTCCCCCCACCATAAACGCTCTCATAAAATGCATCCATGGCTGTCGTAAACACGGATGTTTCCACCACCACATGAAATGGTGGTGGGGCTGGATCTAGCCCATGGGCATGGGCTATAGGTTGAGAACCCCTGCTCTACGGAATGACAACCCAACACATATAGACCTAATAAAGACTGTGAATCATTTATTACTTTTCTGCCTCAAAGTTGAGCCAAAACAAAACACTTACTTTGAAAATCCAGTTTGTCTTGTTGTTGTTTTTATGCAATATCTCGGCGAATCCAACTCCCCTCCGTTATCATTTTTCATTAGCGTGATGTTCCTAACCGCTGCAGACAGCTTTCATATCCCTTGAAAACATAATAGTAAAATTGCGATAAGAATGAAGCAGGCATATAGAAGATTTTATTAACCAATCTGCAGCTCATAAAAGACATCAACGTTACATCGCTGTAGATTGGAGGAATTTAGCTTGAAAGCCAAATCCGTTTTTTTCTGAAGGAAGATTAGGATTGTATGATGTCAGCTGAAAGTGGAATGCCCACAAACAATGGTAAAAGGGGGACATAAATCCCTCATGTCAAGATGTTCCTCTTCTTTCCCCAAAGGTGACTACTTTAGGTAAAGGTAAAGGTCACCCTTGCTCAAAAGCCAGCCGTATTTGACTCTAGGGTTCAGTGCTCATCTCTGTTTATAGCTAAAGAGCCAGCTCTGTCTGTGTCTGCATTCATTTCCGTGGACATGTGGGAGGCATGACTAGACACCAGAGCACACAGAATGCTGTTACCTTTCCTGCCAAAGCAGTACCTATTTATCTACTTGCAGTTTCTTGCTTTCGAACTGCTAGGTTGGCAGGAGCTGGGACAGAGATGGGAACTCACTCCGTCATGAAGCACTCGGGTCTCGAACTGCTGTTCTGCCGAACATCCGGTTGTCAAGTTCAGCGTCTTAACCACTAAGCCACCACAACCTGGTGATTACTTTGCTGGTGTAAAATATCTTCAAATGCACTCAGTGATTACGTAACTCAGGAGGTGAAAAATAGATATATTCTAATTTCAGTCAATGCAACCAAAAGCCAACGCTAACCGAACTACGAATCAGAGGTAGAGGGGACTCTACCCCTGATTCGTAGTCCTGTTTGCGTTGGCTTTTGGTTTATCCCCAGCTATAAGATTTGCCTTTCCATTGGCATTTTATCTGAGAGGGCTTGGCAATTTTAAAAATCATGTTTGCATTCTCATCTGCATGCGTGCAAAGATTGTAGTATGTTTTTATTCATTGAGCCTGAACTGCTGGGTTAGAAGCCACAGCTAGGTCACAGCACGGACCTAAGGTGGACCACAATTGCTGTATAGCCACCATACAGATATAGGATAAAAAGTAATAAACTGGGTCCTCAGGAAGATGTTTTGGTTAAAGGTGGCCCCAGGTCAGAAAAGGTTGAAGGCTTCATCTCATTTACAGTATCAGCTACAGGTTCCAAGCAATTATAATCAGTGCAGCAGGCTTACACATAATGAACATTATATGCCAGGAATGCGTTGACTGAAATTAGAATATATCTATTTTTCACCTCCTGAGTTACATCATCGCTGAGTGCATTTGAAGATATTTTATTCCAAAATACAACAGATGAGCCTGTAATGATATATATGCGTTTCCCCAACAAATGTAAAAAGGCTATTGTTGCTGCCAATACAAGGAATTTGGTGCGTTAATGCACCAACCTTTGAGCTCCAGCTGTTCTTGAACTTCAATTCCCAGAAGCCCAAGTCAGCATACCTGCTGGTCAGGGATTCTGGGAATTGAAGTCCAACAACACCTGGAGAGCCAAGGTTGGCCAACCCTGCATTAATATTTCCAGGCCAATAACTTTATTGTTTTATTCTCTCTTTGTAACAAGGATGAATAATAATTATTTTGCCAACATAGTCTTAATTTAGCACCAACAGTTTGACTGGAAATGTGCAAAATCAGGCAAAAAGTATGAGAGACGATGAGTGGGGAGATATGTTTGCTTCCAGGCACTACAGTAACAGATGGAAATAGAGACTTGGATTTCAATTTAGGGAAATGTGCATTTATTTTGTTACACTTATTTTGTATTGAGGAATCTTCTTCATGCATCCGATGTACTGCATTGTAATCTGTGAAAGTTTATACCAAAACATAGGTGTGAATCACTAAGATGCTGCAGAAGAAGCTATTCCTACAGGCCTGGTTTGTCAGATATCAATCCAATAATCAATCAGACAAGGAGAGATCTCAATTACAGTGTCTTTATATGGCCAATTAATGACACCAGGCAATTCACATCATTATGAAACGGGGAAAAGTGCAGCACCCCACCCTTTCTTGCAAGTCTCTTTATACCTCCTCTCCAGGCTTCTCTCTTACTCCTCCCTAGAGTTTCTAACCTCCAATCATTCTCTGTTTAATCTTCACATGCTGGGATTATTCCAATCTTCTTCTGCTCTCCCCCCATCACTTTTCAGAGGCCTAGAACAGGGCTTCCCAACCTTTTCAAGCCGGGGGCTGCGTCACGCTCTCTCAGTCAGTTTCGAGGGCCAGATAGCCATTTTGCACTGCCTGCATGATGGGGTGGCCATTTTGTCCCAACAGCTTCAAAAGGATGGCCATTTTGTTTCTTGAATGCCCTTGGAGGGGTGGGGTGGGCCACATGAAATGGCACTGTGGGCTGGATCTGGCCTACAGGCCTTCGGTTTGGTACCTCTGGCCTAGAACAAAGAACTGTTATACTCTATGAGCAAGAGTGGTCATATGATAACACATGGTAAATCCATATATTTCTAAGGAAAGTATTCATGTGGTTACAAGCAATAACAACATTACAGATAGATAGATAGATAGATAGATAGATAGATAGATAGATAGATAGATAGATTAGATCCCATCATAATGTGCTTCAAATGTAACTCCAGATTTAGGTTTGTTTGTCTGTTTTGGAAGTTTGGAGTTGTCTTATCCTATGATGTTCAGGAGACAGGGACTTCTCTGGGATGGCTTTCCATCTGTGAAATACCCTCATCTGTCTTGCTTTCCCTTTCTCCTCCCTACCTTTAAAAAAAATCCTTTTAGGAATGAGGATGCGACCTTTTTACTTTGTCAGGCACTTGGCATTTATTATGTTTCATTGTGCTTTTGTCTTGCTTTGATCAGTGCAGGCTTATTACCCTGTCTGTTTTATTTTGGCAAGCTGTTTCTTGAAAACTGAAAGACAGGATATAAATATTCCATGTATGGGCTGATTAGGAGTTCTCAACCTTTTAAAACCGGGGGCCGGATCCCGCTCCCTCAAACATCTTCTGGGCCTGGACGGCCATTTTGCCCTTACTCCACCACATGGCACTTCCTAGTGTGGTGGAGGTGGTGGGCCCTCCACATGAAATGGTGCAGTGGGCCGCATCTGTCCCACAGGCCAAAGGTTGAGAATCCCTGGGCTGAGGAAACAAAGGTAGCCAGATAACTGAAGCTCTATCCAGTTCCTCCAAATGCATATCCGATGAGTCTGTTGGGTTTGCAAAAAAGCTCTGCCAGCATTAAGGGTGGGAGGCACTTAAACGTAAGAACAATCACCCACACAAAGGATTTCAGCCTTTACCTGGGCATATAAGTATAGATAGTTTTCTTTATGATATGTGACTGGATTATTTTCCAGTTGATTTCCAGCTCGGCCCCAAGTGGCCAACAGATCAAAAAAAAGATAAGGGTCAGTTACAAGGTTGAGCTCATTCTGCGTTGCCATAGTAACTGACCTCCACCAACCCTCCGAGGGCTAAATCCAGTTCCCCAGGTGATCCTCTCCCAGGATCATGGCTTCAATCCCCTGCTTTTCAGGCGAGAAAAACAACCGGCAGGCCCCTTAATTGTCAGGGTACAGGCGGTCCTTTTGTCCTCCCATAAAAACATCTGGATTCATTTGTGACTCCCAGTTGACTGTGGGATGAGAAAATGCCTCGGAGTGGTTGGGTTGGAGGGGCGTCTGTCTGCCTGTCTGTCCAGAAGGATCCCCGGAGAGCGTTCTCAAGGGGAACTGTTGCCGAACATTTCGAGACTTCACTAAGAAGCAACGATTGCCACAGCAAGCATAGATGCGAGCGGTCCTCCAAAACACAGCCCTTGAAACTAATGGCATTCTAACGTGATGACAGCAATTAGATTAGCCGAGCCAAGGCGTGCGTCTTAAAACGGTCCTTTGCCCAGAATTTGGTGCAGTGCCGTTTTCCGCTCTGCAGTGTTTAATGACAAATCGATACCGTAATTGTGTTGTCTGTCTGGAGTGTGAAATGAATGCTTTCCTCATTCAGGTTTGTTTTTTAAAAAGAGAAGCGGAGATTCCTTTATGATGAGACTTGTATCTCAACTGCTGAAGAGGGTGGGTCAAAGTCACAAAGAAATGGCAATGTTCAAGTTCTTCTAATTAGGGTTGATTAAACTGTGGGAGCCCAGTGACTTAATGGGTTTTTAAGGGGGTGGGGGAGAATTGAATCTTCTTTCCACTAATCCATATTCAGAGTCTTAGAAAAGTTTTAATGGGATTAGTTTTACTCACTCAAATGTCGCTTACAAAAACTGAGACAATTGAATGTGTCCATTCTGACACCATAAAATTCCACTTGCCTTTGTGGAAGAAACAAAATAGATATGTCAGTCAATCTCTTTGAGGAGGAGGGAGGCCGTGCTCAACTTTTAGTTGCACAAAAAAGTACATCTCCACACATTTATTAGGGCTGTAATTAACAGAGGATGGTGGAGGACAGAAGTGCCTGGCGGACAGTGATCCATGGGGTCACAAAGGGTCGGAATCGACTGTGCAACTGAACAACAAAAATTAACAGGAAAATGCATGTGCTTTTTAAAAATAAATAATCTGTGCCAGGATGGCCAACCGCTTCTGCACTTCGGGTATTCTTGGACTTGAACTACCAGAAGCCCACATCAGCACATGAGTTGATCGTGGCTTCTGGGAATTGAAGTTCAAGAGCAACCTGAGCACCAAGTTTGACCACCCCTGAGTGTGCCTTCTTTCGTCACCATTGCTCTTTATATGTAAAGGTAAAGGTTTCCCTTGCTCAAATGCCAGTCGTATCCGACTCTAGGGGTCAGTGCTCATCTCTGTTTCTAAGCCGAAGAGCCAGTGCTGTCCGCTTCTGCAGACGTTTCCATGGTCATGTGGCAGGCATGACTAGACACCGAGCATATAGAATGCTGTTACCTTCCACTGAAGTGGTCCCTATTATCTACTTGCAATTTCTTGCTTTCGAACTACTAGGTTGGCTCTTTATAGTGAAGCAGAAATGGACCATTCAGGGAGGAAAACAATGTGTGATTTACACCATCGTGTCTAAAACAACCTTCTGGTTATCTTAAAAGTATGTAGAGTAAAGCAGAAGTCTACTTCCCCTTCTTCATTCCTCCAGTGAGAATCTTGTTTTATTAAATCAGGATGGAGGGGGAGCATTGGTTTCTTTTCTCTCTGATCTGTAAATGAGAAAGCTCTTCTTCTTCTTCTTCTTCTTCTTCTTCTTCTTCTTCTTCTTCTTCTTCTTCTTCTTCTTCTTCTTCTTCTTCTTCTTCTTCTTCTTCTTCTTCTTCTTCTTCTTCTTCTTCTTCTTCTTCTTCTTCTTCTTCTTCTTCTTCTTCTTCTTCTTCTTCTTCTTCTTCTTCTTCTTCTCTTCTTCTTCTTCTTCTTCTTCTTCTTCTTCTTCTTCTTCTTCTTCTTCTTCTTCTTCTTCTTCTTCTTCTTCTTCTTTCTTCTTCTTCTTCTTCTTCTTCTTCTTCTTTCTCTTCTTCTTCTTCTTCTTTCTTCTTCTTCTTCTTCTTCTTCTTCTTCTTCTTCCTTCTTCTTTCTTCTTCTTTCTTCTTCTTCTTCTCTTCTTCTTCTTCTTCTTCTTCTTCTTCTTCTTCTTCTTCTTCTTCTTCTTCTTCTTCTTTTTCTTCTTCTTCTTCTTCCTTCTTCTCTTCTTCTTCTTCTTCTTCTTCTTCTTCTTCTTCTTCACACCTCTCATTTATTCTTGGCTTGAGCCTAAATCCGCCTCTCTAACTTTACTGGTGGTATTGTTCACGTTTTGCTGCCATTAATACAGCTTCTAATTAGAATTGTAGCATGGGCTTCATCTGGTATTATTAGCTATATAGATACCCTGGCAGAAGGATGGCCTTATCAACTCTTTTACAAGCTCAGAGAATGATTTTTCTAATAGGCAGCAAATGTACATTTTCTCTTCTCCACCCCCCAGTTACAGAAATCACCAAAATGCCAAGGTGCGGTGCCACAGAACCAGTTGAGGCAAGGTGGGAGAGTTAAAAGTGCTATCAACATCCCATTTGAACTTAAGGACAATGGGAACTAAATTTCAGCCAGCAGTCCTCACTAACAGGCAGTACATTATGTGTCACCAAATGGCCCCCGTGCCTGCCTTGAGCATCAGTCGGCACCACCCAGGTTTCACCTTCAGGATCCCAATAATAAGCTCTCGTTCCTATCCGCTTTCCCTCAAGACCTATATGGAAATAAGTGTATGTGTCGGCAAGGGATCAAATGCTTTTGGAGACAAAAGTCAGTACTGGGAACATTACAGAATACTATCATCTCCCCAGGATACTTTTACACAAAGCACTCTGTTCCTCTTTTGGTCTGACATAGTTTCTGCCTGATAAAATCCCGCAGGCCTGCTTGTTTTAAGGAAGGAACACATTCTCAAGCTCTCTCTTTCTCTTTCCGTCTCTTTCTCTTTCTCACTTTTTTGGCATGGAGAAATGAAGTGTAAAATTCACGCTTTATTGTTCTCAAAATTGAGAGGCAGAGAACAAGACCTGAAGAATCCGTGGTTTGACGCCATGTTTGTTCGGCACTAAATCAATAGATCCACAAGCAGATTGAGAGCTTAAGGGGAATAATGCGGAAAAGCTGGCACAGCGAGAGGTAGAAATGTGCTTTTTATGTTGAAAATGAGAAAGGCTGCATATGCTTCGCCTATTAGGTTCCGCGCATACCTACCATGTCACTTCTTCCAACCCTTCCTTCCAACATCCTTTCCTTCAAACATCTGGAATAAACAGGAAATAAATAACTGGCTGTTCCTCTATCCCAGTGGATGGCAAACCTTGGCAACTTCAATTCCCAGAAGCCCTGATCAGTAGGAGTGCTGACTTGGGCGTCTGGGAATTGAAGTCCAAGAACACCTGGAGTGCCAAGGTTAGCCATCAGTGCTAGTCTATCCCATGCCGGGCTAGTGTAGGGTCATCTCCAAGAACTGTGTCAGCATGTCCATAAGGCTTCTTCAGGAAAGCCATCCTGCAACATTGAGCATGCAAATAGCCTACAAGGTTATGTTCTGGTTTTATCACGATATTCATAACCTGCTTTTTCTCCAGGAAACTCAAAATAATACACATTGGAAGGTGGTCGAACATGAGAGATGGAGAGTTAACATTCCATTCCCCAGGGGTTGAGGTGGCATTCAAACCTGTGTCTTCTCATTGAGGTCAAGCACTTTAACCACTACACCACCTAGGCCAGTGATGGCTAACGTTGGCACTCCAGCTGTTCTTGGACTTCAGTTCCCAGAAGTCCAAGTATGTGTGAATCCACACAAATGGGTTTCCTGCATATCTGCCTACACACAGTAAATCAATTTGTGTGGATTCATGGAGACTTGGGCTTCTGGGAATTGAAGTCCAAGAACACCTGGAGTGCCAGTAAACCCATTTGTGTGGATTCACAGAGACTTGGGCTTCTAGGCATTGAAGTTCTAGAACAGCTGGGGTGCCAGTAAACCCATTTGTGTGGATTCACAGAGACTTGGGCTTCTAGGCATTGAAGTTCTAGAACAGCTGGAGTGCCAAGGTTAGCCATCACTGACCTAGCCTGTCTTATGGTTGTTCATGTAACAGTGTTGTCCATATCTTGAGCCCCCCTTTTGTGTTTTGAAAAGGACATATTTCTCATGTTAAACACTAGTATTTTCTCTTTCTCCTCCCTCCCTCCCCGCTTTCCCCCCTTTTTACATCTTTTCTGGATGATTTCATTGACATAGAAAATATATAATGGATTCCTGTGGGAGTGCAGCAGGAACAACAAAAACCACCAGTAAGAAGGCCTTATAATTCAGAAGTGGATTTGCAAATCAAAAAGGTCTTCCCTCTATTGGGTTGAATTTCCATATCTGTGGGAACCTGTTTTATTTTATTATTTTTGTTTAAGTTTTGTTTGTCAAAGCTTTCACTGTTTGGAATACTCCCAGACTTGGCCACAAATTAACAAATACAAATAGCATTAAACAAACGTGAAAAACCAGGCAAGTAATTGCCACAGGTGTGTCTGCTTGTTTGGCATGCAAAGAGAATTGGTAGAAGACGGAACTATACACGAAGTCACTGGTTTGAATCTCTCCTCTTCCAGAAAGTCCTTTCAGCTCTGCACCCTCTTAAAAATGGGAGTGGTAATGAAGATGAAGCTAAAGTACTTTGGACATCAAATGAGAAGAGAGGATTCACTTGAGAAAGCCTTGATGCTTGGAAGGATCGAGGGCAAAAGAAGGGGACAGCCCAAGATGAGATGGCTAGATGGTATTGTAGAGACAATGGGCACAGAGCTGAGTGAGTTGAGGGGGATGGTGGAGGACAGGAGTGCCTGGCGGACGGTGGTACATGGGGTCGCAGAGGGTCGGAATCGACTGTGCAACTGAACAACAAAAATGCCACCTTACCTTAATAGCCGCCATTTCAAAAATTTCAACTACGTTAATAGGATTATTATTATAATAATTATTATAATCTTAGAACTGCAGAGCTGGAAGGTACCTTATCCATCATTGAGTCCAGCAGCTGTCAAGGAGGTGTAGTTGGGAATTGAAAGATGCTGGGTCCTCATTTTACTGGCATTGGAAGGAAGGAAGGAAGGCCATTAAAGGCCTGCTTTCCTTCCAAGGAAGGCTGAGTCAACCTTGACCCCATCAGGATCAAACTCATAATGTTTTGGCTGCAGTACAGCAGTTATTTACGTATTCCATGCCTGCTGCAATGATGTTCTGTTTCCATTCTTCGGTATGTGTGCAAAGTGTAAAGAGGCGACATTGTGCCACAGGGCTGGGGGAACAGCAGTGTACATTTACCTGTGGTTTGATGGCAGTGTCACTTCCATCACGAGTGAAGAGCAGATATGTTTGGCAAATGTGACTTGTGGCTGCGCTCCTGGATACACCGCACAATCCCGGCCTTTTGCAAAGGTGTGCTCCGCAGAAACTGCCACGCGGCGAGGGTCCCGGAAGCCTCGCAATCCGTTGCTCTTGATTTCTCGCCGACTAGCTGCATTTCAGATGCTAATCTGCTGTGTCACTAACAAGTTGTATCATTTGAACCTTGCAGAGGAAGGCATCAATCATGAGTGCAAGCTGTGTAACCAGATGTTTGATTCACCGGCAAAACTCCTGTGTCACCTGATTGAGCACAGCTTCGAAGGAATGGGAGGCACATTCAAATGCCCTGTTTGTTTTACAGGTAAGACTGTCAGGTCCCAGACAAGTCTCAGTGTGGATGGATAGACCCAGAAATGACACCCCGGGGAGTTTTAAAATACAGCCCTCCTTTCCATGAAAGACCAGGGTTGGGGACAGGAAGGGAGGAACTTCTTAGCGGAAATATTTCAAATAGCGTTTCTCAAATCAGATGACTTGGGACAATGATGGTGAACCTTGGCACTTCAGGTGTTCTGGAACTTCAATTTCCAGTGATGGAGAACATTGGCACTCTAGGTATTTTTGGACTTCAACTCCCAGAAGCCCAACTCAGCACTCCTGCTGATCAGGGCTTCTGGAAATCGAAGTTCATGAACACCTGGAGTGCCAAGGTTAGCCAACACTGCTCTAGTAGCAGAAACTGTCTCATGTGCTCTTTCATTTAACCCTAATTTTGTCCTACCCTCTAAAGATTTTAATTGTAAGGTCGTTTGACAGCCAAATGGAAAATGTTGGCTAAAAAGCAGTTATAAATTTAGGCCAGTTGTCTCTGTGAGAGTAGATCCACCATATCAGTTGCTGAATGGTAAGTCGAGACAGTGGCTCAGAGGTTAAGAAGCTCGCTTTGTTAGCTGGAAAGCTGGCAAGTTGGCAGTTCGAGACTTGGGTACAGCATGATGTATTGAGCGCCTGTCTCTGTCTCAGGTCTCGGGGACACGAAAGGAGCTTCTTTTGCGCATTCCTTGAGCAGAGTTTCTTCCGCAAAAATCCTTTCAGCCCAGAATAATTTCTGACATCATGATGATGATGATGATGATGATTTATTTATTTATTTACTTACTTACTCGTATTTACTATCCCGCCCCAATCAGGTAAACCCGACTCTGGGCGGCTTACAACATAGTTTAAAATCATAGGTTAGGCCTATAATAATACTAATATTAAAACTTTAAAAATTCATAGAAAAAGATTAAAACAGCGCAAAAGATGAAGGACAGAAAGGGGGGCTGTCCCTTATATCAGCCACCCTACATGGGATCCCACGTTCCTGGGTCCCCACACTTGCCCTGCCAGCCAGGTTTTTAAGCCCCTCCGAAAGGGCAGGAGCTCTGCCTGTAGGCGCAGTTCAGTTGGCAGGAGGTTCCAAAGGGCCGGGGCGAACACAGAGAAGGCCCTCCTCCTGGTGCTAGTGAGGCGTGCCTCCCTAACCTATGGAATAACAAGAGAGTCTCTCCGATCCGCCCTGGTGGGACGGACAGATGTTCTTGGGGTAATGCGGTCTCTTAGATATCCTGGCCCACTACCATATAGGGCTTTAAAGGTAATAACCAGCACCTTGAATTGCACCCGGAGACATACTGGCAACCAGTGCAGCTCCCGCAGCAGTGGTGAGGCACGAGCGTAACGCCAGCACCCCATCACTACCCAGGCCGCCACATTCTGGACCAGCTGCAGCCTCCGAATGGTCACCAAGGGCAGCCCCATGTAGAACGCATTACAGTAATCAAGTCTGGAGGTGACCAAAGCATGTGTGACCATGAGCAAGGCATCCCGGTCTAGGAGTGGGCGTAACTGGCGTATTACACTGATTTATTATTATTATTATTATTATTATTATTATTATTATTATTATTATTATTATTATTATTATTATTATTATTATTATTATTATTATTATTATTATTCAGGACATCAATTCAGAAGCTCAGCCATACTTGGGATTTGCCATTGGATTCAGTCTAGGTCAGCGGTGGTGAACCTTTTAAAGGGCAAGTACCCAAACTCAACAGGTTGCCATCTGTGCCATTGGGCTGCTGGGCAAAGGGGCAGAGTGAATGCTGTGCCAGGGCAACAGTGTGCATGACCATAGAGGGCTCTGAGCAACCCCTCTGGTACGCGTGCCATGGGTTCACCACCACTGGTCTAGGTTATTGGCTTTAAGATGATATTGAAATCAAGCATAGTCAAGTTTTCAGTGGGCTTTAAATCTGTCTAACTTAGTCAGGATCCAGTTTGCAATTACAAAATAAATTAACGAAAAAGACCACGGAGAGGGTTAAACATCGGAAGCCACCGCCTGTTTCACATCTCGAAACGTAACAAAAAGATAAGTGGCCCCAACTCTACGCCAGACCACAAAATCTATGAGTTGAATTTGCTTGTGCGGGTCTTGCTCTTTGTTCCTGCTAATGTTATCCTTTTCTTCCTTCCAGTTTTTGTACAGGCAAATAAATTGCAGCAACATATCTTTGCTGTTCACGGGCAGGAAGATAAAATTTACGATTGTTCCCAGTGTCCGCAGAAGTTCTTCTTTCAGACCGAACTTCAGGTATACCTTTCGATGGGGAATGGGGCAAAAAACGAATGAAATGCAAATCTGAATTGTGTGTATCTGTTGCTGTTCTCATTGAGGAGTAAGCTCAATTTCTCCCCCTTAGTATCAAGAGCATCGTCCTCTCCTCCTCCTTCTCAGCTTTCCTGAAACATCAGAACATCCCTCTGTCCTCCTCTATCAAACTCTCTGGGTGCGATCTCAAAAAAGATGTCCTCTGAGCATGGGCAGCATAAATAAATAAGACCCGACAACTCTAATCATTCGCTCTGAGGATTTCTTTTGACAGTACGCATTGCGACGCACCGCTGCATCCACGCCGAGCACAATGTAAATAATTCCTTCCTATTGCTTAATAATTTAAGGAAATGATTAGCATACAAAAACGCAAATAACATTTTGACATCCCCCCCCCCCCGATCTCTTCTCTCCCTCCACCCTCCGGATATACCCGAAACAGAAGTAAAGGGAGACTAACATGACCTCTGTTCGAGACCCAGGTCAAAGCGCTCACCACCTCTAGAGGCAGTGGGTTCCATTGTTGTATAGCTCTGACCGTTAAGACGTTTTTCCTAATATTTCCTCCATATCTGGCTTCCTGTAGTTTAACCTCTTTACAATGTGTCCTGCACTCTTCTGCATCCGACACTCAGAGGTAGTCAAGTCCAAACACAGTTTTACCACTTTCTCCCATCTCCCCCAGTGGCTCCGTTGGTAAGGCACTGAGCCTGAAGACCAGAAGGACGGGGTTCGATGCCCGAAAGTTGCATGATGGGAGATATGAAAGGAGTCTTATTCAAGTGTCCCTTACAAAAATCCTTTCTACCTAGAGTAGTCTCTGACACGAAACACATGCACCCATCATGTTTCCATCCCAAATACATTCACCTCCATAGTTGAACATACATTCTTAGTTAGAGCTAATCAGTGATGGGATGTAACAGGTTCTCACCAGTTCTCCAGAACCGGTAGTAACTTTTCCCAGTGTCCCAGAGAACCTGTAGCAGCTTTTGGGAGGAACCACCTTCGGGGCTTACCTTTTCACTGGTTCCCCCACTGCGCATGCATGCCAAGCACTTGGTGTGCATGCACGCCTAGTGCTTGGCACATATGCACGGCATCCTTGCTGTCCTCCCAAACTGGGAGGAGGAAGAGAAGCTGCTAGCCTGAAGCTCCCTATAGCCTGAAGCTCCCTATTTTTTATTATTTTGTGCTAATGCACTTCACCCAGGGCAGAAACAGGTGAGCAGTTTGGAGCTCTGGGGGCACAGTGGTTAAGCTGCTATACTGTAACCAAAAGGTTGTGAGTTCAATCCTGGCCAGGACTCAAGGTTGACTCAGCCATCCATCGTTCTGAGGTCACTAAAATGAGTCCCCAACATGTTGGGGGCAAACTGCTAATTCGCTGGTGAACCTCCCAGGGAGTGCACTAAGCGCTATGGGGGCAGGAGATACATGTGCTTGCTTTGCTTTTGCTTTCTGTGGCATTATTGCACCATAAATTAGATGTAGCAAGTTTTCTGGTGGGTTTTGCAAAGTAATTTTCCGCATGCATCTGTCGCACCAGCGCTATTGTTGACCCAAGGCTGCTGGCAGGTTGCAGTTGGAATCCTAATACAATGGACTCCGTCCCGAAAAGGACAGTTGCCTCCAGCCAGTAGCAAAACCAGGACTCGCCCCCACACCGTTTTGGCTCGGTGCCTCTAACCTTTGGCAAATCTGCCATCCACTTTTGCAGGTGAAAACCTGCCTTGCCATTTCTCATGGGGGGGGGGGCAGCGACAGATGGCGTCAAAGCTCCCCTCGTGTTGTCAGACACCTTAGGCCAGCCTCAGGCGATAAGGACCTGGGAACTCCCTCTTGAATGTCCTCCCACCCTCCTCTTCCAGCAATCTGTGATCGAACAGATGTGGTTTGGCCTGCTCGTATAAGGAGGTTTCAAGGGGCGAAGCCTCGTAATATTAGTATACTGATAGAATACTTTTCAAAGCACTGGAATGTCACCTTTGGCATGTGGCTTTAGATTAAAACAGCAGCAACAACAATTCACACCCTAGTCCAGGGGTTCCCAACCTATGGCCCGCATGCTGGATCCGGCTGCTGATGCCAATTCATCCGGCCCAGATCACCTACACTGCTCTTGGAGCAGTAAAATGCGCTCGTACACGTGCAAAATGCTGCCATAAATGACCTGTGGCTATTGTAAACAGCAGCGTTTTGTGCATGTTTAGGCAAGTTTTACTTCCACTTTTGGGTGGAAGGAGCCACAAGACTGGCCCGCTCAACCACATGACCTACCCGTTCAACCATGTGACCGGCCCATGGCCTGAAAAGGTTAGCCACCCCAGCACTAGTCCTTTGAAATCTGCACTATTCTTGAATTTCACTTGATCTTTTAAATTTTAAGGGGCGTAAGTAAAGGTTGCCTGTGTTCGAAAGCCAGTCATAACTGACTCTAGGGTTCAGTGCTCATCTCTGTTTATAGCCAAAGAGCCAGCACTGTCTGTGTCAACTTCTGTTGACATGTCTAGGCAGGCATGCCTAGACACCGGAGTGCACGGAACGCTGTTTACCTTCCCACCAAAATGGTCCCTATTTATCTCCTTGCAATTTCTTGCTTTCGAACTGCTAGGTTGGCAGGAGCTGGGACAGAGATGGGAACTCACTCCATTGTGAAGCGCTCAGGTCTTGAACTGCAGACCTGCCGACCTTCCAGTCATCAAGTTCAGCGTCTTAACCACTAAGCCCATCACAGTCCCACTATTTAAGAGACATACCAACATGCTATCTTTCTTGGCCTTGGTCATACTCATTCTATGTGATCAGCACTTCTTCAAGTCAAACCGAATCAATCTTTATTATGGTCCAAGACCAGGATAATATAACAGAGGATGGATGTTAGGATGGGGGTACTTACAATATATTTTAAGAGGAATTAGTGTTTAAGACTAATGTTGCTGTGGTGGCTCAGTGGTTAAGGAGCTCACCTTGTTAGTTGGAAGGCCACCAAGTTGGCATTTCGAGACCTGGGTACTGCATGACGGTTTGAGCGCCTGTCTCTGTGCTGGAAGAGACTCTTGAGAGTCCCCTGGACTGCAAGGAGAACAAATCAGTCAATCTCAAAGTAAATCAACCCTGACTGCTCATTGGAAGGACAAATACTGAAGATGAAATTTAAGTACTTTGGCCACTAAATAAGAAGAGAGGACTCTCTCGAGAAGGCTTGATGCTGGGAAAGATTGAAGGAAAAGATGAAAGAGGGTGCCGGAGGAGGAGGTGGATAGATGGCATTGTTGATGCAATGGCTGTAGATCTTGAGTGGACTGAGGGGGATGGTGGAAGATAGAGCAGACTGGCGTGCAATGGTCCATGGGGTCACAAAGGGTCAGGCTCGACTGTGCAACTGAACAATGACAACTCTGTCCCAGCTCCTGCCACCCTAGGAGTTCAAAAGCAAGAAATTGCAAGTAGATAAATAGGGACCACTTTGGTGGGAAAAGTTCTTGGGGATATGAAAGGAGCCTCATCCGGGCGTCCCGTGAGTGGAGTTTCTCAAGCAAAAATCCTTTCAACCCAGAATAATTTCTGACACTAAATAATTATTATTACCAAACCGATGATGTAGCACTGGTAGTTTAGTAAATCCTTGGCACTTCTTTCAAAAAGTTCTTGCAGCCCCCTGATAAATATAATCATTTGATGGGATGGTGCCCCCGGCCTCATTTAAATCTATTAGCTTTGTAAACTACGATATTCTTAAACTTTGGAAGGGTGTGCATATGGGCGTTGTTTTTAAAATTCATATCCCCCGATTCCCAAGCTGCCGCTTCTTATCTTGTGCTGTCACGCTGCAGAAGGGATGGTGGATCTATTCTTCACTTTGTTGATTTTAGAGGCTTTCTCCCTGGAGGGGGCCGATCCTCTCCTATCCCCTTGTTCTGGCAATTCTCATTTGCATAAACGTACAAAACTTATAACTATACCTTGTTAATATTTCAGTAAAGTCAGCAGATTTTTCTCTTGTTGTTTCCATGCTTGTGCGTTGTGTAATTTAGAGAAAGGAAAGTGTGAGTGGAAAGAGCAAGGGCGATTTTCTGAAAAGTTGGGAGAGGGATTTCTTCCTATTATTCTGTTTTTGTGCATTGCTAGAGGTCACTGTTCTGAATTCATTCATTCATTTATCATATGGTGGCTCAAATGGCTAAGACGCTGACTGGAAGGCGGGAGATCACCAGTTCGATACCCAAGTACTGCACAACTGAATGAGCTCCCATCTCTGTCCCAGCTCCTGCCAGCCTAGCAGTTTGAAAGCCAGAAATTGCAAGTAGATAAATAGGGACCACTTCGGTGGGAAGGTAAACAGCGTTCCGTCTAGGCATGCCTGCCACATGTCAACAGAAATATCTGCAGATGCAGACAGCGCTCTTTGGCTATAAACAGAGATGAGCACTGAACCCTAGAGTCAGATACGACTGGCTTTTGAGCAAGGGTGACCTTTACCTTGATATGTCTCCGGTTGCAATTCAAGGTGCTGGTT
Source organism: Furcifer pardalis (assembly GCA_030440675.1). Taxonomy (NCBI): domain Eukaryota; kingdom Metazoa; phylum Chordata; class Lepidosauria; order Squamata; family Chamaeleonidae; genus Furcifer; species Furcifer pardalis. The sequence continues at coordinate 108,644,994 of CP126892.1, read as the reverse complement.
ATTACCTTTAAAGCCCTATATGGTAGTGGGCCAGGATACCTAAGAGACCGCGTCACCCCAAGAACATCTGTCCGGCCCACCAGGGCGGATCGGAGAGGCTCCCTTGCTGTCCCTTCGGCGAGAGAGGTGCACCTCGCCAGTACTAGGAGGAGAGCCTTCTCCGTATCCGCCCCGACCCTCTGGAACCTCCTGCCCACCGAACTGCGCCTTCAGACAGAGCTCTTACCCTTCCGGAAGGGCGTGAAAACCTGGCTGGCAGGTCAGGTTTGGGGACCCGGGAACGTGGGTTCCCATACCAAGTGGCTTATATAAGGACTGCCTTCCTGAGTTGGATTGGGGGAATACTGGGGTGTAGTTTCTGTTTTGTTTTTAAATTTCTGATGATTTTTAATTTTGATGTTTTTAGATTGAGTGTTTAGGGTTTGTTTTGCTTTTATAGGATGTAAGCCGCTCAGAGTCGGGTCCTCCCGATTGGGGCGGGGTATCAAATTTTAATAAATAAATAAATAAATAAATAAACACATGGCATATAATGCTATTACTCCATGGCATAAATGGCAGACATTTTTCTTCATATGGCACGGTTTTCATAGGATATAGATGGTGTTTCCCTAGTCGAAGAAAATGGTGTTTCATGAAGTAGTTATCAAGACACAAGCTTGTTTAAATGTTATCTCCTGAAAGTTATCGCAAGTGGTATGTACGAGATCAGTAGTCCATTTTGTCACAAAACACATAGTAGACCTTCCATATCCCCGGGATAAGATCTAGTAAAGACTTTCAATGTGATGATTAATTTTCTGCTAGGCAAATACTTTCACACCTCATGAAAGCATATTTGCCCATACTTAGTAATACTTTGCTATCTCTAATTCTTCTACTTATTCAGGAAAGTATTTATGGCCCCAAGTACATGGCGGCTCAACTCTTGAGTTAAATTTAAATTGAATTTATCCTTATTCATACAATAGAGAGTCAAAAGCAAGTATTCTGAATAAAGGGAGGATTTCTACTTATCTCTGTTACAAATTGCTCCATAACTGCATCCAACCTTCTTCCATTTGGATTATTGTACATGTTTCTTTTAAAAATCCTCTGCTAAAGGCATATGCAGGGCAATTCTGTGATGTTTCCACAGCTTAAAACCCATGAGGCTGTCTGTCTAATCTATCTATCTATCTGTCTGTCTGATCTATCTATCTATCTATCTGTCTGTCTGTCTGTCTGTCTGTCTATCTATCTATCTATCTATCTATCTATCCATCCATCCATCCATTTCTTAGTTCCTATCTACCTACCTACCTACCTACCTACCTACCTACCTACCTACCTACCTACCTACCTATCCATTTCTTAGTTCCTATCTATCTATCTATCTATCTATCTATCTATCTATCTATCTATCTATCTATCTATCTATCTATCTATCTATCTATCTATCTATCTATCTATCTATTTCTTAGTTCCTATCTATCTATCTATCTATCTATCTATCTATCTATCTATCTATCTATCTATCTATCCATTTCTTAGTTCCTATCTATCTATCTATCTATCTATCTATCTATCTATCTATCTATCTATCTATCTATCTATCTATCTATCTATCTATCTATCTATCTATCTATCTATCTATCTAAAAGCCACCCATGAGTCCAAGAGTTGGATGGTTATAAATAGAAATGTGTGTTTAGCTGATAGATTATCTGCTTAATTACAAAAAAAAATCAACTGTAACACCTTTTGTACATCTACTCTTTGGTATAGCTCAGTAGGCTCTAATGGTTTTAGTCATTCAGATGCTAAGCTTGATGACCAGAAGGGTGGTAGATCAGCAATTTGAGACATGAATTCTATCCCATCTCTTGTCAATCTAGCAGTTCAAAAGCAAGAAATTGCAAGCACATAAATACACTTTGGCAGCAAAGATGACAGTGTTCTGTGCACTTTGGCATCAAGCCATGCCTGCCACTTGACCGCAGAAACATCTGTAGACAGATGTAAACAGAGATGAGCACCAAACCTTAGAACCTTTTCAAGCCAGGGGCTGGGTCACGCTCTCTCAGTCAGCTTTGAGGGCTGTATTGCCATTTCCCCCTGCCTGCACAAATGGGGTGGCCATTTTGTCCCAACAGCATCAAAGGGGTGACCATTTTGTTTCTCGAATGCCCTTGGAGGGGTGGGGTTGGCCACATGAAATGGTGCCACAGGCCAGATCTGCCCCATGGGTCTTAGGTTGGGAACTCCTACCCTAGAGTCTGGCAATACTGGCTTTTGAGCAAGGGAGACCTCTCCTTTGCAAGCATTCCTCTGCTGTTTTTATAACCATTTTGTATAACAGCAACTATACAATGGGCGAGTAGAAGTAAAAGGCCAACCAAGATGTGGATGTATCGGTGCCTGAAACAGTATTCGCTTTTGGTGAGGCTTCACCTGTGCCGAAAACTTTGGCAGTGAGCAAGAAAACTTTTCTTAAGAGTGGTCTGAGATCTGATTTTGCATTGCTGACAAAGCTTGTGCCACTTAATCAGAATGGTGGAAGCTTAATTGCCATAAGAACTGCATTAGGCAAACTGTAAACAAATAGCAGGGAATTTGCAGATAGCTCGAGAAGGGGGCTTGTCTCTGTTCTTCCCTCCCTACTGTTTTGTGAGGATCCATCATATAGCCACTGAAGTAGTTGTGTTTAAAGGATTAGCCCCTGCTGTTTGCTTGCATGCAACTAATCATACCATTTCCTCTTGAATGACTGGAAATGAAGAAAAGTAAAAACAATGGGTAGAACAGCTCACCAATGAGACAGGTTTGGAGGGAGCAAACTACCTGCCAGTTTGTTCGAGCACCCAGGTACACCAGTATTTGAAAGGAACCAATGAGTTCAGTCCCTTTTTGACTCTGGATGGAAGTCAAGCCAAGAGGTTCTCTAAAGGGAACTTTTGTCATTGAGGCTAGAAGAATTCTTGTTTGCTTTTGAAAATCCAAATTACTGCATCTTCTTCTCATATAAGGTCATATAAGGTTTGTTTGTAGCACTTTAATAGCCTAAGACAGTGATGACGAACCTTGGCACTCCAAGTGTTCCTGGACTTCAATTCCCAGAAGCCCAAGTCTCTGTGAATCCACGCAAATGGGTTTACTGCATGTACTCACAGTAAACCCATTTGTGTGGATTCACAGGGACTTGGGCTTCTGGGAATTGAAGTCCAAGAACACGAGCAGTAAACCCATTTGTGTGGATTCACAGGGACTTGGACTTCTGGGAATTGAAGTCCAAGAACACGAGCAGTAAACCTATTTGTGTGGATTCACAGGGACCTGGACTTCTGGGAATTGAAGTCCAAGAACACGAGCAGTAAACCTATTTGTGTGGATTCACAGGGACCTGGGCTTCTGGGAATTGAAGTCCAAGAACACGAGCAGTAAACCCATTTGTGTGGATTCACAGGGACTTGGGCTTCTGGGAATTGAAGTCCAAGAACACGAGCAGTAAACCCATTTGTGTGGATTCACAGAGACTTGGGCTTCTGCGAATTGAAGTCCAAGAACATGAGCAGTAAACCCATTCGTGTGGATTCACAGAGACTAGGCCATACTGAATCTGTTTTGAGCTAAAGATGAGTAGGCGTAGCTTTGCTAATACACCAGACAATCCTTGCTACATTTGTGGCAAATATAACCTACGTGATCAACGCAAAAAACCTAATCAAGAAGGTGAATCAGACTTCGGATTTGGATTCAGAGCATTTGATTTAGTATAGGACAAATGGATTAGACCAGGAGTTCTCAATCTTTTGAAGCCGGGAGCCAGTTCATGCTCCCTTAGACAGCTTCAGGGGCCAGATGGCCATTTTGCCCTTCCTTCACCACATGACACTTCCTGGTGTGGTGGAGGCGGTGGGGTGCCACATGAAATGGTGTCATGGCCCTCATCTGGCCCATGGTCCACAGGTTGAGAATCCCTGGATTAGACCAAGTAGCAGACAATATTTATTTTTTTGTGATGCAGTGTAATAATAACACTTTTGAACTCGTTAATGCAGCCCCTTCCAGGCCAAAAAAAAAAGTGCTACTTATACATTCTGAATTGGGGCTATGAGAAGAAACAGCTTGTTCATTAATATAATTTGTGTTGTATTTCACGATTTGTGCTTGGCTTAGAAATTAAATCTCAAGAGACACTTTTTTGGAAACCAACCACACAACTCATGCTAAATTAGATACAAGGCATTTGTTTGGCTGTCAAGGTAAGAGTTTTCTCCCCTACCTCTTCTATCTTAAAAACCTATTTCCATATGTTTCCATAAAAGTATAGACTGGCTCCCCAAAACCCATCATCATATAATTCCAACACACACATCCCCATCAAGGAGCTTCTATCACATTCCTTTTAAATCCAGTCTTAAGATTTGATTATATTACAGGGGTTTTTTTCCCTTTAAAAAAGTTTATTACAGAATCTGCTTGGAGCATTTCATTTAATTTTTAATTATTATTAGTTATAAAACTAATAAATTACAAGGAAAACAAAATCCATTCCAATCCTGTTACTGGGTCTCCGTCAGGCACCATGAGATAATTATAACTAACATTAATTAAAAATTAACAGTGCTCTAGGCATTTAACCATCACGTCTAGTCAGTTTTTGGCTTCAAATTCTGTGTATGTTAAAAGGAATTCTGCTCCTCTAGTATTTTCCATGCTTATTAAGGACATTTCACTACTTGTGGAAATCCTGATTCTACCCTAGTCTCAGAATTAAAATTCACTAGAATCCTTTTCTCTCCTTAAAATTATGTTGCCTTTTGATCCACTTTCATAATATAACTACAAATAAATGTTAAAAGATAGATGTTGGAGGTTGGATCACAATCTCAACCTTTTAAGTCCATCAAAATTATGAACTGATAAAGAGGACAACACTCCTCCTCCTCCTCCTCCTCCTCCTCCTCCTCCTCCTCCTCCTCCTCCTCCTCCTCCTCCTCCTCCTCCTCCTCTTCTTCTTCTTCTTCACACCTCTCATTTATTCTTGGCTTGAGCCTAAGTCCGCCTCTCTAACTTTACTGGTGGTATTGCTCACCTTTTTTTGCCCGAACCAACTTGTAGCAAACCTAATACAGTTTTCAAGATAAATAGGTAATAATAATAATTTCATGTCAGAAACTATACTGGGTTGAAAGGATTTTTGCTGGAGAAACTGCTGAAGGGATTTTTTTTTAAAAATCAATTACATTTATACCCCGCCCTTCTTCAAGGACTCAAGGCAGCTTACAGCTAAGAGCAATTAAAACACATTATTTACAACAACAACAAAAAATTAAAATTAAGAGTTAAAAGGTTAAAAAGTTAAAAGTTACAAAGTTAAAACCACGCAAACAGGAAGAGGGGTGGGGTTACTCACAGGGACCAGCCGACCAAACTGATTGCCTGGCCCACACCCAATACATGCCTTGCCAGCGATGTCTTCACCCCCCCTTCTGAAGGGCAGCAGCTCCGTCTGGAGACACAACTCACTTGGCAGGAGGCTCCATAGGGCTGGAGCAGACACAGAGAAGGCCCTCCTTCTCATGCTAGAAAGCTAAGCCTCTCTAGCTGATGGTACGACCAGAGAGTCCCGCTGGTCCACTCTGGTGGGACGGACAGATGTTCTTGGGCTGATGCGGTCTCTTAAGTATCCTGGCCCACTACCATGTAGGGCTTTAAAGGTGATAACAAGCACCTTGAATTATACCCAGAGGCATACCGGAAGCAAGTGCAGCTCTCGGAGAAGTGGTGAGGCACGAGCATAATGCCCACACCCCATTCAGGGATGCCTGAATGAGGCTCCTTTCATGTCCCCAAGATCTTTTCCCACCAAAGTGGTCCCTTATTTATCAACTTGCAATTTTTTGCTTTCAAACTGCTAGGTTGGCAGGAGCTGGGATGGACGCTCAAACCGTCATGCAGTACCTGGGTCTTGAACTGCCGACTTGCCAGCTTGCCAGTTAACAAGGAGAGCTTCTTAACCACTGAGCCACCACAGCCCCCAAGATAAATAAGTACTAAATGGTGACTCAACGCTCATCTCTGCCAGTCTAGTTATTTGCTTGGATGGAAATGCTGTGATTGCTTCCGGGAAAGTTATTAACCTCTAGGTGATATTCTCCCCAAATGAAGATTTTAATGAACAGGTCCTGAATCTTTGTCATCTTGCATCTCATAGCAAAAGAGTGACCTTCAAAATGAGTTACAGTGAGATACTTATTTAGCTGTAGGCAGTGACGGTCATTGAATTCTCCATCTCCAAATGATTCCCTGGATTTTGAGGTTACTCGTTTACTCTTATGGAGTACCACCAAGATGAACAGAATTCTGTTTTTGGAAATCTGTCGTCTCCATTTACAGCCAAAGAACCACACTGTCTGTATTTGCAGATATTTCCATGGTCATGTGGCAGCATGACAAGATGCTGGAACATTGTTACCTTTCCTGCCAATGTGGGTACCTATTTATCTACTTGCAATTTTCTTGCTTTCAAACTGCTAGGTTGGCAGGAGATCGTTCCACTGCATAGCTCTCAGGTCTCGCATTACTGACCTTCCGACCTTCTGGTCATCAAGCTCAGCGTCTTAACCACTAAGCCACCATGGTCCCCCACCCATACTCAGCAGACACACCTTATAACATGTGTCAAAATACCTGGCAGTGGTTGAGGGGAGGGGTTAGGGGAGGGGAAAGGATTCAGGTGAAAACCACAGGTTGAATTGTCAGCACACTGGATTGTGCCCCAAATGGGATGATCACGTACAAAGAGGCATCTATTCCTGGTGTGGAATGAGCCCCTGTCATCGTGAAAGGACTCCTGACATGATAAAGAGAGAATGAAGCAAGGAGCTGCATTTCCGGCTGCCCATGGAAAACTATTGTTGCTGGGCGTTTCATGCCCCCAAGGCAAGATCCAACCAACTTTAGTGCAGGCACTGTGCCATCCCGACAGATGGCCAGGAATCTACGCAGCCAAGAGACAATGTATACGCTCAGTTGTGTTTCCGAAAACCACGGCTCCTTGTCGTAAATGTCCAAATGCTTGGCCTGATATTCAGCGCCTTCAGACCCAGCGCCACCAAATGCAGTTTGCTCGCTTCCTACCACCGCCGCTCCTGGAACAGAAGCTACAAGGGATGGCCATGATAAAAAAAAGAGAAGTATACATAGCCATAAATAGTGTTCATTAGAATCGTGTCAATGGCTTTGTGGGGATCGCAGGTTATGAAAAGAAGAGGAAGGCGGATCCCTGCAGAGGGAGAATTGCTCAAGCATTTTTGCATGGGTCTATTGTACAGACCTCAGTGTTTTGAATAGGTTCTTGCTGAAGAATTTATGCTTTCCATGCCTCTGGAGAAGATCTTGTGACTCCCTGCCTCTTAGAGCTGTGTGTCTCCACGTTCAAAATGCTGGATGAGAAAATTTCACCTGTAGGGTGATGTCATTTGTTTCAATTGGAAACCAGTCCTTCCCAGGGACTTAAAAATGGGTTTCTCTCTCTCTTACATACATTATACTAATATATGGCTAAAGCTCTCTGGTGAATTTCATCCAGAAAACCAAGTTTGCCAAGTCTTTTAAAACCACAGGTTGACACAGTGTAGTCTCTTATATGTCATTGATCTTCTGTGAGTATGAATTAAATGTGAGATTACTTTATTTTTTAATTACACTGGAACCTCGGTTAACAAAATTAATGCATTCCATGGGACCTTTTGTACTATGAAATTTGTAATGTGAAATGCGGTTTCCCATAGGAATGCATTGAAAACCAATTAATCCATTCCAGAGGTCAGAAAAAAGTCCCAAAACCACTGCAGAACACACATGGAAAGCCATGCAAAAGGTGAAGATCAGCTACCTACCTTTCCACTGCTTGAGAAATGGAAGTGCCCAAACATCACGTTTTGGCTGCAAAACTGCAGCGAAATGTGACAAAAAATCACCTTGGAGGGAATTTGACTGGCCGAAGGTCACTCACAAGAAGTCTCAATTTGAACTGAGGTACTCAGATGTTGGCTCCCTCTCCGTCCTACACCATACAGGCCTTATTTCAAACTAGGGCAGTGATGGCCAACCTTGGCACTCCAGGTGATCTTGGACTTCAATTACCAGAAGCCTAAGTCAGCACTCCGGCTGATCAGAGCTTCTGGGAATTGAAGTCCAAGAACATCTGGAGTTCCAAGGTTAGGCATCACTGAAATAGACCATTAGTCCTCTAAATCCATAATTGTTCATTGTGTCCAGGAGCAGATGTCCAGGATCCTGGATAGAAGTCAGTTCCTGCCATGCTGCTTGAACTCGATTAACTGGTGATGCCAAGATCAGACCTTTTGTGTGTGAAATCTAGGCTCTCCCTTTGAGCTTGATGCTCTTGGTCCGGAACTGTTGACCTGCCAGCTATCTGGTCATCTAGATCAGCATCATAACCACTAAGCCACCAAAAAACCTTACTCTCTACCTAGAAAACCCAAAAAATGCTACTATCAGTCAGAATTGACTTGATGATGCACAATTATTGTTCTTATTAGATAGTCCTCTTCCTCTGCCTTCTGCATTGCAGCATGACACCCATAATACCACTGATCCAGTTCAGTGAGTCCCTTTCTGGTCCTGAGCCCTTTTGACACACACAGTCCTCCTCAGCCCCAGGATGGGTGAAGCTGCTGCCCTCCATCAAGGTGGAGTCAAGTGGGATTTAATCCACTTGGAGGCTATCACCCACTTCCCTGTGGACTTCGGCACCCAAGGCCGTTAGTCCTCAGGGTGGTTAGGTTAGTTAACTACTGCCTGATGCTCAGCGTTGAATCACTGGCAGTATGATCTACTCTGTTACCATAACAGGATAATCTGGTCAGACTGTCTGGCCAGATAGTCCAAGCAAAGTGAATCACAAGTGTCCTGTGGTATGAACACCTTGCTGTGTTCATAACAGAGCAATAAAGTAGGCACAGTACAAAGAAGCAGGATCGCTTCCTTCCAGTATCATGACCAAAGCAGTCAATGACAGCTGCCACGTGGAACGGTTTTGTCATTTCCTCCTCTTGATCTGCTTTGCCCGTAGCAAACGCTAGGCTGCTGATCCAGACAGAACAATCTAAGCCTGAGTGTTTTCACAGGAGCAGTCTAGATCATTAAATATAATAGGTCTCAGCTGCAGTTTTGATCAACGAAGCAGACGTACAATTCATCACAGCAAATTAGGTATGCCTTCATAAACGTATCTTCCTGCTTCTTGCCGGCAGTTTCGGAAGGCTGCAACTTAGACCAGGTCTGCCGCAAAAAGACTTATTTCAGATTACAAAAACTTTGTGGCATGAGACTAAAGATCCATTAATCAGAAGAACACAGAGCATTTTCTGTGCCTTTTCCTGACATTTCGCGGAGAGAGCAGCCATCCCGATAGAGATCCCTGGCTACATTTATTATTTAGCGGTTTTAGAGAGTTCCTTGTGTATGAAGAAAAGAGAAGGCTACACGGTCTTAACGTTTTGCACACTGTGTGTGCTGGCAGTTATTTTGTGATTTTATTCTCCCCACCCACCCCTCCAAGCACAATCTTTGTTCAACACCATTAACCTGATTGGAGTTTGGGTCTGTCTGACCTGCTGGAATGCTGGTTGTTCTTCTAAAAATGCTTAAACTGACCTTTAGAGAGAAAATGCATGTTATGGGTTTTTCTTTCTCACTTGTGAAGAAAAGAGAAGAGGTGTTCTCCACTCTGGGCTACTAGAGAGAGGAATTTAGTATTATGTGCTTTTGTATACAGTATGGATTAATTGTTGAGATAGTAAAGGTAAAGATCTTCTTGCTTGAAAGCAAGTGGCTCGATTTACAGAACTTTTTCTGGAACGGATTAATTGTTTTTCAATGCATTCCTATGAGAAATTGCATTCAGTGCATTCCTGTATGAAATTCGGTTAAAATAATTTCCGCTGTAAGAAACATCCCAGAGAACTCATTAATTATGTTAACGGAGGTTCCACTGTATAAGACACACCCATCATTACCAAAATAGCTCATTGTGGGCCACTATATACAGTACAAGACACACTCCTATTTTACCAGTGTGCTTTAAGTGGGGGGAAGTGGGTCTTATTTATTTATTATTTATTTATTTAGATTTATTATCCCGCCCCGCCCCAATCAGGCGAACCTGACTCCTGATTTGCTGACTCCAGCAAATACAGTAAATATTGGTATTCTCTGTACAGTAAAACCTTGCATAACGAGCGCCTCGCTTAAAGAGTAACTCGCTTAAAGAGCAGAATTTTCTCTGAATGGTTGTTTCGCTTAACAAGTAAAACCAACCAAAAACTCGCTTAACAAATAAATTGGGGTTCACAATCCCCCTCCCACCAGAAGTCACAATTGGTCGCTTACAATGGTGTTTCGCTTAAAGAGCAAGCTCGCTTAAAGAGCAATCCTATGGAACACATTATTTATTTGTTTATTTATTTATTTATTTAGATTTATATTGCCGCCCACTCTCCGAGGCAACTCAGGGCGGCTTACAGTCAAAACAACAACAGTACAATAAAAATTATAAAATGCAACCACATAAAACAACCAAACCAGAACACAAACTAACTCCCATCAGGCCGTTGTTGTGGGCCCAGAGGAGTGGGCAAGGTCCCCAGCCACTGCTAGGCCTTGGCATCTTCTTCCTCGGGCCATTGTTGTGGGCCCAGAGGAGGGGTCGATGTTCTCAGCCACTGCTAGGCCTTGTGCTCTAGCGAGGTACAACTGTATATCTGGCCACACGTATCTGCAAGCTAGTGATTAGGTATGACAGCCTTCAACGTGGTGTGAGGAATCCTAAATATCTTCCCTATTGTCCCCTTTCATTTCTTCTCAGTGCTGTTTCATTACAGCAAAGATTGCCCGCACAAAAAGGGCGGCCTTCTTTTCCAAAGGAAAAAGAAAAGATTTGGGTTTTTCATATGTTTCGGCCCAAGCCTGGCACAGCTGATCTCTTGTCACTTCAATGCGAGACAGCCGCAGTTTGTGTCCCAGGTTCCTCCTCGCAAAGGCTGTCAAGATGCGGCTAGAGAAAGCAACCGCCGAGTCCCACAATGAGAGGCGCGCAAAGCAAAGCTCTGGGAGAGGACGCTCGGCATTGCGTTGCTCCGCGGCAGACATGATTAAAGGAAGCCCACGCTGTCCTCCGATGGAGAGTCTTATTTGGATGCGTCGGGGCAGTGACCAAAGGCCTCTCCAGGGCAGAGCTCTGGAAGGGTCAGGCAGAGCAAAAGAAGAACGGATTGTGTGTGTGTGTTTTAAATAAAAAGATGTCTTTTTTTTCCAATAAAAAAGAGGAGAGAAATTCAACCGCACCTGTAGACCTCTGCTGGAAAACTTGACTTTCTATGCTGTGTGAGCTGCTGATGCATTTCCATAATATAATCCCATTCACGCAAGGGCAGGGTGTGACCTTATCTTTGGTATAGACGGTTTGTTTTTAATAACTGCACTTCGTGTGCTCCAATTTCGCCACATTATAAAACAAAATCACCATTTAGCATTTGGGCATGTAAGGGACTCTGTTGGCTCACTGGTTAAGAAGCTCGCCTTTTTTGCTGGAAGGTCAGCAAGTCGGCAGTTCAAGACACAAGTACAGTGGAACCTCAGTTAACATAATTAATGCTTTCTCCAGGATGTTTCTTACAGAGAAAATTACTTTAACTGAATTTCCCACAGGAATGCATTGAAAACCAAAATACATTAACTGAAACGCGGTTTCCCAGAGGAATGCCTTGAAAAACCAATTAATCCGTTCCAAATCAAATTCTGTAAACCGAGCCAATATTTCCTATGGATTTCCTTTTGTCATGAGATTTTTATGTTAACCGAGGTTCCACTGTACCACATGATGGAGTCTCTGTTCCAGCTCCTGCCAACCTAGCAGTTCAAAAGGAAGAAATTGGAAGTAGATAAATAGGGACCACTTCAGTGGGAAAAGGTATTGGGGGCATGAAAGGAGCCACATCTGGGCATCCCTGAGTGGAGTTCCTCCAGCAAAAATCCTTTCAATCCAGAAAGTATCTGTGTGTGCTTCTGATGTAATAAAAAAATGGGCATTTGATACAAATTGAGATTATGCCATAGGCTATAAGAGTAGCCTTTCGCCTTCCTTACCATGTTTTTCACTCTAAATACCATTTTTGGGGAATGGCATTGTTTAATGCAGGGCCTGCAGTGGCTTAGTGGTTATGACACTGAACTTGATGACTGGAAGGTCAGCAGATCAACAATTCAAGACCCGAGTGCTGCATGACAGAGTGAGTTCCCGTTGTCTGCCCTAGCTCCTGCCAACCTAGCAGCTTGAAAGCAAGAAATTGCAAGTATATAAATAGGTACCACTTTGGCAGGAAAAGTAAGACTGTTCTGTGCACTCCAACATCTAGTCATACTTTCCACATGACCACAGAAACATCTGCAGCTCTTTGGCTGTAAATGGAGATGAGCACCTTCTCCTAGAATTGGACAAGACTGGCTTTCAAGCAAGGGAGACCTTTACCTTTACTGATTAATGCAAATAGTACCTGTAGTAGGTAGTGCAGTGGCTCAAGTGATTAAGATGCTGAGTGGAAGGCAGGAGGTCAGCAGTTCAATACCCGAATAATGCAGGAGGGAATGAGCTCCGGTCTCCGGATAGGGAATGCAGTGGGTCAAGTGGTAAAGATGCTGAACTCGCTGACTGGAAGGTTGGAGTTTGATTCCTGGGTACTGCATGACGGATTGAGTTCCTGTCTCTGTCCCAGTTCCTGCCAACCTAGCAGTTTGAAAGCAAGAAATTGCAAGCAGATAAATAGGGACCACTTCAGTGGGAAGGTAAACAAAGTTCTGTGCACTCCGGTGTCTAGTCATGCCTGCCCCATGACCACAGAAACATCTGCAGAAGCAGGCAGTGCTGGCTCTTCAACTTTGAAACAAGGAAAAGTCGGTTTTACCGAGTAGGGCGGCGTATAAATAAAAAATGATGATGATGAAAAGACTTGAGGGCTAAATCTTGATACTTGCTTTTGTCAGCTGAAGCCCAAAAACCACGTAGGGGGAAAATGCTTAAGAATGGCCCCTAAGCCTTGCATAGCATGGGGGCAGAGTAACAGCTGCACCAGTGCAGCGTAGCAAAGAAACTGCTCATCTGCCATTGTCATGAGGTTATGCCAGCCTTGCAAAGCAGAAAACCCTGGCCCAGATTCAAGGGACAGATGGAACGGAAAGCTGCAGAATTCAAATTAATTAACCGATGTGACACCATATCTCGCGGCTTAAATAAGGATTAGGGGTGCTTTGCTGCAAAAAGTCATTGTCCCCCATTTGGTGCTAGAACAGTTGTTTAGTAGTCATGCTCTGATGTGCCAGGAAATGCAGATTGTATCTAGATTATGTCTTGTATTGATGCACATCTATACAAGTGTGCTCTTTGGTTCCCAATACTACTCATTTTCTGGTTTATTTTGATCTGTTTTTCACACTGCATTTTATTCCAGGCTTCTACATATTGAATATTATCTAGGTACACTGCTGGCTTTATTTGTAGCAAGGTAAAGGTCGCCTTCACTCGAAAGTCAGTCGTATCCAACTCTATGGTTTGGTGCTCATCTCTGTTTATAGCCAAAGAGACAGCGCTGTCTGTGTCTGCAGACATTTCTGCGGAGATGTGGCAGGCATGTGCATGGAACGCTGTTTACCTTCCCGCCAAAGTGGTCCCTATTTATCTCCTTGCAATGTCTTGCTTTCAAACTGCTAGGTTGGCAGGAGCTGGGACAGAGACAGGAACTCAGTCCGTCATGCAGTGCCCAGGGATCAAACTCCGACCTTCCAGTCAGCATATTTACCACTTGAGCCACTGCATTCCCTGTCTCTGACTTTAGTCCTAGATAAATTTACTTGGAAAAAATAACAAATAGGCAACTATGACCACTAATTTTTCTTACAATGGGGGGTATGATTGATATGAAACAATATTTTGATGGATAGCAAATAAGCCTAAAGCATAACAGGTTTGGCAAAGTTGTCATTTGTGAATAATTTCTCCCCTGCCTCTGGCGTTAAATTTGTGGCTGGCTAAGGGGCTGGTTTTGTAGCTAACCGGAAGCCCATCTGGTTCCTGCCCCAGAGTTAGCAGCTGAACATTGGCCTGGGTCAGGATGGAGGCAAATGGCTAGCGCATGTTCACTAGGGCGTGCTAATGTAGCCGAGATCAGAAGCCAGCTCTTTTGTGTGTGAAGCTCTTTCTGCAGGCTTCAGTCCAGAAGGAGGAGGATTATCGACAGCTCCCGGACAAGACAGCCGACTGTCCGAGTTGAGGTCAAAAAGCCAGCTATTGTCAACAGAACCAGTGTGTGTGTGTGTGCTGGGATTCTTCATCCTTCTGCACTTGTAATAAACAAGACCTTGATTGTGTAGCCGGACACAGAGAGTGATGTTGGGTAGAGAGCACCAATGTCAGATTTCTAAAAATGTTCTATTATGTGCTTCTGTTAGCACAATTTAATGTCAGGCCCTTTTCCTCACATAGCAAGGACAGAATTGGGATGGGAAGGCAAGTTTCATCCTGAATTGTATTGCCCTCATTCTACAGTGGCTCAAGTACAGTCAAAACTTGCATAACGAGTGTTTCGCTTAGCGAAAAACTCGCATAACAAGCAAGTTTTTCGCTAAGCGGTCCGACTCGCATAATGAATTTTTCGCTATGCGAGTCAGACTTTTCCTTTTGGAAAAACTTGCATAACAAGCATTTCTATGGGGAAAACTCGCATAGCGAAAATTTTTCGCTATGCGAGTTTTCCCCCTTGAAATGCTCGTTATGCGAGTTTTTCCATAGGGAATGTCCGACTCGCATAACGAAAAATTCGTTATGTGAGTCAGACTCGCATAGCGAAAAACTCGCATAGCGAGCAGCCTCGCAGAATGAGATAAATTCGTTGTGGGAGGTACGACTGTAGTTAAGATGCTGAACTTAAAGACTGGAAGGTCGGAGTTCGATTCCCAAGGACTGCTCGATGGAGTGAGCTCCCCTCTCTGTCCCAGTTCCTGCCAACCTAGCAGTTAAAAAGCAAGAAATTGCAAGTAGATAAATAGGGACCACTTCGGTGGGAAGGTAACCAGCATTCAAGTACTCTGGTGTCGAGGCATGCCTACCACATGTCCACGGAACTCTGCAGACGCAGACAGCGCTGGCTCTTTGGCTATAAACACAGATGCGCACTGAACCCTAGATTCAGAAATGACTGGCTTGCCAACAAGCTCAACCTTTACATCTTGGAGGGGGTATCATAGGAGACAAGTTGCAAACAGGTTGATACAAATCCATCTTTTCCAGGCAAAATTCTCCGGAGCCCCCTGTCTCTTGAGAGACTGCATTATTAGCTGCCTTGTTTCAGTGGGTGTCTGAATGAATCTTAGCGTGTTTACAGATATTCTTTCTCTCTGAGAACTTTTGGTTATCTTTTAATAATGTGTTCTCTAGTGCTCGCTCCCTCCCAAACCCAACGTACTATGCTAAGGAAATGTTCCCCAGGGCTTTGCTTTACTTTTCTTCACAACAGCATTTTATTCAGTGCATCTTGTTGTCGTTGTGTATTTTTTTTAAAGGAGAACCAATGGCCCTTGCAGTTCGGTTCTTAATGGAATCTCTGAGGCGATGCCAACCCATAGTTATGTCTCTTTGGCAGGAGTCCTGTCAGGTTATTTCCTGGGCTTCAAAGGCTTATGAAACAGAAATGGACAAGTGTAGGTACTCTGAATCCCTTTCATTGTGCATGTGAACTTGCTTCATCAGCCCATCACTTTGAATGAATGGAGTGTCATAGAAGACATCCAAACTCTACATGGGCAGGGGTCAGCAAACTTGACTTTCCAGATGTTCTCGGACTTCAATTCCCAGAAGCCCTGATCAGGAGATGTGCTGACTTGGGCTTCTGGGAATTAAAGTTAAGAACACTCGGAGAACCGAGTTTGTTGACTCTAGTACAGTGATGGTGAACCTTGGCACTCCAGATGTTCATGAACTTTAATTCCCAGAAGCCCTGGTTAGCAGGAGTGCTGACTTGGGCTTCTGGGAATTAAAGTTAGGAACACCTAGAGAACCAAGTGTGTTGACCCTAGTACAGTGATGGTGAACCTTGGCACTCCAGATGTTCATGAACTTTAATTCCCAGAAGCCCTGGTCAGCAGGAGTGCTGACTTTGGCTTCTGGGAATTGGAGTCCAAGAACACCTATAGGGCCAAGGTTGGCCAACACTGCCTTAATACGTGGAGAACACACACAATGTTTCAGCTGGGCTAAAGCAATGGTAGTCTCATGAGGAAAACATTCTTTAGGCTGTTGGCATCAGTGGGGTACAGATTTTTGCCATATATAATAAAGATGTTGGAGCAACACCAGCATGGTACATAGTGGCATTAAAGATAGGTTACTACCCCAATGCGCTTGCTGTCTTTAATAGCAGTAGATGAGGAGGCCGGACTGTGAGTGATGTTTAACGGTCAAGGAGAAAGAACAGAGGCATTGCTTCAATAGCAGAAGTAGATGAGTTGTTAAACTAAATGGCGATAAGGAAAGGATGGGTTTTGAGGGAGGATTCGAAGAAAGATATATGGGAAGAAAGAGATGGCTCTTTTGAAACCCTTGGTGGTAAAATCAAATTGTCACAGTTCAGACTGTGCATTACATTTTAAAGCCATAGGTTTGGTTGTGTTTATTGGGCACAACATCTAGGTCCCTCCCCACATTCTTCTTAGGACTTCATATGAAAACAACAATTTCATCATCCCTCTTATTGATGTTGTGTATGAAGCCAAACTTCAAAGCAAGTAATGGAATCTGTTTTCAGCTTGTCTTTTCCTCAGCTAGAGCTAGGAATTAAAACCGAGATTTAGGAGAAGATCTGTTTACTCGCTGTAGGTTTTAATGAAGTACGCTAACTAAATTGGATTTCAAGTACTCTTTGAAAGCTGTTTACGACACGCTCTTGAGTATATTTACTGTTTTGTCGGACGCGTGCATTAGTTAGCATATGATGCTTTAAGACAGACCATCTGCTGGTATCAGACCTCTGCGTAACTGTCAAACTGTTTCTAAAAATAAATGCATATATATCTATGCACTGCACTAGAGTACAAAGTCAATTGCCATTCCTACAATTATCATTTTTGTCACAGAGAAAAATAGACAAATACTGTATCAAAATATCAATGGGATATTCATCTACTCTCCTTTTCTCCCTTCCCTGTTTTAGTAGACTTTTCCAGTTTGCAACCACAATACACAGGAAAGGTAGCTGTATCTGACTCTAGGGTTCAGTGCTCATCTATGTTTATAGCCAAAGAGCCAGTGCTGTCTACGTTTGCAGGCGTTTCTGAGGACATGTGGCAGGCATGCCTAGACATCGAAGTGCACAGAATGCTGTTTACCTTCCCACCGAAGTGGTCCCTATTTATCTCCTTGCAATTTCTTGCTTTCGAACGGCTAGGTTGTCAGGAGCTGCGACAGAGACGAGCACTCATTCCGTCGTGCTGTACTTGGGTTTTGAACTGCTGACCGTCTGCCTCCCAGTCGGCGTCTTAACTACTTGAGCCACTGGAGTCCCTCAACACTTAGTACTCTATCTCACAAGCCAGTTGTTGGCTATCACATTTCATACTTTGGATTAGCCCGCTCCTTCCTGGAGACTTATGGGCAATGAAAATACACAGCCTTGTGCCTGCTCTTAAAACTAGCTACACAGCCTCAGAAAACGAATATTCCAACATGATTTTAGTTTCAGCACCCAGAGGTGATTTTGGGAGCTTTGTCTAGTGCTGTTTTGATGTAGCCATGGCTACATTTTGCATACTGTTTCAGCAAGGGGAATATTTTGTGTGTTGTTTTTTTTCACCCTACAAGACATGCTTGCCTGGGATGCGACCCGCTGTGCTCCCCTTAAGAAGAATATTATGTAAGCAAGCCCATGCTTTTATTTCATAATGAACGCCCCTCTAACCCTTTGGGATTGATGGGTGGCTTGACAATCTGTCAGGCCCCCGAGTCCCTGGGGAGGTGAGTGGTGACCTCGCTTCAAAACTGCCCTCGAATTGGAGTGCAATCAGCCTCCTTCTCTGCCCCGGCCGCTTGCTGACAATAACGACGTGTCCTTTGCATTATTGGCATTTGGAAGGTATCATTAACCCATGTTTGGGGAGAGCAGATTTGTGAAGAGAGCTTCATTATCAGATTCAGAGCCTGGGTGCCTTTCCATTATTGACTTGCCTGGGGTAATCAATGCAGCGGGTACCCATGTTGGAAATCATGTGCTTGGCCTGTGAACCGTCAGGTTGTGCTGACTGTGCATCGTCTTTTAAACAGCGCTACCTAACGAAGTATGGATCTGCTGAGTACCATCAGTACTTGCACGCTAAACCTCTCGCATTTTCCTTCTTTGAAAAAAAATATAAAGGTGGCATCTAAGATGAGCCGAAATGTCAGAGTTAAAGGCCAAGAAAGTATGTGGCAGTGCTAATCATGGCAGGTACACAGTGTAATGCAGAATACGCCCCAGTGCTCTTATGCTTCTGAAACAGAAGCATAATGTCCGACTCTAGGGTTCACTGCTCATCTCCATTTACAGCCATGGAGCCAGCACTGTCTGCATCTGCAGATGTTTCTGTGGTCGTATGGCAGACATAACTAGATGCCAGAGTGCACAGAATGCTGTTACCTTTCCCACAAAAGTGGTATCTATTTGTCTACTTGCAATTTTGGCAGGAGCTGGGACAAAGAAGGGCACTCAATCTATCATGCAGTACCTGGGTCTTGAAATGCTGACTTGCTTGCCTTCCAGCTAACAAGGCGAGCTTCTTAACCACTAAGCCACCTATTGTTGAAGGTTGTCCTTGTAGTATAAACATCCCAGGCTGACAAATTCATGCTAAGGAGATGTGTCTACAGAATCATCTGCCCCTCTGGGTGTTTTCTAATTTCAGGTTTGCACACGTGGAGGGGGAGGAGAAAATGTATGGGTCATTGAAAGGTGTCAGGGGCAAGGAGGAGACACATAGGTTCAAAGAAAACATATTTCCTTCCATTAAAAAATGTTCTCCCTTAACGTGATCTCCCGTGCGGATGCATATCTAGGAATCCAACCTGCAGACGAAGGCCACAGTTATCTGTATTAATTTACCTTTAATGCTTCTACACTCCAGTGCACCTGCTTCTGACATGCTTTTACAATCAGACATCACCCTTGACTTGATGGAGCACTCCTAGAAAATTTGACATGTTGTCTAGTTTAGTTCTTCAACAGATCAGACTTTTGGGGTGGTATAGTAATTTTGTCTTCTGTCTTTTTTCTGCCCCATTCAATTCTCCATGTTATATGTTGTCGACTGCAACTCGTATCCGAGAATGCATTTTTTTCCTGAAACAGGAAAAAATGTCATTGCCGTAAATTTGTTTAAGGTGGATCCCAGCTTGTCATGTTATACGACTGTTCTGCAAATTCCTACTGTAAAAGGAGGAGGCTCATGTTTAATTTTTGTTTGTTGTTCAGTCCCACAGTCGATTCCGACCCTTTGCGACCCCATGGACCACTGTCCGCCAGGCACTTCTGTCCTCCACCATCCTCCTCAACTCACTCAGCTCTGTGCCCATTGTGTCTACAATACCATCTAGCCATCTCATTTTTGGCCACCCCCTTTTTCTTTTGCCCTCCTCCTTTCCCAGCATCAAGGCTTTCTCAAGCAAATCCTCTCTTCTCATTTGGTGTCCAAAGTACTTTAGCTTCATCTTTACTATTTGACCTTCTAAGGAGCAGTCAGGGTTAATTTCTTCTAAGATTGACCTATTTGTTCTCCTCAGTGTCCAGGGGACTCTCAAACAATTTTCAGTGTCTGCTTAGAGATGTTCACAGGATGTGTCGTTTCCGCAAATCCTGAGCAACCAACTTCTCGTTCATCTCCTCCGTAGTTTTGGGTGGGATTTTCACTCTGCTGAGATGTGCCGCTTTCCATGGATGTTTCATCTTCCCCACATAGAAGATCAGAGGATCTTAACAATACATTATTTTTGCAAACAGCCATGGGTTCTGCCTTTTCTCTTGAAGCCATTGTAATGTGGCAGGGCAAAGAATGAGCAGCATTGTGTGCACAGGTTCACAGGCAAAACCGTGGGCCGCTAATAACTTTGAAATGTCTTAGCAACCCCGTGGCTCTTCTGACACCTGGCGGCTGATCTGGAGAAAGTCTACATCTTGTCAACAATTGTACCAACTATTTAAATGGGGTCACTGCTACCTCCAGAGAAAAGGCCTGCAAATGGAACTTCCATTAGTTAAATGTTGCCACCAGACAATTTTCATTAGACCGATGTCATCTCAATAATGGAGACTTCTGGAAGGTTCTTCCTCCCCCTCCTGGTCAAAAGAGTAATTTTTGGGTTGCCTGGGAAGAACTAAATGCTCGGTGGGAGGTTTAAAAATATTTGTAAAGCTGAAGGACAGGAGTTTGGTTGCGTGACAGGCAGAAATTCCAAGTCAGATGACTAGGATTGTGTTTAAACCACTTTGTTGCAAAGGAAGCACTTCCTTCTTATGTAGAGAAATCAAAACTTAAAGATACTAGAGATGATAAAAAGGAAACGGAGGGTTGTAATCAAATGAAATCAAATTTTTATTACGATCCAAAACCAGCATAGAGCAGCAAAAGGAACAGAAGTTAAAATGGGGGCTACTAAAATATATCAAGAGACAAGAGTTAAAATTGAGGGTGCTTTAAAAGGAGCATTTCTGGGTTGTAATAACTGCAAGAACAGCTCATAGAAAGTGGACCAATATAATACCACCATCTCTTGGAATGAACCAAGAATTTAGAGATGAGGGGAGCGTCACTCTGCACTCTGCTCACATTTACCAGTTATGGCATGGTAAGGTAAAGGTCAAGGTTGCCCTTGCTCAAAAGCCAGTCATATCCGATCCTAGGGTTCAGTGCTCATCTCTGTTTATAGCCAAAGAGCCAGCAACAGTCTGCATCTGTAGATGTTTCCGTGGGCATGTAGCAGGCATGACTAGATATCAGAGTGCACGGAATGCTGTTTACCTTCCCGCCGAAGTGGTCTCTATTTATCTACTTGCAATTTCTTGCTTTTGAACTGCTAATTTGGCAGGAGCTGGGACATAGACGGGAGCTCACTCCGCCATGCGGTACCTGGGAATCGAACTCAGCATCTTAACCTTGAGCCACCAGAATCCCATTATGACATGGACAGGATCTAAAGAAAATCAAAGAGACTTGAGCTCTCCTGTTTTTGGGTCTATGCTGTGTGTTGAGAATGAGGTTTTTCCTCCTTTTATGGACCGTACAGGTTCTTTGAGGAAAGCTCTCCGTTTTAATGCCGGAGGAGACCGGTGGGCGTCAAAAGCTGTGTGAGTCTCAAAAACATCTCCACTGCTTCCAGGAGCTTCCCTAAGGTACCCATAAACTCTGAGACGCAGCTTCCGATTGCATTAGACCGAATATCCAACTTCTGCATTGCATTAGGATTTATTTAGCCTCTTGGCAAATGACAGACAGGATGTCTGTGCAGTAACGTCTCCCTTGAGGGAGCTGATGCTGTTCCCTTTTATGGAGGGAGGGGAAGCTAATTGCAGAGGTGAAAGATAAATGTCATATTTCCACCAGGACATGGAACCATTGAGCAGTATGGCCACCTTTCCCTCATCCTGTCTTTTAACCCTTTTAGAGGCCAGAAGATGTTCCACGTGTCCCGTTGTGTTACAAAGCCAGTGTAAGCGAGGATACATTAAGCCAGGGGTGCTCAAACATTTCGTGCTGTGGACCAGTCACATGGTTCAGTGGACAGTCACATGGTTTAGCAGGCTGGTCACATGGTTCAGCAGGCTGGTCACATGATTCCTCTTACCAGAAGCAGAAGTAAAACACAACTTGTAATCTGTTTTGCAACAAGATGAGATAGATTTTAGGATGCCATTTTCTCTGCTTAAACCAGGGGTGGCTGAACTATGATCCATGGGCTGGATCCAGCCCCTGGCGCCAATTCATGTGGCCCACACTGCCCTCGTCACTCCCAAGCACATTTTACATCTGCTTCCGGGAGCGACGAGGGCAGTGTGGGCCAGATGAATTGGTGTCGGGGGCCGGATCCAGCCCATGGGCCATAGATTGAGCACCCTTGCATTAAGCCCTCCAGATCTGAGATGGACCAGGACATAGCAACTGGTCCTCTATTGCTAAAGTATTTCTCCATCTGCCAAGCATGTGCATGGGTAGTGTGGACCTGTCTTCTTCTGCCAAGACTTTCCGTCAATACTAAGTGAGAATAGCAAAGCAATTTTGTAAGTTTTTATTTGTTGTAAGCCACCTGGAGTCACCTCGGCGAGGGGGCGGCGGTAGAAATGTGAGTAATAAATAAATAAATCCCACTTTTAGACCATCCCATCGCACTTAGTACACTCTCTGGGCAGTTCCCAAGTTAATTAACATTTTTGCCCCCAACATGCTGGGTACTCATTTTAGCGACCTCAGAAAGCTGGAAGGCTGAGTCAACTTTGAGCTCTGGCCTGGACTGAACCTTTTGGTTGCAGGACCGGAGTTTAACCCCTGCACCATCAGGGCTCAAAGAATAAACAAGATACAGTAAAACACCGGATAGCGCTAAAACTTGGTTCCACAAGTCTTGGTGTTATCTGATTTTCGGTGTTATCTGATTTTAGTTAAAATCCTATGGGATGGATTGGATAACGTTAAAGCTCCATAGAGATACATTGTAACCACACAGGCTTTAGTGGTTGTTATCCGATCCATCCCACAGGACCTTAACATTATTTGATCCAATTCTCCTCCCCAGATTACTTAATGTTACACGATTTTAGCGTTATCCAATCCAATCGTTATCTGGTGTTTTACTGTATAGAAAAGAGAGGCTGCCAGTCTCTGGGTGGAGGCGAATACTGTTTAAATCAGGCATTCCCAACCCTTTCCAGTCGAGGGCTGGGTCACGTTTTCTCAGCCAGCATCGAGGATCAGATGGTCATTTTGCCCTGCCTGCACGATGTGGGTGGCCATTTTGTTTCTCAAATCCCCTTGGAGGGGGTAAGGGCCATATCCAGTTGGGAACCCCTGGTTTAAATTGTTACAGTTAATGAAGCCTGCGAAAGCACAGATCATCTTGGATTGCTACTCTTTTGCCTGGAGGTAGCAAAACCCTCACGGCTGCCGTGCTCCTTGGGCTAACTTTATTCCATTCCAATCTGCTTTTGCCTTTCCTTCCTTAAGTTCATGCCTGCCAGCGTGAACGGATCCACCGGGTGAAAGCAAATGTGTCACGTTGGCAGCTGTAACTTAGGCGTGTTCTGTCTCCAAAAAACCCCCTTTCCTCTTTATTGCATTTTTGTTCTGTAATAATTGCAAAGCTTTTATGTTGGGTTGTGCATAAACGTGACTGAGTAGGAGGGCACGGGCTGGCTTTCTATTATTCTTGCCCCTCACTCATGTCTCCTTCCCCCCTCGAATCTTTCCCCAGAACCACACGTTGAGCCAGCACGCACAGTGAGCCGCCTGGCACGACAGGACACCTCTCCGCGGAAGAGTTGACGGAATCTCGGCGGGGAGGACCATTTGAACATTACATCCAATCAAAGTGTCATTTGCAACCCAGATGTAAAACTCTAATGATTTGGCCATGAGGCGCTGCTATTATAAGCAGCTGGAAATGAATATTAATGGAAGAGATTAAAAGTATTCCATCTGCAGTATTTTTTATTGTCCTGCTTGAGCTTAGTGTACTTTAAAGCTTCTGCTTCTGACTGGATTTATAGTTGCTAGATAGGAAGCTGCTTTGATGCTTCTTTGCCCTTTGTTACTTCTTGTATTCTACGGATAGTTGGAGGTTTAGAAGTGATTTCCCACCCCCCCTTCCTTTGATTTTCCTTTCACTTTTGGTTCTTTCCCTGTTTAACTGCTTTTGTCTTTTAATTGCGATTTTTAGGTAATTGTGCATTGTGATGTGATGGCTTGGCTATTGTCTGATTTAATAATTTTTTTTACACTTTTTGGTTTATTTTTTAAAGAAAAACAATTAAAGACTAATGCTTTGATTGGATTTGCCAGTTCACCGGACAGTGATTAAAAAACACACACTATGTAATGAATATCATCGGTTTCAGTGCAACTGGATGATCTGCTTTATAAATGTGACTTAACCTGATTGCATAACTAATACAGTTCAATAAAGGGAATTCCTTGGACAAAGACTGGAGTTTCAATTCATTCTCTGATGTGGGTGTCGTTTCCAGTGGGCAATAATATCATTTGTCAGATGAGAAATACAGTAAAACCTCGGATAACGCTAACACTTGGTTCCACAAGTCTTGGTGTTATCCGATTTTTAGTGTTATCCGATCCATGTTAAAATCCTATGGAATGGATAGGATAACGTTCAAGCTCCATAGAGATACATTGTAACCGCACAGGCTTTAGCGGTTGTTATCCGATCCATCCCATAGGACCTTTAACGTTATTCGATGCAATCCCCCCCCCCAGATTACTTAACGTTATGCGATTTTAGCGTTATTCGAGGTAAACGTTATCCGAAGTATTACTGTACATCTTAATCCTAAAGCTTTCCTTACATAAACCTTTGGCCATTACGAATATCCCAGTGGGAAGGGTCCAATCAGATACAGTAAAACCTCATATAACACTAAAACCTGGTTCCACAAGTCTTCGTGTTATATGATTTTTAGTGTTATCTGATCCTCTATGGGATCCATAGAGATACATTGTAACCACACAGGCTTTCGCGGTTGTTATCTGAAGCATCCCATAGGATCTTAATGTTATCTGATGCAATTCTTCCCCCCAGATTCCTTGATGTTATGCGATTTTCGTGTTATTCGATACTAATGTTATATGAGGTATTACTGTATATTAAAACAAGGGTTCCCAACCTTTTGAAGCCGGGAGTTGGATCACACTCTCTCGGTCAGCTTTAAGAGCCATTTTGCTATTCTTATTGGTCTTAATAGTTGTGTAAACTTTTACCCACACGTGCATTCACAGATGGCTGCCATGACACAATTCCATGAGGAACACCCAACTCTTTTGTGATTTCCACTTACCTTTCTAGATGCACAACTCTGGATACAACCCAGAAAGCATTTCTGTGGAGTCTCCCTTGCAGCTATCAAGACAACTCGGTGTCCCCTTACTATGCTAAAGTAAATCACAACTAGATTGGGTTAATTTGAATCAATGCAATTGATGAAGAACTTTTGAGTCACCAGAATACCACTAAGGCACTAACTGATTTCACTTCTTCAGTATCTGAATCCGAATACAGTAATACCTCGGATAACGCTAAAATCGCATAATGTTAAGTAATCTGGGGAGGAGAATTGGATCGAATAACGTTAAGGTCCTATGGGATGGATCGGATAACAACCGCTACGGCCTGTGCGGTTACAATGTATCTCTATGGAGCTTTAACGTTATCCGATCCATCCCATAGGATTTTAACATGCATCGGATAACACTAAAAATCGGATAACACCAAGACTTGTGGAACCAAGTGTTAGCGTTATCCAAGGTTTTACTGTATTGGCAATCATCATGGCAATCAGCCATGATGACTGTCCTAAGAATATAATGCAGTGGCCTTTCATCTGCTTTCTGCATCACAGCAGGACACCCATAGTGCCACTGATCCAGTTCCACGAGTCACTTTCTGGTCCTGAGCCCTTTTGGCATGCAAAGTCCTCATCAACCCCAGGCCAGGATTGATGAAGCCCTCCCTCAAGATGGATTCAAGTGGGATCTAATCCACTTGGGGACTCTCACCCTTCCTTGTGGACTTCACCACCCAAGACCATTAGTCTTCAGGGGTGTCAGGTTACTTAATTGCCACCTGACACTCGATGTTGAGTCACTGGCAATATGGTCTACTCCAGTGTTTCCCAAATGCTGGGTTTTGGACTTCAATTCCCAGAACCCTAAGTCATTTCCCCAAAGCACTGATCAGCCAATGTACTGACTTAGGCTTCTGGGAATTGAAGTCCACTAGTGGGCTGTGTACCCTTTGTTGGGAACCACTGGTCTACTCTATTACCATAGCAGCGTGACCTGGCCAGACTGTTGATTTCACTAAGCAACAAGATTTCGGACAATCTCAACGCTGCCATTCAAACTTTTTTAAAAAAATAAGTATTATTATCAGTCCTGATTAACTTAAACCCTTTGACTGATGAAGGATTTATTAATTACCTACGTTAAATCCCATTGATCTGGCAGCCCTATTCTAATTAGGATTAGCAACTGGTTTTAGCCTCATGGATTACATATATCTGAAGCTGTGAGATGGGGCCGCATTTGCTGGAAAGACCTCTGCTAGGACAGC
This sequence comes from Furcifer pardalis, assembly GCA_030440675.1. Lineage (NCBI taxonomy): Eukaryota > Metazoa > Chordata > Lepidosauria > Squamata > Chamaeleonidae > Furcifer > Furcifer pardalis. Next base: position 108,618,578 of record CP126892.1, on the reverse strand, counting down.
ATACGGCCAATGGTTCACACTTCCTCTATCTTCTAAAACATTGTAAATGTGTTTTTATAAGAATAGATCCAATAATAATAATTTCATGTCAGATGTTACTCTGGGTTGAAAGGATTTTTAAGGGGCATCCGAATGAGACTCCTTTGATGTCTCCAAGTGTAGCTCTTGGGTATTGAAACCCGGATTTCCAGTCTCTAGCTCAGTGTCTTAACCACTAAGCCACTGGAGGAGCTGCTATTGGAAGAACCAATAAACTGCACCCTTGTTTTAAACCTCATATTAGCAGCACATTTGTCTGCTTAATGGTTATTTGCCTTAGTTTGGGCTGTCATGATTGTCTGTAACAGAGTTTCTCAATCTTGGGTTCCCAGATGTTCTTGGACTTCAATTACCAGAAGCCTTGATCAGCAGGTGTACTGACTTGGGCTTCTGGGAACTGAAGTCCAAGAACATTGTGAGAAACCCTGGTCTATAACCTATCGAAGAGCTGGTTTTCTAAAGTTGGTGTAACCTATTGTAGTAAGATAGCAGGTAAGATCTTCTGCAATTTGGAGATAACTATATAATAATTCTGATTCTGTAAACAGTGTCTTCTCTTTTTGTATGCAAATGTTTGCCCCTTGGAATTGCAATAACCTTTTGTTGTTGCAATAAAATGTTTGATCAATTATGAATAATTAATCCCACAGACTTGCGCACGTTTATGCCGGAGTATCTCTTATTGAAATAAGTTGGATTTACTTCCAAATAACGATGCATATAATTATACGGTGTGATAACAATTCCGTGCCTGAGAGTAAGTCAGCCCTGTAGAATTCGGTGGGCAAGACTTCAAAGTGAATCAACTGAAGAATGGATCACCTGTTTGATTTATTAAATTTCATCTTAACTAGGGCATGAGGTGGTCTTTTCCCGTTGTGGAAATAAAGGTTTTCCCAAACACAACTTGAGGAGAGCAACAGCTGGGGGGCAGGTCATCCTCTCTTAGTCAGCTCTGAGGGCCGGATGGTCATTTTGCCCTATCTGCATGATGGGGGTGGCCATTTTGTCCCAACACCTTCAAAGGGGTGGTCATTTTGTTTCTTGAATGCCCTTGGAGGGGTGTGGGGGCCACATGAATTAGGGCTGTAGGCCAGATCTGGCATGGAGGCCATAGTTTCCTGCTTAATGAATCAATCCATCTTGAATTTGGTCTTTTTCTCTGAATGCCTTTTCTCATGATGTGCTCAAAGTAGGACGGCTTCAGGCTCATCATTTTTGCCTCCAGAGGCAGTTCAGGCTCGATTTGCTCCAGGACCCACTTGTTCAATATATATGTGTATGGTACTATAGGAGCTACCACAGTGGTTGAATGGGGTGCTAGCCATACACATGATTTGCTACAATCAGCATATGTATATGACCTTGTATATGACCTGGTGTTGGCATTCAGAACCTATGTAAATACAGTAAAACCTCAGATAACACTAAAACTTGGTTCCTCAAGTCTTGGTGTTATCCGATTTTTAGTGTTATCCGATGCATGTTAAAATCCTGTGGGATGGATTGGATAACGTTCAAGCTCCATAGAGATAAATTGTAACCGCACAGGCTTTAGCGGTTGTTATCCGATCCATCCCATAGGACTTTAACGCTATTCGATCCAATTCTCCTCCCCAGATTACTTAACGTTATGCAATTTTAGCGTTATGAGGTAAACATTATCCAAGGTATTACTGTACCAAACAGGATGCTGGCCTTAACCTTTGTAGGCTATTGTGCCGTACCGAAATCTGATGATAAATTTGTTCAATCCTATACATGTTTCCTCAGGCGTAAGCCCTGCGGAGTACAGGGCCCCTAGTTACACAGAATGGCAACCCTAAATTATTTTCTGGAAATTAGCAAAACCCTCCCACCAATTAATTTCAAATTGACAACAACATGTACAGCAAAGCAGGGAGTAACAAAAGAAAATTAAAACAAAAAAGATTTGGGTATGTTGACATTTATGTAAGCTTTGATTTCTGCAAGGCGAGAGGAGCACATTACCAGCCCTCGTACATGTTAAACACTAGCACAGTTAATGGTTTTTTACACTTAAATTTATCTACATAATTACATGTCATGAGAACAATTATAAGTGCCCAGAGGGATAATTATAAGATATCGCTAGACAACTTCAGAAGTCATTTCTGTTTTTATAGGATCCTGTTTTGACTTCATAGAACAGGGCTTCTAACATTGCAGTATTCCCCATATTTTAAGATTGTGTGTGTGTCAAATTTGCTGCTGTGAAGTTATATGATTCATTTTACTGGGAGTGGGGGTGGGCAGAAGGAATGGGAAAGCTGAGATTTTAAATAGCCTACAAATGCACATGACATATCAAGCCTGTCTTCTTCTTCTTGTGCCATATCCAACTCTGAATATTGGCGACCATCATGGCGATCAGCCATGAAGACTGCCATGTGAATATAATGCAGTGGCCTTTCATCTCCCTTCCACATCGCTGCGTGACACCCCATACCACTGATCCAGTTCCGTGAGTCACTTTCTGGTCCTGAGTCCTTTGGGTACACAAAGTCCTCCTCCACCCCAGGTCAGGATGGATAAAGCTGTATCCCTCCCTCAAGATGGAATCAAGTGGGATTTAATCCACTTGGGGACTATCACCCTTCCCTGTGGACTTCACCAAGACTGCTAATCCTTAGGGTTGTCAAGTTAGCTAACCACTGCCTGATGCTCAGCATTGAGTCACTGGCAGTATGGTTTGTTCTACTACCATAGCAGGATAACCTGGCCAGACTTGCATCAAGCCTTTGCACTGAGAAAATGCAACAGGGGTTGCAAAATCAGAAGGTCCCTTTTGGGATGGAACTATAAGGAGCAAGAATGGATCAAGGGTTGTTCCCATCCATCTACACACATCTGGCCAAAGTCAAAAATAAAACTTTAGCGCACAAGGTTAAATCGCCTTGCTTTCATGTCCAATAAATTAATAAATAAAAATGATTACACTCAAAGGGAATAACTCTTTGGTCCCAAAAATGAAATCCGCAGTTAGGATTAGATCATTGACATACCATTCAGAAAGGTGAGCTTTTGACTGGGCATTACAGACTTCAGGGAGCAAGGAGAAATTGGAAACTCCAAAAACGGTCCTGGTGAATTTGGATCTTCCTGAAATCCTGGATGCTTAGAAGTTTGTTGCGTTTATTTCATTGTGAACAGAAGGGTTTTCCCTCTTCCATGACTTCGAAGATGCCTTCGTGGCTCATAGATGACCCTGGCAGAGAAAACAGGTAGGTCTAGCCAAACAATCTGGCTGCTGAAAAAGAGGAAAAGTCTCATAAATGCATTCAGAAGGTCACAAATTTGCTGCTAATGTGCCTCTGTTGACAGATTTAGAAATCATTACTGGATTTTAGCTACTGTAAACAGAAATATTGTCCATATTTCATTATAATGTTATGCCTGCGGTTCTGTCCACCATTTGGGTGCTAACCATTGTTGGTTAACTCCAATCGCTTCTAAATGCAAACTGTATCTAATTTCTAAGGACTTCACCATCAAAAATGTGTAATCTGGGGATCCTCCTGGAAACATGTATAGGGTTGAATGAATGAGAATACAGTAAGACTTCAGATAACGTTTGCATCAGATAACGCTAAAACCGCATAATGTTAAGCAATCGGGGGGAGGGAGGAGATTGCACCGCATAACGTTAAAATCCTATGGGATACATCGGATAACATTCTCTATAGCCTGTGCTGGTTACAATGTATCTCCATGGAGTTTTAACATCCGATGCATGTATCAGATAACATTAAAAATCAGATAATGCTAAGACTTGTGGAACCAAGTTTTAGCGTTATCCAAGGTTTTACTGTATTTTACTTTCAACTTTGCCATATTCCTCTTCCTTTCTGCAACATTGCTCACCCCTCCATTTTCCCTATTCTGTGTTGTAGCACTCCATCCACCAACATCTTGTTTCAAACTCCCTTTGCTGTCATTTTCTAGTGTGTGTTGCACTTGTTGACACAATCCATTGTTACTTTTTAAAACACAAACAATAAAAAAAACCCGCATTAACCAATAGACAAATTCTTCTATCTCTCCTATCATGAATATAAAGTAATTTGTAGACTGGCCATTACACTAGAGATGAAATGGAAAGGGTGGTGGTGGTGGCGTTAAAATTAATACTGCTGGGAATATGCATATTTTGAGGGCAATATGTCCTGAGGAGAGGTATCCAGGCATGCAAAGAGAGAGTGTGTTCAAGACTACACATTTTAGCCATATACAGCAAATGCAAAATACTAATTTAAGTGTCACTTCTGAAAACAGCCTATGTAGGCTGGGGGACTGTAAGCACTTAGCGAAAAATCATACATATGGTTCTATTGAGAAACCTGTATGTTTCACCGTGGGAGCTGTCGGTATCAAATGTTGAAGTTCAAACTAGGCTGCCAGAGGTGTTTCAGAAGTCAAGCGACACGTTTCATGCTGCTGTCCTTCTTAAACCATGTAATAAAGAGCGAAGGGGGGGGGGAGCTGTATTCAGACCCCATGCTGCATGAAATCTTAAGTGTTCCGGTATACAATTCATTCTTTTTATATATAAAAGCGTAACTTGCCTCATGCTCTATTTCTTGTTTTTCACCCATAAAGATTTGCCAATTCTTAGAATCATAGAATAACTGGGTTGGATATATGGTGGTCCAGTTTCTCTCATGAATGCTTCCAATGTTGGAGCGCTCGCCACCTGTCAAGGAAGTTGGTTCCACTGTTGTACCTCTCTAACAGTTAATAAGTTTTTCCTCGGCTTTTACCTTCTTCAATCCCCCTCTTTCCCACCCTACTTCAAAGCCAGAGGAGCACATGAGAAAATAACTGCTGGTGGTGGGGTGGGGGGTTTTTTGGTCCAAAAGTTGACTATGGAAGTGTGGAAGAGCATCTTTTAGCTGTGTGATGGGTGTGACAAGACTTCAAGGTATAATTTGGAGTAGAGCAAAACTGAGTGGCAGACTCCACTCATAGGAATAGCAACTCAGGATATGCTCCCAGGCCATGAACTGACTTTCATCTCCAGCAAACTGCTCTTCTTCATAACAAGTGTTTTTCGCTAAAGACCTCCGAGCATGTTCCATAAGCAGATTCCCCATCTCTAGCTCTACTGGCTATTCTAGGGAGCAGAGGTGGACAAAAGGTAGACATCTATCAGCCATTGGCCCATTTTTGGTGGGCTTCATAGCATCTGCAGATTGCTGGGCTGCTTGGAGAAGAAGTATTTCCACGTAGTTCTGTGTATTTCTAAGAATCATCATGATTTTTCTTCTTTCATGTCCTGAGCAAACCCTGGACTGCCAAAATGAAGGCACTTTCTTTGCTTTGTCATTGCCCAGATGCAAGTCCTCATTGGTGCATGTTTCTGACAGCAACCGGCAAACCAGCAAATGGGCCGGATTCTGTGTCTCTCCACATTCACACCAAGTGTTGTTGTCCACCAGCAGTCACCACTTGAGCCTGTTGGTCTTGCATTTAGGCAACTCTGACCCTCAGCCAATTCAGGACCCTCCAAGTGACATAGAAGAGGTTCAGTTCCTCAGCCATACCCTCCTTTAATGATGTACCTTGTCCAGTGAGCTCCTTCCTCCATCTTCTAATTTGGTTTTGCTCTTGTGTACCCTCAAAAATGTTTGTTCTTGCCATAAAGCTCTTCCTGGACCTGAGCTGGCAGACTTGAGGCTCATCTCCATTCAGGGGGTATCGAGGGTCCTTCTCTTGCTTAGTTCTCTCAGCACCTGCTGCTACTTCTCTCCTGATCTTAGGTGGAGCAATACCAACATGACAGTATGATTTTGAACCTGCATGCAAAGGACACTTTCTACCACTATGCCACAGCCCTTCTCAAGGATGAAGAGAGGTGTGTGCAGCCACAAAACAGTGAGCATGCTCCTTTCTACAAGGGCATCTGGAAAGAGACGCAAAGAAATTGAAAACTTAAGATGGCATTGATCTCTAAGAAGGGCATATTTGTGTTTTGGTTTTGGAGCATCTCTACAATTACATTTTCAGCAGTATTAATGTGATTCTGCCTCCCCCTCCTACCCAATTTATTGACCACCTTGAATGTCACATTCTTGGCACATTCAGACAAGAACTATTAGCATAATTGCAACAATAATTCAGCCACAAGCCAGGGTTGTTTTTCTTGAAGGTAGGACGGTTTCATTTGCCAAGCCAGTTCTGAACCGCAGAATCTGCATTCTGCATGTAGAATGGATCGTTTTCTTAGTTTAAAAAGATTTCTGCCAAAGATGGGCGAAATCTGCCAAGCATGAAGGATGGCTTCTTGTTAATTGCTCTCAATTAGTCTTTGGGTAGGTCTTTTTAACAAGCAGTCAATCAGTAAAGTCTCACAACACGTAGGAAGGCTGGATTCCTGCTGCATTATGTTACTCTGCAAACATCCCTTAAAACCTTTCCAAAAAACAAAGAACAACAGTGTGAAGGAAATGTAATTTTTTTTTTTGCTTTCTCCAGGGTTGGTCCCTGAAGGAAGCCAACACCATTGGCCAATCGTCAGTCAGCCTGCAGTCTCAGGGGCAACCTGGGTGGGCAGGGTGCCATCTGAACAGATGGGCATAACTCTAGGCAACCAAGAAACCACAAATGTGAATCAGCCTAGGTGTTTACAGCAGGCATTCCCTAATGAGGATGGCAAAATGACACTCCAAAACCAGCTGTCCAGGGTAGTGAAATATACATTTTGCTGACTCGCTCTGAAGACAGATGAGGCTTTAAAATCCACCAGACAGGAAGGACCATTGTGGGGTGACCAAAGGACTCATTAAAAGCACTCTCTTTGCACTGTGTCCAAGTGAGATTACTTTGGGTGAGATTGAAGTCAAAATGACCCTTCAATTCTTTCCCCATCTTAAGCAGAGAAATGAAGCCAGTGGATTTGGTAATGCAGAATTATCAAAAACGCCGGCGTGCGTTTTCAAACTTAAAAAAAGAAGAAGCAGTAGATTAAAAGATTAAATCAGAAGGTCATATTTTGGGTTGGTGGGAGCTATTTGTTTTAGCTTTCAAGCATGATCCAGATACTTTTGTGGGAGCAGTGTTTCAACAGCTTAGCATTCGTGCACATGTAATTTAATGTGCATGGGCTTCAGATACCAGGTTTCTAACTGTTTATGTGCAAGCATGCTAAATGTGTAGGGTCTAGTGCTCCTCCCCACTTACAGCCAAAGAGCCAGTGCTGTCTGTGTCTGAAGAGGCTTCTGTAGTCATTTGGCAGGCATGACTGGACACCCGAAGTGATCAGAACGCTGTTACCTTTCCTGATCTATCTACAGTAAAGCCCCGACTTACATATGCCTCGAGTTGCATAAAATTCAACTTACATAGTGATTTTTGCACTAAAACCATGCCCCAATTTACATAACACAATTTCTGTAATAAAGTTAGTAGTAGTAATGGTTCAAAAGCAAGAAATTGCAAGTAGATAAATAGGGACCACTTCAGTGGGAAGGTAACAGCGTTCCATGCGCTCCGGTGTCTAGTCATGCCTGCCACATGACCATGGAAACGTCTGCAGAAGCAGACAGCGCTGGCTCTTTGGCTTAGAAACAGAGATGAGCACTGACCCCTAGAGTCAGATACGACTGGCTTTCGAGCAAGGGAAACCTTTACCTTAGTAGCAGCAGTAGCACTAGCAGCAGCAGCAACAGTAGTAATTTCCTATGGGTTTGTTTCAAGTTATGTAAAAAATTCATTTTCCCTATGGGGTTGGTTCAATTTACATAAATATCATTTTCCTATGGGTTTGCTTCAAGTTAAGTAAAAAAAATTAATTTTTCCTATGGGTTTGCTTCAAGTTATGTAAATATTAATTTTTGTGGGGATCTCTTGCAGAGATGGGGATCCCTCGGGATGAATGAAGACAAGGAGGCAGCGTCTCAGGGGAACCGTCTAAAAATTTATTTCTCTACCACTTACATTTATACACAACCAAAACTACATGAGGCAAGCAGGAAGAGAAGGAGGGAAGGGGGGGAGGAGGGAAGGAGGGAGGGAGGTGACGTGACCGATACCTTTTGTCTATCTTAAGGTTCCTGTCGCCCTCACCTGTGGCGAGATCACAGAATGGTGTGAGATGGACTATCAGTTGGGTAATCAGCAGCCTTTGATCAGACAACAGGAATATGTATAGTTGTCAAGCGCGTCTGAGGGACTTGTGAGGCAAGGGTAGAGGTGAATAACAAGTTATCTCTGATATGGCGTGCCAGTATTAGAGCTTAACTTCTCTACAAATTTTTCCTATGGGTTTGCTTCGAGTTAAGTAAAAAACCAATTTACAGAAAAGCCTACAGAACAGACTTTATACGTAAGTAGGGGTTTTACTGTACTCGCAATTTCTTGCTGGTTGGCAGGTGCCGGGACAAGGAATGAACTCTGAAGAATAGCAAAGTCCAGGAAAGGAAACTCAGATGCATCATTTGGAAAAGTATCAACAGGAGGTGAGGCTTTCTGAAAGAAACACAGGAACTGCCCAAGGAAAACATGGACTTTTGGAGTAGATATATATATATAGCACAGTTCTTACTGTTTATTTTGCTCATTTTATATTCGAGGGGCTTCCCACCTTTCTGTCTTCAACACACAGAAATCCATGGGAAAGTTTGCCGCCTTTCTGCTCATTTCACGTAATATCTTGGGAATCTGAACATTTTAAAAAATGTTCAAAACAAAGCAAGTAAATGGAGAACACATTTTTTTTGGGGGGGGGGGCAACTTCTTTGTACACAGTTGGACACAGTTTGTTCCAAGCCCAGAACTTAGATTTCTTCAGTACATGAATATTCCCAGTTTATGGAAACAGTATGTGGTCCCTCTTTAAAACACATTGTGTTATATATTAAGCTCCCCACTCCTAAATGATCTTCAAGTTGATGCCCAATGCTTGAGGAATAAATTCTCTCTCTCTTTCCCTCTCTGTCTTAACCTTGGTAGTTTTAGGAAGCCAAGCATTGGTCAGTGACATAAAACTGCGTAATTTAGTACTCATCTGCATAATGTAACTTATTAGCATATTTCTGCCTTGGCATCAGATTGCATAGGTTCCCGTTCTCTAAGTGCGTCTGCACAAAATATGACCAGCCCTATAAAAAAAGGAAATGTACATTTGCATCACCCCTGAACCCCTCCTCGGGCTCAAATGCCTCTTATTTTGGGACATTAAACCATAAAACTGCATGTCTTATGTCACAGAGTTTTCTTAGTGTGTGCAATGTGGTGGGGCGGGGGGGGTACGATAATAATCCAGACTCCTGGCAAGACGCAGTCCATCAGTTTTAGAACAAAGAATCAATTATTTGGAAATAGGATTTCTTGTTCTACATGAAAACAATTGTAATGCCCACTCCTCATTTAAAGCTATCAAAATAAGTCATGTGTGTGTTTGTGTGTGTGTGTGTGTGAGAGAGAGAGAGAGAGAGAGAGAGAGAGAGAGAGATCTCTAATCTGTTATGATGGCTCTGCATATTGTTATTAGACTTGTGAAAATGTTCCGCTGTCATCTGTGTCATTTTCCAAGGAGAAGAATAGTTGTTTTCTAGCTTAGTGTCATGGAAACATAAATGCTTACCTTGCGTTAGAGTTTGCCGGTTCAATCACAATGGGACGCATAATCAGAAGCCAACTGGCAACTAAGTGTAAGAGTATGATGAACCTCACCTGCTCTGCCACCTTCTCAACCTACTGCTCTGTGGCCTCAAAAACAACCTCACCAAGATTACTAGGGGGCTGCCATGGCTCAGTGGTTAAGAAGCTCGCCTTGTTAGCTGGAAGGCTGGCAAGCTGGCAGTTCGAGACCTGGGTACTGTGTGATGGATTGAGCGCCCATCTCTGTCCCCGTTCCTGGCAACCTAGCACTTCAAAAGCAAGAAACAGCAAGTAAATGAATAGGGACCACCTCGGTGGGAAAAGATCTTGTGGACACAAAAGCCAGTTGTATCCGACTCTAGGGTTTGGTGCTCATCTCTGTTTACAGCCAGAGAGCCAGAGATGGGCTGTAACAGGTTCTCACCAGTTCATGAGAACTGGTAGTAACTTTTCCCAGTGTCCTGGAGAACCGGTAGCAGCTTTTGGAGGGAACCACCTTCGGAGCTTACCTTTTCACTGGTCCCCCCACTGGGTGGGTGTATTTTAATGTATTTTTAAAAATTAATTAATTTATTTAATTTATTTACGGGTTTGTTATGGGTGGGTGGGTTGAGGGGTGTGTGTGTGTGTGTGTGCTTATTTTTATTTTATTTTATTATTATTTTGTATTTTTTAAAAAAATTTCGTTAGCCCCATCCACATCATGACATCATGATGTTAGCTCCGCCCATACTGATGACATCACAGTGGGGTAGTAAAATTTTTGACATCCCACCACTGCAGAGAGCCAACGTTGTCTGAGTCTGGAGACGTTTCCAAGGTGATGAGCAGGCATGACTAGAAGACGGAAGCACATGGGACATTGTTGCCTTTCCTACCAAAGTAGTACCCATTTATCTACTTACAATTTCTTGCTTTCGAGCTGATAGGTTGGCAGGAGCTGGGAGAGACAACAGACACTCATTCGACTGCACCGCACTCAGGTCTTGAACTGTTGACCTGCCACCATTCCAGTCATCAAGCTCAGTATCTTAACCACTAAGCTATTGTGGCAGTAAAGCTACCCAATGGGTAGATCAGAAATGCAGGTTTGAAGAGAGAACGCTGGCTGCGATAACCAGAAGTAAAATATCCTCTCTGCACCTTAGTGCAAATTATTGCAAAAATTTAAGGTTACTAAAGGACTATTTTTTGTTCTTAAAGTCATGAGCATTGATATTTGTGTTTGATACAGGAACCACCATGTCTCAGATCCCTGTGGTTCAAAGCGATCTGGAGCATTCATGGTTAAGTAGTCACATTTGTAGAAATAAGAAGGGAAAGTGTGCTTTTTACGTTGCAAAAGGTCATTTTGTGGTAACACATAGGGGGCATTTTTTAAAAAACTACACGCACGGACTGAGCGGCATGAATCCCATTAGTTTTAATGGAGTTTTGCAACTAAATCTAGGTCCATTTTGCGAGGCGGGGAAAAAAATCTCTCAATGTCCTTCTCTATAGCTGGCAAACATCATCTGTAATGAATTTGGAGCCAGTGGGTGTCTCTTGACTTCCAGGAATGAAACTTGTTTACGGACGCGGTGCACAAAAAAATGCTGTTGTAATTTGTGTGTGTGTGATATTTGATTTGCGCCCCTGAAATAGAAGCAAGTCAATCCGTCTCATATGGACATTGCATCATTTCTTTCTGTTGCTCCTAATGATCAGTGAAAAATGTGTACCAAAGAAGCCAGAGAGAGAGAGAGAGAGGTGGCTATATCAAGACTACCCTATTTTTCATTATTTCAAGGCAATTTAAGGGTTGGTTTATTTGGGTCTGTTTGCAATGTGCTGATCAGTTGGCGAGGGCATTGAGAAATGCTTCATGATGCTGTTGGAGTGGTGGTGGTCCATGCTGTCACCTTGGGGGGGCTGTTTGAGAAGGAAATCTCAAAGGGGATTATGGTACAGGATCGCACCACTTGCTACCCTGAGACAGGATCCTGGAAATGCAAGCTAACTGAACTGGAGACATTTCCCAGGTGCAAATCATGCAACTCGGATGGATATTTCTTCTTTTGCTCATCACTGGTGGCTCCTTAGTAAAGCAAGATAGGAAAATTAAAAGAATGCAAATCTTCTCTCTCTCTCTCTCATTCCCTATGTGTGTATGTGCGTGCATGTGTCTGTGTGCTTACCAGCTTCAGTTCTGAAAACTGTGTAGCGCCCTGGTTGTTCTAAGGTAGAAACGATAACAAGTAACGGATACAGTCAAACCTTGAGATAAGAACAGTTCGACTTAAGAAAAACTCAAGATACATCCAGAAATCTCAGGGTGTGGGGAATCAGTTCCGAGATACAAATTTTTAATAGGATGTTTTCAAAATGCAATGCATTCCTATAGGAAATTTCATTCAATGCATTCCTATGGGAAATTTCATTCAATGCATTCCTATGGGAAATTCAAGATTAGAATTTTCCAAGATGCAACCAACCTTGAGGAATGAATTAAATTCATATGTAGAGGTTTGACTGTACATTCAATTAATTGCTTTCAAGCCCTACTGTCAGTCAAAGTAAACAATCATAGCCAGTGGTGGGCATCAGCAGACTCGCACCAGTCCGCCAGTACCGGTAGCAGACATTCCGGCTGGCCCCTCTGCCCATCCAAGTTTTGAAATAAAGTAGTCCTAATTCGGGTGCAATGCAGGGCTTTCTCCCTGGCCATGCCCACCATACCACACCCACAGTGTGGTAGTAATTTTTTTTTTGCAGCCCACCACTGATTAGCGTCGTGTACAGTAAAACCCTGGGTTACAACCGCCTCGGTTTAAGTTTGCTGTGATTTACAACAGCAAATCCTATGGAAACGACGTCCCGGTTTACAAATTTTTTATGTATTTTTTTTTTCCGGTTTACAACGATCAATTCAGGACAATTTTTCCCGCTATGCTTCCCTATGGATCTATCAGTTTGCAATTTTTTTCAAGTTACAACGGAGGGTGTTGGAATGGACCTCCATCATAACCCGGGGTTTTACTGTATATAGCTACTTTGTACAACCCTTCCTACTCTTGCTTTCCTCCAGCTGCAATTCCCCGCAAACCCCCCCCCTCCGGCAATTGATTGTCTGCTTTCCCCACCGAGTTATTTTCTCCTTTTTCTCCTCTGCACGAGTCATTATTTTCCTTTCCCCTCTTTTAGGGCAACTCCAAGTGATCCCCCTTCTTTAAAAACTCCTTCCTTCCCCAGCCCTCTTTTCAAAGGGGGTGGGGGAATGAAACCAATCCAAGCAAAAACACACAACTCTATTTTGGTGGTTCTTATTTTCTATCTCCGCAACTTTACCCCTGATTCCTGGGCCGGTTCCTCTGTGTGATTGAATAATTAAATACAATTGGCACGTGGTTTTGGCTCTTCTGTGTCACCTCACTCCAGGTCCTCGGGTTTTATCACCCCTCTTGGCTAGGAAAAAACCTCCCCCTTTTCTCTCTCTCTCTCTCTCAGCATTATCTCTTTCCCTCCTTTGCTGTCTTTGTCTAGCGTCTCCAGGGTTTCCACTGTCACATCATACAGTTCCCCCATCATATTTGGCATTTTTGACCTGATCTACCGCTTGAGCTTGCCAGCGTTTCCTTGTTAGCTATAGAGCATCCCCTACTGATCTCGTCAAGGCATTTAAAAATAAAATAAAATAAAACCCTTTCCAACAGATTTTCTAATTTAAAAGAGAGACAGACTTTTAAAAATGTTCTCTCTCTACAAAAGTATGATGGCAGGGGTTTGATGTTGAGAGTTTTCTTTTTACAATGTGGGGGTTTATTCCCTCTTTAAAAAGAGGGAATAATTCCTCTTGTAATAGGTTTCCCCCACCCCACAAATCCACAGTTACATATGTTCCTCTGCTTTCCACAAGTCTAAAAGTGCTTTTTCTAGGATATCAGAGAGAAAACAAAACAAAAAACAATATATATATATATAAGTGGCACTTTAAAGACTCACTGCTGTGTTTTAATGTTAGATTTCTTGGATCGAGTCCACTTTGTCAGACATGGGAGTGAGGTTTCATGCCAATAATAATAATAATAATAATAATAATAATAATAATAATAATAATAATAATAATAATAATAATAATAATAATAATAATAATAATAATAATAAATTTGCTATGTGGGTTTTCCCCATAGAAACGCTAGTTATTCAAGTTTTTCCATAGGGAAAAGTCCGACTCGCATAGTGAAAAATTCATTATGTGAGTCATACTGCTTAGCGAAAAACTTGCTCGTTATGCAAGTTTTTCACTAAGCGAAACGCTCATTATGCGAGGTTTGACTGTAGAGGCATACATAAATTGGGGTTTTACTGTACAGCAAAACCCATTTCAAACCAGTTTAGTGGACACATTATCCAAGACTTGAAAGTTGCCATTCCGGAACAGAGAAATTGCACAACAAGGATCCAGAGAGAGACAGCAGAAATAAAATACATCTATAGGCTGGACACCTATCTTAAAGGTTTGAATATTAGTCAAGGGTTTATGGGACATTATCAAATTTGATACACAGGTTGTTATTTGTTGCTAATTATGTTGTATGCTATACTTTGTTATATTATAACACCTTCACAGAAACTTTCCAGTAGAATTCTCATTCACAATACAGGCTGTCTCACAGAACAAAGGATGAACTCACACAATTGTCAATAGGTGATCAAGGATAAACTTATTAGCAAATGTATAGTGCTAGGTGACTGTCGTGTATCCTCCTACTATTTACAATTCAACAGGATGAGAATTTACAACTAATCTGAATAACAACTAGAGATCATCTGCTATTATCAGTTGCAAAAAGGCATGTTGATTTGTATACTTCTATGTTATGCTAACCAACCACCCTGTTGCTGATGTGTACAAAGTGATGCCATGAAGTCTCACTCTTATGTCTGATGAAAAGGACTTGATCCACAAAAGCTAACATTAAAAAACAGCAGTGAGTCTTTAAAGTGCTACAATGTTTTTGCTTTGCTTTTCTTTAATCTCTGATATAATTAAAAATATAATAATTACTAAAAAATTATTTAAAAGAAACAGAAATTCATCCTGACTTGCAGAGGGCGATTTAATTTTTCCAGTAGCATCAAATTGACCATCTTGGTATAAATCCTCAAGACACAAAAATCACCTCTGAATTATGTCTATAATCATTAGATCATCTCGTGAGATTTCAGCTGATTACCTTTCGCATATGGCTGGTCCGTCTGCATCACCAGCTGAAAGCTCATATTCTGAACTTGATAATTACTAACTTAAGGAACAGCTCTTCACAATCCAACCAACGCCCAGGATTTTGTGTACAAAGTGGCCACCCAGTTTCCCATAGGAAATACACCAGTAGGACATGAATTTAACTATGTCCTCCACATTCTTGTTCTCTGACAAGTAATGGTGCCTGTAATATTGAAGGAGGGGGTGCCATGGCTTAGTTTGAAAACTATGTGTTTAGCTTGAAAAGTGGAAGGTTGGCATTTTGCGACCCGAGTGCTGTGTGATGGAGTGAGCATCTGTCATCTGTCTCAGGTCTTGCCAACTTAACAGTTTGAAAGCAAGAAATTGCAAGTAGATAAATAGGTAGTGCTTCTGTAGGAAAGGTAACAGTGTTCCATCCACTTTGGTATCTAGTCATGTCTGCCACATGAACATGGAGACAGCTGCAGGCCCTGACAGTGCTGGCTCTTTGGCTGTAAATGGAGATTAGTACCACACCTTATAGTCAGATACGACTGGCTTTTGAGCAAGGGAGACCTTTACTTTCACTAATAATGAAGGACAGAGCCATAACTACAAGTCTGGGCAACCAGGGCTTAGTGCCTAATTGATTAAGCTCAGGTGACGTTAGAATGATATATTTGGGGTCAAGAAAGAAGAACGAATGATATCACCAAAGTCTGGATGAGGGGTGTCCATTTGGTTCTGCACAGACTTCGATTTCGAACAGCTGGAAGCCATATTGCCTGCTAAGCATGTTGAATTTATACCTGCCGATTCGTTTCCTTCCTGCAGAGAATTTTTGCATCCCTAAATTTCAGCACCCTGGATGCAAAGCCATCTTCAGTAGTAGCCATTTTTATATCCCTAACTTCCACGGTTTGATGTAAACTTTTGTTTATAGCTGGTCGCTTCAGAGCTTGTACAACTTTTGTCCTACCACCCAACGGTCTCATGTCAGTCTCCTCGAGCCTTTTATGCAATCTTATTTGGTTTAAGAAGACGTGCCATACATATTTTTTAATTATGCCCTTTTCGTTCCTTTTCATCCTCACCTCCTGATGACAAGAACGTGCTTTCTGAAATGCTGTGCATTTTGTTTTAAAGTTTTCATGAAAGGAATCCAAAGTTAAGCAAGAAAGTCCTGGGCTCGATTAACTTTTGAGGGTACAGAAGGATTACCCCAGCTGAATTTCTCTTGATGGCACACAATACGTGGAGGGGAAACATAAAAGGTGCCACCTAAGTTGCGAACATCTTCCTCCTTCAACATGAAACATTTTCCTTTAAAAGGACACTTCTAACCTCATCCCCACATCCTCTAATGCTTCTTTTCTTCACTCTGAATGCCTTTTATGAGATTTATCTTGGCGTTTGATCCATTAGCCTTTCTTAGCCGCCTTTGTCTAATCTTTCAGTGCATTGTAATTCTCCTTTCTTCCTTGCAAAAATTTAATACTTTCTAGGACTCCTCTTATCCCTGATTGTTTCATGTCTTGAACCTTCTCTAAAGTTTTTCACCTCCTTTCAAGACGCATTTGCCTTCCTTGAAGCTATCCACCACTGGCCTGGTGGATATTTTGTCTATCCATGAGGCTGTCTGTGCCCTGGCAGAAGCACACAGAGACAGTTAAACACTCTTGTAGCTAAGGCTATGGATGGACACGTTGGGGAATTATGGGGCTTCTGCACCCCTCAGAAAATATTCAGCCTTAAGGTCAATGTTGAAACGCATCTCCAAAGACAAGCCATCGTGGAGAACCTAGAAATGTGTGCATATATTAATCTCTACCAACAGAGTTGGGTTTGGGTCTTAGCAGATATAGGTCTTTTGCACCTCTAAAGATTCTTCTTTTCAGGGAAGGCCTCTCTCTTCATCCCACCACCCTCACAATGGGAGAAGGCCTTGTCCATTGATGCTCCCAGGTTCTTGTGAAATTCCCTGCCACAAGAGGCCAAGTTGGCTCCATCTTTGGTGTCTTCCCACAAACAGGTAAAGACCTTCCTCTTCAGGCAGGCTTTCCCTCAATGAATGGCTGTCTAAGAAGGGGTTCTTAAAATGGGATTTCTTTATGCTTATGGCTATCAAATGTGTTTTTAATATTGTTTCCATGCACTATTTCTATTACGACATTGGTTTAATTCTCTTTTAATATTGTCTTGTTTTAATGATGCAGACCAGGGATTCTCAGCCTGTGACCCATGGACCACAGCACCATTTCATGTGGTCCTCCACCACCTCCACCAAACCAGGAAGTGCCATGTGGTGTAGGAAGGGCAAAATGGCCATCTGGCCCCTGAAGCTGCTTGAGTGAGGGAGAATGACCCGACCCCCAGCTTTAAAAGGTTGAGAACTCCTGTCATAGACCATACTGCCAGTGACTCAATGCCAAGTGTCAGACAGTGGTTAACTAACCTGACAACCCTGAGGATTAGCAGCCTTGGTGAAGCCCACAGGAAAGGATGATGGTCCCCAAATGGATCAAGTCCCACTTGAACCCATCTTGATGGAGTGCAGCAGCTTCATCAATACTAGCCTGGGGCTGAGCAGGACTTTGTGTACCAAAAGGGCTCAGGACCAGAAAGTGACTCACGGAGCTGGATCACGTTGCGATGTGGAAGGCAGATGAAAGGCCACATCATTATATTCTCAGGACAGTCTTCATGGCTGATTGCCACGATGATCGCCAATATTCCCATTAATCCTGTATCTAAGAATCACAGGCACTTGTCTTTTCTCCCAAATTGTTCTCCATCCTGGACTTCAAAACTTTCCCCCCCTCTTCTTTGAAGAGTTGGTAACGGAAAGCACTAATGCAAAACCTTTGAATTTCATTTGCAAATTGATGTGTATTCAGAAAAGTCACTGCTGGTATTATTTATAATTAAATCTAAGTAGTTTATGGAATCTGCTTCTTAGGTGGGGTGAGAGAGAAGATAAATTACTGAATGTCATGGAAACTTCACGAAATTGTAATCCAACATCTATTAAACAGCTCTGTTTGTCAAAGAAGCACACCTGCAGATGTGGAGGGGAAAGAGGAAGAAAGAAACCATCATTTTGAAAACCAAGACCAAGATATAGTACTGTATTCCAAACTGTGATATTCCTGATAACTGAATGGATATTTTATGGATGTGAAAGGTGGACAAATGTGGCATGAAAACCAAGACAAAGATAATTCCATACTACAATATTCCTGATAATGGAATGAATTATTTATGGATGTGGTCCATCTCACTCAGCTGTCCAGGGGACATGGTCAGGCCTGAGGCAAAAAAAGGATGGCAACCCCTGTTGTAGACCATCAATGGAACAAATGAGTGGCAACTAGATCAAAACAAACTTGGATTTCCGCTAGAAGTGAAAACGAGGAAATTGAAGCTATTATTCTTTGAACGTATAATGAGAAGACAAGACTCACTAGAGAAGACAACAATGATGGGGAAAGAGGAAGGCCAAAATCATAAAAGATCCACTGTCTTGACTATACAACAGCTGAACAGGACTTTTAATGAGGGGACCCATTCAGAAGGCCACCAAGATTTGGAAGCTTCATGAAGAGATATCACAACAACCATGTGTGAAAACTACTCTCCTCTGTGATGTAACAAGATACTATTCTGAGTTCTAGTTCCTACAAAGGATGGAAAGATGGATAGTTCATCCATCCTGATTTAGATTGTCTCATCTTGATGAGATAACTCAGCAAAGAAATTTCAAGCCATGAGATCTGCATGATTTGCCCAAACCATCTTTGCATAAAAGTAGAACTCATTTCACTCTGAGAAGCAAAGAGAACAAGTAGCTGATGGTTAGCAAAGACACATGTCTCTAATGCTTAAGAGTTGATAAGTCAAAGCGACATCCTTTTGCAAAATGTTCTTATTTCTTAATATGTTGTTTATGCTCTTTGCATCATTTGTGCAATTGTGCTTAGTTTGATGAAAGAGAAAAAAGAGCTAATTTTCTTCTTTGCCATACAGATATTCTGGAAACAAAATCTTGCCCTTACATAAAAGGGCAAGAAACTATACAATTATTGCCCTTGTCATGGAGAAGGCAAAGTATTTTGTGCCATTTATAACAGAGAATAATGTTAATGTGTGTTGTGTGCGTGACAATATGGTTGCTGGTTTCTAACACGGATCTTCAAGGATTAGAAGCCTTGGATGGGCTTTTAGTGTCTTTCCTAAGAACCAGCCAAAGGTTCTGGGCTTGCTTTGACAAAGCGCTTTGCTTCCCAAAGGGAAAGGATAGCAGTTTTGCACAAAGACAGTTTGCACAAAACACAGAGACCTTGATGGGAGAAAATGTATATATTTAAATGTGTGACTGTTTTTAATGTGTTAGGTTTTCTGTTGTTAGCCGCCCAGAGTAGGAAAATCTCTTAGATGGGTGGGGTAGAGATAGAGACAGAGACAGAGACAGAGACAGAGACAGAGACAGAGACAGAGACAGAAAACACCTTTCCTTATCTCTTTCGGTCTTAGATTGCAGATAGGGGCTCAAAAGTTTCCCATCAAGGTGTCTCCTCCATCACAGCACCCTAAATCAATACAAATCAAGAAATATAACAATTTTTTTCTCCATCCTTACAAATTGCCTAACCACTGGAGACAAGGGAAAACTTTAGCTCAGCTATTGACAATAGGAATACTTTCTAACTTTTAGCACCAGCGGGCAGCTGTCCTGGGCTAGAAGCTTCACAGCGTTGCCCCATTGACCTGAAAGACATTGTGGAGATCATATAAGAGGTTCTGTTCCCGTACCTGTGAGTTGTGGTTGGATAATAAAACACAGCTAGAAGCATTTTCATTTTCCACCTTTTTTTGGAGCAGGAGGAGGAGGAGTGGACGGAGAGGAACAGAAGGAAGCATATGAGCTGCAACCCAGCAGGGGAGAGATGTTCTCATAAAATGGGGATCTTACCCTTTTGCTTCTCTGCACCACCACGCCAAATTCTTATCTGTCCAGAATCAAAAAGCAAGACATTTTTTTTGAAGAACTTTGCTAGCTTCCTATGTGAACTGGATAAAGACCAGGTTCGGCAAAGCGCTGAGCGTTCGGCTGGCAGCGGCTTCCATTTAGAAGATCCCAGCGTGCTGTGTAAATGGGATTTGAGCTCTTTTGATAATTGTTCTCACACGGGTCCCGCTGAGCTACCCTGAAAAATCCAACCCCACGTCCTAAACAATAATTTGAGGTAGCGGCCCGCCTTTGGACCCAGCTGAGGTGATGATGGTGTAACAGACTCTCAGATGCCAATAATGGCCGTGTGAGAAGGATAAAGCAGGAACCTTCGTTAGTATCCGCCTGCTACCTCTTATTCTTGTTGCAGTCTCATGTGCTTTGCTTGCCCTCTGCTTACTAGAAAAACACCCTCTTTTTTTGTCCTAGATAAGGTGGGTTTTTTTTGGGGGGGGGGGGGGAACAGCTGGTTGGAGAGAAGCTTTCTTCCATTTTTAATGCAAGTCTTCTTCTGGCATACCATGAAAACACCAGTCTGTCTGGAAAAGACAATAATGTTAGGAAAGGTGAAGCACAGCTGGAAAAGATGGCAAAAGAAAAGAGGCATCGACTCAGTAAAGGAAGCCACTGTATTCATATTGCAAGACATGAACAGGGCTATTAATGAGAGAGCCTTCTGGAGACTGTTCTTTCATTTGTTGTTCAGTCGCAAAGTTGATTCCAACCCTCTGTGACCCCACGGACCATTGTCCGCCAGGCACTTCTGTCCCCCATCATCCTCCTCAACTCGCTCAGCTCTGTGCCTATTGTGTCTACAATACCATCTAGCCATCTCATTTTTGACCGCCCCCTTTTTCTTTTGCCCTCCACCTTTCCCAGCATTAAGGCTTTCTCAAGTGAATCTTCTCTTCTCATTTGATGTCCAAAGTACTTTATCTTTACTATTTGACCTTCTAAGGAGCAGTCAGGGTTGATTTCTTCTATGATTGACCTATTTGTTCTCCTCGCTGTCCGGGGACTCTCAAAACTCTCCTCCAACACCAAATCTCAAAGGCATCTATTCTTCTGCGCTCAGCTTTCCTTATGGTCCAGCTCTCACAACCCTACATTGCCACCGGGAATACCATTGCTTTGACTATATGAATTGTTGTTTGCAATGTGATGTCTCTACTTTACTCTATGTTCCCCAGGTTTCTCATCGCTTGCCTCCCAAGCATCAGTCGCCTTTTTATTTCATGGTTGCAATCTCCATCTGCAGTGAGCTTTGATCCTAAGAATGTAAAATCTTTCACTGCTTCTACTTCTTCCCCATCTATTTTCCAGGGACTGATAGGGAAGCAGCGTGACAGCACAAAACTACACAAAGAAGATAGATGGCCTAGAACAGGGGTGGCCAAACTTGGTGTTACAGGTGTTCTTGAAATTCAATTCCCAGAAGCCCTGATCAGCAGGAGTGCTGATTTGAGCTTCTGGTAATTAAAGTCCATGAACACCTGGAGTGCCAAGGTTTGCCATCACTGGCCTAGAGAGTTGACCCAGTTTAGGCCAAATCTCCTGTATTTATAGCCTGAGATAGTCATTATTTTCTTATCTGTTGCATCTAAATCCCACTTTTCCTCTAGTACAGTGGTCCCCAATCTTTGGTGTTTTTTTGGACTTCAATTCCCAGAAGCCCAAGTCAATTCCCCAAAGCACTGATCAGCCAATGTACTGACTTAGACTTCTGGAAATGGAAGTCCAAAAACCAGAGGTTGGGGCTCTCTAGTAAGCTCATAGCAGGATATATGGCCATCTTCCAACGTTATGCTTGCAGCAACCTTATAATGGCAGGGGTTCCCAGCCTAAGGCCCATGGTCTGCATCCAGCCCATGGCACCATTTTATGTGGCCCCCAATCTCTCCAAGAACATTTGAGAAACAAAATGGCAACCCATTTGAAGCTGTTGGGACAAAATGGCCACACACAGACACCCATTATGCAGGCAGGGCAAAATGTCCATCTGCCACTTGAAGTTGACTGAAAGAGCATGACTTCCCCCCACCGACTTGAAAAGGTTGGGAATGAATGACACACAATAAATGGCTCAAACTCACACAATGATATTTGTGGCCGAGGGTAGATTTGAACCCAGTCCTCCCTGAGTCCTAGTCCAATACTCTAACTCAGAGGTGCCCAAACTTTTCGAGCTGTGGGCTGATCACGTGGTCCAAGGAGCCAGTCACTAAGGCCCGGGGGCTGGATACAACCCCCAATGCCAATTCATCTAGGTGTGTTTTAGTTCCACTTCCACGAGCAATGAGGGCTTTGTGGGCCGGATAAATTGGTGTCAGGGGCCACATTTGGCCCCTGGGCCTTAGTTTGGGCACCCCTGCTCTAACTCCTACAGCAGAGTGAGTCTGGGACAGAGTGGCCTTACATTTCTTAAGATAGAATTCTACCACTTAGCAGTGGGAAGGAAGAATATAACTTATCTGCTTTCTAACTCACACAAGGAATATAGTTTTTCTATAGTTTAAATATCTTCCGTTAAGGTGAGTTGGTCTTTTACTCTAGCGTTTCTCTCTTCCCCTTCCCCCCACTTACACTTCTTTGGATGACTCCTGCAGTTAAGTCTAGAAAGCCCCATGCCGTAAAAGACTGAACCCTGGCGAAATAAAGACCACAAAGTAAAAAGAAAGAAAGAATCGTGCAAGAAGAAGTTCAAAAGCAGCACAGTCTGAGAATGTAGTTTTCAAGCTAGGTTCCAAGGCAAGTATTTTTTCTCATCTTTAAACCTTTGAATTGCGAATTCATGCCAGTAAAAGTTACTACTAGGTTAAAGTTTAAATGACATAGAAGAAAGGATCGGGAGAGAGCGGAAGGGGGAAAAAAAGATTAAACATATTTTGTCTGGACAGTGGAACAAAGACTTTGAATCCTCATCTATACACCTGTCTATAGTCCGTCTAAGTTCTTGGAGTCCCACAGTGGGTATATGATGAAGTACTCTTATTGTTCATATTAAGGATGGAAGTAATTGAAAGGAAAAGTAAGAGAGGAGAGGGGGGACTCTCAAATAAAAAATGACTGCCTTTATCCTTAAAAATAATTTAAAGAGAAAATGACTCTATCAAGCAGTTCCTATTATGGAAATATGACCGTAGAAGACCGATTTCTTCCTTTCTTCTTCTTCTTTTTAAACAGCTTTTATTCTTTGAAGGAGGGGGTTTCTCTCTCCCATTCTTTCTAATTTGATTTAAATGCTGCCCTGAAAAGGGATACATTCTTCAAAATACCTGCTCTAAGTAGTCGGCTTCAGGTTCGAAGTCAAAGCTAGCAATTTGGGTGGAGACGACTGAAGTTTGCTTTCCACCTTTCCAACAACCACCCAACAGATTTAAGGGCTATTCTATTCAGGTGCATCGCCAGCATGTGGAGGTTTCTGATAGGCCTCAACAGACGAGTGTTTATCACTGATACAACTTGCACCATGCCTGATAAGTCCAAGAAAAACCCACCACTTGGTCTGAAAGGACCATTCCTGGTGGACATAAATTCTTCACATATGGGTCCTGTGTTTGCTTTATCTATGGTTCGCTTTAGTAGCCTTGTTTCTCTGGCCTGCTGTGATGGTGTTTCCACTGGTTGTCCTTCTATCTGCTGCTGCAGTGTCCGTTCCTGGTCACCAAAGCAGGATCTGCATGGATTGTCTTCATGGTCTGTGACCCGACATCAGTAATGTTTCCCTTCTGAAGACCTCTAATTCCACAGTTGGAGGATTTTTCTGTATCTGTGTGACTTCCTATGGAAGAACATCTCAAGGTGGTGGTGCCAAACATCTCCAACTGACAGCAGCTGTCAGTGAGGGCAAAATTAAAAGCATATGCTATAAACCAGGGCAAGGACTATCTCAGAGATATCATTTTAAACACATCCACTCAATGTCAAAAGCATAGCTTGCAATTGAAAATCAACGGCATGGCTTCCCAACCTCTTCTCTGGCTTTATGGCAGTCATTTTGCATTTATTTAAACTTATTTAGTACTTACTTATGGTGAACTGATTTGCTTTTAAATTTAAAACCCATGTTCTGCACCTTGGAGAGTTAAATAAGGATGTAATCGAGCTTTCTTGGTGGTGGCACCAACACTGTGGAATACACTGCCAGTGGAGCTGTGCCAGGCGCCATCCCTGGATAGCTTTAAAAATAATTAAAACTTTTATATTCAAGCAGTCCTTCCAGGATGTGGTCCCTTTAGCAATAAATTTGCCAGCTAGTTGATCCACTCTGCCCTTAGATACTAGCTATTATATTTTATTTTACTTATTTTATTATACTCTGGTAAAGTATGTGACTGTTTTTAATGTGTGAGCTTATGCTGCTAGTTGCCCAAAGTAGGAAAATCTCCTAGATGGGTGGGGTATAAATATAATTAATTAATTAATTAAAAATGAGTGTCAGAGGAACCAACCTTTAACATATTTACAGATGTCCCGACAGCTGGTTTCCAGATAGCTAAGTCTGCTGACAATCACGATGGAGGACTGTGAACAGTGTGTCTTTCTCGAACAAGGAGGGGGAGAAAAGTGAGCATGACCTCAGAGGAAAAAGGAAGGAAGGAAGCCCAAGACTCACAATCTACATGCTCAAAAAAAAAAAAAAGACATGTGGAAAAGATGTAGTCAAACCTCACGTAAAGAGCGCCTTGCTTAAAGAGTAACTAACTTAAAGAGCAGAATTTTCTCTAAATGTTTGCTTCTCTTAACAAATAAAAACAACCAAAAACTTGCTTAACAAATAAATTGGGGTTCTCAATCCCCCCCACCAGAAGTCACAATTGGTCACTTACAATGGTGTTTCACTTAAAGAGCAAACTCGCTTAAAGAGCAATCCTGTGGAACACATTATGCTCTTTAAGCGAGATACAGCTGTACAGTACTTTGATTATATGTCTCCAATGATTTAAATCCTTCTCTCCACACTTTGGTGTGCTATTTCAACATGCAGTCATTGCAGATGATAAAGGTGATCACAGGCTTTTTTTGAGGCAACTTGTCTGTTTTAAAAGAGTGGAAAATTTTGGGTTTTGCTTTTAGACAGGGGGAAAGCAAACAGGGAAGTATCCGGCCCAATGCGAAACTGGATCGCTGGATAAGGACGAGTAGTTTAGGTTTTGTGTTTATCTGAACAAGCTGCCTTTTGCCTTTCAAATGTCATGTACAGTTTTAAAAAAATATATGGAAGAATAAATATATAGCCCCAGGGAAGCCGTTAAGCAGAATAAACAAGCCAAGAAGGCGATGGGGAAAATGAAGGTGCTGCTGGAATAAGGAAATGCTTTGCCGCACCAAGGTCATATTTTAATCATTCGGAGGAGCAACCATCAACTGCATGTGGCAGATGACTTATTTAACACCGTTCAGTTCCCTTGCCATAGAGAGGGAGCCTGCAATATATATATATATAAAACTAATATTTATGCATTTGTGCAGAAGATTCAGTTTGCAATGCACATAATAGGCTGGTGGTGCTTGGGATGCTAGAGGAAATTTGTTTTCTTAATTCCAAATTTTTGATTTGTTGTCTCTGCCTTGCCCTGATGGTGCAGAAAGAAACCCTTGGATGTGCCTCAAAGTGGCATTGTTTCCCCACCTTGCATTTTGTCCACCCCGACAGATCAATGGTTTTGTTTATATATCAGTTCGTATTGTTCACCCCACCATTCAAAGCAAGCATTTTGTAGCAAAAGTTTCTTCTCCTCCTCCGCCTCTGTCTTCATCTCCTCTTCCTCCTCCTCCTCCTCCTCCTCCTCCTCCTCCTCCTCCTCCACCACCACAAGGGTGGTTCCCCAGTAATGAAACATCACTCTTTTCCATGGCACTTTCTTGGCTTTGTCATAGGTCAAAATTAAGTTTCCATTGGTACATGTTTCTGGCAGTATTTGGCAGGCCAGTAAATGACTTGAATCTCTCAGCATTCACACAGTGTGTTGTTTGCCAGCAGTCCCCACTTGAGCATGTTGCTCTTGCATTTAGGATCTCAGAGGTATTCAGGGTCCTCCAGGTAACATAGGGGAGACTGAGATCTTCAGCTATATCCATCTTTAATGTTGTTCCTTATCCTGTGAGCTCCTTCCTCCATTCCTCTAATTTGGTTTTGCTCTTGTGTACCCTCAGGAATGTTTGTTTTTACCATAAAGCTCTTCCTGGATCTGAGTTGGCAGATGTGAGGCTCATATCCATTCAGGGGATGTCATGTGTCATTCCCTTCTTTAGGTCTCTCAGCATCAACTACTACTTCTTTCCTTTTCTTAGGTAGACCGATACCAACAAGAGGGTACATTTTTCTCAACTGGTGTAGGTTTGAGGCTTCCTGCCCCCTCCCCCAAGATGCAAAATGCCATCTAATGGTACTTCTGGAGAGTAAGGCTCAACCAACAGGCTGTTATTGTTGCCCAGGTGGTATCCAAATGCATTCACAGTCCCCGCAGCCCTTTTTAAAAACTAAGGGTGAAGAAGACACAGGATGTGATCAGAGAGAATGAGAGAACAAGAGTCATAATCTAAAATATACAGTGGAGCCTCAGGTTACGTTCTCCTCGACTAATGTAATTTTCATGATATGAAAGGAAATCCATTGAAAATAATGCCTTGAGTTATGGATTTATATAATGAAAAATTTGTATCTTGAAGTGTGTTTTCCCATAGGAATGCACGGAAAACTAATTAATCCGTTCCGGAGGTCAGAAAAAAGGTTTTCAATGCATTCCACGCTTGGAGATACGATTTTTTTGTAATACGAAACATCATGTGGAATGCATTAATGTTTTAACTCGAGGTTCCATTCAGTGATGGGATGACAAAAATTCTACTACCACGCCATGACGTCACGGACGTCATGGGTGTGGCCAATGTCATGACGTCATGACGTTGTGGGCGGGGCCAAAAAAATAAAATAAAAAAATAATAAAATAAAAACAAACACACACACACACACACACACACACTCAACCCACCCACCCAACCAGACAGCTACAACACAAACCCGTTATTAATTTAAATAACTTAAATAAAGAAATAAATAAAAATTAAACGAAAATACAACCACCCACCCAAAACACAAATAAATCACTCACCCACCCACCCCAAATACAAAACCCTCACTTACTTGCCTCCTCCTCCGAAGGCTGCGGCCCCAGCCAGCCCTTCCGCGCTGTCTTTCCTCCCAACGGGCGCCCGGTCCAATCCTGGCCCTGGGAGCGATCGGCACTTTGCACAGGCTCAGAGGCAGCCTTGCCTGCCTCCGCCTCCCCGCAGGGGAGTGGCTGCGAGGCTCTGCCTGGATGTGGGTGGGCGCACGCGTGCAGGCGCACTCCCGGCTCCTGCCCAGCCAGTCCTTCCGCTCCGTCCTTCCTCCCAACCGGCGCCCGGTCCAGTCCTGGCCCTGGGAGCGATCGGCATTTTGCACAGGGTCAGAGGCAGCCTTGCCTGCCTGCGCCTCCCCGCAGGGGAGCGGCTGCGAGGCTCTGCCTGGGTGTGGGTGGGCGCGCGTGTACAGGTGCGCTCCCGGCTGCTGCCCAGCCAGTCTTTCCGTTCCGTCCTTCCTCCCGACGGGCGCCCAGTCCAGCTAGCCCAGTCCAGATATGGGGATCTCCAAGCTGGCTGATCTCCAAGCTGGCTGATCTGCCCCAGGCCGTGAGCTCCGTGGGTGGGGGTGGAGCGCTACTGTGGTGAGCGACGACGATGCTGCGCCCAGGCAGGGCCGCCCGAGGGGGGCAGGCAGGCTAGTGCGGGGCCTTCGGAAGGGGTGCTGGCAGGGGAACCGTGGGACCAACCTCCCATCACCCCCATTCCGGTGGGGACTCAGCGGCCCTGGGGTAGGTACCCTCCTCTGAGGGCTGGCTGGTGCCGCCGCCGCCGCCAGAGCCGCTCCGAAAAGGTGCAGCTCCGGCTCTGAAAGAAAAACATTTAAAATTGGAGCCAAAATGGCTCCAATTTAATGCGCATGCGCAGAAACTCAATCTGACGCATGCGCAATGCATCAGATTGAGTTTCTGCGCATGCGCACTAAATTGGAGCCATTTTGGCTACGATTTTAAAAAAAATTCTTTCGGTGAGGCGTCCGGAACCGGATGCCTTAAAAATGGGCTACCCTCTCGGAGAACCCTCCGAGATTGTTCTTACCGGTTCCGGGGAACCGTCTGGAACCGGGGACATCCCATCACTGGTTCCATTGTATATAAGACAGGAGAGAGAATCACAGTTGACTTCATGCATTAATCTATAGTTTTCAGCATTCATCAGAAATGTACAGTGGGAAGGTCTCTCTCACTCTCTTTTTGTTCCAAAGAAAAAAACCTTCATTCTCTTTCTTCCTCGAGAGAAGTTTTTCTGCAGCCACAGATTTCTCCAAACCCTGGAGTGGGTTGGTGGAAGCTGCTGCCCAGGGTTAGGTTTTCAGTTCTGCGGAAGCTAAAACGTGTGAAAGGAATGGATTTTCTTCATAGCACCTTTTAAATACTGGCCCTTCTTTTTTTAATGTCTTCCGAGTGCCAATGTTTAACACAGACTTTTGCTGTGAATTTTATAAAAGCAGTGAGAGGTGGAAATGCCGGTCCTTTTTATTCAACTCTCTGGACTTCACAAAATTGGCATTCCTGTCGCCGAAAGCCTCAGGGCAAGCAAACTGTGTTTCCTGGAGTTCTTTCCTGGTTTTTGCATTCTGTTGTAATGAGACACGATGGCAGGAGAAATGAGGTTATTAGGAGTGTTACTTGGTCTAGGAGGGAAGCCATTTTCTTTTCCATTTTAACCCCTCTGAACTGTAATTGTTATGGGTTCTTCTTGACTGCTGACTTAACACTCTTTCATTGATTTGGTTTAACTTCATGCATTAGAATGAGATTTGTTTTCTATTCTGGTTTTAAAGCGAGTGTAGCTTGGCGAATGAAATACGGGTGGGGTGGGACAACCACAAACATTTACCAGGAGTTGGTGTTTTCTGGTCCATCTTCCTTGTTCTACTCATACAATCATCTTCTCTTTCTGTCTTGATTTTTCGGGATAGTGAGACAGAGTGGAAAATTGGATGGTTAGTAAGTTACCATATATACTCAACTATAAGTTGTCCCGAATATAAGTCAAGGTGCCTAATTTGGACCTCTAAAACTAGGAAAATAGATTGACGCGAGTATAAGTCAGAGGTGGAAAATGCAGCAGCTGCTAGTGAGTTTCGATAATTAAAATACATAAAAATACGGTCAAATTAATTAATTTGGACATTTATATGGGTATGTTTTTGAGTGTTTACATTGACCCAAGTATAAGTCAAGTCTGAATTTTGGACCTAATTTTTGGGGCTAAAAACCCGACTAATATTCGAGTATATACGGTAGGCTGAATTCAAGGCAAGATCACAACACTGGGAAGGACCCTTGAGATAATCAAGTCTGCAAGAAGTCAACAGATAACCACCTTCTGTTTTAAAGCCTCCAATGTGTGAGAATCTATCACTCTCCTAAGAGGTCCATTTTGTGGTCAAACAGCTCTCAATTTCAGAAAGTTCTTCCTATTCTTTAGGCAAAAAATCTCCTTTCTTGTAATTTGAATCCTGTGCTTTGAGGACTTTATGACAGTCCTACTTCCGAATTCTCTCTGGAAATCAAAGTGACTAAACTAAAGATGTTGTACCAAACCACAGGTGGATTGACTAAAAAAAAGAGGAAGCCACAACCTTGAATTTGCAGGACCTGAACAGGATTGGTGATGTTAGGACTTTCCAAAATCATAATTCATCAGGTTGCCGTTACTTTGAATCAACTGGAAAAACAGTCACATCTCTTCAAACCACACCATATATCTGTTTGCCTAGCTAGCCTAGGATCTTCTACTCCATGAGTGGTCACACTTCAGGCTTTATGGGTCTACTTTGTGTTTTTACTAAATTAAAGGTAAACATCTCCCTTCCTCAAAAGCCATTCTAGACACACAGAATGTCGTCACCTTCCCTACTGAAGCAGTACCTATTTTTCTGCTTGCAATTTCTTGCTTTTGAACTGCTAGGGCCAGTGATGGCAAATCTTGGCATTCTAGCTATTCTTGAACTTCAATCCCCAGAAGCCCTGATCAGCAGGCGTGCTGACTTTGGCTTATGGTAAGGGAAGTCCAAGAACACCTGGAGTGCCAAGGTTCGCCATCACTGTGCTAGGCTGACAGGAACTGGGATAGACGATAGACACTTACTCCATCATACAGCCCTCGGGTCTCTGGTCATCAAGCTCAGAGTCTTAACCACTAAGCCGCTGTGGCCTCTCTTTTTACTAAATTAGGGACAGGGAAAATAGGGCCCATTTTCAGTCCCTTTCAGTTCTGTTCTTTCATAGGCAGACATTGTCCTGCTTTTGCATTCCTCTGCCTCTTAGGAGCATTGCATCCGAATTATCCACGCGCATATGTGTCTGGTGGCAAAATTATGCTCTTCACATTCACACGTGAGGTGTGTGTCCCCCCTCCCGCCCCCCATCTGCCAAATTCAGAGACGCGCCTAACTGTTAAGATTATTGCACGTTCAATTCAAGAGGTGTGAATCAGGTCATTTTGCAAGGTGAAAACTTCAATGTTCACTAGGTTTTCCAGGGAGCGGTAGAGAGACAGCTTGTCTCAGCCTGGATGGCTGGGGCGTAGGCGGGCATATGTGTGGGGGGAAAGCTCGAAGAGCAGGTAATCCCTCAACGAATAAAGCTGAATGTACTGTTCTACGCTCCGTGTTTTGCTCCTTAGTGAATGCATACTGCTCCTTCTTCTCACACATCCACCTGTGGGCTTGTTGTTCTGCAAAAAAATAGAACTGCATCAAGGTTAATCCTAACGGCTAAATTATGCAAATTCAAATTAAAAATATTTTCTTAATAGGAGATGCATAAATTATTCCCAGAAGGCCCAGGCGTAACAATAAATTTCATGCTCCTGGAAATTAACATGGCCCGTTTTTAGTACCTTGCTGTTCCATGACAAAGGATGCATTATTCATTTTCATCATTACAAAAGATGCTGTCCTCCTTTCTAGTTTCTTTAAGAAAGGACGTTTGGGCTATGAGGTTTGGGCTTCCCAGGGGTTGTAGGAGATAGCAGAGCTTATTTGGAGGGTTGTAGGCAGGAAAGGGAGGTGGTCCTCAGAAACCTCTCTTGTGGGATGGTAGAGAAATCCCAAGCTGTTGTTCTTGGTCTTTTGGAACTTTATCAGGAGAATTAGCCACAAGGTGGCTAACTTGAATGGAGGGAAGTTTTGGATCATCTAACCTTCAAACAGGACTGCAGTGGCTCAAATGGTTAAGACACTGACTGGGAGGTGGAAGGTCAGCAGTTCAAAACCCGAGTACGCTGTACTACAGGATGGAATGAGCACCCAACCTTGCAAGAAATTGCAAGTAGATAAATTGGGACCACTTTGGTGGGAAGGGAAACAGCGTTCCGTGTACCTCGGTGTCTAGGCATGCCTGCCACATGCCCAGTGATGGGCAGCAAAAGGTTCACACACACCTGGGAGGGGGAAAGCAAAATTTGGTGGCCTTTGGGCAGGGGGGTGGCGAAATTGGGTGACCACGCCCACCTCCCTGACCTGCCCCATCAGGTTTTGCCCCTGCAAGTGGTTCAAGGTCTCCCTTGCTCAAAAGCCAATCATATCCTAGGGTGCAGTGCTCATCTCCATTTACAGCCAAAGAGCCAGTGTTTGCAGATGTATACATGGCCATATGGCAGGCATGACTAGATCGCCCATGACGTAGGCTCCGCCCATGACATAGGCTCCGCCCACTGTGTGGTAGCAAAAAAATTTGCTGGCCACCGCTGCACATGCCCACAGAAACATCTGCAACATGCTTTCAAACAGGTCAAACTAGACATTACAGGCAGCGGTCTGGCAGAAAAGGACCCACCTCCAGTGATATTGCCAAGACATCCTATTGGACCACTTCTTGTATGAGATTTTAGCCCTGAGGCCTGAGGAAATGGGAAGCTGCTACATTTGGTGACGTTTGCACACAAGCTAAGCTCAGAGGATATTTCCCTTAAAACATAGCCCACTTCCAGGAAGTGACTAATACTCATTCAAAAAGTGGAGTGGAGATGGATAGGAAAAAGTGACCTTTGATAAGTTAATTATTTCTGGAGAGGGGAGAGAGAATATGCTTGCATCAGAGTTTAGTAGACCAGCATGCTTGGGACTGCAGGGCTAACCAAACTAATCTGAATTCCCGGCTTTCCTGTGGAGGCAGGGAAATGTCAAAGCGGGCCTTTTCCGTCACTTATTCAACGGATCTTCCTGGGAAAGGAACATCGTTTTATAAACAACTTTAATGTGCCCTTTGAGGTAGGGGGGAGAGAAATGTGTAAAATTTGTGTAAAATTTCACTGTTTGGTTTCTGTTTCTCTACCCCAGGAATGCTCGACAAGTGGCCCATGGGCCGGATGCGACCTGTGGCACCATTTCATTTGGATCACCACCACGTCAACAACACCAGGAAGTGCCATGTGGTGGAGGAAGAGCAAAATGGCCATCCGGCCCCCGAAGCTGTCTGAGGGAGCGTGACCCGTCTTAAAAAGGTTGAAAACTCTTGCTCAAGGCACTAAGACGCTGACTGGGAGGTGGAAGGGCAGCAGTTCGATTCCTGAGTACTGCAGGACGGAATGAGCTCCCGTCTCTGTCCCAGATACTGCCAACCTAGCAGTCCGAAAGCAAGAAATTGCAAGTAGATAAATAGGGACCACTTCGGTGGGAAGGTAACAGCATTCCATGCGCTCCGGTGTGTAGTCCTGCCTGCCACATGACCATGGAAACGTCTGCAAAAGCAGACAGCGCTGGCTCTTCGGCTTAGAAACAGAGATGAGCACTGACCCCTAGAGTCGGATACGACTGGCTTTCGAGCAAGGGAAACCTTTACCTTTACCCCAACTCAAGGCTGGTTGTGGTAAAAGGACTTCAGACAGTATTGCTTCTCTGTTTCCTCCCTCCACATTCGATGTGTTAATGTCAAAATTTATCTTTGAAGGAGTGCAGCGGGGAAAACCCATCTTACCACGTTTTTGTATGTGCTTAGCGATTCCTGCATTTAATCAGATCAAGGAAGTGTTTTGCCTGAGAAACTCTGTAGTAATATGGGTCTAACGTGATCAAAGAGCATCTTATATGCTACATCCACCGGGGGGGGGGGGGAATCTGTCACGGTAGTTAAATTCTCACCTGGCCAGAAAATGGAGACGGCTTCAGTTTACATAATGAAAGTGAGACGCATATAAATCTATAGGTGAGACGCATGCAGATGAAGGCAGGTGCCGACAGAGAACAACACACTGTGTGAATGTGGATACAGAATCCAGCTCATTTGCTGGTCTAACTACTACTTCATTCATTCATTCATTCATTCATTCATTCATTCATTTATAATTCACATTTATATACTTCCAGAAACGTGTACTGGTGAGGATTTAATTTTGGCCATCGACAAAGGCAAAAAAGTGCCTTCAGTTTGACAGTTCAAAGTTTGATCTGGACACACATAAAAAGAAGATGTCTTGATTAGGAAGTGGGTCTGTCACCTCTTGCGATCAAGTTATCATTTTTATACCAGGTTTATTGACCTGTTGGTGGCAAGAACTTTTGAGTCACTTCAGAAAGGAAACAGCAGCAATGAAATGCTCACTGGTAGGTTTGAGGTTGTCTAAGAAGTTAGGGCAAAGCCCTTGAACTTTACTCATACTTGTGGCTCTCCTTTTGGGCAGCTGGCTCTGCCCCTCTGCCAGCGACCTTGCCTGACCATGTGTTGCCCCTTTCCCCTTTGACCTCTCCCCCCCTCAGTTTCCTTGGGGAAACAGCGTGTGCAGTGATGCCAATGGGTTTGGATGCCTCATGCATTGGTTGGCCTTTGCGCCTTCTCTCTGCTTGACCTTGGGAAGATCTTTCCACAAAGAGAACCTGCCTGCTGACCTGTCTTACAAACACTTGTATTGTCTCTCTCCTTTTCAAAGGACATGGTGTATATCAATACTTGTCTTCAGAGCTGTTGGTTAGATTGGCTACTGACCTCTGGTGGAAACTAGACCAAAAGTTACAGAATAAAAAAATATATAGCATTTTTTGTTGTTCAGTCGCACAGTCGATTCCGACCCTTTGCGACCCCATGGACCACTGTCCACCAGGCACCTCTGTCCTCCACCATCCTCCTCTGTCCTCCACCATCCTCCTCAACATAGCCCCACTTTAAAAGTCATGCAATTTCTTCTTCTTTCAGGAGCTTTGTCAGACAAGACATATATCAGGTGCAGCTGTTTGTTCTGTGCTTGAATAAATGGAAGTGAGAGACAATGAAGGTCCATCAACTTCTTCTAGAGCTACAGATTACATGAAAATTCAGTCTCATACATATACACAACTTATTCGGAGACTTTCTTCTGAAGGAAATTTGAATTGTATATGCTCCCGCCAATCTAATCCTCAAAATGGCTCACAAATTCAGCACTTAGGATAGTTGCTCTCCTCCTCTTCCTCCAAATGGTGGCAGTGGCTGACAGAAAGAAATTTGGGAATAACTTAGAATATTAAATTTATTTTTATTTTATTTATTTATTTATTTACATTTTTATGCCGCCCTTCTCGCTGGGGCGACCCAGGGCAGTTTACAACATAATAAAAGCATAATAAAACCCAACCCAAATCCATTGTTAAAAACTTCAAAATTACAATTTTAAAATTTAAAAAGTTTTTAAAATTTATAAAAATCCACAGGTCCCAATAATAATTTAAAAAAGGTAAAAACTTAAAAACAAAAGATTAAAAAGATTAAAAGACCAGGGGGAGAGGGAGCTCAAACAAACCAGTGAGGTGGGATCATGGTACCGCCAGGACTCCATACCTGTCCCGCCAGCCATGTTTTTAGGTTCTTCCTAAAAGACAGCAAGTCCATCTGAAGACATAGCTCAGTTGGTAGGAGGTTCCATAGGGCTGGAGCTATTAAAAGTTAAGTTTCACGTAAATGACAATATAATTGTAAATGTTAGTCTTCTTTTGGTAATGTATATACTGTATATTTCCCTCCACAATCACTATATATGTAACTATGTTTACTGAGCTATGTAACTATATTTTTTCAAGTTTTTGAAAGTGATAACAAGTTTATGTAGTTCACCTCGAAAGATGATACTGTAGTAAGAATTTTATCAATAAAAAAGTTTCCTCCAAAAAGTTTCCTCCTCCTTCTTCTTCTTCACCACAAAGGTGCTCCCCCAGGTGAGGAAATGTTACCCTTTGTCTTGGCACATTATTTGTTCACCTAGGATTCTTGCATTCAACATACTGTACTTGGGTGGCTGTTTGATCATTAAAAGGTAAACACAGGCTTAATTGGCAAGTCTGTAGAGCAGAGGATCCCAAACTATAGCCTGCAGGCTGGTTGTGGCCCCCAACGCCATCCTATGTGGTCCATCACTGCTTCTGCCACACCAAGAAGGTGGAAGTAGGCACATTTACATCATCTGTAAAATACACCTGTGCTGGTGTAAATGCAGAAGTGGGTGTATTTATGTGAGCCGTAAATGTGCCTGCTTCCACTTCCAGGGGGCCATGGTCTGGCCTGCAATGCTGTCCGGGGCCATGGTCAGGCCCATGACAGAAAAAGCTTGACCACCCCTGATGTAGAGGTTCCTGTCTATGAGGAATTTCCATTGAGAAAGAGAGAGAAAATGGGACAATAGGAGGGTAAGTCTCATCTTAACATCTTGTGTGATTGAAAGTAACTGTTCAGAGCTTCTAGATAACTTTGGTACTGTGAGGAGGGGAAGGACGTATCTCAGCTCATCAATGGCTCACAAATTCAGGTTGGCCATTGCTGAAGTGTGCCCTGTTATAGAGGCTTCGGACATGCCACATTGAATAGAAGTTCACAATGTTTTTTGATCAGCTTTAATGAGTCATTAAGACCTACGTTGCACATGTGCACCATTCTTTTGAATAACTGACTTCAGGTTCATTTCCAAAGTTGTTTAGACTCTACTAGGGATGGGACTTTTGGATTTTCAAGACCACAAATATTGTACAGTCAAACCTCGCATAGCGAGTGTTTCGCTTAGTGAAAAACTCACATAACGAGCAAGTTTTTCACTAAGCAGTCTGACTTACATAACAAATTTTTCACTATGCTAGTTGGACTTTTCCCTATGGAAAAACTCGCATAACGAGTGTTTCTATGGGGAAAACTCGCATAACGAATTTTTTTCGCTATGCGAGTTTTCCCTATGGAAAAACTCGTTATGCAAGTTTTTCCATAGGGAAAAGTCCAACTCGCATAGCGAAAAATTCGTTATGCGAGTCAGACTCGCATAGCGAATTTTTCACATAGCAAGCAACCTTGCAGAATGAATTAAATTCGTTATGCGAGGTATGACTGTAGTTCTTCATTTGTAGAGTTCTGCTACCTCTTTGGCTCTAAACAGAGAGGAGCACTGAACCCTAGAGTTGGATACGACTGGCTTTCGAGCAAGGGTGACTTTTACCTTACCTACCTTGCAGGACTCAGACATATTCCTCAGTGTGATGCACCTGAGAGAACGGCCTAAATTAGAAGGTTTTGAGGTATAGCTAGGCCTAGCTCTGCTTATACCGGGACAGAAACAAAAGCATAGGCACAGCAAGGCCTAGTTAAGCTAGTCTCTTCTCCCAGCCACATCACACTGTGGTACTTGCAAGGTTAGATACAACTCCCAGAATGGAGAATTAAGATATTCATGGTCCAGAAAATCTGAAAATCACATCCCTAGTCTCTACTCATGTATCCCATTTTAACTGCCCGTGTGTTGACCAGAGAACTAATGAACCAAGATCCTAAGAAACAAGTGACCCATAACTGTTCAAGCACTCTTCCTCCTGGGAAGCAGCTTTCAAAAGCTAGCTAATGATTTAAAGGATATGCAGCCTCTCCACACCCATGAAATGTTCAGCAGTGTTGGGTTCTGCTAAAGATGCCTGAAATGCAAAAGCTTTTCCGTATTCTAGCCAGATAGTTTCTGCAAAACGACAGTTAAGGACTCTGCAACCCGGGAGCCCCTGGGTCCTGAATTATTCAATAACATGCCTCCTAAGCCCTTTTGAAAGAGATACTTTGGTACACACACACCCTGTCTTTTTGGGGAATGGGCAGAAAATTGGTTCATTGTATAAACCCCTCCTTTCAATTTACATCAGCAAAGTTAAAAATCTTAATTGCCTTATGAAGACTTGAAGAGTAGAGTGGTTCACTGAACCAAAAGATAACGGACTTAGTTGCTGATCAACAGAGATAAGAGGAGGTAACCTCTAAATCTTGTAGGCTTTGGTTCCCATTTAGAGTTGGGTTTAATTGCCAATTTGTACTTAGGTTGTAAAGAAAGCTGTCTTTCTGAGTTTTCCTGTGCTTCTTCTTTTAGAAAGAGATTGAGTGTACTGTACACTGTTTCTGCCAAAAGAATCATAGTGTGAATGAACACAATAGCTCAGTACCAAAGGACATGTGTGGGGTTAATCTGGGAAGTTTTGAAGGGGGGGGGGTGAGTTAAGAGGACTAAGAAAGAAACCCCTGTCCAAATTCTCAGACGATTATCTCAGTTTACTAGATTGTACAAGATTAGAGGACATCAGGATTAAAGCAAATCTACCGTGAAATATGTATTCCCCACTGTTACAATATTTTTTCCTCTGGGAATGCAATCTTGGAGCATGTCCAGACACCCCATTGTTGGGTCACTAAAGGAAGGGAGAGCTAAATTACATTTAGCCCATTTCCCCATCCAAATAACTTAAGCAACCCTAAGTGTGGACAAGTGAAACAGTTTTCCTGCTCTTCTGTAGTGAGGCAGGAAAAGTGTAATTGTTTTCTCCCTCCCCTTGCCAATCATTATAGTGTTGGATCAGCAAGGAAAGGGGGAATATATATTTTTCTATTTTCTCCTTTGATTACCAATGAAAGCCATGGCTGACATCAGACAGTGGAAAGTGAAAGAACTCAAAAGATTCAAATACAGTAAAACACCGGATAACGATTGGATCGGATAACGCTAAAATCACATAATATTGGGGAATTTGAGGCAAACATTTGGATCGGATAACATTATATTAACCATTATGTTAACCATTATGTTAATGTTATCCGATCCATCAGATAACCTTTGCCTCAAATTCCCTGAGGTGTGGCTGTGACTCACCAGTTTCTCTTGGGAGAAAGGGAGGAGCTGCCTGCTCTGAAGCTTGCCACATTTGAATAACAAATGCTTGCAAAACCAGTCTGACTAGTTTAGCAAAGCAAAGGCTTAGGACCCTTTCTCCAGTGTAACCCAGAACACTTTGCAGAAAAATAATTGCAAAGAGGCAATTTGACCCAATTACCTTTATGAAGTTTCCCCTTTAAATTCTAAACAGCCTGAAACCAAGATTGTAGCTCCGCAAGCCTCATGCATTGTCAATGGAAAACAAGCAGAGACTGAAACCTTTCACCTACAAAGCAATTAAGCTTTTCACACCCTGCAAAGCCCTGAGGGAACTTCCTTTATTACAGCAATGGTAGGTGGGCTGATTCTAAAGGAAAATATTTTCCTAGCTTCTGTTCAGATCTTTTAAAACAGCACTTTATAAAATTTTCAAAAATTTAAAAATGCTGTATGGCTTTGTTCCCCTAAAGTCAGGGTGGTCTAGCATGTTTTTGTAATGTATTTACCCTTTAGACAATTATTTCTTAAAGTTCTTTAAGTTCCCAGCATGTTTCCTTGACTTTCCCTTGAAGCCTCTGTTACTTATCCCTATGGAGTTAACATTATCTGATCCACCTGAATAGGATTTTAATGTTATCTGGTGCATGCATCGGATATGGCTAAAAATCGGATAATGTTAAGACTTGTGGAACCAAGTCTTAATGTTATCCGAGGTATTACTGTGCTTTCAGGTTGACTGAAAGAAACTCCCCCCAAAATAAACTGAAATTGAAACAGGAATCACCTGAAAGTCCCTGAAATGAAAGGAATACGGGTTATGTAAATACCTTCTGTGACTTGAAAAAGAGTGCTTCATTCTACCTCAAACCCAAAGCAGCGTTCCATCTGCAGAAGAGCAGGTTTTGATAATTTAATAAATGGCTTAATTGGTTCTCCTCCACCTATTATTTAGAAGGATGGATATATTTTTATCACTGGCCCTCTTAATTATATCAACATGTCTACATTTTCAGATTTTATGCTGGA
Source organism: Furcifer pardalis (assembly GCA_030440675.1). Taxonomy (NCBI): domain Eukaryota; kingdom Metazoa; phylum Chordata; class Lepidosauria; order Squamata; family Chamaeleonidae; genus Furcifer; species Furcifer pardalis. The sequence continues at coordinate 108,579,468 of CP126892.1, read as the reverse complement.
GTTCCCCTCCCCGTGCCCCAAATGTGTTGCATGTACCACATAACGGCATTCCCTTAGCATCAATAATTTCCCACTCAGAGCAGCCTCTTTAAACAAGCTTCGGCACCCCCGGGAAGGAAATGAAATATAAAAATGGGATGTTGAAAGTGTTGGTCTACGCGGTGAAAGAAAGAGTACGCCATGGGTTTTAGAAGTGGCGAAGAAAAAGAAACACAAGCCACAGGAAAAGAAGAAAGTCCCCTGAATTAGCTCCACTCATTATTTGTCTGTTTCATGGGTTCACATTCCTGGCACTTTGCTGGGACAGAAAATAAAAAATAAATGGCAGTCATTCCCCAAGACATCGGCAGCAGGTTTTCTGACTGGATGCCTCATCCAGGTTGACTGGTAACTGACAAACACACAGAGACACAGTACTGCTGTGGGCATGTTACCTTTAAAAGCATATTTAAAGGGTGTTTTTCCCCCTTTAGAAAAAGATTTCATTCCTTGCTAGCAACTTATTTAAGAAGGGAGTATCAAGGCCAGGAAAAGGAAAAACAGGACACCTTAATAGAAGAATATAATTCATACTTTCTTCACCTGATACGGCAGCTAGATATTGTCGTTGGCCCTAAATATGGTAATATATATTTAAAAAAATTAATTCAATTCAATTTATTTACAGTCCATGACCAGCATAACACACAAAAACATAAACACCACATTCTAAACTAGACTGAATTGAATTGAATTGATATATATTTTAAAAAATTTAGCCAGTCAAAATTGAAATTTATTTATTTATTTACATTTCTATACTGCCCTTCTCACCGGGGCAACCCAGGGCGGTGTACAACATCTTAAAAGCATAATAAAACCCAACCCAAACCCATTGTTAAAAAACTTCAAAATTACAATTATAAAATTTAAAAAGTTTTTAAAATTTGCAAACATCCACAGGTCCCAATAATCATTTAAAAAGTTAAAAACTCCAAAACACAAGATTAAAAAGATTAAAAGACCAGGGGGGAGAGGGAGCTCAAACAAGCCAACGAGCTGGGGTCATGGTACCGCCAGGACCCCATACCTGTCCCGCCATATTTTTCGTATGGAGAAAAACAGGATCTCTAAGGTAGCAATAAGACGGACCCCTCCTAATACCAAACAACAATGAAGATGCCTTCAAAATACATGGCGAAGACCTCTCATGGCAGATTTAAAGACCCTGAACATGAGATGGGAGGATGCTGAAGTACTAGCCCAAGACCGAAAACCAGTGGACATCTCTTGCTGCCTGATAGGATGGGAAGATTTAAGTCTAAGCAAGTCCAGTCACAATTCAACATTAGTTTTCTTCGAAAATTGGAAGGATGTTTTCGCAGAATTAGGATTATTTCAGAGTCAGGGGAAGTACATGTTGATGAGCCTACCAAATGTTAAAAATTGTCATTATAATGCCAAGATAGGAGGAACCATTACTGTGATCCAAGACTCCCCTCTGCCTAATAGTAGGGCCAGTTCTGGTGAAAGTAATACTCTACAACTGATAGCAACCATCACAGAAAGATTATTTGTACATCTCCCAGACAATTTATGACGGCTTTTATTATAAAGTTTTTGAAGTCATGGTTCAGCAGTCACATCTGGGGCTTTTAAAAGAAGGAAAACATTGTTGAGATTTTTGGTTTGTTTGTTTGTGGCTGGCTGAAGGATGTTGATCTGGACAAAGTAGGAAACAGTACACATCAGATAGAGGGTGATGTGAAATATTTAAGTGTGTAATTGTTTATTCCAGCTATTATCGAGCTCCATCTGGTGGCAAGAACTGATAATATGCCGATGGTTCTACGATGTCTACTCTAATTTAATTTCACAGAATTGTTCATTTCCAAAGAATGGATTTGGTATTCATGGGGAAATGAGGGGAAATATCCGAGTGGCAACCAATAGAAAAAGTAATTATTGAAAATGAGTCCCTAAAGTTGCCATCAAGGTCAAGGTCAAGGTCAAAGTCACTGTTTCTCGAAAGCCTGTCGTATCCGACTCTAGGGTATGGTGCTTATCTTCTTTACAGCCAAAGAGTCAGTACTGTCTGTGTCTGCAGACATTTCCATGGTCATGTGGCAAGCATGACTAGATGCCAAAACACACAGAATGCTGTTACCTTTCCTGTCAAAGTGGTACCTATTTATCTACTTGCAATTTTTGCTTTTGAATTACTGGGTTTGCAGGAGCTGGGACAGACATTGTGCGCTCACTCCGTCATTGCAGCACTCAGATCTGGAATTGCCGACCTGCTGACCTTCCAGTCTTCAAGCTCAGGTCTTAACCGCTAAGTCACTGCGGCCTCTTTGGACTCTTAACTCATCACCATATATGTAATGCCAAGACAATTCTGTTGTTTCCTCTATCTACTAGCCATTGCTCCTTTGCAAAGAACAAAGCTTCAAACGAAAAGAACTGAAGATCAAACAAGGTTCTTAAGTCATTATATTGATTTTCACAAAGTTTGCAACTCTTGACTCTTCATCTTCATGGATAAATGATGGCCATGTCGTCTCACTCTTAGGTCTCAGGAAGTGGACATGATCCACGAAATCTCACATTAAAACTATAGCCACAATGTTTTTGCCTTTATTTTTTTCTCCCATTTTTGTTTTGTTTTATTTCTTGTCTGAAAAACATGGGGAAAAGGGAACTAGGAAAACACGTGACAAGGACTGAACATGCTCAATGTCTCCTTCTTGAAGGGAGCAAAGGAAAATGGAGGCGGTGTGGGACAGAATGGAGTATCCTAGAAAAGGGCATGTTTGCCTGCCTAGCATCCTAAATTGGTGCCTTCCACACTGCGACACATTCCAGTTCTTTAGGATTACTAAAACTGAATAGTGGTTTCCTAAGATAATAATAATAATTTTGTGTCAAAAAATTATTCGGGGTTAAAAGGAGTTTTGCGGAAGAAACTCCACTCAGGGGACGCCCAAATGAGGCTCCTTTCATGTCCCCAAGAGCTGGGACAGAGACAGGCACTCAATCCATCATGCAGTACCCAGGTCTCCAACTACCGACTTGCTGGCCTTCCAGCTAACAAGGCAAGCTTCCTGTCCACTGAGCCAATGCAGCCCATGTTTCCTAAGATATGAATATTATTGTATGCAGCAGGGATTCTCAACCTGTGGCCCATTTTATGTGCCACTCCCCCCCCCACTGCCTCTACAACTTCAGAAAGTGTCATGTGATGGATTAAGGGCAAAATGGCCACCCTGCCCCCCAAATTGTCTGAGGGAGCGTGACCTGCCCCCCTCCCGGTTTTAAAAGGTTGAGAACTCTTGTTATACAGTCTTAGAGCAAAGAGATGTTCTAGTGGCCAGACATTTCTAAGGCAACTGCAGGAAGGTGAATGAACGAATTGCACACAGTTTAATTCGACATTTTCCACATTGTTCAGCCCACTGAATGACTTGTCAATTTGCTTTTTGTTGCAAAGAAGAACTAGGAATGAATAAGAAGGCAATGTTTTACTAACAGTTTTACTCACTGTGAGTTTGAGGTTCATGTTACCATAGCAGTGCTCTTCCCAATGTTATGGGTTTCTTTACCCCCACAAGCTCTTCTAAGCACCAATGCTAGTGGGAGACTTCAGCTTATGTGCCAGTTTTGACGCAGTCCATAACCTAAAAGCAACTGGATGTAACGAAGATCTTGTTGTTACAGCAACTTGTTGGCAGTGGAAGAGAGCACAGTGCTAACGTCGATGTCTGATTCTTTCATGTGTGGATGCAAATCTATATGAATCCCCGATTCCTTACAGAGCTGCAGCAAGGTATCAATATTGCTCTGGGACAAACGAAGATACCTGTGCAAAGAAAATAGGAGGGGAAGAGAGTTTAGGTCATTGTTAGTAACTAGGACAAGAATGAAAACCTACCAGTGCTGGCCAACCGTGGCACTCCAGGTGTTCTTGAACTTCTATTCCCAGAAGCCCTGATCAGCTGATGTGCTGACTTGGGCTTCTGGGAATTAAAGTCCAAGGGCATCTGGAGTGCCAAGATTGGCCACTACTGGGCCATATACTACAAGGTTTTTATTGCTCCAAGCTCTTTTTAGTAGCCAAGATGTAGGTGGCACAAGTGGATGACGGAGAAAACAAAGAGCAACCACGACCAAGAACAGGGGAACAGGGCAGGTGAGAAAGAGAAGATTGATGGATTCAAGCAACTTTGAGGCAGAGTAAGGCAGAGAGCAGCAAAAATTCCAACAGCATGGAGAGGAGTCCTAAAGGATTTTGGTGGGCCTCTCTAGGAATTTTTTTTTTTTTGGGGGGGGGAGTATCACCTTGCAGGAAAACAAAAGCTAACATGAAAAAACCTGAAAGCCTGTGGAATATTTGGGCTGGGGGGGAGGTCATTGAGGGGAATGGAAACACCACAATCTCCATGGACAAGTACATGGATTGGTTTGTTTGTTTCTTGGCATGAATCCTTACAGTCTGGCCCTGTTATCCTGCTATGGTAATATAGCAGACCATACCGCCAGTGACTCAACCCAAGTCTCAGGTGGTGGTTAACTAACCTGACAACGCTAAGAAATAATGGCCTTGGGTGACAAAGTCCACAGGGAAGGGTGATGGTCCCCAAGTGGATTAAATCCCAATTGAATCCATCTTGATGGAGGGCAGCAGCTTCATCCACCCTGGCCTGAGGATGATGAAGAGGACTTTGTGAGCCAAAAGGGCTCAGGACCAGAAAGTGACTCGCGGAACTGAATCAGTGGTACGGATGTCATGTTGCAATGCAGAAGGCAGATGAGAGGCCATTGTATTATATTCTCAGGACCATCATCTTCATGGCTGACCGTCATGATGATCACCAATATTCAGATTTGGATATGGAAGAAGAAGAGGAAGAGGAAGAGGAAGAAGAAATCATCCCTGAATTCTTATGAAATAGAAACATTCTTTTGAAAAAATATAACCCAACAAGGAATCGTGTCCCAAAGGAGCCCAAATGCGTAATGAGCATACTCAGGCACCGTGAAATGCAGATTGACAGAGATTGGGAATGGAATGGAATGCAAAGCAGAAACCCATTTGCATTGCAACATGTTGGTTTTCTTGTGCTTGCTTTCCCCTGACCTGCAGCTCAAAATTTCCTCGGGTTTAATCTGAGGCAACGACTCTGGCAGCTTGAATCTCTCTTCTTCAGGTTCCTTCCCCAGGACGTTCTTCTGCTTCTTTTGCAATGGCGGGAACCCAGTGGTCGGGTTGTAGAACGATGAAAGTATGAACCTGTCTCCTCTCGACAACTTTTGCAAAGAAGGGAAGAGCGCGAGGACTTCATGGAATGATAGACCATTCTCCAGGCTCGGTCGGGGGCTGCTTCCCTTCCGGGCATCTCTGTTTGGTGGAACAGAGTTGTTATAAAGGCTGTTTCTTGGAGCATTGGCGTTTCTGGCGGAGATGGTCTGCGTGGGAATATCTGTTCCACTGAAAGGTGTTTGATCCTTCGAAAGTTTCCGATCTGGAACACAACCGCAACAACATACCAAGTGTTAGGAAAAATAAATTTCTCACTTCCTTGTATTCCCCCTTCACACTGAAAGTGAAGGCTCAATCACTGGAAAGACTTCCAAGAAAATAAGTTTAAGACCTGGTTACCTTTCCAAATCAAACATGTTGCAGAATGCAATTTACCCACTGAATTTGAGACCCTTAATATGCTGAGCGATATCAAAACTATCTCTCTAGACACAACTAAAAATCTAGATCAGGAGTTCTCAACCTATGGTGTGTGGGCTAGATCTGGCCCTGCCCTGCCGCTAGAATCAGCCATGGACTCATTTAAATGAGTCCACAGCCATCATAAATACATTTATGGCAAGGGAGCCACCAGTCTGGCCCGCTTAGCTGTCTGAGGAAGTGTGGTCCAGCCGGCAGCTGAAAAAGATTGAGAACCCCTGAACTAGATGAACAGAAAGGGGTGTCTCAGCAGTTTGAGAACAGATTACTTCCTACCATTACTTATTCTTTTGGTCGGTAGTCGCAGGAAGCTGACGAAATTGGGCAGATGGTCACCAAACTGGCTCCAGGGGATGTCGATGGAGTCTTTGCCAGACTGTGGCCGTGTTTCTGAACTTTGATCTTGACTAGATTCAGCATCGCTGGATGACTAGCAAGGAAAAAAGGAAGAGGATATGGTTCAGTATTTATTTATTTATTTGCATATTAGATTTCCATCATTTTTTCCAAAGTTTGGGTTGCTGATGTAACTTGTTCCAGTTGTACAAACTGTTCTAGGTCACCCTTGCTCAAAAGCCAGCCATATCTGACTCTAGGGTTCAGTCCTCATCTCTGTTTATAACCAAAGAGCCAGCGCTGTCTGCCGACATTTCAGTGGACATGTGGCAGGCATGACTAGACACTGGAGCATACGCAACACTGTTTACCTTCCCACCGAAGTGGTATCTATTTATCTACTTGCAATTTTCTTGCTTTTGGGAAGTGTTGTCTCCATTCCCCTTCAAAAGCCAGGAAGATTTAAGGAGAAAGCTTCCCATTTCTAAGAAACATTAAAGCACACAAACACAGAAAGACAGAAGAGGAACCTGGCGAAAGAGAAACACAAAAGGTATGAGCAAGTGACGATCTCAAGAGCGATCATTTCACAGTTCTTGGAAGCTTGCTCAAGGCCACACAAGAATGCATCCAACCTCTGGCTCCACAGCCAGATACTCAACCCACTGAGCAATCCAGCCAAGGCTGTCATAGAGAAAGAGATTTGGTTATTTCCAGAGATGGAACAAAAGGCTCAGTAGGACTTTGGGACGACCCAGTGAGGCTGTGTTCTTCTGATGTGTAGCAGATGCCTACCCCTTATGAGGGTGCCCTTCAAATGGAGTGGCTTTCAACACCTGAACTTCTCCCCATCCCTCCCTAGCTGTAGGGGCACTTCTCCTTTTCATTGGCATCTGATGGGTAAACATGCTGTTCCATAAAAGAAAGTTTCATTTTCTCTTAAAAGAAAGTTTCCTTTTTCTCTTAAAAGAAAGAGAGAAAATGTTCACAAGGGAAAGCGAGAGACAGATGGCGAACAAGAGACAAATATTCCCCCCCAGGGATTGCCGATCCACTTCTTTAAGTGAAATAACATCTAAGGGTTCAGAGGGTACTGAAGAGTCCTTTCTCCATTTTAAATGGAGAGGATCTGGGTTGCTTCTCAACCATTATTTTCACAGAACACAAGCAACGTTTGGACTCCGTTCAAGAAAAGGATGTGCCGGTTGGTTTTAATTGGCACGTTTTAAAGACTTGCCAAGTCCTCGAGTTGCTTTGAGAGGAAGCTGAAAAAAAGAGACAGCGGATGTTCCAAAACCTCCCCCCGCCCCTAAATATACCAATTCTCCACCTCTGCTCTATTTCCAAGTTCTCAGATCACCCAGCAAAGAGATTTTAAACTTTATTCCAGCTCCTATATAGCTTATGCCAGGTGAGAGAAGTGGATATTGACCTGCGCTTGAAAGGTTGACGATGCCATGTTTGAGAATTACCCAAACACCCTGGACTGTAAGTATGAGCAAAAGGCTTGCGAGTAAAAGTCAAGGTCTCCCTTGACTTTTCTTACTCTAGGGGAGTGGAGCTAATCTCTGTTTACAGCCCAAGAGTAAGTGCTAGCTGCATCTCCAGAAATTTCTGTGGTCATGTGGCAGGCATGACTAGATGCTGGAGCACACAGAATGTTGTTACCTTTCCTACCGAAATGGTACCTACGTTGGCGCTGAGGTGCGATTTCTCAACCATTGTGTCATACTATGGCAGGGGTTCCTAACCTAAGGCCCATGGCCTGGATCTGGCCCATGGCATCACTTAATGTGGCCCCCACCCCTCCAAGGGCATTTGAGAAACAAAATGACCACCCATTTGAAGCTGTTGAGACAAAATGGCCACCCCCAGCATGCAGGCAGGGCAAAATGGTCATCTGGCCCTTGAAGCTGACTGACAGAGCATGACCAGGCCCCTGTCTTGGAAAGTTTGAGAACCCCTGTGAGCAAGCTACAGAATCCCAAATGGGGTGAGAGAGAGAAAGAAGTTTATATTTTTATTTTTCTGATTTATATTGCTGCCCAACTCAGAAGACTCTGGGCGGCTCACAGAGAATAAAATCAATATCACAGTTTAAAAACCAATGAGAACCCCATTAAAACTACTACTAAAAGTTACCCCAACCGCTCTCTGTTTGTGCCCAATCAGCCTTTCCAAACAATGAATCAGTACCTTGTAGTGCAATGCTTTATAGGATGGAGAGGGCGAGGCTTCTGATTGCTTCCGGAGCCACTTCCGCACTTTCCTTTCCTCCTGCTTCCGCAGATTCTCATTCATGATCTTCATGGAGTCAAGGGATCGCCTCATCTTATTCAGCTGAGCAGAAATGAGAGGGGGGAGGAGAGAGGAAGACCATGAATCTCAAGCTGACAACCCAAGAAAGAAAAAGGAAATCCAGTCCTAAATGTGGGTGAACCTCCCCCAAATAAATGGAATATTTTTAATTTTTTAAAATGTATTACTAAAACGATTGAAAAAGAAAATACAATATAGACTACCATATACAATTTCAAATACAATACAAATACTTTTGTGCACCCATCACACTTTCAAATTGTTCACAAAAATCCACATAGTTCAACTCACCTCCTATTTCCAGAAACTACCTGTTTCTTGACCCAGTTTTATACCTTTTCTCTTAACCAATACATGATCCATAAACTCATCCCAAATATATTTAAAATCATTTGTTTGTTTGTTACATTTCTATACTGCCCATTTGGGTGGTATCCCATGTCAGATTAAAATTTATGCCTTGGTTTTAGCTTCATCCAAGATGGAGATTTCAATCCATGGGAGACCCTTTTCTCACATACCAGAGGGATTGGAATGTGTAAACATGCTGGCCTCATGGATTGGAAGAGATGGAGCCTAATAGATGATGGACAAGTTATGCTGTATGGTCATTGGCTTTTAATGAACTTTCTTCTGTAACTTACTTACTCCAGCCAGTGAGTTGAGTGTCTTAACTACTTAACCCACTGCAGTCCCAACTAAAAAGTACACCCAGGTAAAAGAGATGTCACCTTCCATACCTGGAAATCTTCCCGATCATTGGAGATCCTCAAAGCTTTGGCTCTTTTATTATCAAGCCAGTCCATACTTCCGGTGTTGTGCAATCAATTCCAATTCCTTTCTGCAATGATTTCATTACAGAAGATATGAAGCTTCCTCTTATGAGGGGATCGCTCCACAAAGATTTCTTAAGCAGTGGCTGGGCAAGAACATCATTTTACCCAGTACTTTCTTGCATCGCTGTTAAAGCCACCGACCACCCATGATGGAGGGGGAGAGCAACCACGCATCACAAAGATTGTGATGTAACAATCTGACATCATTCCATGACTCCCGGGAACATGATCATGGCAACAAACCTGGAAATATTCAAGGCATTGTGATTCCATTAGAAGATTATACACCTGAATAAGATAACCTAAAGGAGTGCTGTGGCTCAAGTCCTTAAAATGCTGAAATGATGACTGGAAGGTCAGAGCTCAATTCCCGAGTACTGCATGACAGAGTGAGTTCCCGTCTCTGTCCCAGCTCCTGCCAAAGCAAGAAATTGCAAGTAGATAAATAAGGACCACTTTGGTGGAAAGGTAAATAGTGTTCTGTGCACTCTGGTGTTGAGGCATGCCTGCCACATGTCAATGGAAACGTCTGCAGATGCCGACAGGTCTGGTTCTTTGGCTATAAACAGAGATGAGCACTGAATCATAGAGTCAGGTATGACTGACTTTCTAGCAAGGGTGACCCTTACCTTTACCTATATTCAGGGTGAGACAAAAAAGACAATAGAAGTTGTTCAGCTGCTTTTGTGGCCAGACATGTGTCGGGTGAAAAGTACTGTTTCCATTTTCAGAGTGGTGGTAAATTAAACCAATAAATCTCTGGAAATGCTACAAAAATCATTCACCTGTAAACATTTCTCAAAAGGGAGGATGAAAGCTAAAAAAAAAAAATCTTCTTCAAAAAAAAAAGAGTTCAAAACTACTAATCTAAGCTTCCAATGGGTTTTTAGACATCTTAATAGCCCAATGAAACAAGGCAGTTGGACAAGATTCATTTCTACTGGGATCTGGAGCTATCCGTGGTATTGGGTCAAAGTGAGACTTATTGGACAGGGAAGTCAACTAATGGCTGGAAGTTACAGGAGCTGGGCAGAAGGTTGAATGGTGACACCTTTGTCTCTCTCCTTCTCTTAAAAGATTATAGGATGTGCCAGATATAAGCCTTAGGAGACCAGATAAGTTAAAATTGTTGCTAAATGAGGTGCTAACCACTTTGGGCCAGATGAAGGATAGCTAACATCTTTGTTTATGTGCAAGTGGATTCTACATGTCCTTGCTGGGTGAGGGAGTTAAGGAAGTGTAGTCCTGAAAAAGTAACTTTTGCAAAATTTGGATTAGGATTGCAAAAAGGACTCAGTAGGCTTCTTATGTTCTTAGATTTTGCTTGTATGACAAGGAACTTCAAGAAGAAATTTCCAAGTTGTGTGTTGATCCTCACTTGAAAAACCAGAATGGGATGTTCTCTTGGTCGCTGTTAAAAAATCTCTGCAATATGTGAACAAATGCCTCTGTGTACAAGGAACGTCTTTTCTCTTTGGGAACCAAAACCCACAGTGGAGCAAATACAGTAGAATTGGGGGGCTGCAAATAACCCATCAAATGCTGCGGCTTCTTTAAAAAGTTTTTGAACGGAAATAGCTATTGTTGTTTTCTAAGACTGTGTCATTTGCACACAAAAAATAATTCTTGCAAATTTGAAACTGGCAAAAAAATCTTGTAGTTGAACGTATTTTGTTTTTGTTTTTTTCAGTTTTGTGTTTTGATTTATGGCAACAGGATTGATGAGGATTTGCAGCCGCACTCTGGACTCTAACCTCTAGAACAGGGGTGCCCAAACTGTGGCATGTGGGCCAGATCTGGCCTGTGGCATCTAATTATCTGGCCCTCGCCGCCTCCGGAAGTGGAAGTAAAACACACCCACGCATGTGCAAAATGCTGTCATAAAGCACCTGCAGCTATCATAAATGTGTTTATGACAGCCATGGTGTATTTACAGCAGCATTTTGTGCATGCATGCATGCATTTTACTTCCACTTCCGGTGGGAGGAACCATGTGACCGGCCTGCTCAACCACATGACCTTGCTCTAGAACCGTAGTTCCCAGGATGGAGCCCATGCCCTACAAGGGGGACTTCAATTCCCAGAAGCCTAAGTCAGCCCATTGGGCTGATCAGTACTTTGGGGAATTGACTTAGGCTTCTGGGAATTGAAGTCCAACAACCAAAGGTCAGGAAACACTGGTATAGAAGCTTCTGCAAGTCTTCTCCAACCCAGTTTCCTCAGGGTGTATTCCCAGTTTCCCCACCATGGGATAGTCCATCAAGAGTTTTGAAAACCTGGGCCACTATGTCTGGAATTGATTCTTCCCTTTCTTTCATTGTTTATATCTTGTTTCTTTTCTCAGCAATAAAGGGGTGACGTTGGAAAATGCGCTGAGATTCACAGCTACATTGTCACAGACAATTACTTCAGGATCACTCCCGCGTGGCTGTTTTAGACATGTTACCGACAATTTCCTTTCACGATCACAAATAAAAATACGTAGGCCCCTTCATAAATTTCGCTTTCAATTAATTAGAGCACTCCCGTGACTGATTGAGCTTGGTATGAAGGAGCTTAAATGGAAGTGGAGGAAAGCAAAGAATGGGTGAAAAGAGAGGATTATGGACTCTACCTCTTTGCATTTTTCCTTAATAATTTCTAAGAAAGGGATATATGGCCTGAGGATTATTCTTGCTTAGTCCAAGCTGGAAGAGATGAAGGGCAAAATGGTGTTGTTCATGTAGTTGCTAGCCATAGTTAACCAATTGCTGAAGGGTGATTGAACTCTTATGAACTTCCTATTCATATAATGGGTATACTCTAGTTCAGTGATGGCAAACATTGGAAGTCCAGCTGTTCTTGAACCTCAATTCCCAGAAGCCCTTATCAACACTCCTGCTGCTTGGGGCTTCTGGGAATTGATGTTCAAGAATAGCTGGACTGCCAAGGTTTGCCATCACTGCTCTAGTTGAAGATTCCCAGTTGGGTTCAGATCCATTGGTTATCTACAATAAACTAGAAATGTAGAAATGTTGTGCTGGGTGGATAAAGAATAAGAACTGTTTAAGACCATTAAGCAAAGAAAGCTCCAATACTTGGGGCGTATCATGAGGAACAACCTGAAATATAGAATACAGTAAAACACCAGATAACACTAAAACCTGGTTCCACAAGTCTTGGTGTTATCCGATTTTTAGTGTTATCCGATCCATGTTAAAATCCTATGGGATGGATTGGATAACGTTAAAGCTCCATAGAGATACATTGTAACCACACAGGCTTTAGTGGTTGTTATCCGATCCATCCCATAGGACCTTAACGTTATTCGATCCAATTCTCCTCCCCAGATTACTTAACGTTATGCGATTTTAGCGTTATCCGATCCAATCGTTATCCGGTGTTTTACTGTACTCCAACTCGCTCTGCAAGGAAAGATCCCTGGGAAGAGAGGCCCTGGATGTAGATGGGCTTCACGGCTGAAGAACCTGAGAGACTGGTATGTCATGGCCTCGGAAGAATTGTTCTTAGGAGTTAAGAACAGGAAGACCATTGTCATGAATATAGCCAATATTGGAACAGATATGGCACTTGGAGAAGAAGAAACTGTAGAAGAATCAACCCAATGGATCACCCACCAACCTGGCATGCCCTACCTGTCTTTCAGTCACTTTATTGCTAGTTGTGTGTGCGTGTTTTGGGGACAGAATCTTATAATTAAATTTTTTTTAAAGGAAGGGAGGATAAAAAAATAAAACTCAGCAAGAATTCTTAGAACTTGGTTGGAAATTGTCTGCTGCAACTGTCTAACTGAGACAGAAAAAGAGCAGCTTTTTTGATACGACTCCCTGGTGTAGCCTTAAAACTGGCCAGAAGAGAAGAGATTCATTTTCTGGACCCGAATTGATCAAAGACTACCTATTGTGCTTAATTATCTGTGAGGTTTGGAAGGACTAGTTGGCAACTGGGGACTCAGAAGAAGCTTTTTGACCTCCTTTTGTTTTACCTTTAGGACTAAGTGCCAAGAGCTTATATATTGAGAACTACTTCACATATAATCATTTCCCAGATCTCTGCAGACACATTGTGTCTAATTTACTACTTCATGTGTAGTATGTCCAAATGGCAAAATCAGAGCTTGGAGGCATAAGCAGTTGGGTTAAAATACTAAAGTTAAATCATTACAAAGATCTAAGACTTAGCTGATCTTAAAAATACTCAGAAGTTTAATTTGATGGCTAATTCATCTACTGATCCTATGGCCTAAATCCTGTTGCTTAGCATACTAAATTACACTAGAGTAAGCTCATTGAATCCATGAGGATTTGGTGAATAAACTCCTTTGTGAGTTTTGTTGATTGAAATGAGCCTACTCTAACTGTGACTTACTATGCTAAAGTTTGTCATAGTTAGAATCAAACTATTTGGCTCAGTGGAACTTAAAGAGTTGACTCGCTAAATTCCCATTGATTCAATGAGCCTACTCTGGTGTGATTTACTAAGCTAAGCAACAGGATTTTAGCCATAGAATCAGTGGACAATGGATAATAATTAACCAAAAATATGCTGAACTAAACCTGTTAGTCTTCAAGGTGCTGCAGGGTGGGTTTTTAAAAACTAGGATAAAGGTGAGTTAAAGTCTGGCCAGGTTATCCTGATATGGTAATAGAGTAGACCCTACTGCCAGCGACTCAACGTTGAGCGTCAGGCGGCAGTTAACTAACCTGACAACCCCAAGGATTAATAGCCTTGGCAAACTCCTCAGGGAAGGGTAATGCTCCCGAAGTGGATTAAGTCCCACTTGAATCCATCTTGATGGAGGGCAACAGCTTCTTCAATACTGGCTTGGGGCTGAGGAGGACCTTGTGTGCCAAAAGGACTCAGGACCAGAAAGTGACTCGTGGAACTGGATCAGTGGTATGCGTGTCATGCTGCAATGCGGGAGGAAGATGAAGGCCACGTCATTATATTCTCAAGACAGTCTTCATGGCTGATTGCCATGATGATCGCTAATATTTGGAATCAGATACAGCACAACAAGAAGAAGGTGACTTATTCTGAAACAGAGAGAGATGGCTATGTCAGGAAACGACATATTTCCTCATGTTTCCCAAGGCTTGAAGTTGCAGTGTTTTTAGCTAGGCCTCATAGAGAGCCTCATAGAATTCCTTTATCCCTCTCTGTCTCATGGACTCATATCACGAGACAGCCTGTTTTCAGCCTGTGTCCCTGTGTTATCTCTCTAGCTAGCATGTTTTGACTACATACTAGAACACTGATTGTACACATGTGTAAACAATCCATTGTTTTGATAATGTTTCTCTCTGTTACCTGATTGGCCAAGGGTTACCCACCTGACTGCAGAATCTCTATTTTGCAGAGAAGTTAGTTAGTTCGTTTCTGGATTTCAATGGCATAAGACCCTGGCTATGGTGGGACTATTCTTGTTCTTTCACAATGATTACCTAATGTAACTGTGGACTATGTACTGGACTGATTCTTTGTTATGACCTTTTAATCTGCGTTTTTCCATGGACTTTGCTATATGAACCTGAAGAACAAAGCAGCTGTTTCTCTTTGAAGATTGTTGTTCTTTGACTGGGACACACACAAAGACACGCTACCAGATACCTCCCTTGTTTTGCTCTATGCTCAACTGCACTATTGCCTGAGCATAGTAAGACTTCATTTCTAATCAACTTGGCTCTCCCAGAAGAGGTGAGGCAAGAGTTAAAAGTTCCAGTAATGAGCAGGAGGCTCAGGGACTAATAGGGAGGTGCCCTTGTGAATTGGGACGTCCGATGTGTGATAGGCTACATATTTCCCATTTGCTACCAGAAATCATGGGATGAATCTTTGTTCAAGTTGGCATGACACAGTGTTACACCTCTGGAAGCATGCTGGGCTTTACACAACAGTCATCCAGTGTTGTGCAATCGGCAGCACGGTTCACAACAGGATTGCATGGCTGGCGCCATAGTTGTGCTCTCCGCCATGCAGATTGTGATTCATGGTGCATGTTGCTGTTGCACAACTGATTGTGCAGTTCACATCGGGACTGTTGTGTAACATCCCTGTGGATGTTGACTCGATATTACTGTTGTCCTGCCATGACCTTTTCATTCCTTTTGGTAGCTTCGTATTACATGTATGTAAATACACAGCAGGGTTTCAGCCGCTAATGGGATGTTATTCTGTTGTGTGTGAATTCAGTGGTGTCAAATCCCCGTGGATTAATCTCTTAATTATTTCAAAATGTTGATTATCCAGTTTTAACTCTCCCCCATCCTTGACAGCTCCATGTGACTTTTTAGCCAAACTTCTAGTCGCTTCTCTTTTATTCTCCCTTTTCAAAAAACAGGCTTTCATGCTGTCCTGCTGAACGGGATTGTGCTGTGGCCAGCATGTATTTTGGGAGCAAAACTCCAATTTACTTGGTCAGGGTCCTTTCATGGCAGCTTCTGAAGGCTGTGGTTACCATGGGAACAAAAGTTAGTTACCTAAGTGACAACGCTCTTCTGGTGTCATCAGAATCGAAAGTGTTCCAGGAAACACCCTTGAACTCTGTTCATAACAACATTCTTCAGGTGAGGAACACTTAGAGTGAGGAAACATTTGTGTTTTCTCTAGCAAACAAACACTTGGTTTTGCTTCGCGAACATTAGACACCTCTGCACTTTTGTCGAAGAAGTTGTAAAAGAAAAACACCAATCAACGTAGGCAAGTGAGCCTTTGAACTTTTGTTCCAATGGGCTCATCAAGAGATCTGAATAACAGCACAAGCAAGCGAGAGAGAGAACGAGGCACATTGACCTTAATTGAATTATTTGTCCCAACCAAAAATAATCCATTTAATCAATAGGATTGATGCAAGTGTTGACTTGCCATTTAGCCATTGAATCAATGGTTCTGTTGTGGTAGGGGCCAAAAAATCAATTTAGACCTTGACTTCTGTAGTAGTTGTTGGTGAATTATTTGCCCATCAGTTGCAAATGGTAAAGTCTTGTCTCCATTGTGCTTGTGGGCAAATTGGATAAATCTGCACCATCGTTACAGGATTTGAAGTCAGAGATCTAAGGGGCTTCTCAGGGGAAAGACCAAAAGGGCTTTGAATCATGGAAGGGCTTGCTTACCTCCTTTTGAAATGATTGAAGCCATCATTGGCCAGAATCCTGACAAGAGTTAATCCACTGTAAGCAAAACCATATATGTTGCAGCAGTGAAGGAAATCTAATTGACAAGGTGCTGGTTGAGTGACTGCTCAAGAACACCGGTGTATGATCATCATATAACCAGGTGTGGGACTGGCATTAGATGAATTAGTTCCAGTTTACTGCAGGTGACTTCACTTCCTTTGGAGTAAAATTTCAATGGGATTCTTGTCAGTGCATTGCCAGCCCATATTATTCCATTAGGAAGGACTCCTCCTTCTAAGACTGCTACTTCTAGAATCTAAAGTTATCTTACTCCCAGTTAGTTTGGATGTGTTGAGACACTCCGATTTACACACCCATGTGCTAATGTTATGCACTGCTGGTCTTAGCAGTATGTGCTAGAGCAGTGGTTCCCAACAAGGGGTACACAGCCCACTAGTGGACTTCAATTCCCAGAAGCCTCAGTCAGTACATTGGCTGATCAGTGCTTTGGGGAAATGACTTAGGCTTCTGGGAATTGAAGTCCAAAAACCAGCATTTGGGAAACACTGCTCTAGAGTGGTGGGATGATGTGAGATCAGGATTGTTCAGACATGTTGCAAAATGGAACAATCAGGATCAGACACGCTCTCTAGAACAGATGTCCAATCCAACACTGGCAGTTAATTAAAACCACCATGTACTTAAATGATTAACTAATCACAGCATGGTGGCGTTCAACGGAGAACCTTCTCTGCTTGATTTGTTAGAGAAATTCCTAATGTCTGCCTTCAGGGCAGTGTGAGCTTTGCTTCTGCATTGACAGTAGAGAAAACATGAGAGGCTATAGATACACCACTTCCACAAAAAGCCGCTGCTTGATTATAACTTTAGAAATGAGCTCAGACAATGGTTTCAATGAATCTCCATTTTAAAAAAATGCAGTGAGACACCTGATTATGTTGTTCCGTTAAAAGGGGAAAAATCTAACTGGTGGCTTCTGCCATAATTTTAAAAATTGCTTCCTTTTTGGGATATTCTTATTTATTTCCTCCAACTTGCTATCCCGCCCCAATCGGGTAAAAAACCCAACTCTATTCTTCCAAGATAATGTGGAAGACTATACTGCAGCAGTTTGATCTGTGGTACAAATGTTGTGGATATTTTGGACAACATTCTGGAGGTTATGTACGCATGCAGCAAAATACTAGAAACCTGAGATAGTGGATCTATATCATAGGATTTAGATCAGTGTTTCCCAATCTTTGGTTTTTTGGATTTCACTTCCCAAAAGCCTAAGGCAAGTCCTCAAAGCACTCAGTCAATATACTGACTTGAACTTCTGAGAACTGAAGGCCACTGCATTATTATATGGTTCCCAGGACAATCTTCTTGTCTGACCACCACAAGGAGAGCCAATATTCAGAATCAGATGCAACACTTGAAGAAGAAGAAGTAGGATCATAGTTATTTGGCTTTTAAAAATTGAAGATTTTATCAAAACCAAAAATGGATTTCTAGTCCATCTCAGTTAACTGTGAGAGCTTGGTGTGGCCTGTGATGATTGGATGAGTTGACCATCAGACCTGTTGAGCTTGTCCTTCTCAATTAAGAGTCTACTCGTTCGGACTTATGTGGCAAGTGGGGCTAAATCATTCTCAATGACTTTTCAAAAATTGAAATATTGACGGGAGAAATGACTGACAACAAGCAAGCAAACTCTTTTAGGTGGATTGTTTACTCAGCTTTGGTGTGTACACCCTCTTTCCTTTTCTTTCTGAACTCACTTCATCACCTGTAACAGCTGGCTCCCGTAACAGCTGGCTGAAAGGAACACTAATAGAAAATCAATATTTGCCCGGAGGAGACAGAGAAAACCACTAAATTAGCCATGAAAGAATGTTATAATTTCAGGCTCCTCAGACAAAAGGAACTGAAATAAATGGTGGAAAGTGCTTCAGTGTCACCTCTTAAGGTCTGAAGGCCTGAAGAAGGTAGGAGATAAACTGGTGGCAATAAAACAAGTAGATTGTAAGTCAATACCAGTTTTGCTGTAGGAATTGCAGTTGACGCAGTCTGTGTAAAGTTTCTGCTTTTCTCAGGAGTGGAAGTTATTGGGAGAACTTGGGCATCTCCAGGAATAAAACTATGTCCAAAAGTCAATTCCTAGTTCCTAGCTAGAGTACATACTGCTGAATTCACTGTTGAATAGTGATTCCATAACTAGGCATATCCCTTTCATTCAGTGAGTAGAAATTCCTAGCTCTGATGTCAATGAGGGTGAGATTTGGGAGCTAGCCAGGGTGCTGAAACTCTATGCACAAAATGGATGCAGCTCACAAGCCGCTCCTCAGTTGGCTTAGTGGTTAAGATACTGAGCTGGAGCCTGGAAGGTTGGGTTTTGACACCCGAGAGCTGCACTTGGGGACATGAAAGGAGCCTCATTCAGGCATCCCCTAAAAATCCTTTCAACCCAGAGTAATCTTTGACATGAAAATACTATTTAATTCAGCACTGTAGGTAACTTCTTTAAAGTTTGGCCTAAACCCTGGATCAGATGTACAGTTCTATTGACAATGGAGCCAACCAGAAGCCTCCACTGGTTTCCACATCTCTCCTGGTCAAAATTGCCAATTGCATTTCAGACCCATCAACGGACTCCTTTAACTAAGCCAAGCGGACAAGCAAAAATTGGTTGTTGCTTTTGGAGCCTGTGATGCAAACATACAGATCTTGATGAAAGAAAAGGCAGCCATCAGTATATGAAATTAATGTATAGTAATTAAATAAATCAATAACAGAAAAGAAAATCTTTGACATGGTGGTCAATTTGGGACCCATTGAAAGAGTCCCAAAAACAACATCCCTTGTCGAAGTAGAATCCAAGATTCAGGCACTGGGGTCAGCCCAGAACAAACGCTGAGGAACAGGTCTTTTGTAAACACAGTGGTTCTTGATTGCCCATTTAAGACTTAAACTTCTTTGCATCCCATCAAGGATTGGTTTGCAACAGCATTCTGCTCCTGGGGGAAACTGTTTCTCCTTGAAGCATTAGGAGCATTACAGCCACATTCAGAAGGAACAGGGAGGCCTTGGAAGATGGATGTGGTAGTCCAACTTTATCTGAGATTCCCTGGAGAAAAATCTTGACTGACACTGACTCTCTAATTCAGGGGTTTGCAACCAGTGGGCTGGATCTGGCCACAATGCCAAATAATCCGGCCTCTAACCTCACTCTGATCGCTGCCACCACTGGAATCCACTATGGACTCATTTATGGCCATCATCAATGCATTTACTACAACCGTAAATGAGTCCGCATCTGTTGTAAATGTGTTTAAGATGGCTGCAATACATTTTATGGTAGCATTTACGGCAGGGGGAACCACCAGTCCAGCCTGCTCAGCTGTCTGAGGGTCCGAGGTCTGGCCCGCTGCTGAAAAATGTTCAGAACCTCTGCTCTAATTTCATATAGTAGACTTTGCTGGATGAAAGGCCTTCCCCATAAGATCATTAAACTTCAGAGTCTCAAATTACCGAACGGCACCCCTAGTATTAGAGATGCATTTTAATGCCTGAAAGCCATTTGTAACTGATGAGAGCTTTTCAGCCTCGGAAATAAATATCGCTTTCAATTATGGTTTCTTTGCTCTCGATTTCCTCCTTCCCATTTTTTTCCAACAATGTGGGTGTCTACATGCATTTCTAACTGGCAATTTCCTAACAAATGCAGCTAAGATTTGAAGGGAAAGACTAAAGCAGCTTCTATGACACCAGTGTGTCTTTAAAATAAAATAAAATAATAATAATAATAAAGCCCACAGCTGAAGGATTTCACACTCTACTTAGTGCCAAATTCAATTTGCTATTATTTATAAAGATTAACTCCAGAAAGAGCAAATTGGCAGTCTAATTCAGAGCCTGAAAGAATTGGCACTTTCAGGGGCTACAATAGAGCATGCCAAATTAAGCCAGTTTTTCCTAAAGAGAGGCAGTTTCCTTTTGATTTTCATTAATTTATTTAGTGTGTAATTATTTAAAGAATTAGACATGGAGCTAATGGGGGGGGGAGCTCTGAATTGACTGGGGCACATCCATTCAGGCTGAAACTGTTGTATTAAAATTATTGAGAGAATAGTACCTTTAATTATGGAAGGAATAATCAATATATTTATGTTAGCTGCTGCTGTGAGTCAATTGAAAATTTGAAGCTCCTGCCTGTTTCCAAAATAATACTGGTCCAGATATATATATGGATCAGTATTATTTTGGAAACAGACAGGAGTTTTGAATTTTATATATATTTCTAGAGAAAGCCTTGATGCTGGGAAGGGCGGAGGGCAAAAGAAAAAAGGGGGGCAAAAATGAGATGGCTAGATGGTATTGTGGACTCAATGGGCACAGAGCTGAGCAAGTTGAGGAGGATGGTGGAGGACAGAAGTGCCTGGCGGACAATGGTCCATGAGGTCATCGCAAAGGGTCAGAATCGACTGTGCTACTGAACAACAACAAAGTTTGTATTTAGCTTATTTCATTCTTATCAAGGGATGGCTTATTTGGCAGAATATATTAAGATTCATACTTTTTTTTACTTTCTTAGGATCAAAGCTCACTGCAGATGGTGATTGCAGCCATGAAATAAAAAGGCGACTGATTCTTGGGAGGCAAGCGATGAGAAACCTGGGGAACATAGTGAAAAGTAGAGACATCACATTGCAAACAAAAATTTGTCTAGTCAAAGCAATGGTATTCCCTGTGGCAATGTATGGTTGTGAGAGCTGGACCGTTAGGAAAGCTGAGCGCAGAATAGATGTCTTTGAGATGTGGTGTTGGAGGAGAGTTTTGAGAGTCCCTTGGACAGCGAGGAGAACAAATAGGTCAATCTTAGACGAAATCAACCCTGACTGCTCCTTAGAAGGTCAAATTGTAAAGATGAAGCTAAAGTACTTTGGACATCAAATGAGAAGAGAAGATTCACTTGAGAAAGCCTTGATGATTGGAAAGGTCGAGGGCAAAAGAAAAAGGGGGCAGCCAAAAATGAGATGGCTAGAAGGTATTGTAGACACAATGGGCACAAAGCTGAGTGAGTTGAGGAGGATGGTGGAGGACAGGAGTGCCTTGCGGACAGTGGTCCATGGGGTCACAAAGGGTCGGAATCGACTGTGTGACTGAACAACAACAAGAAAAATCATCATTTTATGCATAGATCATCATCACCATTATTATCTTTTTCTGCATGGTTATGTTTGGGATCAGGCCCCCATAAATGACCATAACTAGTGAACAGATGCTAGAACTTAAAGCAAAAAAAGTAACGTATTCAAATTCTGCTTTGGGTTGTGATTCCCCCCCCCTTTTTGATGGGACAGTTGATGCATTTGTTAGTTCAAAAGTTATATGCAAAACTACACATCTTAGTGGTGTGCATCGGTTGAGATGGTTGTTGACCTTCAGATGGCCTTCAGTACAGTTCGAAGGCTGGTTACCTGGAGTATCCAAAATGGCTGTGTATTTTTAGGTTAAAAGTAAAGGTAAAGGTCACCCTTGCTCAAAAGCCAGTTGAATCCAACTCTAAGGTTTAGTGCTCATCTCTGTTTATAACCAAAGAGCACCTGCAGACATTTCTGTGGACATGTAGCAGGCATACCTAGACACTAGAATGCACGGAATGCTATTTGCCTTCCCACCGAAGAGGCCCCTATTTATATACTTGCAGTTTTTTGCTTTCGAACAGATTGGTTGGCAGGAGCTGGGACAGAGACAGGAGCTCACTCTGTCATGCAGAACTTGTTTATTGAACGGTGAGGATTTAAGGTTGGCCAACTACAAAGCCAAGAAAGTGGCTTCATTTTGGCAGTTTCAAGTCTGACCTAGACATGAAAGAAGAAGACCTTAGGGAATAATGTGGAAGATCCTGAAGAGCTGCACTTACTCAGAGGAGGCTGTATGAGTTGAGATGGAGCAACTCTCCCAGTTTGTCTAAGGCAACCTCCCATGGCCTCCATTTTGTGACTCAGGTCTTTTGGTTTCTGACATTTCCACACCTTCCCTCCTGACAACCATGGAAGGGGTTGTTCAAATCCTGCTTTCCCACCTCTCTTGTACATGTTTCCCAAAGATCACCAGAGCAAACAACTTAAAGATTCCCCCCCCCCTTGAGACTCACACAAATTGCCCTTTGAAGAGGATGAAAGGATTCCACACCCCATTAACGGGGAAGGCCTGAGAATTGGTCATTAGTTGGGAAGAGGCAGTCTCAAATGACTCCCTTTTGCTCAGTGATATCAGATGGGGGTGGAAGAACCCGCAGGCGGAAATTCTCCTTCCCTGTGGTGGCCCACATCAAATGTGCTTCTTGCAAATGGGATCCTCTGCTGCATTTAATGAGACCAACGCTATACACAATCCAGCTGCCACAGTTTCATAGGGCAGGTTTTTAAGGCCTCAGTTAACAGTGGCATGATCAGAATGTAAGGAAATCTGTGCCATAGAATGGCAATGCTGTGGAAGAAGAAATAACTGTCATAGTCAATGGGTCACTACGGACTGTGTAATCTGAAGGGAAGCTCTTAAAACACTGAAGGCTTCTTAGCATAGTGGCTAAGATGTCCAGGTATGGACCAGTAGGTCTTTTTTTCTCTCATATCTGTCACAGACAGACCAGAATGGCCTTGGGCAAGCCACTGTTCCCATGGCCTCTGCTGCCCCCCCTTAACTGAATGTGTTGTTGTTGTTGTTGTTGAGTCGCGTTGTTGATGGACTGCAGTGGCTCAAGTGGCTAAGACTCTGACTGGAAGGCAGCAGGTCAGCAGTTCAATACTCTAATACTGCAGGACCAAATGAGCGCCCGTCTCTGTCCCAGCTCCTGCCAATCTAGCAGTTTGAAAGCAAGAAATTGCAAGTAGATAAATAGGGACCACTTTGGTGGGAAGATAAACAGTGTTCCGTGCTCTCCAGTGTCTAGTCATGCCTGTCACATGACCATGAAAACATCTGCAGAAGTGGACAGCACTGGCTCTTCAGCTATGAAACAGAGATGACCACTGAACCCTAGACTCAGATATGACTGGCTTTTGAGGAAGGGTGACCTTTAACTTTACTAGTCGCATAGTCAAGTCTGACCCTTGCTCACTTTATGGGGCAGTGCTCATCTCCATCTACAGCCTAAGAGCCAGTACTGTTTGTATCTGCAGATGTTTTCGTGGTCATGTGGCAGGCATAATTAGATGCTGAAGTGCATTCAACACTGTTACCTTTCCCCTTTCGGTACCTGTTTATCTACTTACAATTTCTTGCTTTCAAACAGCTAGTTTGGTAAGAGCAGGGACAGACTCGGGTCTTGAACTGCTGACCTGCTGACCTTCTGGCCATCAAGCTCAACAACTTAACCACCAAGCCACTCTGGTCCACATTGTATAAGATACTGGAATATGAATGGGAATCAAGTACTATAAGTTCTGTTTCCTCTATCAACTTCCCAAGCTTTGAATAGGCTCTTGTCTCTTGCAATTGATTGGAAAGAAGAGAAGGTGCTTGTGGGCCAGATGGAATTCATTGTGGGCCATATCAGGCTGGAAGTTCCCCATCACCTTACCACATCAATAGTAACAAATACTGATTCCTGTCATGTTCACTATAGGACCCCTGAGTGTCCATTGGTCTGAATAGCTTTGGGCAGGACACAATGAAATCACATGAGTCTTGACTTCGTTATTTTTTTTTGGGGGGGGGGAATGGATGGATGGATGTCAACTTTATTATGAATATTTGCTGTGCATTGAACTTTTTGTAACAACTGGGGGGGGGGGCAGCAGTGTTCAAAAAAGGACTAACAGGGGGACTGCTGTGCTGAATTGGTTGCCAGTATCCAAGCAATTGGACTAGTGGGTCTTCTTTGGCCACATCATTCTCAACCCAACCCATGATACCTTTTGTACACAGAGAGCTAAATATTTGGTACCCAAGAAGTCACATTTCCCCCACCAACAATCCATCATGGGAAGATGTCCTTGTGGCATCCGATTTGTTGCTTGGAATAGCCCAGAGTCATCATCATCAACATCAAATCCCTTTTTACAAGAATGCTACCGCTGAGAGAAAAGTGGATGATTAAATGGGAGGAGGGGAATGTATGCACAAAAGTCCCTTATTCAGAGGTAATACCAGCAGATTGTCGGTTGTGACGCATCAAGTACATCTTTTGTCCAAAGCTGCTTTTCTGAACTGGAGTTGATGAAACATGCATCTGCTGGTTGTCCACAAGGGTTAGGGCACAGCGTGCTTGAAACGGCTGATGAATAGCAGGCCTTGAGTGTTGCTACAGAAGAGAAGTGACGGTTGGTTGCCACATGCAAAAGCTGGTGCCATTGTCATTGCCTGGAGGGCTTGCCGATTCATCAGTCCGTTATGCAAACCGAGGGGAGATGGAAGGCTAACATTCTAAATTATCCCAATATTTCTGCATTTCTGTTATGCAAAGGCTTCCCTTTGTGTGTGATGGAGAGGATGCTCCCTTTGAAACCCCGTCCAAGTTGGCGGCTTCTTTGAGCATCCTGGCCATAGCTGGATGTTGAAATACTTTCACATGATCCATTGGGTTTGTGTTGATTTCTTGTCGCTTTTTCTCTAATTTATACCCCACTTTCCCCCCCAGCCAAGTCACCTGAAACAGGTTCTTCTTGTTGTTCTTCTGCTGTATCCGAATCTCAATATTGGTGATCATCATATGGCAATCAGCCATGAAGACTGTCCTGGGAATATAATGCAGTGGCCTTTCATCTGCCTTCTGCATCGCAGCATGGCACCCATAGTACCACTGATCCAGTTCCACGAGTTACTTTCTGGTCCTGAGCCCTTTTGGCACGCAAAGTCCTCATCAACCCCAGGCCAGGATTGATGAAGCCTTCCATTAAGATGGATTGAAATGGGATTTAATCCACTTGGGGACCCTCACCCTTCCCTGTGGACTTTGCCACCCAAGGCTGTTAGTCCTCAGGGTTGTCAGGTTAGTTAAGCCCCACCTGACACTCAGTGTTGAGTCATTGGCAGTAGGGTCTACTCTATTACCATAGCAGAATAACCTGGCCAGACACAGTGAAACAGCTTGCATGATTATTATTATTTTTTTTTAAAAAAAAGAAAATGACATGGCTAATCTGCAACCGGTTACAACTAAATGTCTTATCATATTAAAACAGCCTGAACTGTGTAAGAGATCAGAGGATCTACCTCTTCCCTATGGAGAGAGGTGGGCACAGATCAGTCATGAAATATGTGCCTCCAAACCATTGGCTCCAGAACCATAGTTCCAATCCAAAATATAAAAGGAAGAATTTCCCCAGAACCTGGTGAGCCATGGCTGCCAGTCAGAGATGGAAATATAGAGCTAGATGAAGCAAAGGTGTGACTTTTTATCTTCCATGGAGTCCATCCTAGCAACAACAATGGCCGACTGTATGACTTAACAAAGCCCTGAAACAGGATGGAAAGGTATTAGTTATGCATGTAGATGCAGACTTTATTAGTAAACTGGAAACCTCTTATTATTTTTTTAAAAAATCTCTTCCACTGTTAGATGGGAGATGTCGGTAACAATGTTACTCCCAGAACCAGAGAAAAAGTATATACTGTACAGTAATACCTCGGATAACACTAAGACTTGGTTCCACAAGTCTTGGTGTTATCCGATTTTTAGTGTTATCCGATGCATGTTAAAATCCTATGGGATGCATCAGATAACGTTAAAGCTCCATAGAGATACATTGTAACCGCACAGGCTTTAACGGTTGTTATCCGATCCATCTCATAGGACCTTAACGTTATTCTATCCAGTTCTCCTCCCCAGATTACTTAACGTTATGCAATTTTAGCGTTATCTGAGGTAAACGTTATCCAAGGTATTACTGTACAGTGGTAACTCGGTTTACGAATTTAATGTGTTCTCCAGGATGTTTCGTATTGCGAAAAATTCATAAACTGAAATGTGTTTTCCCATAGGAATGCATTGAAAACCTTTTTTGTGATCTCCAGAATGGATAAATTGGTTTCCAGTGCATTCCTATGGGGAACTGCATTTTGGTTTACAACATTTTGCGGTTAAATTCGTAAACCAAGGCATTGTTTTCAAAGGATTTCCCTTTGTAAACTGAAAATTATGTTAACTGAGGTGTTCGTAAACCGACGTATCACTGTATTTTCATAAATTTTTTCAGGGCATTCCTGTCCTATGCATGGTGTTGGGGAATGTGGTGATACTGGTCGCATTCCATGCACAAGTGAAGTTGCAGCACTGGACAAGAGGCCACCTCAAGGAACAGACCCTAGCCAACGCAACATTAGTAGTCTCGCATCCATTGTTCCCAAGTCTCCAGGCCAGGGGTGGCCAAACTTTGTGCTCCAGGTGTTTTTGGATTTCAATTCCCAGAAGCCCAAGCCAGCACTCCTGCTGACACATCTTCTACAAACTTAGTGGTCAGAAGATCTTGGTCTATTTATTTTGGATGTTCCTGTTTTACAGTGGAGGTTTTAATCAGAGGCTTAAGTGGCAAGGAAACTAACTGAAAATCTGTTTGTCTCTCTGTCTTTGTGTTGTGTTTATGAACTCTATATGTGTAGGTGTCAACTTGTAAACTCATGCAGGTAAAGAACAAGAGAGATGTATTCCTGATCCTGAAAATTTATTACTTCTGACAATGATGGAGAATTGTTAAAGATGTGAATTTCTTTGGGTTGTTGTGGACTCTAGTGTCTAAAAAGTTACTTTTTGTATGTTAACCATAAATATGGTATCCACATTTTGGGAAATGCCGTTTTCACTTTGATTGCAATGCTGCAATTAAGCAGGAGATGGCGATGGTGTAACAAGAACCAAACTCTGATTCTTATCTTTGCCTTTTTTAAAAGAAGGCATAGGTCTTTTTATCCTAATTGTGTGCCCTCAAGTCAATTCTGATTTACAGCGACCCATTCCAGGGTTTCCTAATTAGATAGAGAAAACAAAATAGCTGAAGACAAGCAAAAATGATTCAGGTTCGTCCTCTCTCTTTTCAGCCAAATAAGTGTTTAAAAGTTGCTTTACAAGAATAGCGGTATGACAAACATTTACTTGTTTTCTGGGCCTTTTTGTTACATTGGCTGGCTTTTAAGGTTTAATGTAAATGTGCAGTTTTATTTATTTTGTGTTTTATGATTTTTACTGCACAGTGTTTTGCAAGCCACTCTGGTGTCATATAAGGTATTTCTTAATGAGCAGCGCATGCATTTCGGTAGAAATAACACATGCATTTTTGTAATTTTTTTTCATCAGCGTGATAGCCATGATAGTGTGTGCAAGAATATCAAATAAGAAAAAAAATCCCATAATAGAATCTTAAATATATTTTTTTAAAAAAACATGAACCTTCATGGGTCAAGTCTACTTTCTCAGACATTATTTATTTATTTATTACATTTATATCCCACCCATCAGGGATATTCTTCCACTCTTGGCAGCATACAACAGATTAAAAGATTTTTTTTAAACCAATAACAGCATAACATACTGTAGTACACAATCCAACACACAATAAACCATAAGACTGAGACTATATGGCAGTAAAAATTATTATAGGGCAATGTGTAAATCATTGCCGTAAAGTCTCATTCTTCTGTCTGAGGAAGTGAGTTTGATCCTTGAAAGCTCACATTAAAAATAGAGAAGTTAGTTTTTAAGGTAACACAATATTTTTGCCTTCTTTATTTTGTCTTGTTTTTTGTCTGATGGATTAACACTTGTATGGCACTGTTGCAAACTTGCAATGCTGCAAAAATTCTACATGCGTTATCCAGTCACAGTCCTACCCTGTAATATCAATCAGCATTTTTGTGTTTTTCCCCCCAGAGTGGGTGGATGGTTTAAAGCTGGCAGAGATTAGTGAGACCAAGAAGAAATATGATGCTCCGAGTCAAATTAGGGTGTTAATAAATGGAACTACATTCTCTTAGCCACACTGGTATATCAAATTGACACTAATATTAAAGAGAATAATGCAAGAAAATTACCAAGACTTTGGCCCATCCAGCATTTTGTAAGGGAAGCTGATGAATCCAAGTTCATAGAGACAATGAACCCATTCAGGGTATTAATCTGAGCTTTATAGGAGCGATCTTACAGTCTGGCAAAGTGATCCTGCTGTGGTAATAGAGTAGACCATACTGCCAGTGACTGCTGTGGTAATAGAGTAGACCATACTGCCAGTACACCATACTGCCTGCTGTGGTAATAGAGTAGACCATACTGCCAGTTAACTAACCTGACCACCCTGAGGACTAATGACCTTGGGTGACAAAGTCCACAGGGAAAGGTGATGGTCCCCAAGTGGATTAAATCCCACTTGAACCCATCTTGATGGAGGGCAGCAGCTTCATCAATCATGGCCTGGGGCTGAGGAGGACCTTACATGCCAGAAGGGCTCAGGACCAGAAAGAGACTCATGGACCAGCGTGTTAGGGGTGTCATGTTGCGATGTGGAAGGCAAATGGAAGACCACCACATTATATTATCTCCAGGACGAACTTCATGGCTGAACCTCATGATGAGAGCCAGTATTCGAAATTGGATATGGCAGGAGGAGGAGGTAGAGTGATCTCATTCTGAGGACTAGGTTGGAAGGAGCATATGTAATTCAATGTTCCTTCAGAAGGAAGTTCTCAGAAAGCTGTGTATTATGTATGGGATTGGATTTTCATGTAATCTGTAGCTTTCAAAGAAGTTGATGAACCTCCACTTTCTCTCACTCCCATTTATTCAAGTACACACTAAACAGCTGCTCTTTAATATATGCGTTGCCTGAAAAAGCTCCTGAAGTATGCACAAGGTCACTACAAGACAAAGCATGTTTCTAGGTTCCCATTGCGTGCACCTTATAATGGAAATCACTCTGAAGCAAAGCATGAAGGTCACCTTGGCGAGTGCAGGTGTGTCCTTGACCATAGATCCCTATTCACTTGGATCCTGGCTTTCTTATGCACTGAAAGCATGAATTTGGTAGCAGCAATCATGTTTGAAAAAGGAAAGCCAGCAAAGCAAAGAATGGGTCGATAACTCCATTATATCAGACAGAGAAATGTGAAACGCACTCAAAACCATACATCTTAGAGAACATGCTAATCTATAGTTTCTTTTGCATTCACTCAATGTAATGTTGCTTCAACTTACATAGGATTGTATTTAATATATTTAGTGGGGCGTCATTCTTGGGTAAGAAAATATTGCAGCCCTAAAGTTCTCATTGATGGTGATGGTGGCTTTGTGTATCCAAGGGAGTTGTGTGAATAGTTCCACAAACAGCACCTCGTTGCTGAAAGTGCAGAAGTAAGAATCATATGTAAGTAAAACTAGGTAATGTGTAGTCACTGCAACTAATGTGTTTTGCTTGCAGATGTGAAGTTTCCTCAGACATGAGGTTTCCAGCTATCAGACATGCAAAGTGAGCCCGTGTTTACCTTTCTGTAACCAATAACCAAACCGAAGAGCAGCTAAAGGCACAGAGGTGAAGACTCTGTAACTCTTTTATTCACTGCTTCTATACCATGTGAAGCGTATTGCTTCATTTTGTGTTCTTTCCCTCTTTTCCTGAAAGGCAATTTTTTTTTTGGGGGGGGGTGTTGAACTTTGATATGGAGCATATATTGGTGTATAACATGATTTTCTAATGGGGGAAAAAAGAGCAAGGCAACCTGCAATAAACCCATTTGCCTTCCCAAGAATCCCTGAGGTTTCAATACTGAGTTAGCTTAATATTACAAAAGATAGAACTATTACATGATATTGAAGAATATCTCACTGAGGACTGCATGAATCGCAACAAAAGAAAATAAGAATCAATAGATACACATTGGGCTGAACTGCCTAGCTTTTGATTTTATTATTATTTTTAAGCTGCTGCTTTCTTCAACACTCCTGCTTCTATGAAAGGTCACAAATACAATCATATTCATCTTTAATTGAAATGTATCTCTGTCTCCACATTTCTTCTTCTTCTTTCTTCTTCTTCTTCTTCAATTCCAAATATTGGTTATCTTTATAGTAATCAGCGTTCTGTGCACTCTAGTGTCTAGTTATGCCTGCCACATGTCCACAGAAACATCTGCAGATGCAGACAGTGCTGGTTCTTTGCCTATAAACGGAGATGAGGACTGAACCCTAGAGTCGGATACAACTGGCTTTCAAGCAAGGGCTACCTTTACCTTTACCTATCCCACCCTGCAACCTACTGGAATGCATCCCAAAATATAGCAAAATAATAAAATAAATGTTTTCTAAAAATAAAAGAATAATGGAAGCTGGATTTTAACCCCTAACCTGACATCTCTTCCAAACATGAATATAAGAAAATGCAACAATCCTATCAACGTCTTAGAAAGGTTCTTGGAGTTCATTTAATTGCCTCTCTTGTTTAGTCCAGGATTCTGCCCCTGGTTAAATGCCTTTTGGTGAAGGGGAAAAACCACTTCTTTCTGTGGATATTTTGTTCCATTGTGAAGTAGCTCTTAATGTAGGAATTCTCTCCATGGGAAATCTGCTTTGTCTGGTTTGTACAGTAGGTGTTTCTTCATTCTGAATCCTCCTGTGGTTTAACGGTATTAATATATGACAGAAAAAGTGTAAAGAGGACTCAACTGTTCTTCTGAGTATTATATCAATTCTTTTTATTTAAAAAAAAAACCTTTTAAAATGTTCCCATTCCTCCTGAGGCTTAGAAAAACCAAGATAAGAGAACAGTGTAATCCTAAACAAACAAACAAGCAAACAACAATAGCAAAAAAGCAAGCCTTAATGAAATCACAGGGTGGAAAAATTAAATGGAGAAAAGTGCAATATCAAAAGGCTAAATCAGAATGAATGGAAACAAAATAAATAGTTTCCTTCTTCATTAGATATTGTATTGTACCTGAGGTAGAAAGAGCTGTATGGCAAGAACAAACATTCTTGAGGGTATGCAAAAGCAAAACCAAATTAGAAGATGGAGGAAGGAGCTCACTGGCAGAGTAGTGAGAGGGGCTGGTTGAACAAACATGGGGAGCTGCAGTGGATGAGTGGCTAAGAAGCTTGCCTTGTTAGCTGGAAGGTTGGCAAGTCGGCAGTCCGAGACCCGGGCACCGCATGATGGATTGAGCACCCGTCTCTGTCCCAGCTCTTGGTGACATGAAAGGGACCTCATTTGGGCGTTCCCTGAGGGGAGTTTGTTCCGCTAACATCCTTTCATCCCAGAATAATTTCTGACATGAAATTATTATCATTGAACAAACCGGTCCTGAGGGAGGAGGCCTTTGCTAGGGCAAGCTAGTTTGGTTATTCTGAGAGTGGAGTTCAAAAGAATAACTTAGCCCATGATCGGTCCTGCATTCTGGCCATCAAACACCACTGACAGAGAGTAGGTATGACTGCCTCTACAGATTTCATCTGGCCCACATTTTAAAAGGGAACTGACCCAGTTTATACTTCCTAAACGTAGGCATAGCTCAGGACACAATCTTCTCTTTGGGTATTCAGTTTATCCAGATCACATCATATGTTTCTTGGCTCTTAAATTAAAGTACCAAAAAGTGTGGCAGATGGTTCATTACAACTTCCAATGTGTGCAAAATTGTGCATTTTGAAACAAAGCGCTAATAGAAAATAATATCACCCCCACCCCCAATTGAAATGGATTTCCTCATCCCTAAGCACTGAAGTTTCGAGAAGGGATTCCCAACCTAAGGCCTGTGGGCCATATTCTGCTCACGGTGCCATTTCATATGGGCCTATCCCTCCAAGGGCATTTGAGAAACAAAATGGCCATTCACCTGAAGCTACAAAATGGCCACCCCCATCGTGCAGGCAGGGCAAAATGGCCATCTGGCCCTCAAAGCTGACTGGGACAGCATGACCTGGACCTGGCTTGAAAAGGTTGGGGATCCCTGGTTTAGAGGAAATAGTAAGGTGTTGAAATCCATATCATCAGGGAAGCAGGTGGAATAGACAAGGTATTCAAGTAAGTCAATTTGTAACTTCAATTATAGCAGACCTACTGAAATCAATTGGATTTAATGTTAATCTTAATGTTGACTTCTACATTCTATTTATTTCAGTTGGGTCTACTGCAGTTCAGAAAATATACTTCTACCATCCTTGAGATACACCCAGGATGGTTAAATCTAATAAGTTTATCTTGACTCCTGGAAACAAGATTAAGTTTTCAAATGAAGGCACAAGTTGACAGCGAAGGCATAAATCTTTTATTTAAAATAGAAGAATAAGCCCATCCAAATGCAATCAGGGAAGACAGATGTACCTAAAATACAAGCTGCAATGAGCTATCCATACATAAATTGGTCAGGCCTGCATGAGGGATATACAAAATATGACCTCAAAATGTTGCATAAAGATGTGCAAGAGAAGCATATGCAAATGTTTGGACCGTGTTCTTGCTGTTCGAGACAGTGAGTAATCATTTGACTGAGTGGTGTTAAAAGAACAAAGCATTTCACTTCTCAAAATGGCTGAAATTGAATTATCACTGGTGACCTAGATGGACGCATCTTGAACACATGATGAATAAGCAAGATTGTTCTGTAATGGACTGGTTTCCAAAATCAGAATATGTGGAGAAATTGCTAGAGGGGAGATAGGGCCATGAGATTTGTCCTAATTGTGATTTCTTAAGGAAAAAACTCTTTGAGTTTGATGATACTGAGTTGTGAGACAGATATAAAAGGAAAGACTGGAAACTGATGATGGGACATTTCCCCCTTCCAAGAATCTCCTTGGAGAATATTTGGGGAAAAGGTCTTCTCAAGTCTGAAGACTTAGGAGATTCCCGTCTACTTTGCAACTGGATGTGCTTCCATATTCATATAGGACTGCGGTGGCTTAGTGGTTAAGATGCTTAACTCAACGACTGGAAGGTTGGCATGTCAGCAGCTCGAGACCAGAGTGCTGCATGACAGAATGAGTTCCCATCTCTGTCCCAGCTCCTGCCAACCTAGCAGTTCGAAAGCAAAAAATTGCAAGTCTGAAAAATCAGATTTGAAGTGAAATCTATGTTCACCAGCTGAAACCCAAACACAAAACCAAGCTAACTGGTTTGCAAGATAGGATAAATTCATACAAGGAGAAACAAAATATTAAGTACTATTTAAGGGACCTCTCCCTCAAATGTGGAATTTAGAAGTGATTTGTGACCCCCAATCAGTGAGAAGTAAATTGTGATTATGATTTTGCAGATGGGACAATAATATTATTGCAAGGTTAGGTTCTTATGCAATTTCTCCAGGAGGCCTTTGTAGCTGGTGAGCTTTCCCATCCTTGCTCCGGAGATAAAGCCAGTGTTATGCAAGTCTCTTCAGGATAATAAATGACAACCAACCTTGTGACAGGAGAGAATAAAAATGCCATTGTGGGGTTTGAATAGTAAAAGCTCTGAATGAAAATTGAGCCTCTGATTGACATATTTTGACCAACACGGCTTCACTCAGGCTATAAAGATTTATACAGAGAGGCCAGATTTGCCGAGTGGGAATTCTCTGCTGGGTAAGAGCTGTTAGATTGCGTGGCCTGAGAACACATATCATTTCATTGTATGGCCATCATTCTTTGCATAGTTATCGTTGCTATTTGGGCCAGGAGACAGCTCATTCTCCAACAGGCGTTCTTCTACCTCTGTGCTTGGCAAAGGACCAGCTGCTATCAAAACGTCACCACAATAATAATAATAATTTCATGTCAGAAATTATTCTGGGTTGAAAGGATTCTTGTGGAAGAAACCCCTCTCCGGAAATGCCCAAATGAGGCTCCTTTCATGTCCACAAGAGCTGAGACAGAGACAGGTGCTCGATCCATCATGTCATACCCAGGTCTCAAACTGCCCACTTGCCAGCCTTCCAGCTAACAAGACGAGCTTCTTAACCACCGAGCCACTGCGGCCCCATGTCACCACAATGATGACTGTTGATTATTTTGCAACCTTCGTTTCCAATTCCTCTCTTTTGTTTTTTGATAACTATCTTCCCAAAGTCCTTTTCTATTTGTTTTGGCCATCCCGTCCCCTTTCCCCATGTTACTTACTTGGTTGCTTGGTTGATCGGTACTTCACACGTCTAGTTTGATATGGCAGATCAAACCATCATCTCCCACTGTTTCTGATCCTGTTCAATGCTCCTTTAGATGTTTTAAATATGACAACACAGCTGACTGGGCTCATGTTGAAGTTGCCCATGTTAAAGCAATACACAGGCCAGGCGATTGCCCGAGTACCCAACCCCACTTAGTTGACCTGTGGTTCCAGGATGGAAAACCATTCCGGACTGCTAGCCGACAGCTTTGTGACATGGTTTAACCCTGCCATCATAGCTGTTGGATGACCAGGGTCACCACTGCACCACATTGATGTGTGTGGTGGGACAATCAGCCACATGTGGAAGATAAGTTGCTCTATAATGAATTGCTTCCCAGATAATGAAAACTTGCTATATAATCAATCTTGACTCTTGTCTACTGTGGGTTCTCAGTCCCATGATACCCATGTATTCCTGGGTTCCAATTCGAATTCTGGTTATTCAGCATAGTCAAGGGCAGAAAGTTTATTGGCTTTCTGGTGACTGGTTGTACGTGGCCAATACAGATGAGATTTGGGGGGTTTCTGGACTACATATCCCACAAATCTCCATTCTGGGAGTTCTTCCATCCCTGTCTAAGGAGCAGATATATGCATGCTTTCTTTCTGAGCATGAATCTTGGGCAGAGCTAGGCTTAGCTAAGCCTCAAAGCCTTCTAATGTAGGCCTTGATTCCAGGTGAACCACCTTAGGTGTTTGTAAGGTGTTTGTGATGGGGTAGGGGACAGAAATTCGGAGAGAGTAGGTGTATGAAATTCGGAGCTAAGGAATTTCAGCTTCTTGTGCACAGAATGCTGACATATGGAAATAAGAATCAGCATGCTTCATCTGCAAACATACACCTACTCTCTTTCTCTCTGTCTCATTAGAAGCCAAGCTGTTAATAGCTCTTTCACCTCAGTGAATTAATGAGTTTTCCAGGTTCATTTCTTTAGACACCACAATATTTTAGAAATGGTAATAGACATTAAAACAAGATGCTTCAGGCAGGCGAGTTGCCAGGATCAGTCAAACAACCAAGGATAGTTTTTGGAAGGAATAAAAATCAGGCTACTGCTCTGGAGCAGAAAGGATCCACTGCTGTAAGGTTGCCCTTGTTCAAAAGCCAGTTGTATCTGACTCTCAAGTTCAGTACTCATCTCTGTTTATAGACAAAGAGCCAGCACTGTCTGCATCAACAGACATTTCCTTGGACATGTGGCAGGCATGACTAGACACCGGAATTCTGTTTACCATCCCACCAAAGTGGTACCTATTTATCTACTTGCAATTAATTGGTTTTTAACTCTTTTAATTGTCTTTTAATTGGTTTTTAACTCTTATTTTGTCCTTTAAGTGTTTTTAGTGGTGTATTATATGCTGGTTGTACTCCGCCCTGAGTTGCCTGTGCGATTAGGGCGGAATATAAATTTGATCAATAAATAAAAATAAATAAATAAATAAATTACTTGCTTTCAAACTGCTAGGTTGGCAGGAGCTGGGACAGAGATGGGAACTCACTCTGTTGTACACCACTTGTGTATTGAACTGCTGACCTGCCTACCTTCCAGTCATCAAGTTCAGCGTCTTAACCACTAAGCTACCCCAGTCCCTCCTCTGCTCTACCAGGATGTAAATCATTTGCTGTCTATGCCTTGTGAGAATCAGTTTGCAAAATTATTCCCTCACTCTCTGAAAGGGCAGGATAACACCCATCACTCTCAAACAGTCCTCCCACATTAGATTTTACAGTTGCAGAAAGCAATAATGGCTGATGCTGCTTCAGTTGCCTAAACTTCCAGGGATCAGAAGCATCTGATGGAGTAGTTGCATCTTTCTTGAACTGTTCCCTGGAGCCTCTGTCTTTGTTGTGAATGCATGCCTTGCTTTTCAAAGGAAAGGACAAACTTGGAGTACAGAGGCATTCTGCTCAAATTGCTGAGACTTTGATAGTGTCTTCCAAAGGGGATCCTTGTCATGCATTTACTCTGAAAGCGAGCAAGTCTTCAACGTCCTGAGAATTCCCTTGTCTGATGTTTCAACAGTCAGAATCAACCAGGGATGAGGAATTTATCAAGACTCCACCCAATGTTCATCTTGTTGGTTGGTTGGTTGGTTGGTATGGGTGACTAGAGCTATCTTATAATGTCATGATTTGGTTTCATGTGCGGAACTGCAAAAACTCAACCATGGCTCTATGTCAAAGACATACTTTACTGGTTCTTTTCAAGCCAGAGAGACAGCTTTGCTCAGGAAGGAAATGCTCCAACAGCAAGAGAGCCCTCATCTTTGCGAGGCTCGTGTTAAGCCAAGTGTTTTGCAAAATGAAAATTAAACTTCCCATTTTGTGCTTTGTGAGGCTGGCACTGACAAATAACTGAATGAAGTAGACTGAGAGCCACAGAGCTTCTGTCCTCATAATTTTTGAGTGAAGGTATCATTTAAAAATAATCCTCTTTCTCCTGCTCATTTCTGCAATGGTTATAATTTGTCAGAATCATTGATTAGTGGCAAATGGCATCTTCGGAGAGGTTTTCCTAACCTTTGAGATATTTGCGCATGAAGGTCAGCTTGTGACTGTTGCTTGACAAGCAGCCCATACTTTTCTTAATGTGCATCACTAAGTTCTGTGAGCTTTTGAACCTTCTCACTACAGGGTAAAGTTGCACAAATGTTGGAGGGAGATTTAATTGTACAATAGAATCCCATGAATGTTTATTAAGAATGAATCCCCTACTGAGTTTTAAGGGATTTCCCCCTACTAACTATGATTCAAAATTGCAATATTAAACTTTCTTCATTTTAACCAGATCATAGGGACATTTTTTAAAAAAAGTTCTAATCTGACCCTGAGAAGGTTGGTGATTTTCATTTGGCTCTGATTTTCAGTCTGAACATTACAGAAGCTATCCATGGTGCTGAATTCTATGCCTAAAATATGTACAGTGCCTTCGATAGCTCATGTCATTTGAAGCAACGGAGGATAGTATGTCATTGTAGTGACATAACCTCTCTCTCTTTTGTTTGTGTAGCTTTACATTTGTTACACAAGTGGCACATAATATGACAAAAGCTCCACAGCACTGTGACATCGCAAGATCTCACCTTTGGGCCTTATGATTTTGTCTTGAGATGTTGAGGAATAGGAAGCTACTAATCTAATAACCCCAGTTTTGTGTGTGTTTGCTAGTTTGCTGTAGCTTGTTAATGGATGAGCTGAAACACTGGCTCTAGCTCATATTCTTGGCTACTAGACAACATCAGTTCTCTCTTGCTGGATCAGATTACGTGCAGGCACCCAGAATCAAGACAAAAATACATGCATAAAATTAGATTTTCATACCAGCCTTTCATTTTGTCAGCATTCTCTTGATTCAACAACTGGAACAGAGGAATGTCTTTCTTGACCTTTTCAGGTTTTGCCACTTCTTTACACTCTCTGAATCCCTACTCTGCTACAGCTTTGTCCCTCGGATGAATTCCAGCAATGCTTTCCTCTGGCTTGTTGGGGGAAGAAAAGGGGGAAAATATTGCCAACAATTAAACAAAAAAGAAGATATCATTTCAGCACTGCTTTAACTATTGACTAAATGTTAGCAATTAAAAAATGGAGGGCATTTGTTGGCTGTCTTCACAGAGCAGGACTGAATAATCAGACACCCAGGCTCTAGATTTTCTTTGTGATTTATGGTGATTGAAGAGAGTACATTATGGCCAAAGAGACACTTATTATGCCAACCCCTTCCTTTCTGGTGGACTTGTCTTTAATTCTGGAAGGTCAAATCCAACTCAACTTGTTGAGGAGTCAAATGAAGTTAGTGCAGAAGGCTGTCACGTTGGTGTGGAGAGCCAGCAGGACAGACCGAAGGTTCAGCACCAGAGACAGCTCCAAGTGAACACTTTAATCTACAATGGCTGGAAGTAACTGGGTTGGAGTCCAAGAGTCTTGGTTTATGCCATGCTTGTGGAAGCTTGAGTTAAAGACTCCAGTCATCATGATATTGGCGGCTCTAGTGCTATTGAGATGGTGAAACCTGCCCCTGCTTTTAGTTTGAACTTTACAGGATCCTATCACAGGGGATAGCCCACATAATATCCAGAACAGGTTCACCACCACCCATGAAATTCCCTGCTTGTTTGTAGCTTCACAGAACCAACTTCCGCTGTGAATTCTCTGTAAAAGGAGAAACATACCCATTCTCACTGCAGGGCACATTTGGGATTAAACTTTGATTGTTCTGACAAGGAGAATAGCTCCAGCAATATGACAACTCAGTGAGCCTGCTGGAATTTAATAAGACAGTTTATGTACAGTTGGGGCAGTTGTGATGATGGATGTGAAATGAGATCGGGGCCCTCCCTTCTTTTAAGGCTGAAAGGAAAGGATAGGTTTTGGAGGAAAGGAAAGCAACAACCTGCTATACAAGTAGTACACATTCTTCAAAATATGACCTGGAGGCTCCAGCTTCTACCACACTCTGATTTAGTTGCTTTCTGAAACGTGCAGATACATTTGTTGACCTCTTTGGCTGAGAGAAACCCCTGAGGCAGTGGGATTCTCATAGCATTAGTAAGCACAGTGTGTGAGAGAGTTCTTAAGAAAGAGTGTATTGCTGTTGCAGAATTTGGAAAGCTACTTTTTAAAAACACATTGGTTGAAATCCTATCATAGCTGGCATAGCATAAAGTTATGGCTGCAGAAGGACTCAGGGTGCAATAGTCCAGTTTGCATGCCTTGGTGGCACAGTGGTTAAGCTGCTGTACTGCAGCCAAAAGGTTGTGAGTTCTATCCTGGTAAGGAATCAAGGTTGACTCAGCCTTCCATCCCCCCAAGGTCAGGAAAAAGAATACCCAAAATGCTAATTAACTTGTGAACCGCCCATAAAGTGCAGTAAGCACAATGGGGTGGTATATAAGTGTGATTGCTTTGCTTTTTGCTTTGGTTGTGCGATTGATTGTACGGCTAGTTGAACAACTGCGGCTCTAGAAATGCTTTCTGGGCATGACTACTGCCGTGGTGTGAAATTCACAACCAATGTGTACAACCTCAAGGTACGCAGTTGTTGAAATGCAACAGGATTTGGGGTCATTCTGTGATTAGTTGTGAATTCCTCCTTCATTAAAATCTATTAGTATTGCAGTGTGTGTGTGTAAGAGAGAATTCTGCATATAATTGCAGATGCTATATATAAATAAATAATTGCACTTTTAAAAAATGCCAGGAAACACTCACCATTATGAGACAAAAGTAAACTAAGAAGACTTCTTTATGATGCCTGTTGAATCATTTTTGCTCTCAAAGCTGTAGACCCACAGCTGTAGGGGTACACAGAAAGTGTCTCCAGAAAGATTGTGGTATTTTTGAACCACAACCCGACGTACCCTGGTAACGGCAACCGTGTGTTGCCAGCTAATCTTTCTCACACTAGGTCAGGTGAAAGGAACTGCAGAATGAACTCACCAAAAGGTTCCTTCATTTTGGCAGTTCCACATCTGTCCTAGACACAGAAGAGGAAGCTGTAGATGAAACCCTGTTTGAAATATGCACTAGTGCTGTCAGATTTTGTTTGCCATAGAAGCACCATGTTGGAGCCATGGGTTCAGTCTGCAGCTGTGTTTGCTCAACCATGGCTCCCTCTGTTATTTGACTTAGCACCCTTGAGAAGGCTGGATTTAAATGCCCACTCCACATTATACATTGCGAATTGTATAATTCACCCTCTTTACTTTTCTAAGCTAATGCACACACAATGAAGAGCTTCAAGAATGCAGTTGAGTGCTTAAGATCAGGAGATGTGTGGGCTCTTACATGTGCATGATTGAACATATTGAATCTGTTATATTTTGAACACCCCCTATGCGCTGCAGATTAGTAGTTCAATACCTGCATGATGGAGTGAGCTCCCGTCTCTGTCCCAGCTCCTGACAACCTAGCAGTTCAAAAGCAAGCAACTGCAAGTAGATAAATAGAGACCACTTTGGTGGAAAGGTAGACAGCATTCTGTACACTCCAGTGTCTAGGTATGCCTGCCATATGTCCACGGAAACATCTGCAGATTCAGACAGGGCAGGATCTTTGGCTGTGAAACAGAGATGAGCACTGAACCCTAGAGTCAGATATGACTGGCTTTTGAGCAAGGGTGACCTTTTCCTTTATGCTATGTTGTGAACTCATGAATAATGGTGTTTGAAGTGAGAAAATGTTAATTGTGAGCCAAAGTCCATTCATTTTACAATATTTGTTTTCCAAAATTAGGGGGTTTGGCATCCTAGAATCAACCGTGGCTGTATTTTCAGTTCCCAGAAGGCAATTTTTTAAAAAATAAAATGCCACGATAATGTAGCCAATGGCTAAAATCATGGAAAAGCCAATGGCTAAAACCAAGGAAAAGTTTTCCCCACACCTCTCAAACTCTAAATATTTAACCAGAAGAGGCTAATTTCAATCTATGTCTTACAGGTACTCATTTAAAACTTGTGTATTTTTTTTCATGCTTTCAGGCCATAGGTAAGCGTATATGTGATCTTTGCTTCATGTTGACATTGCTTTCATTGCATTTTTAAAAAAGTAGACAATGTGTGCTTTTTATTTTTTACCATTTCGAAGCCATTTTTGCCTATTCTAACAAGATTTGTATAATTTGTCATTTTTAGATATGCAATTTTAGAGATTTCTAGTTTGTGTTGTAACTGTGGGATTGGGACAGGGATTCTCAACCTGTGGCCCATTGGCCTGGAGCACCATTTCATGTGTCTCCCTTGCCTCCTCCATACCAGGGAGTGCCATGTGGTGGAAGAAGGGCAAAACGGCCATCCGGCACCCAAAGCTGTCCGAGGGACCATGACCTGGCTGAGAACTCCTGGATTAGATGGTTGGGCTAGAACTCTGAAGTCAGGGTTTTTCTAGTCCTCAATAGGTTGTTAAACTGACTATGTGACCTTGAGTCAGTCACTCTCTTTCAACATGACCCTATTTCACAGGGTTATCCTGAGTTTGAGATGGGGATGAGAAGTAAAGTTGGGCTATAAATGTAACTAGTTGAACACAAGGCTGGACATGGGTCCAATCAACCCCAGTACCTCTTCTATTTCGTTATGGTCTCTTCTCCTCCACAGTTTGTTCCTCCATATTCATCCCTCAAGTGATAACCCCATTAAATTGAGCCAGTTCTGCAGTTTGTGGCCATAATTTCCCCTTACAATATATCAAGGTAATATAAGGCTCATTAGAAGGGAAAGTGTGTAGAAATGCATACATTTGCATAAATATCTCCAGATCTTTTGCACAAAATAAATCACCATAACCACAGATGTTGGGTTTTTGTGTTTGCACAGAAAAAAAGGGTGAGGAATCTATGCCTCTGCAAAGTTGCTGAACTGCAGCTCCCTTCACATCTTGGCCATGTTCACTAAAGCAAATGGAAAGTTTAGACTGAAAACATCCAAAAGGATGTCAAACTGAACAAAAATTCTCCTTAGTGGCTTTATGTACCAAACCTTTGATGACCATCTCAAATGTTTCTAGGAATTGACCACAACCAGGCTGCTTTGGAAAAAAACTGGTTGCCTAGTTCAATGTATCTTAATCTTTGGTTTTTGGACTTCAATTCCCAGAACCAGAAGTCAATTCCACAAAGCACTGATCTGCTGATGTACTGACTTAGGCTTCTGGGAATTGAAGTCCACCAGTGTTCTGCAGAACATAGTCTGGGAAATGCTGCCCAAGTTGATGGAGAGACAGATGTGGCTATTTGATGGAAGTGACTTCCTTGACAGAAGTTAAGTTTCATTTTGGGTGGGTTATGTTATGTTTTTAGCTGGCCAGAACCCAGAGTGAGTTAGAGTACCCAAAGTGAGGAGTTTGATTCCTTATGGAAGTAACACCAGTGTATGTAGCCCTGGCAAATTGTATGGCCTCTAACCAACATCAGAAGGAGATATTGGTCAACCAATTTCTAGTATTTTTTTCCAAGTTCCATTGATTCAAACAGGTTTACTCTTGTTGTGACTTACTAGGATAAAGTAAGGTGCAACTAGCATGGGGATTTGAATCAATGGGAGATAAGGATGTGTTGACTCACCAAATCCCCACTGATTCAATGGGCCTACCCTTGTGCATCTTACTTTGATAAATAATAAGATTCCAGACATTATCTCCAAACTTTGAGCATTCATTTTCTGAGTAGACCTTTGTCCCATTCCTTTTGTCAGGCTCTGCTGCCTTTATTTAACTTCCCATTATTTCTTTCCATTCTTGCACTTTGGAGCTAAAAAGGATGGGAAATCTTGATAAATGGGCCATCAACTTTTTTAAAGAATTCAGCAACCACCCGGAAAAAGTAGCCATTCATTAGCACTATGGAACACGAGGAACTGTCTTACTTTAAAGAAACCTGTTAAGTTTTCTATCTTGTTTTTGTGGGTGGAACCTTTGCCCCAAACCTGCATGGGATTGTGGGGAAT
This sequence comes from Furcifer pardalis, assembly GCA_030440675.1. Lineage (NCBI taxonomy): Eukaryota > Metazoa > Chordata > Lepidosauria > Squamata > Chamaeleonidae > Furcifer > Furcifer pardalis. Next base: position 108,536,570 of record CP126892.1, on the reverse strand, counting down.
ACATAAATATTCTTATAGTTCCATCATGATTAATGGATCTTCCATATCTAATCACACCCCTCATTTCCATCCCAAATTGCTCAGATTTGGAGCTGACAAGAACTGGAGCCAAAGTAGGTTGAGTAAATATAAGACTTTCATTTAAAATTACCCTGTTTGTTTGTTTGTTTGTTCATTCATTTGTTTGTTTGTTCATTTGTTTGTTGGTTAAGCATGTTATGATACAGTTTCACATGCTTGACTAATGAGGATCTGTCGAATTCTGGAATTTTTGGGGGGCATCTAAAATCTGTATTTGAAAAATAGGACTCACATCTGCTCCCATTTTACTTCTACCATTCTCATACCATTTGGGCATACCTTCATCATCATCGTCATCTTCTTCTCAAATCATGCTTTTATATCAATAGCTTTTTCCTTCTGTAAGTGGAAGCCAAAGATTGCTAACTTTTGCTGCAGCCCGAATGCTGCCAAAATTATTGCAACTTTTAATACATTGCATCTGAACGGCAGATTTCCCCTGGTTAAACGCTTTGAAATTCATGTCCTTTTTAATTGCCTGGAATTCATGACGCTAGTGCGGAAAAGCAATAAACATATACAACCATAAAAAACACATTTAGACACCCCAAGCAAAATCAATGGCGTATTATTTTTCTTTATTATTCCTAGCGGGACACAGCTTGGACTTCCTTCTTGGGTATTTATTTATACCAAAGAGCTGCAAGAGCATGAATGCTACATTTGGGATGGTGTTAATGCTGCGACTGGGTAGAGGAGGGGGAGTAAAAGAAAACTCATATCACTCCATCCTCTAATTTGGGATAAAACATAATAGGGTTTAGCTATAAACCTTCTAACACAGAGGACGAAGTGGGAAGTCAAATATTGCCATGGGGTGGGGGTGGGGGGATGCTGGTTGGTTTGTGGGAATGAGAAGAAGAAAAGGGAAACAGAATTCTATGGCATCTTTAAGATTAAGAGATTTATAAGGGCATAAACGTTCAGGAGATTATGCCCCATTTCATCTATGGAAGCTCATGCTAAAATAAATCTGTTGGTCCCAGAGGTGTGACAAGGCTCTCCTTTTCGGTTTTGCGATACTGAAAGAGATTACCATGGGCCAGTCTTTCAACAACTACAAACCTGAGAAAAGAGAAGATTTACAATTAATAAAAAGGGTCTTCTATTCTTTTATATTCCACGAGACCGTCTGCCTCCAAAGAAGTCCCAGGTCATTAAAGGCCTTGGTGTGCCTATGAAAGATTGATGACAGAGACTCTCTCCCTGCCCTTTTCACACTCATCTCATTCCTGATTCCCCCCCCCCCCACCTCTCTTATTTTTACACCTGACCAACAAAGATCTAATAATCACCAACAGGAAGGGAAGGGGGTTGGTTTCTGGCTGCGGTTCGGCTCACAGCTTCACTCCAAAACAGAGACCGACATGGGGGGGGGGAGCTCGCTTTTATCTCAAGACGGAGCAGATCTTCAACAAAAGGGAAATGTCAATCCAAACAAGAAGGGAGTTGGGCAATGGGATTGGGTCTAAGACATGCCTGCGGGCTGTTTGTGGGCTTGCCGCAGAGCGGAATGAAAGGCAGGTTTCCTGTTGGGCATTGTCTGGAAAGGGATTATTGACATATCCCGGAGAGATCTCATATGGCCGCAGAGCAATTGAAGATGGGAGGGAAAGATCTGATTAATCCAGTTACCCTGTGAGGCCAGAGAGACAGTGTAAGAATTGGTACAGCGGATATAATTTCATTTCCTCACTGAGCAATTTGTAACAAGTCATTGGGATTTGCATGTGAATGAATATGTCTCTAATCAACCACCGTCTCCTGAACCTCCATGATTCCTTCCTGCCCCACCAGATGTTTGTAGCACATCTGGTTTATGAAACGGTAATACGCAGCTTCCTGATGGGTCTCTGAGTACAACAGGTTTTCTCTTGAGGCAAGGAAAGACATGGAAAGACAAATCTCTAGTCTGGTCTAGACCTAAGGGAACACTGTTGGATCATGATTTCTGGGAAACATGCCATTACATTTTCAACTTGTGTTTTTCAAGGGAAGTATAGAGGTGGGGCAGATCCTGGCTGCTAAGTTTCTCTTTCCACTTCTTATACTCAACATGGGTACAGAGAGACGGTCATCATTTTGAATGATTTCCAAAATGGGGGAAGAGGCATAAAGGAGGATAAGGCTATGGAGGGCCACTTTTGATGGCTATATTGACCTCACATCTTGGTTTTCTTCGGATAGGTATCTGGATGGCACCTGCAAGAGAATAAGATGGTAATCTGCATCAAATTGCAATAATGTTATACATTTTCCTATCTTTTACATGCTGCTACGCTGGCTGAGTATACTATACCATTGGGGGAAGTGATTCATTGCTAGTTTATTCAGTTTTATTCCTCACATTTATGCCATTCTGCTTTTCTTTATTGTAAGGCACTCTGAATTCCTGTAAGAAAAGAAGGTTCATTAATGTGGGAAGGAGAGGGTGGGGGAGAAAGAATAAAAACAAATCCTTTTTGCCTGAATATGCCACCTGTCCAAATAATATACCCCTCTGTCCTAAATAATATGAGATTGATTCAGTCTTCATTTATTTATTTATTTTATTGATTGCATTTATATTGCTGCCTCCCTCGCCGAAGCGACTCCAGGCGGCTCACTGTTGGCATTAAAAAAATTCAATGCAAAACATACCCACAATACAAAAAATTACAGAAGCCCTTAAACCTTTTAAAAACCATTAAATACCATTTAAATATATATTTCCTCAGGAATTAAGTTTGGCCAACAACAAAGCCACGGAAGTGCCTTCATTTTGGCAGTCCATGGTTTGATTAGGACACAAAAGAAGGAGGTCATTATATTCCAAATGTTTGGGGTGACCACTTTCATCATCTGGATCTGGCTGATGGGAGTTGTGCTTCAACATAGCTGGAGGGCACCCAACTGGAAAGAGGTTGTAAGATGTTAGAGTTAAGACAGGATGGAGAATGAGCTATCCATGGTACTGGAAAGTCAACTTGCATATTGCTTCAGTTTTTGCCTATTCCTTCCCTGTATTTCCTCACTGGGTTTACTTTGCCTGTCCATATTCTTTGACTGGGCATCCTGTAGACATGAAGAAGGTTCATGAGAGGCCAATGAAACTTCTTAGGTGAATATAGCACCATCGTTGATATCTTACATCTCATAAAATATTCCAGGATCTGGCTTCCAAAATACTTTTTCATCCATTACTCAAATTTATGATGGCTGGCTTGATGCAGTAGAACAGGGGTAGGCACCCTTTTTAAGTTAGGGGCTGGCTCCTGCAGACAGTTGAGGGGGCCAGACTGGTGATCCCCGTGCTGTAAATGCTGCCGTAAACAGATCCACAGCTGTCGTAAATGTGTTTAAGGCAGCCGTAAATGTGTCAGCAGCAGCTGTAAATGCATCCACTTCCACCACTGGCAGCAGCAGTTGGAGCAAGGGCAGGGGCCTGATGATTTGGGACTGTGGGCCAGGTTTGGCTCATGGGCAGTAGGTTGCTGACCCCTGCAGTAGATTGTATGATTGTATCTGGACTAGTGGAGTATTAGCTTCCTTGGCTGACATAGTTTATTCAGCCTGGTCTATCATTTCAGATTCTTTAAAAAAAGTAAGGATTATGAATTTGAATCCCCCTTTTAGTTTAAAGTTTATCCTACATTTCTGGACCAATACACTTAATCAGTCTTCTGCAACAGACACATGCGTGCATGTGTGAATCAGCCTTAATTCCCTCCACCCCATTCAGCAGAATCCTTCCCCATCAGTGAAACCTTTTATTATGGAAAGACCAGCAAAAAAAGGGAGACCCATTCTCCAGGTCTTCAAAGAGCCAAAAGGGCAATCACCAGCTTGTGTTGCACGCCAAGATCAATTTATGCATCTTTTTAATCTCCAAAAGGCCAGAGCATGGCCCCAAAGCACATTTCCTTTTTTAGCATCTCTGTTTCCTTGGAGTAGTGGGTGGGAGTACAAAGAATTCCACCAGCTCACTGATAGAAGGGGTGCTTTTTGATTTTCGATACCCCATAGCTAGCACTGTGAATAATTTATAGCGATGGAAACAAGATACCTTGAAACACCAAAGCCCCTCGTTTTTTTAGAAGAACAGGTGAAGGAAGACTGATGTGAGGTCCATCGTGAGAAGTATCTATGTCAGGAATTTTCAACGTTTTTCAGCCATGGGCTGGACCGTGTCTCCTCAGACAGCTGAGCAGGCCAGACTGGTGGTTCCTCCGTCATAAACGCTGCCACAAAACATGTCTGCAGTTGTAAATGCATTTACGATAGCCATGCACTTATTTACAGCTGTAGAAATGCATTTACGACAGCCATGGAGTCATTTATGGCTGTCGCTAGTGCATTTATGACAGCCGTAAATGAGTCCACAGCCGATTCTGGCAGCAGGGCGGGGGCAGCTGGAGTGAGGTTGGGGGCCAGATTTGGTGCCACAGGCCAGATCTGGCCCACAGCACATAGGTTGTGAACCCCCAAACTGTTTCAATGCTTTTATTTCCAAAGCCTGAGCTTGGACACAGGCTAGCACCCCTATAGTTAAATAAATGTAAACCCAGTTGTATCCGAATCCAAGGTGCTCATCTCCATTTACAGCCAAAGAGCCAGCAACATCTGTGTCTGCAGATGTTTCCATGATCATGTGGCAGGCATGACAAGATGCCAGAGTGCACAGAACGCTGTTACCTTTCCTGCTGAAGCAGTACCTATTTCTCTACTTGCAATTTCTTGCTTTTGAACTGCTGGGTGGGCAGGACTTGGGGCAGATGACAGGCACTCAGTCCATCATGCAGCGCTTGTGTCTTGAACTGCTGATCTGCCAACCTTCCGGTTGTCAAGCCCAGCTCTTTAACCACTAGGCCACTGCAGCCTCCACCCCATATAGTTAACCAAGGATCAAATCAGACCCTTGTGAGCCAGCCCATATTTGCTCCCCAAAACTCAGGAATGAAGCAAAGGAAGCTCATTTGCAAGATAAAGGTAGTAAGAAAGCTTGAGTTATGACAGTCAGATGCCTTTCCACAGTTAGGGAACTCTAGCTTCTAACAATGTGTTATCCTTATCACAGAGTTGGAACCTGACATACCGGCTCTCCAGATCCTCATAAATGTGGTTTTCTGAACCATGCTAAATAATCCCACAGATATCACAGTCTGGTTATCATCTGTGAAGATTGTAGGAGATAGAAGAGGATTTCGAAGCAATCCTAAGGACTCCACAACCAGATATACCTGTGGACAGTCTGCTCTTGTTCTGTCACTTTGGGGCTCAAACTGAACATTGTATGAACCTCCTTCAGTCCATCGCTAGAGACCTTGAAAGCCTTCCCTGAGATGGCCCAGTGCTTACAAAGTCATTGTATCACAATAAAAGAGAGATCCCTCGACCTATTGGAAAAGCCATTTACTGACATAAAACTCCCATGGAAAAATACAAACGTTCCATAAGGACAAAATACAAAATAGCATTTTCACTGAATCGATCCCATTTTCTGGGCAGCTGAAGGCCTTCTGGAGAGGTAAGCAGAGCAGCCGTTACCGATGAGATATTTTGGGGGTTTATTGATTAAGTGCAGTAGCGCTAAACAAGCCAAAATCAATAAACAGGCTGATTATTCTTCGGGGGCTGTTATTGCTTGTTGTATAGAACAATATCGTTACACCAGATGATGTTACGCTATTGCATCATTTTAGCGGCACGTGGTCTGTAGCAGGTCTTCACGTCATCTGCCGCCATGTAACGAGGCTTAAGGAACTGTCGTGGTGATGCAGTGGTTAAACTGCTGTCCTGCAGCCAAAACATAGTGAGTTCCATCCTGATGGGGATAAAAGGCTGACTCAGCCTTCCACCCTTCCAAGGTCAGAAAATGAGTCCCCAACATGTTGAGGACAGAATGCTAATTAACTTGGGAACCACTCAGAGAGTGCACTAAGTGCTATGGGGTGATATATAAATGTAGTTGGTATTAATAATAATAATTTTGTGTCAGAAATTATTCTGGGTTGAAAGGATTTTTGCTGGAGAAACTCCGCTCAGGAAGGCACCCGAATGAGGCTCCTTTCATGCCTCCAAGATCTTTTCTCACCAAAGTGGTCCCTATTTATCGACTTGCAATTTCTTGCATTTGATCTGCTAGGTTGGCAGGAGCTGGGACAGAGATGGGCACTCAATCCATCATGCAGTACCCGGGTCTCGAACTCCTGACTTGCCGGCCTTCCAGATAACAAGGCAAGCTTCTTCACCACTGAGTCACCACAGGCCCTGAGCATACTAAGTGCTATGGGGTGATATATAAATGAAATTGCTATTACTACCGTATATACTTAGATGTTACTTTAACAGTTCTAAGGTCCTTGGTTAGGTCTTGAGCTGCTAATTTTATACCAGTCTAGATGATGACGACGACGACGACGACTACAATGGAAACCCTTTCTAGGATCTTCCAGGTATATAGTATTGGTGGTTTTCCATTCCCTTCTTCTGGGGGCACAAAAGGACAATATAGCTTGCCCATAGTGATATACTGTTCACTGACAATGTTGATGTATCTGTCATTATTTTGCTGTTTCATTGCATTGTATTATACTGTATTTTCTATTGTCTTTAATCTCAAACATATTGTGATATATTGGGATTGCATAACATATTGTTGATTATACTGTTGATGTTTATGAGATGTTATATGTATGGGTTTTGTGAGCCGCCCTGAGTCGGTTGCACTGAGTAGGGCGGCATATAAATTGAAATATAAATAAATAAATAAATAAATAAATAAAATAGCAACATAGGGTGGTTTTCCCTCCTGGAAGGGGCACTGAGGTGAGGAATTGAACTCCCAACCTGCGGTTTTGCAGCCGGCCACCCAGCTCAACTACGGGCATAGAAAGTGTAAAAGGTTCTCCATTCTCACAGCCCAGATCTTCCAGGAAAACAGGACCCCAAGTTGGGGAGTTACAATGCGACAGATATTTTGCTAAAAAAAGGAAGGAAGGGGTGCAGAAAGCGGCTTCCATAATTTACATGCTCAATGATCTTGTAATTAAATATTTCAGATTTGATGAGCATTTCCTTACAGAGCTCAAGGCTAATTCAGATGCAAGCATGGAAAGGTCTTCTTTTCATTTGCTTTCAAGTGATTTCTACCAGCAGGACTCAGTCTCCTTGCAAATGGAATTCTCCTAACAATGCATGGCTGACTCTTACGGTCACTAAAAGCTCTGCCTAATTACAGCTGCGGGCATACATAACTCAACACAATCTCCAATGATTTCCCAAACAAATAATGGGAGATGGCCTTGCTTTCTGCTCATAAGAAGACCTGGGGATGCTCTCCTCTGAACCTCCTTGAGATGGTAGAAAGGAGAGATGTTTGGATATGCATGGGAACAAAAGGACTTTAATTTCAGCATTGGAACAAAAGAATAATTAAACACTGTGTCAGATTCAGGGTGTGTGTGTGTGTTAGTTAGGCTCCAGTAATAAAAACTAGGGCGTATGATGGATTGTATATTATTTCTAAGGCCAAAGACATCCATTAGACATGTAAATTTGTTTCCCATAGTCTGGGACAATATAAAAATGCTTCTTGGCATTTGTTAGCAGAATCTGTAGAATGAGAAGATGACTATTGACAAGACTACACAGCACAGAAGTGAATGATATGGCAATAAAGGCCAGTTCCTTTAATTTCATATAATAATAATTTTGTGTCAGAAATTATTCTGGGCTGAAAAGATTTTTGCGGGAGAAGCTTCACACAGGGAATGCCCAAATGAGGCTCCTTTCATGACCCCAAGAGCTGGGACAGAGACAGGTGCTCAATCCATCAGCAGTACCCGGGTTTCAAACTGCCGACTTGCCAGCCTTCCAGCTAACAAGTCAAGCTTCTTAACCACTGAGCCACCGCAGCTCCTATTACTATAGCCAAACTTGTCCAGTGTGTTGAATCTATTCCAGGGGGATAGGACTTACCCCTTGGATTATTTCCACTGTCTGTTGGGTGGGATAGAAATACAAATAACAAATAAATAATGACTACATTATGTTTGTAAAGTTCTGGTTAAAAATCAGAACAGATTCATGGTGAGTTATCAGCCTCTGTCGGCTAGCTCATCTTTGCCCATCAACCTGTCCAATGCAAAATAAAGGTAAAGGTCTCCCTTGCTCAAAAGCCAGTCATATTCTACTGTACAGGGCAGTGCTCATCCCTGTTTACAGCCAGAGTCAGCAATGTGTGTCTCTGCAGACGTTTCTTTCGTCATGTGGCAGGCATGAGTAGATGCTAAAGTGCACGTAATGCTGTTACCTTTCCCACCAAAGTGGTACCTATTTATCTACTTGTAATTTCTTGCATTTGAGCTGTTAAGTTGGCAGGAGCTGGGACAAACAATGGACGCTGACTCTGCCAAGCAGCACTCGGGTCTCAAACTGCTGACCTCCTCAACCTTCCTGTTGTCAAGCTCTTAACTACTAAGCCACCATATAACTACTTGCAGGAATTACCTGTGCATTCCTGTGTGTTTGTCTATACATACACAATCAATGTACACATATATCTCCATTACAAGTAGATCTGGGGTTATTTAAAGGTTATTTACTTCTTTTTTAAAAAAAATATGGAATATCTTACAAATTCCCCACCAGTGAGCTCATTAGTATAAATGATGGAGTCTCCCTTCAGAGTTCAAGTCAGCAGATTTTTTTTCTCCACCCCCACATTTCCAGAAGTTATGGTTGGCTATTTTTCAGTCTAACGCAGCTGGAAAAGAATGTTAGATTGCTAGCAAATTGGTCCCAAGAGCAGGGGAAAAGAAACTGGAAGGGATGGGATGAGAAATTCTCAACCAGCTTTCAAAGCCCTCTTTTAGTAAGCTAATCAAACCTTCTGCTTGCGTTCTTCAGCATCTGGTCTCTGACATTTAGAACGGATCTCCCCACTTTGATGAGTAGGCAACGTCAACAAAGTCACCCATTCCTATATTCCTTGAATCCCTTTTTTGAAGTCACCTAAGGTGGTGGCCAACAGGACATCTTATGGAAGGATGTTCCACAATTCTGCATAGAAAGCAGGAAAAAATATATTTCCCCTTAACCAAATTTAATGTCTATTTGGCTTAAATGTAGGCATGGCCAACCTTGGTGATCCAGCTGTTCTTGGACGTCAATTACCAGAAGCCCAAGTCAGCACACTGGTTGATCAGGGCTTCTGGGAACTGAAGCCCAAGAACAGCTTGAGTGCCAAGGTTAGCCACACCTGGATTGTTTCTTTTCTGGAAAATAAGCCAAACTGAGGTAGTCGGTTCCATTGTCGTACTGCTTTAACAATTGAGATGCTTTTCCTGATATTCAGCCTATGTCTAGCTTTTGTTAGCTTGACCCCATTATTACACATCCTGCACTCTGGGACAACCAAGAACAGTTCCCGCCCCACCTCCTTATGACTATCCTTTAAGTATTTGAAGAGTGCTACCATGTTTCCTTTCAACCTCCTTTTCTCAAAACTAGGCATGCTCAGTTCTTTCAGTCTTTCCATATTGGGTTTGGTTTCCAGTTTATGTTGCCTTCCTCTGAACTTGTTCCAGTTTGTTGGCATCTTTCTTAAAGTGCAGTGTGCAGAACTTGACACGATACTCTAGATGTGCCGAATAAGAGGGACTAGAACCTCACAGGTTTTGCAGACTTTTCATTAGCTTCAAGTAAAGAACCTGTGTATGGACACATAACTGTAAAATGATAGATGCCACAAACTCCCATTGCTATGCCAATGAACTTTCCTTAGTCAATATTATTAAACTAGGAACATTTACAATGCCTTCATTTCCTTTACCTGTGGCTATCTTTTTAGTGTTTCCTACGCTGTACAACTACACAGTTGGATGCATCTTTTAAGAGACTCCATCCTTGAAAGACGTTTTAGTTTCCTGGCTTTGAGAGGGCATTCATCTGTAAAATATTTATATCATGATACTAGAAGTACTGTTGAGCTGTCTAAAGAGCAGTGGCGAGATAGAAATCACCTCCCGTTTCCCCAAAGACTAAAAATGAAGCAAACATCTCATATTTATCTTCACAGAAAGCTACAGAGGTGCAAAATTTAATCAATGTGTTTGATTAATTCATTACGGCCTAATTGCACATTTTAAAGCACACACCCTGTTAATTAAATACATAAAGTGTTGCCATTTTATCCTAGGGATGTAACCTGGTTCATTTTAATTGATTGATTAATGAATCTCCATTAGCCAAATTAACCCAATTTGCCCATGGTTAAAACCAATATATCTGAAGCTTTGAAAGAGGTGATTATTCTTGGACAGTGCTGGACTGTCCTCTTTGCACATTATGTCAAAAGAAGAATTCTTCAAGCATGTGCTAAGAAACTGTGGTTATATCTACTTACTTAGAAGAAAGACCAAGTGAACTCAATGGGCTTAATTCTGTATAGACTTGCATTGCTAATTGAAACTTTAGGAGCGATTTTTACTCATCTATATGAGAATCTTTACCTATCACTTTTGTTGTTGTTCAGTCGCACAGTCGACTCTGACCCTCTGCGACCCCATGGACCACCCTCCGCCAGGCACTCCTGTCCTCCACTATCCTCCTCAACATGCTCAGTTCTGTGCCCATTGAGTCTACAATACCACCCAGCCATCTCACTTTGGGCCGACCTTGGGCCGCCCCCTTTTTCTTTTGCCCTCCACCTTTCCCAGCATCAAGGCTTTCTCAAGTGAATCGTCTCTTGTCATTTGATGTCCAAAGTACTTTAGCTTCATCTTTACTATTTGGCCTTCTAAGGAGTAGTCAGGGTTTATTGACTTATTTGTTCTCCTCGCTGTCCAGGGGACTCTCAAAATTCTCCTCCAGCACCACATCTCAAAGGCATCTATTCTTCTGCACTCAGCTTTCCTTATGGTCCAGCTCTCACAACCATACATTGCCACCGGGAACACCATTGCTTTGACTATACGAATTTTTGTTTGCAATTTGATGTCTCTACTTTTCACTATGTTCCCCAGGTTTCTCATCGCTTGCCTCCCAAGAATCAGTCGCCTTTTTATTTCAAGGCCGCAATCAACATCTGCAGTGAACTTTGATCCTAGGAAAGTAAAATCTGTCACTGTTTCTACCTATCACTATATATTGACAAAAACTCACGAACACACAGTGTTTAATAAAATGGGGACAACTTTCACAGATCTTTATTGAGATAATTGTTTACTATTTTTAATGGACTAATCCAGGGATTCTCAACCTGGAGCCCATGGGTCAAATGTGGCCCACAGTGTCATTTCATGTGGTCCCCCACTGCCTCCACCACACCAGGAAGTGCCATGTGGTAGAGGAAGGGCAAAATGGCCATCCGGCCCCAGAAGCTGTCTAATGGAGTGCGAGAACTCCTGGACTAATCTAACAAATTGATTAATTTGTGATGGTATGGTTGCAAGTTCACATGATACACTCACTGACCTGGAATGGGTGCCCTGGAATGCCATCATGTCAATCATCATCAACATCATGGGGCTGCGGTGGCTCAGTAGTTAAGAAGCTCGCCTTGTTAGCTGGAAGTCCGGCAAGTCAGCAGTTCGAGACCCAGGTACTGCATGATTGTTTGAGTGCCCATCTCTGTCCCAGCTCCTGCCAACAACAACTAGAAAGCAAGAAATTGCAAGTCGATAAATAGGGACCACTTTGGTAGGAAAAGATCTTGGAGACATGAAAGGGCCTCATTCAGGCGCCCAATGAATGAGCTTCTCTAGCAAAAATCCCTTCAACCCAGAATAATTTATGGCATTGAATTATTATTATGTAATGGACTAATCTAACAAATTGATTCATTTGTGATAGTGTGATTGCAGGTTTCCATGGTAAATTCACTGACCTGGAATGGGAGCACTGGAATCTCTTCAAGTCTTCTGCGAATCATAGCAAGGGTTCTTTATTTACCCACAATGAAAGGACTGTAAACTTATGACTTAGCTCAGAAGCTTCCAAATAAAAAGGTGTTAATATAGACATTTGATTGGCCATTCAGTCAAAAGGCAGACGGTTTATCAGCTAAAGTATCTTTTATTGACAGCTTGAGCAAGTATCACAGCAGGTATCAAGAGACAGCTTTATTCTTTCAGGGACTTAGAAAGCTTGGTTAGCAATTCATAGGAGGAGGAGGAGATGTTGAAGCCTGGCAAACTCCTGGTGTTATGGTTGTTTTGCGCTGTGCTCCAAAGGAAGCTGGAGTACTCTTTAATTTCCATGGATCACTAAACTCTAGAGCAGGGTTTCAACCTTTGTTTTTTGGACTTCAAATTCTAGAAGGGGCTGCGATGGCTCAGTGGTTAAGAAGCTCACCTTGTTAGCTGGAAGGCTGGCAAGTTGGCAGTTTGAAACCTGGGTATTGTATGATGGATTAAACCAGTGGTGGGCTCCAAAACATTTTTACTGGTAGTGGTCCAGGTTACTTGAGAGACCGCATCGTCCCAAGGACATCTACCCGGCCCACCAGAGTGGACTGGAGAGGCTCTCTGGTTGTGCCATCAGCCAGAGAGGCACATCTCTCTGGCACTAGAAGGAGGGCCTTCTCGGTGTCCGCTCCGGCCCTGTGGAACCTCCTCCCAATAGAGCTACGCCTGCAGCCGGAGTTGCTGTCCTTTAGGAACGGAGTGAAAACCTGGCTGGCAGGTCTGGTCTGGGGAGTGGATGGTTCAATTTCCCCAGCCAGTTGGATGGTTTGACCCCAGTATGTCCAAGTTATAACACCTAGATTTTAATTAAGTTTTTAAGCTTTTTAAAGTTTTTAATTTTTTAAGTGTTTTTAAAATTGTTGGAAATCACCCTGGGTCCCTTTGGGGAGGAGGGCGATAAACAAATATAAGTAAATAAATAAAAATAAATAAATAAATACTACATTGTGGGCATGGTATAGTGGGCAAGGCCAGGGGGAAAGCCCTGCATTCCACCCAAATTAGGACTACTTTATTTCAAAATATGGGTGGACGGGGCCACCAGAATTTCTGCTACCGCTTCTGGCGAACTGGTGTGAACCTGCTGATGCTCACCACTGGACTGAATGCCTGTCTCTGTCCCAGCTCTTGGGGACATGACAGGAGCCTCATTTGGGCGTCCCCTGAGCGGAGTTCCTCCAGCAAAAATCCTTTCAACCCAGAATCATTTCTGACACGAAATTATTATAATTCCCAGAAGCCTAAGTCAATTCCCCAAAGCACTGAACAGCCAATGTACTGACTTAGGCTTCTGGGAATTGAAGTCTCCCTGTGGGGGCATGTGCCCCACATTGGGAACCGCTGTGCTAGAGGAACCAGAATATGGGAACCTTTGTTCAACTTCTCAAACCCACCCATTTTGCTTTTCAGGCGGTTAGAACCAAAATCACAGGGGCGTCACCACCCAAGAACAGAATAAGTGGATTTGTGAAGCTGAAAATAATAATAATTTTGTGTCAGAAATTATTCTGGGTTGAAATGATTTTTCCTGAAGAAACTCCACTCAGGAAATGCTTGAATGAGGCTCCTTTCATGTCCTCTAAATCTTTTCCCACTGAAGTGGTTCCTATTGATCTACTTGGAATGTTTTCCTTTTGATCTGCTAGGTTGGCGGGAGCTGGGACAGAGACGGGTACTCAAACCGTCATGCAGTACCCGGGTCTGATTTCTCTAAAACACAGATCTGATTGCTTTAATTTCTAGTTTATTCCTTATTTAGCTTATTCCTTGTTTGTCAGATGCAACTTAAAAACAATCCTCTGTACAAAAAAATGGGTATGCATTTTCAAAATGCATGTATTTCTGTATTCCTTTAAGGAACATCTATACACGATGCATTTTGATGTGTTTCCTTTCTCATACTAAACTACAAATTTTGTACAGACAATTCCCTAGCATGCACATTTTATATGCAATATTTAAAAGAGAAAAACAACTGAATCACAAACTTGATCCCATCCTAATTTGCAAATAGATTTGAGCAGGGCGGTGACGTGTGAATTGGACAAAATTCTCTTAACTTCTCACAGTGAACAAACATTTTCCATTAAAGCCCATCATAAAAGCAGAAATAGATCGTTTGTTTAATTTGCATTTGTTTCTTCCTCTTTCTTGAAAAATGATTAAAAGAAGGTCCTAGAGGCTAATTGGGTGTATAAAAGTGAATTCTCAAACAGAAGATTACTTTATTCCTATTTTGTAATTTTTTGTAGACAATTTTCTTAGGCCTGGAGCACATTTACTTACATCAGTGATTTTGTGCATAGAAACAATAAAGAAATCATTCTGTGTTTAAGGTTTTTTTAAAAAAACATAATGTGCTTTCATTCTTTTAAAATAATACTGATTCATCCCAAGTCATTACGTTTTATTAAGGCTTACAAGGATTTTGTTACGTGCCATCTTAGTTCCAGCCTAGATTTCTGACTTCTGCATTTTGGAAACAGAACTGCTGTCAGATGAGGGAAAGGTTACTCCCGCCTGACAGTTCAATTCCAGTAGACAAGTGAATCCATTTTCATTTCTGACACAGAATTGCTATCCAGTTCAAAATCAATGCTGGCAATAACCTGTCTATAGAAAGCAATTTTTGAATGTACGTAGCCCTCGTATGGCTATAAATACATTCGCAGCTAAGCAGCACTCAAGAACTAGGGGGGAAATCACAATCTTACAAAATGACGATCTGCATTGTTCCCCCATCAAAAATTCACGAAGAAGGGCTTAATTATATTTCGTTAGATCATTTTACCTGAGATTGGCCTACAGAGGAACAATGGACATAATTAACACAGAGAGGCTTAGTGGTTAAGATGCTGAGCATAATGACTGGAAGGCTGACAGATCAGCAGTTCAAGACCTGAGTACTGCATGACGGAGTGAACTCCTGTCATCTGTCCTAGCTCCTACCATCTTAGCTGTTTGAAAGCAAGAAATTGCAAGAAATTGCAAGATAAATAGGTACCACTTCAGTGAGAAGGTAAACAGTGTTCCGTGCACGCCGGTGTCTAGTCATGCCTGCCACATGTCCATGGAAATGTCTGTAGGTGCAGACAGCACTGGCTCTTTCGCTATAAACAGAGATGAGCACTGGACCCTAGAGTCAGGTATGACTGTCTTTCGAGAAAGGACGGCCTTTACTTTTACTAGTTAAGATAATTAACACAATGTAGTTATGATAATGTGGCTGTGGTGGCTTAGTAGTTAAGATGCTGAGTTTGATGATCATGGGGTAATTTAATTTAATTTAATTGTTCGATTTTGCAGTTTGAGACCTAAATCTCATGATGGAGTGAGCTCCTGTTGTTTGTCAACCTAGCAGTTCAAAGGTAAGATATTGAAAGTAGATGAAGAGGTTCCACTTTGGTGGGATGGTAACGCCTAGAACCATTTACTTAAGTGTAATCCCTTTCAACACAAAATGGACATGATTATATCATGCACATTGAATTGGAGTATCAGATAGTAAACAAAAACAAAGAGACAAAAAAGTTGTGGCACTTTAAAGACTAACTGCTGTATTTTCATGTTAGCTTTCATGGATCAAGTCCACTTCTCCAGGAGTGAGAGTGAGACTTGAATTGGGAGTAAGCTTCACTGAACTGCCTGGAATGGCCACACTTTTGTAATCAGCAAGCCAAGCTCCCATTAATTTCAGTCTTGGACTGGAAGACGTTCGCCATGCCATCTAGATTAATCCTTTGTTTCATTTTAGAACTTGAGTGCTAGAGTATCCCTGACTGATGCTTTCCCAGTCTCGTGTTCAATAACTCCAGTGAGGGAGAGTCTTCCGTTCCCCAGATCAGGTCAGATTGTCAAACAACTGTTACTGTTCAGAATTTCCTCTCATTCAACCAAAAAATTTCCCTCTCCTAAGAAGCAGAGGGCAAGTCTTTGTTCAGTACCTTCTGACAGCCCTCCATTTATTTAAAGAGTGCACTGGATGGGTTTCTTGCATCTTTTTCATCTATCATGTGATTTGCTTCACAAAGGGAGAAGAATCTAGTGTTGTTGAAATTAATTTTTTCCTCAATGGAAGAGAAGGCTTGTCTTATTCTCACAGCAGAATCAAGAAATCTTACCGGGATTAGTGAAATCTTGACAGGCTACTTTCATGTCTTAAGACGGACGGTCTCATTGAAAATCAGTGATTTAGTGAGATTTTTTCACATCTTTCATTCATTCAGTTGCTCCTAATTCACTTCTCACTTCAGTCCAATAGTGGTTTAAGTGATGGGGAAATAAGATCTCTATAATCAAAGCTTGGGAAAGTCTTTGAAAGTTACAATGACTTCCGTTAGCTGAAGAAGTTCCCCCTCAATAGATTGTTAATATTAAGAATCAGAAGTATTGTGTGGTGGTCTGGGGTTTTCTTCTTCTTGAAAAGATGTATGACTTCCGCGTCCTCCACCCAAGAGGAAAAAGACATTGGCTTCTCCTACATGTATCATTTACAACCTGCATAAAAGGGAAATCCTCAAGGTAAATCTAGAGGGAGAGAGATATTCAAATAACTGGTGACCGTTATATTCCTCTGTAACTCTCAGGACAACCAAGGTGATATAACGATTGGCGTGTTGAACTGTGATTTGAACCATCTGGGGTCTGATTCCCAATGCAACATAAAACTCACTGGCTAACTTTCAGCCTCTTTCACGCCTCCTTTCTCTCTGTTCCAGTATGGTCTACTTCAAAGGGCTGTTGTTCTGAGGTTAAAAATGTTGGAGGAGAGTCCACCTTGAGGTCACAGCAGGGATTGCAGGACACCGAGGCAGACAATGAAAGAGTAAAATAAACTACCGTAATCTGGAATTTGTCTTCCACGCAAACATTTCTATCTGCAACATCTCCAC
This sequence comes from Furcifer pardalis, assembly GCA_030440675.1. Lineage (NCBI taxonomy): Eukaryota > Metazoa > Chordata > Lepidosauria > Squamata > Chamaeleonidae > Furcifer > Furcifer pardalis. Next base: position 108,519,649 of record CP126892.1, on the reverse strand, counting down.
TTAATTTCAAGAGGGTAAGAAACTAAAGTCTGCGATAATGTTGTACTGAAATGCTCATGTCTGTTCACTCTATGAATTTTTAAAAATCATTTCAGAAGCACCCAAAGGTGCTTTCTGGGTTGAAAGGATTTTTTGCTGGAGGAACTCTGCTCACAAGATGCCCAAACGAGGTATGTCCTCAAGATCTTTTTGCCACCCAAGTGTTCCCTATTTATCTACTTGCAATTCCTTGCTTTCAAACTGCTAGGTTGGCAGGAGCTGGGACAGAGATGGGCACTCATTCCGTCATGCAGTACTCGGGTCTCGAACTGCCGACTTGGCGGTCTTCCAACTAACAAGGTGAGCATCTTAACCACTGAGCCACCATAGTCCCACTTTATCTGTGAATAAAACATTTTATCTATGAATAAAATCATTTTATCTGTGAAAAAAACAACTGATTTGGTCATGTTTTGTAAATGTATACAATATTTTTATGATTTTTACTGTACTGTTGCTGTTTTGACTGTAAGCCGCCCTGAGTCACCTCGCTGAGTGGGCGGCAATATAAATCTGAACAAACAAATAAATAAACATTTCCATCAAATTTCTGTAGTTCTAGGTCAGTGATGGCGAACCTTGGCACTCTAGCTGTTCTTGACCTTCAATTTCCAGAAGCCCTGTCCAGCAGGAGAGCTGACTTGGGATTCTGGGAATTGAAGTCCAAGAACACCTGTAGTGCCAAGGTTCGCCATCACTGTTCTAGGTTATAAGCCAGCCAAAGTAAGTATCCTATACAATTTAAATCACTGTTTTTCACAGTGACGCTTTTCCAATTCAGACATATGCAATAAGGCTTTATTACGCCCAGTAACAAACTAAAACCTGAGTTTGCTTGGATGTACTTAGCTCTGTATCACTGAAGGAACTGACAAAATTAGACTCACAGCTGCTTCTCTTCCGCATTATGCGGGATGTAGCCTAGAGCGGTTGTAATGCATCATCCATCTCTCCATGACCTGGACCTCAAGTGACGACTTCCACATATAAATCAACCCCTCGCAGCTCACTGTAATCTAATGTGGATGCCCAAATTAGAAAAAAGAGATACCAAATTTTGCATGATCAGACCTGGACCATATTTTTCAATGTCATAGCATATTAATTATGACCCCCTAGAAGCCTTCAACTCACTGGGGACCATTCCAAGCAAAATGTTCTGCTTATCTTCCTTCTCTTGGCCTGACATCAGGTAACTTTGTTGTTCATGTTACATATCTGTCTGGCTGGACACCCTGCTACAGTAATGGAGTAGACCATACAGCCAGCGACTCAACACCAAGTATCAGGTGGTGATAAATAACCTGACTCCCTAAAGGGGCCAATGGCTACGGGCAGATGAGCCCCTTTAGGTGGTGTGATGGAGGATATGTCACTGGAAACCATCCTATTGGACCCAACCACAAAGCGAGTGGAGGAGGAACTCTGATTCCTAATGGTCACGGAGGCAAAAGAGACCATGCCAGATGGACTGGCTGTGAAAGGCGTATCTTGATAATATCCTCAAGCTGCGGCTGTCCATTGCAGTCCTGATGTTAAATCCTGCATGTCTCATTTCATGTGTGCCACAGGAGATGGCTCCATGACCATAGTGTGTGGGTTACTTCATTGTAAGCTGGGCTCCACCTTAAACAAATTCATGCCAATGGCATTTTTCCTGCTTCAAGAAAAAAGTGCATTCTTGGATACAAGTTGTGGCCAATGACGATCTTACATGACATCAGATCATCTCTGACCAATGGAGAACCTATAAGTGAGAGACCTCTGAAATGACCCACCTTCAAAAGCCCTCCTCAGCTATTGCAAACTCAAGCCTGTGGCTTCCTTTAGGGCAGGGATGGCCAACCATGGCGCTCCAGTTGTTCTTGGACTTAAATTACCAGAGGCCCAAGTCAGCATACCATCTGATCAGGGCTTCTGGGAAGTGAAGTTTAAGGACATCTGAGGCAACAAGACTAGCCACCTCTGCTTTAGGTTGTCAATCCATCCCACATTTGGTTGACACAAATCCTGCTGCCCCATTTTTTGCTCTAAATCAATGATGTCCAACCTTGGCACTCCAGAAGTTCTTGAACTTCAATTCCCAGAAGCCCTAATCAACAGGAGTACTGACTTGGCCTTCTGGGAATTGAAGTCCAAGAACAGCTGGAGAGCCATGGTTCGCCATCACTCCTCTAAATCAACCAGAGGGAGTGTGTTTGCCTTTCAAGACAATGGAGGAACCTTTAAGGTCAACAGATAACTTCCTGTCTACCTGAAGGACTTAACCTGTAGGCTGATGCTGCGATACCTTTCCTCTAAGGCTGGCTCTGCAAATTTCACTCTCTTTTATTGGTGTCCTGCTTTCACGAACATTGACCATAACATCCAGCCACTTTTACAACCAGTTTTTAGGATTCTTAAATTCTCAGTCCATTCATTCTTTTTCCATCAATGCCCAAGGAGCTGGAAAATTCTCTTTGCTTGTAATATTCTAGTAATTCCATAATGATGTTACTCTATCCAGACTTTGGGTATACTGTACTGTATTTTTTGCTTCTGGATCACATGGCTGTTTTAATTTTTTTTAATGCACCTATAATGTAAAGAAGACTCCTTTCTCCCTTTTCCATAGACAATAGCCTGATCTTAAATAGTATCCTGTCTCCTCAACCTTGCTGAATCCCCTCCCATCATTTACACATTCAGATATTTAACACCACACAAACAGTCTTCCTTTCTCTCATGCCACTTTTTTCTTCCTACGCACATCTCTTCTTTCCCACCTGCCTTCTCTTCCATCCAAACTCATCCTGAGAAAAGTAATTTAAACTGCAGCCTTTTTTTTCTGCCACAAGTCAACTCGTGCTCAAGGGCACAACCCCTGGAAGAAACAAGCAAAGTTTAACACAGAAACTTCTGGTAGGCAAGCCTCTACCAGTCTTCCAGACTTCTTATTTTATTTTAAAATAATATAAAGTAAACTTATTAATGGAGGGGGAAGGACTAACTATGATAATAACTACAATAACATTAGGTAGACAGACAGACAGACAGACAGATAGATAGGTAGATAGGTAGATAGGTAGGTAGGTAGGAAAGAAGGAAGGAAGGAAGGAGGGAAGGAGGAAGATAGATAGATAGATAGATAGATAGATAGATAGATAGATAGATAGATAGATAGATAGATAGATAGATAGATAGATAGATAGATAAAGACAACTATTTATGACCCAGCTCCTAGTTCCCCCCCCAACACGTGTCTCACAAGGCAGCCCCACGTTCTCAAGCTTTCTCCATCACAGCAATTTCCCTGTCTTCTTAGAGAATAGCGTGGAATTGGATGGAAACCACCTTCTCCGCCGGCGGTTTATCCTCTCCAAACTAGGGCAGGGAGTTCGATCCTTCCAGACCCAATTCCTGAAACTCTCCCCCCACCCCAAAATACAATGGGAAAGCAGGAAGTCTCCCCTGTCCGCCTCACGTCTGTAGCCTCCTCCTCCCCCAGACCGGACCACCCTTCCTTCCTTACCTTGGGCAGTGGAGACGCGGCGCCGGATCAGGACCCTCCTCGGATCCCACCCACACCCGTGACCCAAAAACCCGGAGCGCATCGTCCGCACCGACGGTGCCTAGGCTCGGCTCGGGTCTCCTCTTCACCTGCCTCTGAGCGCCTCATCCCAACCCAGCCTCCGCCCTCGACGGAAAGGGGGGGAGGAGGCAGAGACGGACCGGGCGCCTATTGGCCGGCGGGCGGCGCACGGGTTCCCCATTGGCCGCGGGCGGTAAGGGGGGGCCTCGACGGGCGCTGACGCCAAGGTGGGGGGGGGAGGCGAGGCTTGGGGGTAGGGAGGGGTAGGGAGGAGGGCGTCGCGGCGCCTTTTGTGCGCTCCGGAGACGGAGGGCGGGTTCCTTTGGCCAGCGCTGCCGTCGCGAGCGAGCCGGGGAGACAGTCAGCTAGTCTTCCAGCCCCTGGACGGAGAGAGGGGAGGTCTTTAATGGGGGCCTGATTTCCCCCACCCCTTTCTCTCTCTTCTCTCCCGCCCCCCCAATCCGCTCCCTCCCTCTTGCGCGCTATGCCGCGGAGCGATCCTGAGCTGCGCCAAGGGCCGCCGCCGGCGCCCGTCCGTCGAGGGGAGGCGATCGGGGCGGCTCCGGAGGTCTAGGGCGAGGCGATCGGAGCTGCGGTGACCAAAGAAGAGACCCTAAGAGGAGGAGGAGGAAGGATCGGGCGCAAGGGCATTTCCCCCCTGCCCGCTTGCCCGCCCCTTCGAGGGGGGAGGCTGGATCTGCCGGCTGCCTAGCTTGGTTTGGTGGCGGTTGGTTTGGGGGCGGGTGGGTGGGGCGGGGATCGAACCGGCGAAGGAAGGAGAGGAAGGAAGGAAGGAAGGACCGCATCCCGCCTCGGACGCGGCGTCGGGGCGCCCGCGATGTTGGCACTGGAGCTCTTGGGGTTGGCCTGGCTGGCCGGCGTGGCGTTGGGCCAGAACGAGACGGAGCCCATCATCCTCGAGGGCAAGTGCCTGGTGGTGTGCGACTCCAACCCTGCCTCCGACCCGACGGGGACGGCGCTGGGCATCTCGGTGCGCTCGGGAAGCGCCAAGGTGGCTTTCTCCGCCATCCGCAGCACCAACCACGAGCCGTCGGAGATGAGCAACCGGACGATGATCATCTACTTTGACCAGGTACGAGGCTAGGCCAGCCGGCTTGGAGGGGGGGGGGGACAAAAGGTGGGGTGGGGAAAGAGTTTTTTAGGGGTGCCTGGTTAAGACGCTGGACTTGACGACCAGAAGGTCGGAAGGTCAGCAGTTTGAGACCCGAGTGCTGCCCGACGCAGTCAGCTCCCGTCTCTGTCCTAGCTCTTGCCAACCTAGCAAGAACTGCAAGTAGATAAACAGGTACTGCTTGGGCGGAGAAGGTAACAGCGCTCCATGAGCCCCGGCGTCTAGTCCATGCCTGCCGCATAGCCACATCTGCAGGCACAGACAGCGCTGGTTCTCTTTGCCTGTAAACAGAGATGTGCACCGCCCCCTAGAGTCGGATACGACTGGCTTTTGAGCAAAGGAGATCTTTCCCTTTAAGGAGGGTGGGGTGAGCTCGACGGGAGGGGCGATTTCCCCCTTCTTTCTCTCCCTCACCCCCCAATATTCCCTTGAGCCTCAAGCGATTTGCCCAAAGGGACATGAATCCGGAGTTTTGCGGCTCCCCCTCAGGCGACTCCGAATTAACCCCGTTGGCTTCCAAGGCCATGAAAGGGCCGCTCCGGGGCAGACAGGAACCCGCGGTCCAAGGTCTAGAATTGCAGGCAGACTTCTGCTTAGGTTTGGCAGAGTTTATATCTGGAAGGAAAGAAAGGAGTTGGGGGGCGGAAGAGACTCATCCGTTGGGCTACTGCGGAGTGACTCCAGTTCTTTTGGCTTCTCGGTTTCCTTTCTTTTCTCGCCCTCTTCCCTCCCGTAGGTACTAGTGAATATCGGGCTCAACTTCGATTCGGAGCGAAGCACTTTCATTGCGCCCCGGAAAGGCATCTACGGCTTTAATTTTCACGTGGTGAAAGTCTACAACAGGCAAACCATCCAGGTCAGAAAGGGCTGGTTTGGGAAATGCTACAGAACTGGAATGCAGGGTTGGAGGGGGGGATGGAGGGTGGCCCCAGAACTGGGAAATCACAATTGCCCCTCCATGCCAGATCCAGTTCCATAAGGACACAATCCAAAGAGCCTGAGAAAAATAAACCAGAAACAAGCCCTGGGATTTATTCCTACGCCTTTGTGGGCTTCAAGATGAGATCAACCCCTTTGAATTAAGAGGGACTTATTTCTTGGCCAACATCTATTAAGCCTGAGGCCTCTTGAGATCTCCCTCCTCCAGCACTACTGAAGCCCAAATGGTGCATTTTATTTTCCACTTCCAGTAGCATCTTTGGTGCTGCCTTTTAAAATGCAGAACCCAATAAAATGACAAGAAACTCATAATACAACCCTTATAATAAAACTGTGTGCTGTCAAGTCAATTCCGACTGTCAGTGACCCCTTTTCAGGCTAGAGACTACTCAGAAGTAATCTATCATTCCTTTTCTTCCTTCCCAACCTGGGACTGTGCTGCTTGTCCATAACTACACAGCCTGGCCACTCTCCCAGGAGGCACATGGGGAATCGAACACCCAACCCACTGAGTTATCTAGCCAGCTAACACCCCCCCCCCATCTCACTTAATAATCCAGAATGTATGAGTAACAGGACCAGAAATGCAAGAAGTTGTCTTCCACTGTGTCCAACCATCAGTCCATTCTGCCTTCTGCTCCGAACATTGACTAGCAGTGGCTTTCCTGTGGGTTAAGAGAGGGCTTTTTCCAGCTATATTTGGAGACACTGGGGATTAAACAGACACTTTCTCCAGGTAGAGCAAGCCCTCGTTTTGATCATTATAGTCCTTTCTTTTGCAAAACCATTTGCAATCAAGCTGTACGTTTCTATACAAAGGATCATAAGAAACCATCTTCCAAAAATATATATAATTTTTTGTTCTTTTCAGGCCGTTTTGTCTTTTTTTAAACACCCCTTGAACTGGGGACAGTTTCCACGTGCAAGCCTGCAGGACATCTCCAGGCAGAAAAATCTAGGACCAGTAGAGATTTTTAAACATGCCTTTTAGCTGTTTCATTTGCTTTCTGCCTTTTCGGGGAACTTCTGTCCTTCCAAGCCTATGATCTGATGCCATTTCCTTCCAAGTTTGCCCCATTGAATAAAGTTAGTGTTAGGTCAGAGTAAACTAATAGGGCCGGAGATGAACTGTGCATCTGTGCTTGAATTTTTGGAATAGTAGCCATGTTAGTCTGCGTTTCAAGCAGAGAATAAGCAAAGCAAAGCAAAAACTCTGTAGTACTTTGAAGACTAACTAAAAAAAATAACAGTTTTCGAAGTGCTGCAGTGTTTTTTTGTTTTGTTTATTCTCTGATATGCTTCATTATGCTTGATTTGGTATAGATGCCATAAAAATCAATGCCAAGTGTCCAAGCCTATCCCTGCCCCATGTACATCCCCCCAAAAAAATCCACCTACCATAACTTTCCTTTGACATAGACTTAATCCGTAGCAAGCATCCCCTTTGTAGTGTGTGACTCTACCATTGATTGAACATCTGTCTGTCTGACTTGAGGCCAAATTCATAACATGTTAAGCTGCTAAAATAGAAGACAGGAATGAAGAGGGAAATTATAGGTGGACACTTGTTACTGGAATCCTATATACACCTTGGGACTTAGTTTTTACTGGACTAGTGTCTGGCTGCAGTTTAATTTCAGCAAAACAAAATTACTGTGGAAGAGCCATATAGATGAAGAAGGAGACTTGAAGAAAGGGTGGTCTGCCTTGCTATATTTACCATATTTGCTGGTGTATAAGACTCACTTCTCCCCCTTAACTTACACTTGAAAAATGGAGTGTGCCTTGTATTGTATATAGTGGCCTATAGTGGGCTATTTTGGTAATAACGTGGTCCATCTTGTACTCTGATGCGTCTTATACACCAGCAAATACGGGTAATTCCCAATAGTAGTCCTAGTGCATTTCTCACATTCCGCCTCAAAATTTACATTTTATCCCTTTCTCCCAAACTGATAAAGCAATTGGGATGGATATCTGCTCCCCCCTCCCCCGTATTACATAAACCTTGCATCAAGACCTGTCATTTTCCACAGTAGGGAAGGAGAGTCACCTGACAATTAGTCAAGCCCTCTTTTAATTGGCTTGGGAATCGCTTGCTAGGTTATAACACCATCCCTTCTTGGTACTTTAGGGTTATCAGACTGCAGTTGGAATAAGGATGTGAGATCCTTGGAGATATCTTTTTGGCGATGCAACTGAAAATCGTAGTTCTTTATGGGAGGCAAAACAAAGAATTTACCATTGCGAAAAGATGGGTTAGCTGGTTCTTTCCTCTCTCTCATTAATACTCCTGTGACCCTTCCCTACCAGAACAGCTTGGTCACTGGAGTCGTTTGGTTGAGGGCATTTGGTAGGCATAGGCCCTTCCATGATGGCTAATTTTGTCTCCAGCTATCTAAATAATACTTATTGATCTGGTTGGATTGCCTTGGATCGTTCTTGCAACTGTCTTTCCAAACATATTCTTTGAGTATCACAGGTTTTTTTTTTAAAAAAATATTGATACAGTATTTTCCATCTAGCTGTATAGTTAGATCTAGAATGTCTGTGATTGAAGCTCTGCATTTGATAAGGGAATAATAATAAGGCCCCTATAATAATAATAATAATAATAATAATAATAATAATAATAATAATAATAATAATAATAATAATAATAATAATAATAATAATAATAATAATAATAATAATAATAATAATAATAATAATTTCATGTCAGAAATTATTCTGGGTTGAAAGGAATTTTGTGGAAGAAATTCTGCTCAGGGAACACCCAAATGAGGCTCCTTTCATTTCCCCAAGAGCTGGGACAGAGACGGACGCTCAATCCATCATACAGTACCCAGGTCTTGAACTGCCAACTTGCCAGCCTTCCAGCTAACAAGGCGAGCTTCTTAAACACTGAGCCATGGCACCCGCTCCTCCATTATGTCTTCTCTGGAGTAAGTTGCACAGAATCCAATAGGATTTATGCCTTGAATGAACAGGCTTTGCGTCTAACATATATTCTGGCTAATCTACAAATGGGTATATAGTTGATTATATCGGTATCTCAGAAAGCCTTGACAGTGGCTTCTCCAGCGGTGGTAGTGGTGACTTCTATATTTCGGGTTAGATCTATGGACAGTTTGAATTGGGTAGGCGGAGGGCCCCCAGCCCCTTCCCTTTTGTGACAGCTGCCTCCCCTTTCAGGGAATTAAAGGAGAAAGGGAATAATATAAGTCAGATCAAAAACGGAATAAGTTAGATGTTTCCTTAAGAAACTGAGTTTTTTCCTCCCATAATATGAGCATGACTGATATTTGATATACTGATCTTGATCACTCAATAAGGAGTTTGACACCTAATGACAGATGTTGCATTATCAAAATGGGAAGTTGACCTCCCAACTGATACAAATCTCAACTGATCAGCAGCTGTAAGGTTTTGCAAGAGATGTGTCAAAGGGAGGAGAAATTTCATTGCCTGTCTCCTTCCATCCACTTGGACTGGTAGAAGGTTATGTAGCTCCAAATGGCATATATCAGCTATGCTCACAAAGGGATAAGCATCACTTCCCCTCCTGATCCACTCCAGGAAAGGTGTCTTCAGCCCCAGAGTTTTGACTCTACTGTCTTGTCTTAGATCTTTAGCAAGATGGAGGAGAGGACCCCACCTGTCCAGAGTAACAAGCCAACTCTGTTACAAATCAGGGCCATGATACACATGAAAGACTCCTAGATTTGGATCCATGCTCAAGATCAAGATTGGCTACATGCACTGTGACCAGTCTTGAGATGGTTTTGGTTGTCCCAAATGAAACTTTTGGGGTAACCTCAAGAAATCATTTAAATTTCATTCTCACCCTCTTTCCTTTCTGATAATAATAATTTCATGTCAGAAATTGTTCTGGGTTGAAAGGATTTTTGCTGGAGAAACTCCACTCAGGGAACACCCAATTGAGTCTCCTTTCATGTCCCCAAGAGCAGGGACAGAGATGGGCGCTCAATCTGCCATGCAATACCCAGGTCTCAAACTACTGACTTGCCAGCCTTCCAGTTAACAAGGAGAGCTTCTTAACCACTCAGCCACCACAGCCCCATTCCTTTCTGATGACTGTGTTGGTTTCCATACCCCGTGAAGAGCAATGGCTAAATACAAATATAAATTAAAATTTGGGAAGAAGAAACCGTGCACTTCAATGGAAGGCTGTTTTTAAAAAATAAATAATTGTTTTTAAATTTACCAGTTGCTTTTTCACTCAGAAGAACCTTCTGCTGAAAAGAGCAGTTAGTGAAGCTGTTGTCTTTTATTTAGTCGATTTAAAATGAAAATGGATAGAATCCTGCTCTGAAATTAATTCTGAGAATATTAGGAGACTGAAATCCTGACCCTGTGTTAATGATCTTTTCCCTTGATCACTTCTCTTTTCTTCTTTCCCCCCTCTCAGATTTATGGAGTAAATTTCAGAGGCAAGATTACAGATCAGGAAAGTCCTGTAGTGACAGAGGTTTGGGGAAAACAGAATATAGATGGTGTTAATATTATTTGGGTTGATTCCAGAGTCGCTCAATATTCTAACCCAGTGATGGCGAACCTTAACACTCCAGCTGTTCTTGGACTTCAATTCCCAGAAGCCCAAGTTAGCACTCTTGCTGATCAGGTCTTCTGGGAAATGAAGTTCCAGAACAGCTCGACTGCCAAGGTTTGCCATCACTGATTGACCCATGGATTGCATGGGAAGTGGATCCTATTGATTGATCTTGCAATTGAGACCTGTTAGACCCAGTGAAAGCTTACTTTTGAGAAAATACAGTTGAGATCATGGTATGTGTGATTCATTTGCTGCAGTCCCTGGATGTCAAATAAACCATCAGGAAAACACACTTCACTTGGAACTGCTTCCCATTCAGAAAAGATCATTTGGGCAGAGTTTCCTGGTGTTTTATCCCTTTTTTTCCTTCTTCAATTGAAGGGGCCTTTGTGTTGTTTTTTTCTCTTCTGAATTGCAGGTGAGCTTGATGCTCAATGGGTGGCCGGTGATTTCTGCCTTCGCCGGGGACCAGGACGTCACCCGCGAAGCTGCTAGCAACGGTGTCCTAATCCAGATGGAGAAAGGAGACAGAGCCTATTTAAAACTGGAGCGGGGAAATTTAATGGGGGGCTGGAAATACTCCACCTTCTCTGGATTTCTAGTATTCCCTCTTTAAGTAATTTGCCTGCTAGAGGAGGAGCAAAAGGGGAAACGCACGTCTGAGATTTGCTCAACAACCTCCCCTGTAGCTCTTGATTGGAAGAGCTTCGGACAGCAAACTTCTGGATACTATCTACATATCGCAGAAGTCAACCTCTTAACTTAGGTTTGTGTACATTGCCTGGAAGATCTCTGTTAACAGTACAGCAATGAACAGAAGATGCCTGAATCCATCCTTCAGTAATATTTCTTTTTCTTTGCAAAATTGAGTTGGTTGTCTCTCCATTTAACTAATGTGTTAGGTCCACATCTCCCACCCCAATGCAGGTCCTTCAAACTCTTGCATTGCTTCAACTTTGCACTATCCTTTTACAGCCAACCTGGGTTTTATTTTTCACGTGATATATATATTTTTACTCTTTCCCTGAGTTTAACGTTTCTGGGGGGGGAAATGTATTTTTTGACTCTATTGGGTGCCAAGGTAAGAAGGTGCAATGCCAACCATGCTGTATGCTAACAAGCAAACAGGAAATATAAATATAAATATATAAATATATCTACACATCGACACATCGAACTATTATAGCCAAGTTCTCATTTTCACTGTTTCTATGTAAATCTGAGTGATTGTGGAAATCTACAGGCTGCTTGCTGTTTTTGATGCTTGGTTTCGTTTCGTTCCTTTAACTGTTGTAACCGTGGCCCAATTTAACATGCCGAAAAGTATTTATGAATTAATCTGTAAGATAAGGTGTGAATATTTGACAGATACGGATTTCTGATTCAGTTTAATAATGTTTCAATTGGGGTTTTCAATTTAATTAATTAATTTATTGTTTCCCATTTGGGTTGTGATGTAGTTAAGGCAATCTGGATTTGATTTAAGGGATTAAAAACACACAGAGAGAGAGAGATATGAAAATTAGAAGGAAGAAATATGTAATCAGAAATGTTTGATGCAAGTTTCCTTCTGTCCTGATTGTGGATTGGCAGGTGTAAAGAACATCATCTTCAAAAGCCAATGAAGAAGCCCTTTCTTTGTTCTGGCCTTTATTGTTTCAGCTGCTATTTTCAAAATGGGAGGAGTGATGTATCATATAGAGGAGCAGCCCTCTGTTTGATAAGACTGCCGCATTGAGGATGGATGGGGGGGAGGCAAGAATCTCTCTCGAAGTTGCCCAGAGACAACCCCAAAATCGCCCCTTTTCACCATTTTATGACACATCTGTCTCATTAAGAACCAAACAGAAAAAAGATCCTCGCAAGTTAACTCCTAAAATGCCAGTATTATTTGCTAGTATATTTTGTTTACAGCCTTTCCAATATGTAAATGCTATAATTTTGCAGCACTCTTAAAACAGAGAGAGAGAGAAATAACTACTTTTATTATCAAAGTACGGTTAAAAAAAACATTTGATTGTAATCGAAACAATGTGAAATAAAAACCAGTGGAAGAAACAAATGGACTTCTTGAGGAGTTGAGAATGAATGAAGCAGGCCAGCTTTCCCTACCCTCCCTTTTTTGTTCTAACGCAGGAAGGAGAAAGCTCAAGTCTGCAATTTAATCATATGCCTGTAAATCAAAATAATTGCTGGACATAAATAGCCAATTTCTCCATTTGTAACCGTAACGTGGACGGTGGCTGCTATACAGTTAAAATTGGATGGCTTTTCGCTCCTTTGCCAAACCTGGGGTTCCAAGAAGGAATTTAATTAGCTCCTAGGGGGGCAGTTAATTCTAGCTTAATAAGCAATGCGTTGCTTTATGGTCAATGTCTTCCCCTTGATTGGAGAGGGGGGAGGGTTGAATGTGTGTCCTTGTTCATAATTTTATACTGCAAAGAACGACTCTAGTATTTTAAAGAGCCTTTGGGAGAGTAGGTAGGAGGAGGTGGGAGAAAAGACAGGGACATTAAGATGGCAGGCTGTCAGGGAATGCTTGAACACAAGGCTGTGTAGAAGGTAGACCTGAAACCTACTGACTGATATGAGATTGTCCTTGGGTCGGCATGGATTTCCGACAGTTCCTTCTCCTTAACAAGATATGGGGAGGTATTTATGGAGAATGGTAATCTCCCTGTTCTGTTAGGTGCTTCCTGGGCTCAGCGTTTTCCATGTGTCCATCCCAGATTTTGGCTGGTGGACCTCAAAGTCTCAGCTTGTAAAGAGAGAAAAATGCAACCCCAAAGACACCAGGCTACCCACTCTTGTTTTAGAGTGGAGTGGACTAGAACTCCTGTCTAGCAGTAGAGCTGGTCAACTTTTGTTGAAGGAAGGAAGTGGTATCAGGGTTCAGGTGGCACCTCTGACCTCAAGCTACACTTGAACACACCATTCTCATCCAGTTTTGGAAGCTAAGTGAGGTTGGGAATGGTTTGGGCGAGAGGTTGCCAGAGAACGCCAGCAATCGCAGTGTGTGGCTAGTAAATAAGAGAGACACCATATTGTCTGTCAGAGTTGGACAAGATGAACCAATGGTTACAACAAGTTCCTCTGCCTGACACTGACCTATTGATGGCTTCAGGTGTGTCTCATTTTGGCCTACTAGCTCCTCTGTGATGTGGAATGTAACCAAGACCTGTCAGATTGAATTTCTTTTTGGGATTCTTTGCAATGTCAACATCCACAAGATGCTTCCAAGATCCATTGGTGTCATCTTTTGATATCTTCTGGACTTCAGGTAGTAGAGATTCTTCTGCAGATCAAAGGATTCTTGATGGTGGCACAACTCAACTATCACCCACTGCTGTACCTCTTCCTTCTTTGTTAGCATTTGAGGTGCATCCTCTTGTGAAGGGCCAGTGCTCCTGATCCAATTGAAGAGAAAGAAAAGGGTGTAGGAACAGAACGATTGGGGGCATCTTTAGGAAAAGCTCAATCAATTGCACAATTGCTCTTGCATACATTTCTCCATTGCACAATATTTTTTGCTCAGTGGTAATGATGTTGTAATAATATTTTATACACGATCAACTGTATTGACTGACATGTTCAAATTCTTTCCCTATGGGGTTGCTTAGAAGGAGGAGGGTCATTTTACCTCCTCTAGATGGCAAACAGGAGCTTTCAGAGCCAAGTCAGGTTTATCTAGTAAGTTCCCCCATGGGTGGTAGGAGACCAAATTTGGTGGCATAGTGTGGAAGAGAAGTTGTACGCCCTGCCCTTAAAAAAAAAGGTCAGGAGATCTGTAGACAAGGTACACCCACCTGGTAAGGGTCTCCCTTGCTCGAAAGCCAGTCGTATCTGACTCTAGGTTTCAGTGCTCATCTCTGTTTTTAGCCAAAGAGCCAGCGCTGCCTGCCTTTGCAGATGTTTCCATGGATATACGGCAGGCATGAATAGACACCAGAGTGCACAGAATGCTGTTTACCTTCCCACCAAAGTGGTACCTATTTATCTCCTTGAAATTTCTTGCTTTCAAATGGCTAGGTTGGCAGGAGCTGGGACAGAGATGGGAACTCACTCCATCATGCAATGCTCAAGTCTCTAACTGCTGACCTGCCAACCTTCCAGTCATCAAATTCAGCATCTTAACCAGTGAGCCACCACAGTCCCACATGTGCATATACCCTCCATAGATATAAAGGCAGAATTCTTCTTTCATGTCCCAATCAAACCTTGGACTGCCAAAATGAAGCTTTCTTCTTGGCTTTGCCATTGGCCAAACTTAAGGTCTCATCAATACAAGGCAGAATTAGAAATTATTGCTGTAATTTAAATGGAAATACTGTACTTGGCAGCCCTTAACAAGGCAGGGTTCAGTGAGGTTGTGTTCCAAGTATATTTTCTCTTTATTGCAGTAGGGGCACCATCAAATAGAGCCTTTTTAAAAGAGGCAAGCCTTCTTCCTCTTCTTCTTCCTCTTCCTCTTCCTCTTCTTCTTCTTCTTCAAGTGCCATATCCAATTCCAAATACATATTGACAATCATTATGGCGTTTAGCCATTAAGATTGTCCTGGGAACAATATAATCCTGTGGCCTTCCATTTGCCTTCTGCATCGTAGTGTGATGCCTGTACCACTGATCCATTTCTGCAAAGTCATTTCCTGATCCTGAGCCCTTTTGGCACACAAAGTCCACAGACGAGGGTTGATGAAGCTGCTGCCCTCCCTCAAAATGGATTTAAGTGGGATTTAATCCACTTGGGGACCATCACCCTTCTTTGACACTGTGGACTTCTCCAGCCAAGGCCGTTAGTCCTCAGGATTGTCAAATTGAGGATCTGGCATTGAGTGGCTGGCATTAGAGTCTATGACTATAGCAGGATAAGCCTGGCTTGCCATGATCCCAGAAACGATGCAAACAGGAAAACATTAAAAGAGGACAAACTGGTTTGTTTCCATAGGAGATTTTTGCCTGCTTTTTGATCTGTTTTTCTCTTTTTCTTTTCTTCTCTTTGATTTGTTTTTCTCTTCTCTTCTCTTCTCTTCTCACTCCCCTCCCCCAATATCCCAGGGATTCGTTTCTCTAACAAAAGAAATGTTTCCTTCTAATGGGATTTTTCATCCCCACCAGAAAAGCACACGCTTTTCTGGAGGGATTTAGGCGTTTGTGGCCCATGAATGCTTTAAGAGTCCGCCCATATATCCAGATGTGCATGGCATCAGATGGAAAGGGCAGCAACAGAGCTTAAAAGGTTTTTTTGTTTTTTAGACTAGACTTTCCCAGCCAGTGTTATGTGGATTTTAGCCCACCCTTCCCGGAACCTTTCCTAAATCTGGGCTGCGAACTTGAGACGAATTAAGTTTGGTTTCTGCTGGTTTCCCCTACTCGAAATCAGGTAGAGTTCGAGGTTTAAACTCTTCGCCCAGTTATATGGGAGCATAAAATATTTCGTGATCAGAGCGTAATTTATTTATATATTAATTTTTAAAGTTCTTTCTTTCTTTCTACTGTATCCCGCCCATCTGAGATTTTCTCCCACTTTCCCCAAGTAGATTTATTCAGGTTATGCTGTCGGGTGTTTCCTAAACTATTTTCAGACAATCGCTGCAGTTATATAAGGAATTTAAGTTAAATTCTGTACTGTACGTTTAACGCCGAAGAATGGGGGAAACATCCATACCGAAACCGCTCAAGTTGTTCGCTTTGAAATCAATGGGACTTCGGTCCGTCGTTGATTTTCAATACAAATATACATTTCCCCCAAAACCAATTTATTTTTTATTTTGTGCTCAAACGGTGGAAATCTCCCCCCTTTTTTTGTTAAAGACTTTCATTTCCCAAATCGCGCGTGTTTTGTCTTTTTAAATTCGTTCGTTCTCATTTAGGATTTTTTTTAAAAAAATAATAATATATTGGACAAATTAATCAGGTGGGGAAAATTGCAATCCTATACTTCTTTGGGAAATTAGGTTCCAGTGAAGATCTTAGAAGAAACGGAGTTAATTCGGAATATACTTAAATAAACATGGATCGCCCAGAAGTCTGCTGCTTGCTTGCTTAGTTGTGTCCTTCTTGGGAGTAAACTCCACTAAACTCTAGGGATCTTACCTCTGAGTAAAGAGGACTGGGATAGGGTTGCGTGGAAGTAACAACAACGTTACTTCCCGATCCTGCGTGTACAGGATGGCGGTGTCAAAGACCCTGGAAACATCTGCAGGTTTTTACCTGAAATTTTGAATCTATGATTATTTCCCTTTTCCTTGAAAGCGCCCCCGAAGTGGTTTCTCCACCTTGGCCTGCCTGATAACCACCTTTATTTCTCTCCCGCTCGTGTAATTCTGCTCCGTTACTTATAGTTCCTTCCGCACCAGCCTTTCCGGGACAACGCGGGACGGGGGAACGTTTTCGAGAAACGAACGTTATTTTCCCCCGTTCCATCTCGCCGTTCCACGCCAAGGAGAGTTAACGCTGGGAAATTCCACACAACGACGGAGGATCATTTGGAACGGCGCTTGGCTCTCGTTTCAGCTTTCTTTGAGAGGGCTAGGAATGGAAAGGAAACAGAAGGAAGGGGGCTGAGGACGCACTCCCCACATACCAAAATAGGAAAGCAGTCTCTAAAAAGTTGGAAAGGGTCTTGGAAACGACTGGAGAGGTGGAGACCTTGAGCAACCTGGGGAAGTACACCTGCAAGGAAGTGTCTCCGAGTTTAGAAAAGGATTTTAAGTAAGGACAAACAGACTCTTCTTCTTTCATGTCCAGATCAAACTTTGGATTGCCCAAATGAAGCCACTTTCTTGGCTTTGTCGTTGGCCAACATTAAAGCTTCATCGGTACATGTTTCTGGTAGTAATCAGCAGACCGGCAGATGATCTGGATTCTGTATCTCTCTCATTCACATAGTTGTCCACCAGCAGTCCCCACTTGAGTAGGTTGGTCTTACATTAACCCTCAGCTTATTCAAGGTCCTCCAAGTGACATAGGAAAGGTCAAGTACTTTAGCCATATCCTATTTTAAGGTTGTTTCTCATCCAGTGAAGTCTTTCCTCCTCCTCCTCCTAATTTGGTTTTGCTCTTGCCTAACCTCAAGATTGTTTGTTCTTGCCATAACATTCTTCCTGAATCTGAACTGGTGGACTTGAGGCACATTATCCATTCAGACGTTGTTGAGGGTCATTCTCTTATGGGAATAGGTTGAAATTAGCTGTCTAGATAGCTCAAGTTTAGGTATCTTGCTATAGATCCAGATGTTGGGAGTTTGATTCCCTACTGTGCCTCCTGAGAGAAGAACCAGCCTTGGGCAAGCTGCACAGTCCTAGGGCAGACCCAGAAGAAAGGTAGGGCAAACCCCTTCTAAGTACAGTACTCTCTACCTAGAAAACCCTGGAAAGAGTCGCCATATGCCAGAACAGACAATTAGTTAATTAAGAGCTGGCAACTTGTCAGGAGCTGTCAGAGCAATTCCCTACATATTTAGGATGAAGGGGGGAGGCTTGGTGGAGATAAAATATGGTGGGGCCCATAATTTGGGAAGGGAGGAACCCTAAAATGTTTGGATAGGACACCCTTTTCTCCATGAAGGATGTTTGGGCTTACCTAAGTTTGCTTAGATCCTGCTCACCTCTGGAGTGAGGGAACAACTCCCATCTGAGGTCTACATTAGTTGGTGTCAGATTTCTAATGTGTAAAGCAGGGATTCCTGACCTTTTCAAGCCGGGGGCCAGGTCACACTCTCTCAGTCAGCTTTCAGGGCCAGATGGCCATTTTGCCCTGCCTGCATGATGCAGCTGGCCATTTTGTCCCAATAGCTTCAAAAGGGTGGCCATTTTGTTTCTCAAATGCCCTTGGAGTGGTGGTGGCCCACATGAAACAGCACCATGGGCCAGATTCAGCCCGCAGGCCTTAGACTTGGAACTGTACTGCAGCCAAAAAGTAATGAGTTCAATCCTGACCAGGGATCAAGGTTGACTCCGCCTTCCATCCTTCTGAGGTCGGTAAAACTAGTCCCCAGCATGTTGGGGGCAAAATGCTAATTAACTTGTGAACCTCCCAGAGAGTAAGTGCTATGGGGTGGTATAGAAGTGTAATTGCTTTTGCTTTGCTTTGTTGTACATGTGGAATCTGTGCAGACTATCTTCTGTGGAAAGCTAGTCTCACAATGAACCAACAGAGGTAGCAATCTTTGAAAGGTTGCAGCATTTAAACATGTGTATACAGAAAGAGGGTATGATGGAAACCATTCTATTGGGCCCAATGGCAAAATGAGTGGAGGAGGAACTCTGATTCTCAACGGTCATGGAGGAGGAAGAGACCATGCCAGATAGACTGGTTGTGAAGGCACCCCTTGTCCATATCCTCAAGGCTGTGGCAGTCCTTTGCAGTCCTGGTGTCAAATCCTACAAGTCTCATTTCATATGTGCCGCAGGATATGGCTCCATGATCACAGTGTGTGGGTCACTTCATGGCAAACTGGGATCCACCTTAAATGAATTCACACTAACGGCATTTTTCCTAATTCAGGAAAAAATGCATTCTCGGATACGAGTTGCAGCTAATGACAGACAGACTGACAGACAGACAGACAGACAGACAGATGTGATCCCGGTGTTTAAAAAACACAAAGAGGCAATCTTCCCTATCTTTTCTGTAGAAGATGAGAGAAGGCTTCTGGATCTCTCCTCGCAGCGAGAGTTGGCTGGAATCTGCCCAGAAATTCATTAGGTGAGCCCAGAATCATTATGCTTTTATTAGACTGGGTGAAGCAATGTGCAAACTCAGCAAGAACCTATAGTCAGGGGAGGAGCTGACACAATAAAGGAACACAAATAAAAAAAAAGCGGGGAGGGGAATTAGGTAAAGATTTCTCTGCTGACACGCTTGTGTCAGGCCTAAAGAAAACATTAATTATGGTTCTTAATTGTTTATTAGCTAGGCAACTCCTAACCGATGCGAAGCAGCATTTCACAGCATAAGCAAAGCAGGGCCAAAGGATCAGAAAACTTTCAGCCCCTGTGCGGAATGTTTCCAGGCTACGCAGGAATGGAGGAAATATAAGGAAGACTGTTAGAAAGAGAAGCATTTAAATCAGGGATTCTCAACCTGCAGCCTGTCGGCTGGATGCGGCCCATGGCACCATTTCAGGGGGGGGGGCTCCACCACACCAGGAAGTGTCATGTGGTGGAGGAAGGGCAAAATGGCAGTCCAGCCCCTGAAGCTGTCCGAGGGAGCGTGACCTGGCCCCCGGATTTAAAAGGTTGAGAACTCCTGATTTAAATCTTGAAATTTTGGGAGGCTTCATGTGCTACTTCTATTGGCATCCAACGTAGATGGTTTGAATTCCGATAATCCAGAATAGATCTACTGTATTCCTGAAATAAGGAAATAAAAGGTAAGGTAAAGGTCTCCTTTGCTCAAAAGCCAGTCGTATCTGGTGCTCATCTCCATTTCCAGCCAAAGAGCCAGCATTGCCTGTGTCTGCAGACATTTCCATGGTCATTAGGCAGGCATGATTAGAAGACAAGGTGCACAGAATATTGTTACCTTTCCTGCCAAAGTGATACCTATTTATCTTCTTCCTTGCTTTTGAACTGCTCAGTTGGCAGGAGCTGGGACAGTGATGGCAGTTCGCTCCATCGTACAGCACTCGGGTCTCAAACTGCTGACCTGCCAACCTTCCAAGTCATCAGCTTCTTAATAAAAGGTAGTAAATCAATGAAGTCATTGGGAGTAATCCAGTTTTGGTTTCATTGTTTATCACCATCACATAGCTATCCAAACACATGTACAGTACATAAATCTGTCAGCTGGAGGTAATGTTTCATGGTAAATCGTCTTGTCTTTCATTATCATTATTAAATACACTATGTTATTTATTTGATTTAGGCACAATATCAAGCCCTTCCTCAAGAGAGCCCAGTTCACATTTTTTACAAAAGCAACTAAAATCCCAAATTACTTTAAAATCCCAAATTATAAAGATCCAAATTCCACAATTCTAATATCAGAAAGCACACGCATTATGAAGCTGTAAACTTCTGAAAATGTAGAGAGTACATAACTGCTAGGGGGTGAAAATAACATGACACGTCATATAGTGAAACAGCAAAAAACACCATCTGAATGCTCGTCCATTCCTTCAAAGCTCATATAAATAGGAATATTCTGAATTGTCATCCAGGGAGATGACCTGGTTTGGTTGCCTGGAGTTGTGTTTCGTTGCAGACTTTTCCTAGACTAGATTGATAGGGAGGGCACTTTATGACCTTGTCAAGTGAACAATTGTAAACAATGCTTTATCTATTTCCCACTTATAGTTGGGTGGGTTTTTTTCCCCACAGTTCCAAACTGACTGCATTTTGACACTGGGGTCGTTTCCCATGTTCTAGAGCAGGAATTTCCAACCTTTTCAAGCCTGGGGCTGGGTCATGCTCTCTCAGTGAACTTCAAGGGCAAGATGATCATTTTGCTCTGGCTGCACGATGGGGGTGCTCGTTTTGTCCCAACAGCTTCAACGGGGTGGCTTTTTTGTTTCTCAAATGACCTTGGAGGGGTGGGGGGCACATGAAATGCCACCACAGCCCCAATCCTGCCCATGGGCCTTAAATTGGGAACCCCTGTTCTAGAGCCAATCTTGTATTTATTATGGGGGGAATGTATGTCCCAAACCCCATTTTGTTGGCCAGCCATCAAACCATGATGGAGTCATGACTTGTTCTGGGTTTTTCATTGGCCAACCACTCGATCATCTTGATTTTCTCTGCAGGTTCATCTTCCAAAACCTAACGATATTAAACCTGTGTGACAGTTGCCAATACGGTGGAATTTTCAAGGAGTCAGAAAACATATCCTCAAAGACTCTAAGTTTAAAAATCTGCCTGGAAGATGTTAAACTTTCACCTCCAAGGCAAAAAAAATGTACCAGACAACTGGAATTGGTTGTATTGCGGCTGAGAAAGGCCTGTCATAATCAGTAGCTCTACGAAGCCATAGTATTTTGGCTTCAGGCAAGCCGCTTCCCCTGGCTGACCTTAAATCTTGATTTAAGTTAACAAAAGCATATGCCGCCATAAACGTGTTAGCCTACAGGGTGCCGTGAAAACTCTGCAAGGGCAGTGCCGCTATGCCTAACGGTAGAGCTGGCTCTGCTCCAAGCGGACAGTTTCTCTTGGTTGCTCTCCAACAAAATATTCCTGGTTCAGAAGGCTTGGTTGGTTAACTATCTCTATGTTCTTTCTTTTAAACTATTAGCTGTCTTGATCATGATCTTCTCCTCTTCCCCACCTCCAAATGACTCAATTCACCTGGGCTCAATTCAGTCTAACCTTCACCTCACCAGCCCCCACATTTCATTTGTTGTTCAAATGCTGTTTACTGTACTTGCTTCTAATGTGAGGTAAGGTAAGGTAAGGTAAAGGATTCACTCAAGAAGGCCTTGATGCTGGGAAAGATCGAAGGCAAAAGGAGAAGAGGACGGCAGAGAATGAGATTATTAGATGGCATTGTTGACACAATGGGTGTAGAGCTCAGTGGGCTGCGGAGGATGGTGGAGGATAGGGGTAACATGTGCAGCGGTCCATGGGGTTGCAAGGAGTCAGACTTGACTATGTGACTCAACAACAACAATGTAAGGTTAAAGTTAAAGTTTTCCCTTGTGGAAAAGCCAGTTGTATTTAACTCTGCATCTGCAGACATTTCCATGATCATGTGGCAGGTATGACGCCAAACTGCACAGAACACTTTTTTTACCTTTCCTGCTGAAGCTGTGCTTGCAATTTCTTGCTTTCGAACTGCTAGGTTGGCAGGAGCTGGGATAGCCGATGGGTGCTCATTCTGTCGCACAGCACTCGGGTCTTGGAACTGCTGAACTGGGGACCTTCCAGTCATCAAACTCTGTGTCTTAATCACTAACGTGCTTCTAACATAGGGTGACCCTAAAGAGGTTTTCAAGGAGTGGTTCACCATGGCCATCCTGCAGTGAGTTTTCATAGCTAAACAAGGATGGGAATGCCGCATTCTTTCCCTTCCTTCACTGCACCAACACTACACTTCCTTCACTACACCAAATTGGAGGAGCAAAGGTGTACAGGAATGTAACTGGAAGCAATGTCCTTTGTGGGTTTCAAGGATAATTCTTTCCTTGCCCTACCCAGGGATGTCTCCAGTGGTGATCTCCAATCCAAATACTAAACAAACTAGGCTAGATCTTAGGCTAAGTTATGGACTTGGCCTTAGGCTAGAGCTAGGACAGTGATGGGCAACCTTGGCACTCCAGGTGTTCTTGGACTTCAATTCCCAGAAGCCCAAGTCAACACCTGGACAGCCAAGGTTGGCCATCACTGAACTAGGAGATGGCCTAAGATCATGGGCTAGAACAGGAGTTGGCAAACTTGGCTCTCCAGGTGTTCTTGGACTTCAGTTCCCAGAAACCCAAGTCAACACACCTGCTGCTGAGGGCTTCTGGGGATTCAAGTCTTAGAACAGTGATAGTGAACCTTGGCACTCCAGTGTTCTTGGACTTCAATTCCCAGAAGCCCACATCAACACTCCTGCTGATCAGGGCTTCTGGGAACTGAAGTCCAAGAACGCCTGGAATGCCAAGGTTCGCCATCACTATCCTAGAACATCTGGAAAGCCTTGTTTGCAAACACTTGGCCTAGAACATGAGCCTGGAACTGACCCTACCAAATCAGACAAGGATAAGTGTTGTGGCATGGTGGAACCACGGGTATGCCAAAGAGCCTGAATAATGGAACTGTCTTCTACTGAGTTAGACTATCAGTCCCTCCAACTCAGTATTGTGTGAACCAGCTGGCAGTGGCGTTCTGGAATTTTAAATAATACAGTCCCTGTGTCATCTTCTGGATACCATGAAGTAAACCTTGGACCTTTGTATGTTGAGCAGGTCATTGTGCTACTGGGCATATTCCATGTGCACCCAGTTCCCATGTCTTTGCACAAAGATTTCTCACGCAATTTTTTTTCGCAAACCTTTTCCTTTTTTCAAACAACTACAGCAACACCATCATTCAGAAAACATTTAATCTGTTCGGTTTCTCTTCTAACGATGACACTTTGGGAAAAAGGGAAGGAGCCTGTAATTCCATTAGCGTGAGTGGCATGGGGAAATATTACGCGCCATCTTGCTAATGGTAATGAATGTCCTTGATTGGTTTCTAATGGGAAAATAATTACCAAGATGAAGCAGAAGTTTCTTATTTGTTTGTTCAGTGGTGTGTGCATGTGCATGTATGTGTTTAAAGAAAAAGACACCACAATCTTTACTGATTTCTTTCAGGGGTTGTCAAAGGAAGGGGGAGCTAGGCATCTTTTCTGGGCTTAGAAAACAACATTAACATGAAAACATGGGAGCCTCAGATTTGCAGTGGTGGTGGAAATTATTTCCCCCCTTCCAAAAAACCAATTTCAGAACCCCATGAGAAACCTCTAGTAATTCCTTGTGTTCCAGTCCAAAGACATTTTTGACCATTTTTGAATGGTCTTCATTTCTAGTTATTTATAAATATTTTTATTATTATAATAATAATTTCATGTCCATATTATAATAATAATAATTTCATGGATTGAAAGGATTTTTGTTGGAGAAACTCCACTCAGGCCGCCCGAAAGAGGCTGCTTTCATGTCCCCAAAAAACAAAACAAAACAAACAAAATAAATTAAAATAAAATAAAAAAAACACTGTAGCACTTTAAAGACTAACTGCTATATTTTTATTGTTAGCTTTTGTGGATCAAGTCCACTTCATCAGACAGAGAGTGAAACTTACAGGCATGTTCTTTATATACCAAATTCAGGGGCCAAACGGGAGAAGGGGTGTGGTCAAGCAAGATGACAGACAAGCGAGCACAAGATTGCAGTTTCACACAGTTCATGTCCCCAAGATCGTTTCCCACCGAAGTGGTCCCTATTTATCTAGTTTCAATTTCTTGCTTTTGAACTGCTAGGTTGGCAGGAGCTGGGACAGAGATAGGACCTCACTCCATCGTGCAGTACACAGGAATCGAACTCCGACCTTCCAGTCGTCTAGTTCAGTGTCTTAATAACTTGAGCCACTGCACCCGAGTCACAAACTGCTGACTTGCCAGCCTTCCAGCTAACAAGGTGAGCTTCTTAACCTCTGAGCCACCACAGGCCCTAATATTTTTATTAATTAAAATACACACAAACAAACACAAAGATAAACAAAAAATTAGAACAACTATGGAAAAACAGACAAAAATATTAACAAAACTACATGTAAGGGGGGAGATGCAGTGGTTGACCAGACCTCTGCCTTATCTGCTTTACACTAGCTCACGAGGAAGCCTCTGGGCTTCCAGGAAAAACTTCAGCTGGAGGAAAGGATGCAATCAAAGTGGAAGTTAAAATGTTAATTTTAAGAAGGATGAATCCAATTACACATAGAAGCCATCTGTGAATTGACAAGATGATGTTCTAGGACAGTGATGGTGAACCTATGGTCCATGTGCCAGAGGGGATATTCAGATCCCTCTATGTAGCCATGCGCGCTGCCACCCCACCACAGGGTTTGCCCCACCCCCTCTGCCCAGCAACCCAATGGGAGCACTTCATTCCTCCCCCCAGCATAGAGTTTGCCCCTCCCCTCTGAGCCACAGATGACAGCCTGTGGAGTTTAGGCACTCGGTCTCTAAAAGGTTCGCCCTCACTGTTCTAGGACATGAAATGATAGGATGATGCCCTCAGAACATCATCATGTCCAGAATGTGGAAAAGTGGAGCCATTATATCTCGTAGCACTTCATTCTAAGAGAAGATTTTTTAAAAGCCTCAAACCTGTCTTCATCGTTCTCGTAAACAGAATATTATCCGTAACTCAAGGATTCTTGCAAGAGCTTCAGTATTTCGAATGACATCGAGTGGTTTTAACACAATTGCTGTACACACTCCATTAGTTTTGTTGTGCCTTGGTACGTGAAAGATATCTCAATGTCTATTGTCAAGGTTGGTAAAGAAGCCAGTTTCCTAGAGAGCTGAGTAGGAAGCTGAAAATACTCAAGGAAAAGCATGCTGGCCAAACAGAACCAGAAGTTGTGGGTAACTGTGGCTTTCAAGATGCCTTTGATCTACAACTCCAGTTCTAGCCAACACTGACAGTGATGATGTGATATATTATTTTAAAAAAGATTTGAGTTCCCTACTAATTGAACGCTTTAGATATGGAATTCAGTGGAGGTTCAACCATTCAACTAACCATGCCATCACTGCTGACCCCAGACCTCTCCCATGGCCGGGAAGGACATGGCCAGGCCAAATCAACATTTTGCGTTTGAGGTGCCATGGTGTGCTTTGTGCCAAGACTGTTGGGATTGTTACTGTTGCTATTATTGGACTTCTAATTGAATGTTTTTCTTTTTCTTTATTGTAATGTTTTATGCTATTGCGTTTCATTGTGTTATAACGCATATATGCTCTGTTGCTTTTGTTAGCCGCCCTGAGTCATGTTGTCGAGCTGGCGGCATACAAATTAAATATGATGATGATTATGAAGAAGAAGAAGAAGAAGAAGAAGAAGAAGAAGAAGAAGAAGAAGAAGAAGAAGAAGAAGAAGAAGAAGAAGAAGAAGAAGAAGAAGAAGAAGAAGAAGAAGAAGAAGAAGAAGAAGAAGAAGAAGAAGAAGAAGAAGAAGAAGAAGTTTCTCTTGTCTCTGCTTGTATCTAACACTTCCCTTGCTCATGTGGTCCTGGTGATGGTTATGGAGGACATTGAGGGGTGAGAGGGGTCATTCCATGACACCCCCAAAACTGAATCCTCTCAATGGGGAGACCCTCCTGGGAGACCATCTCAGGTAACTTGTCCATCTCCTTCTCAGAAGGTCCTGCCTTGTTCTCCTCCTGGTCTACTCAAGGTCTGGTGGGAAGACAGCGGAGAATGACCTTGCTTGGAGTTGACTGAACCTTTGTTTCCATCCTATATTTTGTTTGGAAACAACAGCCGATTGGACTGATGGTTAGCTCTGCTTGGGTTCTAGAACTTGGCTACCAGGTCAGGCAGTGGGCAAGTGGCTATTTACAAGTGGAGGAAAAGCAAGTGGGGTCAACAGTCAGAGTACTGAAGGGAGAGAGCCAGAAAACTCAACTGGTAACCTTGACCAAATAGACATCACTCAGCCAATGTCGCTGGGATGTTTTAATGTTCAGATTGAGGGAAGGAAAGCCAGATGAGATGTCATGAGTTAATTGGAGGAAAGATAGGATGCAAATATAGCTAATAAATCAGTTCTCAACATTTTAATGCTGGGGCCCGGGTCATACTCCCTCAGACAGCTTTGGGGGTTGGATAGCCATTTTGCCCTTCCTCCACCACATGGCACTTCTGGGTGTGGTGGAGGTGGTGGTGGGCCCACATCAAATGATCCTGTGGGCCACATCCAGTACGTGGGTTACAGGTTGAGAATCCCTGAATTAAATGAATGAAATAAGAAAGTGGGGACCCTATGGCAAATCCCTGGGAAGTCCCTTTCTGCTCCCCTTTAACTCCAGAAGATGCAGCTTCTGCCTTTCAGCCAGGACAGCTCAGATAAGATCCACTTATATGAAAGGTGTTGGCTCCAAAACTTAATGCACCCATGAGCTGATCTCGTTAGCATAATTAATGTCAACATACCTCCCTCTGAAAAGGGGGAAAAGAAGGTTCCTTACTTAGGCAGACTTCATATGTTCTCTTTTAATTTGAGGCAGAGTCTGTGTGTCTTCTGCTTTTCCGATGTCCTTGACATTCCTTCCTGAACAATGACAGCATAATATGCTGTTCGTGTCACACTTTCCCTCAAATTCTGTCTAATGAATGCCAGCACCCTAAGATTCGTGAATGCATCACGCTGGCTTGAGTCACATAGATAATTTTGTTTCAGACCTATTAAACTTTCTTTCTTATTTAGTATTACTCGACCTTTCTGTTTCTTTATGTGGCCAGTTTGGGTTAGCTTGGGGTGAATATGGCCCTATCATTTTTTATTCGCTAGTTCCTTCCTTCCTTCCTTCCTTCCTTCCTTCCTTCCTTCCTTCCTTCCTTCCTTCCTTCCTTCCGTCCTTTCTTTCTTTCTTTCTTCCTTCCTTCCTTCCTTCCAGCCTGCCAGCCAACTGACTGAGCTAACTAGCTAGTTACTACCTACCTACCTACCTACCTACCTACCTACCTACCTACCTACCTACCTACCTACCTACATCAGAGTTCTGAACCTTTTTAAGGTGGGGGCTGGGTCATGCTCGCTCAGCCAGCTTTGGGGACCAGATGGCAATTTTGCCCTTCCTCCGCCACATGGCACTTCCAGGTGTGGTGATGATGGCCCACATGAAATGGTGCCATGGACTGTATCCGGCCCACAGGCCACATATTGAGAATCCCTGATCTACATTTATACCCTATCTTTCTAGTACAAGACCCACTCAGGGCAGCTTATAATATGTAAAACATTCAATAACAGAGATACATTACAACAAATAGCCAACACCTTAAAAAAATAAGTACACTAAAACCACAGTAATAATTCACCCAAAGACCAAAATGACCCAAAGACAAAAAACCAAATTGTGTCAGATAATTACAAAAAAATCCATACAAAAATATTCATGATAAAACACTATCAGCAGAAGTGAGAGAAAATTCTAACAACAATCCAAGTTAATTCAGGGTCGACGCTGTTTCAGATCTGGGTGCCAAGTAATGAAGCAGAAATAATAAACAAAAAACTCAGTCTGAACTTTAAAAGCTCATCCAGGGAGTTGTGCCATTTTGAAGAGCTAGTAAGCATTCTTATACTATTTACTTATTTATTATTTTAACCTGTGTGCTGCCCCCACAGTGCATCATAATCCATGTGTGGTTTACAGCAATACATTCAATCAAATAAATAATTCACTCAACATGCAATACAAATGACATTAACATAATCTGCTGTCATTAACAATAGTTATAACAAAGAAACAGGATAATTCTAATTGGTTTGTCAACCTATCTAAACTCTTGTACAATATTGTGAGTCTCTCAAAATGTCTAAATAAGAGCTTGGTAACACATATTTGGTAAATGAGGATAGTAAAGGTAAAGGTTTCCCTTGCTCAAAAGCTAGTCGTATCCGACTCTAGGGGTCAGTGCTCATCTCTGTTTCTAAGCCGAAGATCATTATCTTGACATGCCATTGAAACTGGGTATTAGTTCCATCTTTAATGCTGAACTCGATAACTGGAAGGTCAGAGTTCGATTCCTGAGTACTGCATGGCAGAGTGAGTTCCCATCTCAGTCCCAACTCCTGCCAACCGAGCAGTTCGAAAACAAGAAATTGGAAGTAGATAAATAGGTACCACTTTGGTGGGAAGGTAAACAGCATTTTGTGCACTCCGGTGTTGAGGCATGCCTGGCACGTGTCTATGGAAACGTCTGTAGATGCAGACAGTGTTGGCTCTTTGGCTATAAACAGAGATGAGCACTGAACCCTAGAGTCAGATACAACTGGTTCTTGAGCAAGGGCAACGTTTATTTTTGCCTAATATATATTTGGTAAATGAGAATACGAAGACCACTATCTTTACACGGAATTGAATCTGGTCGGGGTATTAGTTCCACCTTGAAAGGGGACTTAATAAGGTGCAGAACCTCATTTAGAACTTTGATCCAGCACCATGGATAGCTGCCATTGTAAACTTTGGACTAAAACCCAGAGTGGGGGGTTCCCTGCCCAATGACCCTGATATTGTTGAGCTCTCCTGGTTTAAATATTTGCACATTATGTCCATCTATTAATAGGAGCTGCATGGCCAGTCTCTCCAGAGGGTGATGTTGGCATGCGGGCAGCCTGCGATAGACAAAATGCAGTTCAGCTTTATTACTCGGGCTTGTCGGCTGTGAAATGAATGGGAAGTGGTTTTTTAATATGCTCTCTTCCTGGAGCAGGAGCTGTGAGACCCAACACTCCACCTGGATTGTTGTGAGGGCAATAATGTTTTATATTTCATTTCCACAAAGTCCCTCCCTCTGGAACGTGGACGTGCTAAATTTTGCATTGTTCCCACGTCACCTCACTTCCTTTTATTTAGGTTGCCTGGCCCCAGTTGAAGTTGGTACACACGGATAAAGTAGATCCTCCAGTCTTTATTGGTTTATGGTTCTATTTATTTCAATTTATGTCCCGCATAAAACTCTGGAAGCCTGAAGTGCTTGTCCTAGGGTTTTCTAGGTTGCAGCCCAGGAGAATAGTGTGAAATGCTGGAGTGAAAGCAGGATATGAGGTAACTACACTCACCCTTTCCTACCCTGCTGTTTTCATTTGCCTGTTGCCCTAGAAGCAGGCATTATAGATAAAGATAAAAGTTACTTTTCTGGAGCAGTGCTCCCAAAATCTCAACGGCCATGTGGATTGAGGATTTTGCACCATTCAATCTTAAATGGGGACCTAACCTAGCAGTTCGAAAGCAAGAAATTGCAAGTAGATAAATAGGGACCACTTCAGTGCGAAGGTAACAGTGTTCCATGTGCTCCGGTGTCTAGTCATGCCTGCCACAGGACCATGGAAACATCTGGAGAAGCAGACAGCACTGGCTCTTCGGCTTAGAAACAGAGATGAGCACTGACCCCTAGAGTTGGATACGACTGGCTTTCGAGCAAGGGAAAACTTTACCTTTACCTTTAGTGGTTAAGATGCAGAGCTTGATGACCAGGAAATCAAAAGATCAGCAGTTTAAGACCCCAATGCTGCATGACGGAGTAAGCACCCATCGTCTTCCCTGTCAACCTCGCAGTTCGAAAGGAAGAAATTGCAAGTAGATAAATAGGTACCACTTTGTCAGGAAAGGTAACAGCATTCCCTGCCGCATGAGCATGGAAAGCTCTGCAGACACAGACAGTGCTGGCTCTCTGGCTGTAAACTTAGGGTGGGAACCCCTGGGCTACTGAGGAATGAAAAAGACAATGGTGTTTGTGAGTATGGCTAATTGACCTGTCTTGAAGGGTGCAAAATCTAAGGATGCCAAGTTGGTGGTGTTGTCATCGCCTGAGATTTCTGGCCCAGGAATGGGCCACAACTCAGACTGTTTTAGCTTCATTGGCCTCTGTCTGAACAATAATGGCATCCTTTTCTTGACTTTGAAGTTGACTTTGGCCACATCTGGATACTGCATTGGTTGCTATCTAGAGTCAGCCTTGGAAACCCAACAGGCTTGCCCATTCAGAATATTAGTCATTCGCAAGATGGCCTGCAAATAGAACAAGGCTACACCACAATGGCTTTGTTATCATCGAATCAAACCCTGCCGGCTGGGGCGGGTGGCATGCCGTAACATTGCAAATGAGGTTGCTTCCGGCAACTGGGTGGCAAATTGGCATGGTACAGTACGTATTGTTTTTGCCCGAGAAGCACAGTAATGGTGATGTATTGAAGGCTGATATTGTAATAAAAATAGAGGCCATTAGTGCATACTATTTATGTCATTAGTACTTAGTGGTGGTGTGTTGCAGGGATTCTTTTTTACTGCTCATAAAACGGTCCTGGCTTGCAGCTCAGTCAAAGCACTGGCATAAATTTGAACATCAAGCAATCATCCAGAAGCAGTAAAAAACGAAGGATTGTAAATTTTGGGGACGGCATTAATAGACACAGCCTTTGTGCTCCCCATCTCCGTGACAGGCACATTTTCTATAAGGTGAGCACAC
Source organism: Furcifer pardalis (assembly GCA_030440675.1). Classification (NCBI taxonomy): domain Eukaryota; kingdom Metazoa; phylum Chordata; class Lepidosauria; order Squamata; family Chamaeleonidae; genus Furcifer; species Furcifer pardalis. The sequence goes on along the minus strand of CP126892.1, from coordinate 108,488,725 downwards.
TAGCATCTAGCCCATGGTTCCCAACCTTTTTTTTGGCCATGCCCCACCTAAGCATCTCTGAAATCCTGATCCCCCCCCCCCCGGACATATAATTCTTATTATCCAAAAAGTGAGCTCGTATTCACTGGAGGAAGCCTAAAAGTCCATTCGCTGTTATAACTCATTCTTGAATTACCCCCTTTAAAAATCAAATTGCCCCCCTGTGGGGCTGGTGTTCCATGTTGGGAACAATGGATCTAGAGGAGTGGTGCCCAAAGTAAGGGTACAGTTCAAAGACTTTTGAGAATTGTAGCCTAAAAACACAAATTTGTGCACCTTAGTTATTGCAAAGCAGGTTTTTATATATGTATTAATTTCTTCTTCCTCTTCCTCCTCCTCCTCCTCCTCCTCCTCCTCCTCTTCTTCTTCTTCTTCTTCTTCTTCTTCTTCCTCCTCCTCCTCCTCAAAAATATTGCTTGCAAAAATGCTAAAAGGAATAAAAACATTTTCAATTAAAAAATACAGTCAAACCTCGCATAACGAGTGTTTCGCTTAGCGAAAAACTTGCATAACAAGCAAGTTTTTGCTAAGCGGACTGACTCGCATAACGAAAATATTCGTTATGCGAGTCAGACTTTCCCTAAGGAAAAACTCGCATAACGAGTGTTTCTATGGGGAAAACTCGCATAGCAAATTTTTTCGCTATGCGAGTTTTCCCCCTTTAAATACTCATTATGTGAGTTTTTCCATAGGGATTTTGTTTGTTTCGCATAGCGAGCAACCTCGCATAGCAAGCAACCTTGGATAACGAATTAAATTATGCGAGGCATTACTGTAAAAACAAATCAGCTAGAACACATCGCAAAGTTCACAAAATGCATTAAACCTCCTTAAAAAAAGGGGGTAGCTAGAAATTCCAGGCATGTATCTTTTCCCTTCCTGCACCCTATATTAATGCAGTGTGAAGTTGTGCTTGTGAAACTCTGTTGTGTAGCTACTGGAGACTTTGAAACCAGAACAGGGAAAAATGGGTGTCTATCTCTTTCTGCATCCACACTCATTTTGCTTGATTGTTTTATAGGCTGACTTGGGAGATAAATCATTATAATCAGAGTCTTATCTTCCCCCTTATAAAGCCTATTCTTTGTTCATTTCTAAGCAACGCGAATCTTTAAAATGCATTAGTCAGATAGGATGCATCATCTCCAAAGCATTTCAGAGCATTAGCTTCGCACCCATTTAAATTTTGCAGTCTTTCTGTTTTTAGAAACATTTTTGTCGTTCTTTCTTTGTGGAAAATTCAACAGAGCCCTCCAATGTACTGAATGCTATTGACTTTCAGTCCTGCCTCTGTGTCACAAAGCGATAACTTAGCACAGAACAACACCCTGCTGGGTGAAAATTTCGGCAGAGGATGTTGTTTAGGAGCCATGAGTTGGGAAACAAAGTTGTAATTAAATGAGAACACACTTCTGTTACCTTTAGTTATTCTGGAACTGCAGTTCCTTAATTGGTTTGGTTAAGAGCTCTCTAGGAAACCCATGGGCACAGTCTTGTATTCCAAATGTTCCATATATCTAGGGAGTCCTTAGGAATTGCTCCAAGGGTTCAAATCACTATGGGTACAACAACAGATTTCTTCCTCCATAGAACTTTAGTTTGCAAATCATGATATTTTGTGATTTTCTCCAGTTGTTTGGTCTCAGTTCATGCTTCTCCTGACATAGCAATGTCAATAAACCAGGTCTTCTTCTTTTCCACAGCAGTTATATCAGGTGTGTTGTGAGTCAGATGTGTATCTATTTGAATTTTAAAGTCCCACAGGATCTTGGCTCTCTCATTTTCCGAAATGTTTTCCACCTCATGCTCCCAATACTTTATACTGCATTCAAATCCAAACTTTTTACAAAGTTTCCAATGAATAATGTTTGCATGGTTTTGCAAATCATCAGTCTGTGAAATTTGGCTGCATCCGCTGATCAGATATAATAATAATTTTGTGTCAGAAATTATTCTGAGTTGAAAGGATTTTTGCAGAAGAAACTCTGCTCAGGGAACCCCCTAATGAGGCTCAGATGATCTACTGTTTCCACAGCTGGTAGGCCAAATTCGGAAGTGGCGGACCAAACTCAAAGACTTCTTCACTCAGTTGGTAGAACTATTTTGTGTAATTTGTGTGGCCTATAAGGCAGGAATTCTAAACCTTTTTAAGCTGGGGGCTGGGTCAAACTCCTTCAGACAGCTTCAGGGACCAAATGACACTTCCTGGTGTGGTGGAGGTGGTGGTGGGCCACATAAAATGGTGCCACAGGCTGCATCTGGCCCACAGACCACAGTTTAAGACAGATACTGTGATGCAGAGCAGCTGGAGGAGAGTGGTTAAGCCCTACAAGTGATTGTTGATGTTTGCTCTTGAGAATAGAAGCCTGAGATGTAACATGACAACCATGTTTAAACGTGTGAAGGACTGTCAAGCTGAAGATGGAACCAACTTGTGTTCTGCAACCCCAGAGGATAGGATCTATGGCAGTGGTTCCCAACCTGGGGCCCAGGCCCCACCGGGAAACTTTAATTCTCAGAAGCATCAGTCAGTCCATTGGCTGATGTTCAAAAACCAAAGGGTGGGAAACAGTGATCGAAGGTAATGGATTCAAATTAAAGGAAAGGAGATTTTGACCCGACATGAGCAAGAACTTCATAACAGTGAGAGCTAGTTGTCAATAGAATGGACCACCTCATAGAAAGGTGGAGTCTCTAGTGTTGAAGATTATGTTTACATATAGATTTCCTGCTGTGGTAAGGTTCTGGATTCTATCATGCTATCACTTCCTATGAGAAACCTGGGCAGCATAATAAAAAGTAGAGACATCGCCGTGCCAACAAAAGACCACATAGTCACAGCAATGGTATTTCCAGTAGTAATGTATGGCTGTGAGAACTGGACCATAAGGAAAGCTGAGCGCAGAAGAACAGACACCTTTGAACTGTGGTGCTGGAGGAGACTCTTGAGAGCCCCCTGGAATGCGAGGAAAACAAATCAGTCCATCCTTAAGGAAATCAACCCTGACTGCTCCTTGGAAGGACAAATACTGAAACTGAAGCTCAAGTACTTTGGCCACCAAATGAGAAGAGAGGACTCACTGGAGAAGGCCCTGATGCTAGGAAAGATCAATGGCAAAAGGAGAAGGGGGAGGCAGAGGATGAGGTGGATGGATGGAATGAAGTGGCTGGATGGTAGATGTGATGGGCATAGATCTGGCCGGGCTGCGGAGGATGGCAGACGAGAGAGGAGCCTGGTGTGTGGTAATCCATGGGATTGCAAAGGGTTGGATTCAACTGTGTGGCTGAACAACAGCAAAAATCATTTCCTGCATCCAGTACAAAGAGAGGTTGCATTTGATCTAATGATGCCTTAGCTACATGCAGAAACAAACATACAGTCTATTGTTAAGAGCTAGTAGAAGGAATAGAGGAGCTTCTGCTTCTCACTCACATTTGTAATTATTCTAGCAACACGTTGTGCTCTTTCTTTGTGGACTTGGCGAATCTCACCGGAGATCAAGGTTTTGCAAAAATGCAGTCAGAATCACTGCTGTTTCCTTCTGGTGAAGCAGTAGGTATAGTATGTGACTGGAGCAGATTCACCAAAGCAGTTTGTTAATTAACTTCCTGAGTAGCCCAGCGCAAGGAAGCGGAGTATCGATTGAGCGGTACGTCACAACCCTTAATTAGGTGGTGGTTTGATCGGAGCTACAACAGCTGATATTAAACCCTGTTGCTGTTTCCGAGGTCATCACCCCATGATTTAGGCAGCAAGCCCATGGCCTTTCAAATCTCATTCTCTCCCCCAAGATAATCTAAATGTGAGATCAAGAATGAACTGTTAATTATGCACAATGAGCTGAAATGAAGCCATGTTTTATTGAGCCAAAGCAATAATTCAATGTCAATCTAGAAATTCCTTCAGTCAGTCTGGTATTTATTGTTTTAGACCCGGGGTTCCCAACCTTTTCAAGCCGGGGGCCGGGTCACACTTTCTCAGTCAGCTTCAAGGGCCAGACAGCCATTTTGCCCTGCCTGCCCAATGGGGTGGCCATTTTGTCCCAACAGTTTCAAAGGGGTGGCCATTTTGTTTCTCAAATGCCCTTGGAGGGGTGGAGGGCCATGTGAAATGGTGCCATGGGCTGGATTTGGCCTGCAGGCCTTAGGTTGGGAACCCCTGCTTTAGACCAGTGTTTCCTATCCTTTGTTTTTTTGGACGTCAATTCCCAGAAGCCTAAGTCAGTTCCCCAAAGAGCTGAACAGCCAATGTACTGACTGAGGCTTCTGGGAATTGAAGTCCCGCTGTGGGGCATGTGTCCCATTTTGGGAAACACTGCTTTAGACAAAAGCATTTGCAAAACAAACACAAGGAAGCAAGTTAGTGGGGGACGACGACACAAAGAGCTAGAAAGCATTGAAAATGAACTAATTAATATGATACAGTCAACTCCATAGTCATTGGTGGTAATCTCTACTGTTTATCTTTTTCTTTCTACTTTTTCTTGGTGGCAATGGATTAAAGGGCTACTTGTCAAGTCTGATAATAAAGAATAATTCTTTGTTGTGGGCACAAAAACCTCTTTCTGTCCCCTTTCCTCTTTCATGGATCTGAAGCTGATGGTTTTGCAGGTACAATGTAGACTATGGTGACTTAATGACTTTACCGAACAAGGAAGGTTCCTTTCTTGGGTACAGACCATAGCCTCCTTCTCCACTGCTGCCAGCCGAGCATTTCTCTTCATTGTTCTTCTCCTTCCCTCACTGCTGATTATTGAGACAAAAGAATGGTGGATGCAACAAAAGGAGCTGGGGTGTTGCTTTGCCATGTTGATGCTATGAGGCTCTTTGCTCTGCCTCATGCCTGTCTTCAAAATGTACTAGTATTCCAGATTCAGGTTGTGGTTATGAATGCATATACCATCCATCCATCCATCCATCCATCCATCCATCCATCCATCCATCCATCCATCCATCCATCCATCCATCCATCCATCCATCCATCCATCCATCAGTTCTGTGCTTCTGTGCTTTATTCGTCTTCTTGCCTCTGTACAAGTAGTCTCAGTGATCCTATCTCTGACTGACATGTTCTTCCGGTACAATGGATCACTGCCAAGAAAGACTGGCTTGAAAGGATCAATGCATTTGTTTTGTGCCCATAGACAATCTGTTATTTACACATCAGCTTCCTTTGAAGTGGCAACCAATTCTTGATTCCTCCATGAACCTGGACCCTCCATGTTATCTTTCCTGTGATGCTTTCCTACCAGCCCTCATCAGGTTGGCTGTGTCTTTATTATCTTTTCTAGGTGTCTGGAGATGTGGGTAGAGCATCTTCCCTTCACCAAGGTTGGCCATAAATGATAGACATAAAATATTATAGCTATGCTCATTATTGTGAGATAGTAACAGATGGCGCTTATGCGGATAGCTTGTAGGGTGATTCTGCCTCCCCTCTCTCTCCTATGCACTAACATTATTTGTGGCATTGCTTTGTTGTGTTAACAGTTGTGTCCTAGGATTTATGAGATGGGAATTTATTAGTAGAGGTATGTGGGTTAGCCAGTGTAGTCTAGTGGAAAAAGTGACAAACTAGGAGATCAAATCCCTGTCCAGTCATGGAAACTCACTAGTAAAGGTAAATGTCACCCTTGCTCAAAAGCCAGTCATATCCAAGTCTAGGGTTCAGTGCTCATATCTGTTTGCAGATATTTCCATGGACATGTGGCAGGCATGCCTCAACACCTGAGTTCATGGAATGCTGTTTACCTTCCCACTGAAGTGGTCCCTATTTATCTACTTGCAATTTCTTGGTTTCAAACTGCTAGGTTGGCAGGAGCTGGGACAGAGACGGGAGCTCATTCCGTCCTGCAGTACTTGGGAATCGAACTGCTGACCTCCTGCCTTCCACTCAGCATCTTAGTCACTTGAGCCACTACAAATGAATAAAGGTAAAGGTTTCCCTTGCTCGAAAGCCAGTCGTATCTGACTGTAGGGGTCAGTGCTCATCTCTGTTTCTAAGCCGAAGAGCCAGCGCTGTCTGCGTCTGCGATGTTTCCATGGTCATGTGGCAGGCATGACTAGACACCGGAGCGCATGGAACGCTGTTACCTTCCCACCAAAGTGGTCCCTATTTAACCACTTGCAATTTCTTGCTTTCGAATAACGATACATAAAATGCAGAAAGCTAGAATATACTTTGGTCCCTTTATAAAGACTTTGTTGTAATGAAACATAGGAAGTTAAGTTGTCACAGCTGATATTCAAGGTTTAAAATGAGGAAAGAAGTTTAGAGAAAGAAGTACTTATTAGCTAAAGAATCTGGAGGACTGATTGAAATGCAGTGCACCACCTTTCTTTAGACTGCCTGCATCTAAAGTCAGAGTGGTTATGATAACATCCAATCTCCTGCAGGAAACAAGCAAGATGACAGGGAAAGCTGGAAAGCCAAATCTAAACTGCAACTGCATTTTGTGACTATGGAAACCAACCATTTGACTCCCTCAAAGAAGTGTGTGTCTCTTATAAAACTAGGCATGTTTTCACCCCTCTATAAGAGAATGACCCATGACATCCTCTGAATGGAGATGAGCCTCAAGTCCACCGGCTCAGATCCAGGAAGAACTTTACGACAAGAACAAACATTATTGAGGGTACACAAGAGCAACACCGAATTAGTAGATGCAGGAAGGAGCTCATGGGACAAGGAAGAATATTAAAGGAGGATATGGCTGAGGAGCTTGACCTCTCCCATGTCACTTTGAGGAACCTGAATAGGCTGAGGGTCAGACCAACAGGGTCAAGTGGGAACTGCTGGTGGACAACAACACACTGTGTGAAGGTGGAGAGAGACAGAATCCAGCACATTTACTGGTCTGCTGATTATTGCTAGAAAAAAGCACCGATGAGGAGATAAGTTTGGCCAAGAACAAAGCCAAGAAAGTTGCTTCATTTTGGCAGTCCAGGATTTGATAGGGACACAAAAGGAGAAGAAGAAGACCCCGCTGTAATACATATTGTCTTAGTAATTTAAAAAAAGTTAAACCTTCTGTTGAGCTTATTTGAAAGGGAAAGGTGGCTTCTGGTTTTAATTTTCAGAAATAGTGTGTCCATAGCTGGATAGATAGCTCAGTAGATTAGATATCTGGCTGGTTGAGAGTTTGATTCCCTGCTGTGCCTCCTGGGAGAAGAACCAGGCTGTGTAACCTAGGGCAAGTTGCACAGTCCCAGGGCACTCCCAGATGAAGGTACTGTAATGGTAAACCACTTCTGTGTATTCTCTATCTAGAAAACTGTTGAAAGGGTCTCCATAAGTCAGAACTGACTTGATGGGACATAGTTATGATCGTTGTAAGTGAAGAAACAGCCTGACCACAGCAGATCCCAGTCGGGCTGTGGTGGCTCAGTGGTTAAGAAGCTCACCTTGTTAGTTGAAAGGCCGGCAAGTCAGCAGTTCAAGACCCAGGTTACTGCATGGCAGTTTGAGTGCCTGTCTCTGTCCCAGCTCCTGCCAACCAAGTACTGTAGTTTAAAAGCAAGAGATTGCAAGACGGCCATTTTGCCCTTCATCCACTACATGGCACTTCCTGGTGTGGTGGAGGTGGTGGTGGTCCACATGAAATGGTGCTATAGGCCGCATTTGGCCCACAGGCCACATTTTGAGAATCCCTGCCTTTGATCTCCAGTTATTTTGAGCTGGATTCCTCATACTATTGCAATTCTCCCCCTTCCTCCTTTAATTTAGAGATTTAGTTCTTCTCCATACTGGATGTCATATAATTAAAGTCCAAATTGGATAGATATTTGGGAATAATAACTGAATAGGCTGCATTTAGTCAGTCCCCCAGGATAGTGTTTAATGAAGTTCTCAACAGTTCCTAATTCGTTCATTCATAAAGAAAACTTAACCAGACGGGAAATTTGGTGTGTGTGTGTGTGTGTGTGTGTGTGTGTGTGTGTGTGTGTGTGTGTGTGTGTGTGTGTGTGTGTGTGTGTGTGTGTGTGTGTGTGTGTGTGTGTGTGTGTGTGTGTGTAATCAAATATCACAACCCAGAAAATAACATAAAAGAGGGAGATTCAAAAGGACAATAAATAACAGTATTTTGCCTCTTGGGGATTTCTGTATGTTAATGTGCATTATGGCTTTCTCATATGAGTCAAAAGCGGTCCCTGGATGTTCGCTAGAATTCTGACATTTAAACCACCCTGGGATTTGCCTCCATTTATATTTCTGTTTTCCTCATTAAGTACTCTTCACTTTCTAAGAGAGTGGATCTTGTAGGAAAACAGCTTTATCAGAGAAGTCACTTTGACCTTGAGTGTATGTGTGAGTGTGTTATGGACTGAAACCATAATATCTGATGGTCCGTCTTTCCCTGTGATGATTCCCACTTCTTGGAGCAAGCCTGAGGATCATGCTATCTTGCCACCCCCATGTGTCTAAAATAGAGCAGACCATATTGCCAGTGACTCAGTGCTGATTGTCAGGCAGTGGTTAACAAACATGACAACCCTGAGGACTAATGGCCTTGGGTGGCAAAGTCCACAAGGAAGGGTGATGGTCCCCAAGAGGATTAAATCCCACTTGAATCCATCTTGATGGAGAGCAGCAGTTTCGTCAATACTGCCTGGGGCTGAGAAGGACTTTGTGTGCCAAAAGGGCTCAGGACCAGAAAGTGACTCATGGAACTGGATCAGTGGTATGGATGTCATGCTCTGATGCAAAAGGCAGATGAAAGGCAACTGCATTGTATTCTCAGGACAGTCTTCATAGCTGATTACCATTAGGATCACCAGTATTCAGAATTGGACATGACACTTGAAGAAGAAGGAGGAGGAGGAGGAGGAGGTGGTGGTGGTGGTGGTGGTGGTGGTGATGGAGATGGAGATGGAGATGGAGATGGAGATGGAGATGGAGATGGAGATGGTGGAAGCAACCAACAGAGACTGTAACAAAACAATCCTGGGCTTCATATGGCAGTAGCCTAATCACATAGGTGACTGCTCCTCCTAGATTTCTTCTAGAAAATCAATTCCAACTGGCTTTCACTGTTAAGAAAATTGTTCTCTCGTATACATTTCCCCATTCTTTCTTTCTCGTGGGTCTTCAGTGATGCACAAAGATCACAGAGGATTCAAAGGACCTCTCTCCATTGGCTCAGTGAAGAACCAGTTTCCTATGAACTACCATGACCGCCTGTAGTTTCCATGGACTTCAGTCAAGCGATTGATGCCTGCTTGGTACCTCCTGGGTTATAACTGACTTTGTAGACAGATCACGGCTAGAGGGAGATGACAGTTTAAAAAGGAAGGACAAAATGTTCCTTCCGTTTGCTGTTAATTCAGATGATTGGCATTTCATGAAAACTTGCATGATTTTGACTGAGGATCCTAACTAGGGATAGAGTATAAGGAACCAGGTAGAAAATTGGGGACTGTATTAAAAGAGGTCATGGTTCTATGGCATTGTGTGAAACGCTGCATGAGCAACTGTGTTACCTTACCGGCAAGGTGGGCAAATTGACTTGGGGTCAATTTATTGCATTGATCCTGATTTGTAATAAAAATACTTATGGTTTGTGAAAAACCTATTTTAAACTTCTAAGAGGTTAGGGGTGTGTGCCTTTTCAAAAGGAGATTTGGATATATATTTTTTGCGCAGAGATATGAAACAGAATATTGAAATGATTTCTCCTTCCAAAAAGAAGATGTTTCCAGAGAACAGCAAACATATAAGGAAGGGGGTTAATTAATTTTCACCAAGGATCTTAATCAGGCCTCCTGGCCCCATAAGTCCCTGGTTTTGTCACTCTACCATGTGTGGAGGACAATGAATTTGAAGAGCAGATCTTCATTACCTGAGGATGTGTCGGGTTGATTTAACCAGGTTCTAACTTAGGTGGAATTTGTAGTTAGTAGAGGTCGTGATTCTTCAGTTCTTTTTGTTCTCCATACAGGGAGGGACATGGGAATAACAATGGGGGGTGGAGGTGGGACTAGAGGAGGCAAAAAGGCAAAGATCTGACTTATACCTTTATCCTCTCTGTCTCCAGGTTCCAGAAATGCTGGTCTGCCAGGTTATGCTGTACAGCAGGGGTGCCCAAACTACAGCCTGTGGGCCAGATCTAGCCTGCGGCACCAATTAATCTGGCCCTCACCACCCTTGCCGCTCCCGGAAGTGAAAGTAAAATGCACATACGTGGGTGCTGAATATGTCCACACATGTGCATTTTACTTCCACCTCCAAGTGGGAAGAAATACGTGACCAGCACGCTTGTCCATGTGACTGGCCCACGGCCCCAAAAGTTTGGGCACCCCTGCTCTACAGGGCTATACAATACATGAAGATGCTCTAGCATTCTCCTACAACACAAAGAACTGCTTCCATTGGTGCCATGATGAACAATAATGCTAACCATGTTGAAAATGGAGAAGGAGAGCCTGAATCAGTAAAGAAAATCACATACAGTACTGTATATGGAATCTTGTATAATGAATGGCTGAACCTAGCAAACAGAAAATATCAGTGGATCCAGCAGGAAATCAGGTTGGAAAGGAGTGTTTCTCAACCTTGGGTCATTCCCCAGATGTAGCTGGACTTCAATTCCCAGAAGCCTTGGTCAGCAGGTGTAGTGCTTGGGCTTCCGGACGCTGACGTCCAAGAATATCTGGGGACCAAAGTTTGAGAAACCATGTTGTAGACCAGGAATGGCCAACCTTGGTGCTCTAGATGTTTTTGAACTTCAATTCCCAGAATCCTTGATCAGCAGGTGTGCTGACTTGGGCTTCTGGTAATTGAAGTCCAAGAACACCTGGAGCTCCAAGGTTGGCCATTCTGTTGTAGATCACCCTGGTGTCATAAGAGGTCTCCATCACTGGACTGGTTTCTCTGTGCAACCATGAGAGAGAGAAATGTCCATTCAAATATGAAAGTGCTCATAATAATAATTTCATGTCAGAAATTATCCTGGGTTGAAAGGATTTTTGCAGAAGAAACTCCACTCAGGGAATGTCCAAATGGGGCTCCTTTCATGTCCCCAAGAGCTGGGACAGAGATGGTGCTCAATCTGTCATGCAGTCCCCGGCTCTCAATCTGCCAACTTGCCAGCCTTCCAGCTAACAAGGCAAGCTTCTTAACCACTGAGTCACCACAGTTCTTTGAACATGCTGATGTTCCACCATCAGTCATAAGGTCCAGCCTATTCCATAACAAGGCCTCCAGGTTCCATAGAGTCCACTAGTCCTGGAGTTCTCAATCTTTTAAAGCCAGGGGCCAGGTCACGTTCCCTCAGTCAGCTTCAGGGGCTGGATGGCCATTTTGCCCTTTCTCCACCACATGGCACTTCCTAGTGTGGTGGAGATGGTGGGGGCCACATGAAACAGTGCCACAGGCTGCATCTGGTCCATGGGCCCACAGGTTGAGAATCCCTGCTGTACTTTCTTGTTTTCTTAACCAACATTCTTCAATTCTCTTTTGATTTCTCATTTAAGTAGCAAGGAAGGAGAGGATGTTTCTTGGTGGTATGATATTTCAACTGGTCATAGCTGCTAGTCATCTATTTCTTTTTCTTTCCTCTTCTTTATTTGCACACATCTCAAATAAAACAAAGCAATAAGATGGAATCTACGCTTCCCCGGAAAAGATCGAGGCTCTCCAGTCAATCAAATTACAGTTCAATCAGTTCATTTTAATCGCTCCTCTGGAGAGAAATCAGCCTTCCTCTGTTGGAAGAATATCAGCAATTTTAGTGATGGAAAGTTTAATTGTTCCATTCCCCCCCCCCCCTTTCTTGGCTGCAACACACTAGACGTTTAATCAGTGGGAACTGAAGTTATAATGAAGTAAAGCCCACTCTCCATAGTTTGCAACTAGCTGAAAATAATTGGGCTGAGACTCCCATCCAGACAGTGTAATGCCGCTGGCATTTCCCTGAAAAACTATACTTAATTGCTTTGCTGATATTGTTAAGTGATCCTTAGGGGATGGAGTTGTAAAGCTACCCACTGATACAGGCAACGACACACCAAAAATGGTCTTTTAAGGTCTTGAGAGCAAGCTTAGGAGTGGAATATGGGCTTGCCTTTGTGTGTTGTGACCCTGGGAGATCTGACAATGTGGGCAAATAAACAGAGGAAGTTTAGAAACAGCAAAATGGCTTTTTTAAAAAAATACGAGTGTTCCCCTTCCCTCAAAACCTGGCACTGAAAAGACAGAACATGGGGCACTCAAAATGCCCCTAATAATAATGTCGTGTCAGAGATTACTCTGGGTTGAAAGGTTTTTTGCTGGAGAAACTCTGCTCAGGGGACGCCCAAATAAGTCTCCTTTCATGTCCCCAAGTCCAGCCCTCGGGTATAGAAACCCGACCTTCCGGTCTCCAAGCTCAGCATCTTAACCACTGAGCTGCTCAAACCACCCCTTTTGTACAATGTGACAAATTGTGTTTTGCTTGCACTAAACACAGGCTTTGGAAAGCCGCTTTTAAGCAGGTCCTTCACACTTTTCAACCTAGACCACTGTTGAGGAATTAGAAGTCACCGCGTGCCTGTACTGATGGCCAGTAGATTAGTGCTCACCAGAGTTTGCAAACAGTTCTCACTCTGGATCTCAGGGACTTCCATTATGACCATGAGATAAAGTTCTCCCTTGCTCAAAAGTCACTTGTGCCTGACTTTAGCAGGCAGGGCTCATCTCCATTTACAGCCCAAGAGCCCGCGCTATTTGCATCTGCAGATGTTTCCATGGTCACGTGGCAAGCATGAACAGATGCCGGAGCACAGGGAATGCTATTACCTTTCCCACTGAAGTGGCACCTATTTATCTGATTGCAAATTCTTGCTCTCGAACGGCTAGGTTGGCAAGAACTGGGACAGAAGACAGGCACTCACTCCATTGTACAGCACTCGGGAATCGAACTGCTGACCTTCCGACCTCCCACTCATCAGGTCCAGCATCTTAGCCAGTAAGCCACCATGGCCCCAAAATTGTGTTTCAGAAAAGGCATTACTGGACCATAAAATTTTATTTCTAAGAGGTGTGCCAAAAAAAAAATTATGTTTGAAGAATGCCAAGATGCTTTCCGAAGACAAAACAACAACAAAATTTCACCAGTGGAGGACAGAAGCTTTATTTGCACCCATAATTTTGGCAGTGAAGAGATCAGAACCCCCCTTAAAAAAAGATTCTTTTCAAAGTACAGTCAAACTTCACATAAAGAGCATTTCACTTAAAGAGTAACTCGCTTAAAGAGCAGAATTTTCTCTGAATGTTCGCTTCGCTTAACAAATAAAAACAACCAAAAACTCGCTTAACAAATAAATCGGGGTTCACAATCCCCCCCCCAAAAAAAATTGGTCATTTACAATGGTGTTTCACTTAAAGAGCAAACTCGCTTAAAGAGCAATCCCGTGGAACGCTTTATGCTCTTTAAGCAAGGCACGACTGTATTCAAGGAATTGGGCCAATTTAGACATTGGGAGTTCAATACTAGGATTATAAGGTAAACACAAGTGAGCTATTGAAGTAGCAATATGAAGGAGGTGACATGTGGAGTTGGGGGGGCAATGTTCTCCAACCCTTTTCATCATCATCATCATCATCATCATCATCATCATCATCATCATCATCATCATCATCTCTCTCTCTCTCTCTCTCTCTCATGGGCTGGAACAGGAGCCTCAGCTAGGCTTAACAGCTTTGGTCTATGACTCCCTGCTGCGCCTGAATGCGATGCTCAGCCTTCATAGATCAACCTGCCCAAGTGAACCGCTACCTCCTAAGGAGTGAAAAAGTTTTCAGTGAAAAGTTGAAAATTGTTGCTCCCACATTGCTCTGAAACTCCCCACTAGAAGCCTGATGGCGGAGCCGCTTTGCAAATGATAACATCGCTCTAATTGTTGATTACCCGATGGGGGTGGGAGAAAACTGGCTAATCCATAACAGGAAACCTTCTGTGCATGTGTACTAAAATTGGCTGCCATGCTTGCAAGCAGTTACTCACACAAGTTGTATTGTGGCAGGATCCTTTTTAAAAATAAAGGCTTGTAAAGTTATGCTCATGTCTGGCCAGGTTATCCTGCTATGGTCATAGAATAGACCATCACCTCACATGAAGGGGCTCATCTGCCTGTAGCCATTGGTCTCTTTAAGGAGTCAGGTTAGTTAACCATCGCCTGACACTCGGCGTTGAGTCGCTGGTTGTACGGTTTACTCCATTATCATAGCTGGATGTCAGGCCAGACTGTATGCAGTGAAAATGACCAAAAAAGGGGGAAACCATTGTTGATCATTTCAACAAGAAAGGGTTAAGAAACTATTTCATGGCTTCTTTCTGATTTCTGGTCTGCAGTGGCATTTGGTACCATTTCCACAACTTCTCTCCACACTGATCAGAATTTGAATTAAGAAGCCACAGGGCCTGTTATGTCAATGAGCTATTGCAGTCCTTAGGGTTTAATGGGAATTTTTTTTTTAATGGGGAGCTCTCCTTCTGATAACAGTGTCTATTCTTTCCCATTGTGAAATAGAAGTGATTCTTTCCCTCTGCCAATAATGACCCATGCTTTACATTTAATTTGCATTCCATGTTCCTTAAAAAAACCCAGAATAAAATAAATTTGTTTGCCAATCCTGATTTGATCTTGTACGTTTATGACAATCCTTGCTTCCAAGGAGCTCAAGCTGGTATACATGGTTTTTCATCTCCTCATTTTATCATTTACCAGTAAGACAGGTCATATTGAAAGACAGAGAAGGAGAACAACTGGAATATTCCACTCCTCTCCAGGGGGGCGAGTTTTATGGCCAAATGGACATTTGAATTCAGGTGCCCTAAGCCAAGGGACTGCAGTGGCTTAGTGATTAAGACACTGAACTTGATGACTGGAAGGTCGGCAGTCAGCAGTTCAAGACCCGAGTGCTGCATGTCGGAGTGAGCACCCGTCTCTGTCCCAGCTCCTGCCAACCTAGCAGCTCAAAGGCAAGAAATTGCAAGTAGATAAACAGGTACTGCTTCAGTGAGAGGGTAAACAACATTCTGTGCACTCCGGTGTCTAGTCATGTCTGCCAGATGTCCACGGAAATGCCTGCAGACACAGACAGCGCTGGCTTTTTGGCTATAAACAGAGATGAGCACTGAACCATAGAGTCAGATATGACAGGCTTTTGAGCAAGGGCGACCTTTATTTCCTAAGCCAACACCCTAACCACTATATCACACTAATTCTGAATGTCCACACAATACGTGACAAACATTTGCAGAGGGCTATAAGCTAGAAATGTTATGTTAATGGCTTGGGATCATATTGAATTTCTGTAACGTCAAATATTCCTTCCATTACTTCCCTTTACTTCCCTTTACTTCTCTGCTTATTCTACCTTCTCTTGGAATCCAGGGAGACTTACCAAATAATTAAACTGCAGTACAAAATTGAACTTTATAATGGCGTGACCTTTTTTTCAGTGTTTTCCAAAGTGTAGTTAAAGGAGGCACGCTTTATTTTGCTCTGTCCCCATCATGTTTTAATAAGAAAATCCTTGCAAGGTCGAAGCCGAAATCAACAAAGTCACCACAGATTGGATTTAAAGTGCTTTCGCTGCTTGTAATGTGTTGGTCAAATATGCAAATATCAGATACAGGCAGGAAGCAAATAGCACAGGTTTGGGGTACCTAAGAGAGGAGACAGAGATTAATTAGAGGAACAATATAGATCCACAGTGTGTTTTTCTAAAATTGCATATGCACTGAGAACACATTTTAACCTGAATAAAGCAAGGTTTAAACCAGGGTGTCATCATCCTAGAACAATTATGATGAACCTTTTCAAGACAGAGTACCCAAACAGATGGGCAGGGCAAACTCTATGTTGGGGAGGGAGGAAGCACTCCCATTGGGCTGCTGGTTAAAGGGGCGGGGTGAGCTCTGTGCTGGAGGGAGAGAGAAAGCACTCCCATTGGGCTGCTGGGTCGAGGGGCGGGGCAAACTCTGTGCTGAGGAGGGAGGAAGCACTCCCATTGGGCTGCTGGTTAAAGGGGTGGGGTGAGTTCTGTGCTGGGGGGAGGGAGGAAGCACTCCCACTTGGCTGCTGGGCAGAGGGGCGGGGCGAACTCTGTGCTAGGGAGGGAGGAAGTGCTCCCATTGGGCTGCTGGGTAGAGGGGCAGAGTGAACTCTGTGCTGGGGGATGGAGGAAGCAATGGCATGCATGCCAACAGAACCATATGGTTAAAACATATGACCATATTAACATGTACAGATGGAAAGGGTCCACCATTTGCTAGTTAGATAGTCATTTGTCAGAGGTGATTTAATTGGAAACTCAATGAACTTTCTGATCATTGATCATTTGTTTACTTGTGGTTACTTGGTATTACAGATATATATGCATGCTGCTTTCTTTACTGTGAACAAGCTAACAACCAAGCAGATCAACAACAATTAGTAATGATAACTCACCTGTTACAGGTAATTCTTTTCTAGCTATCAAGGAGGTAAAGAAGTTACATTCCAAACTAATGTACTGAACAGGACAACACATAATGTTTCCTAGTTTCCTCACACCTCCACAATCTTTCCCTTACCTTTATGGGAGATATCCTGAAGATTGATTTCACTTTCAAAACCAGCATTATTATTATGAAATAGCTGGTGGCTTGGTCGCATTCTTTACATAAGTTCTTTCTCAACCACCTCAACTTTAGATATACCCATTCAACCTTCATACATTTGAAGCAATCAGTGAAGATTTTTTTTTTTTGGTCTTAATCATTGAAAGCGAAACCAGGGGTGAAATAGGCTATGGGGGTGATGAGTGTACTTCCAGAGGAAGAGAAATGAGATTTATGCTATAACCTGAATAAAGATACTGTACCCTATATGTAAGTCTTGGGGGGGGGGGGAAGCAAAGGGACTCTCTTGATTCTCCAGTGCTGGATAAAAATCAGTCTACTCTGATACTAATAGGATGGAAATAAGGATGGAAAATAAAGAAAATAAGCTGCTATCTGTTCACATTCTTCATGGGTGTAGGCCAGGGAGCAGAAAGGACACATTAGTAAAGGTAAAGGACTCACCTTCCCAAAAGCCAGTTGTATCCAACTCTAGGATGTGGTGCTCATCTCTGTTTACGGCTATAGAGCCAGCGCTATTTGCATCTTTTATCTTTAAATTGTTTTTAACTTTTTAATTATTATTGGAGCCTGTTGATTTTTATAAATTTTAAAAACTTTTTAAATTTTTATAATTGTAACTTTGAAGTTTTAGATAATGGGTTTGGGCTGTATTATGTTATGCTTTTATGATGTTGTAAACTGCCCTGGGTCACCCTGGTGAGGAGGGTGGTATAAAAATGTGAATAAATAAATAAACAAATTTCCATGGTCATGTGTCAGGCATGACTAGACACCAGAGTGCACAGAACACTGTTACATTTCATGCCAATGTGGCACCTATTTATCTACTTGCAATTTCTTGCTTTCAAACTGCTAGGTTGGCAGGAGCTGACACAGATGATGGGAACTCACTCCATTGTGAAGCACTCGGGGCGCAAACTGCTGACCTGCCAACCTTCTGGTCATCAAGGTCAGCATCTTAATCACTGAGCCACCACAGTCCTGCTAGGACACATAACCCCACTTTAACCTATAGACACATAAAGCTTTCCATCCCCTTGATAGTTGAATTCCTTTTTTTTAAATAGTAGCCATGTTAGTATGTGTTTCAAGCGCATCAGAGAATAAACAAAACAAATCAGTGTAGCACTTTAAAGACTAACTTCTGTGTTTTAATGTGAATTTTGGTGGATCAAATCCACTTCATCAGACATTGGACTTCATGGAATCAATTAATACACATCAGGTACAGAGGCCAAGTGATTGTCTTGTAGCCTACTATTTGCATTCCAACAAGGTGAAAAATCACAACTAATCCAAATAACAACCAGAAATCATCTGCCATTACCAGTTGTAAAAAGACATATTGATTTGTATACTTATCTGTTATGCTAACCAACCATTGTGCACTTCTGTACCTGATGTATATAAATTAATACCATGTTGTCTGGCCAGACATCCCGCTACAGTAATGGAAAAGACCGTACAGCCAGTGACTCAATGCTAACTGTCAGGCAGTGGTTAACTAACCTGGCTCCCTAAAGGGGCCAATGGCTATGGGTGGATGAACCCCTTTAGATGGGGTGATGGTCCCCCCCTCAGTGGAGAAAGTGCCACTGGAAATCATCCTATTGGGCCCAATGACAAAATGAGCGGAAGAGGAACTCTGATTACCAATGGTCATGGGAAGTGGAAGAGGCCATGCCAGATAGGCTGGCTGTGAAGGTGCACCTTTTTAATATCCTCAAGGCTATGGCAGTCCTTTGCAGCCCCGGTGTTAAATCCTGCACATCTCATTTCATGTGTGCCACAGGAGATGGCTCCATGATCACAGTGTGTGGATCACTTCATGGCAAGCTGGGATTCAACTTAAACAAATTCATGCCAGTGACATTTTCCTGCTTCAAGAAAAAAATGCATTCTCAGATACAAGTTGCAGTTGACGATGACGAAAACCATGAGGCCTCACTCTTACGTATGACGAAGTGGACTTGATCCACAAAAGCTAACATTAAAACACAGCAGTTAGTCTTTAAAGTGCTACAATGTTTTTGTTTTGTTTATTCTCTGATATGCTTCATCCCCTCGGTTACTCCTGTAATTTGGCTTGCCAAGGGTTTCGACAGCGAATGTGACGACCCCCTGCTCCAATGGAGCCATCGTCACATCTCATGTGTGCATCGCTTGAAAGACAGCTGCCGGTGGCCTTCTTGGTAACCTGTGCTCCAAAAAATGGATGGGAGCGTCACTGCTCTTAAATAATCACAACGTTGTCCTTCAAGCCATCTGCTCATTAGAAAATCCACGTTATTAGCAGAAATATGCAATGCCAACATCTGGTCAAATGTCCATATATCATCTAAGTATGGCATCACCTTGAGATGTCCTCTGATCAAGTTTCACATTTTAGTTCTTTCTCTCCCGTAATGGTTCCTCTCTACCTCCTTTTATTTATTTTGAAGAGAAAAGGGCTAGTTTTCTGCAGATAAACTCTTTATTGCCATATATTTTGTTTTAAGACAGAGAGATACAACTAATAATGCACCGTTGTGTGTTATCTAATCATACACAACATTTCACATGTGAACACATATTTATAATATGTCATGATTTAGAACATTTATCACCTAGTGTACAAAGGGGGAGGCCTAAAGGACACAGGCTCGTCCTCCAGATGTGCTTGGACTTCAATTCCCAGAAGCCCAGGCTCCCCTCAAGGCCGCTGGTCCCCCGCCCCTGACTTAGATAGTGAAGCCAAAGGGGAGCAAATTTCAGGGTTATAGGATCTGTTTTGGTTGTAGTTTTTTCCCCCCAAGGACCTAAAAAAAAAGACCGTGGACTCTGCTGCCATGACTACTGTTCCTAATAGCTATTTATTACCTCTAAGTTGAGTGGTGGCACGCTCTGAATGCTGGTTGCTTGGGAACAAGAGCTGGAGAGGTCTATTGATCTCATGTCCTACTGATGGATTTCCTGTAGGCATTGGGTTGGCCA
The DNA here is from genome assembly GCA_030440675.1 of Furcifer pardalis. NCBI lineage: Eukaryota > Metazoa > Chordata > Lepidosauria > Squamata > Chamaeleonidae > Furcifer > Furcifer pardalis. Next base: position 108,469,103 of record CP126892.1, on the reverse strand, counting down.
CTGAAGGAAACATGATACTAAACACGATGGGTCTGCAATTTGGTCTGGCATGGCTCTTCGTATGTTCTTATGGATCCGGAGCAATCTGATCGGAAAGACAATGTAGGAGGACAGGATATCCTGACTCTGTAGGCCTGTGATCTGCCAATGGTGATTTAATTTCGGGAGAAGATGCTTCTCCATCTTTGAATTCCACTGAGGAGAGAATTAGGAAATGGCTGGCTGGTGCCTTAGCTCTTGAAAAGGAGATAAATCACCCTTTGTAACATCATTATCCTGCTGTATTTCTGCTGTTTGTTACACTGATGAATATGAGGTCCAGTAAATAACCCCAGCTTGAAAAAATGCCTGGTGTTCTTCTTTTCTTCCCTAGAAAAATGACACAGTATAGTTTCATAGGAGCAATCGACATCAATAATCCTGGAATGCAACTTGCTGTAGGGGAGTACTCCAAATATAATACAAAACATTACAATAATTTGCTTTGTTACTGTCACTTTGTCACCCCTTCTTCTTCTTCTTCTTCTTCTTCTTCTTCTTCTTCTTCTTCTTCTTCTTCTTCTTCTTCTTCTTCTTCTTCTTCTTCTTCTTCTTCTTCTTCTTCTTCTTCTTCTTCTTCTTCTTCTTCTTCTTCTTCTTCTTCTTCTTCTTCTTCTTCTTCCAATTCCAAATATTGGCAATCCTCATGGCAATCAGCCATGAAGACTGTTCTGCGAATTTAATGTCATGGCCTTTCATCTGCCTTCTGCATCACAGCATGACATCCATAGTACCAAAGTCGTTAGTCCTCAGGGTTGTCAGGTCAGTTGACCGCTGCCTGATGCTCACCGTTGAGTCGCTGGCAGTATGGTCTACTCTAGTACCATAGCAGGATAACCTGGCCAGAGTTCCTTAGTTACCACAATCCAGGGAAACTTGGGAAGCTTACTAAGGGTTCTCTAGGGAGAGGATCAGCCTCAACAAGCGTCCTCAACGGGCCTATGCTGGCCCAGGTTGTAGGAAAAAAGGAAAACTGAACTCCCTCAAAGAGTCCACAAAACAATGATAGTGGGTGGGTTTTTTTTAAAAAAAATAACCATGTCTGAAACACACAAAGGTACTTTCTGGGTTGAAAGTATTTTTGCTGGAGGAACTTTGCTCAGGTGACGCGTGAATGAGGCTCCTTTCATGTCCCCAAGATCTTTTCCCATCCAAATGGTCCCTGTTTATCTACTTGCAATTTCTTGCTTTCGAATGGCTAGGTTGGCAAGAGCTGGGGCAGAGACAGGCACTCACTCCATCATGCAGCACTCGGGTCTCAAAGTGCCAACTTTCCAGCCTTCCAGCTAACAAAGTTAGCTTCTTAACCACTGAGCCACCGCAGTCCCCATGGGTGGTGTCAGAGTTCCCATAACCCCAAAAGTCCCAAGGCAATAACTTGAGAAGCCCTGGCTTCCACCCCATCACTGGGTGTGCAATATTCCTCCGTAGATTGTCCTCTCTTTGATGGATGGAGGGGATAATTTGGAATGATATTGTTTCAAACTCTGTCCTGGAGGATGCTGCTTGTGAGAAGAGCCTGGATCAGACCCACCCGTTGCCAAAAGAAAGTTCAGAAGTGATGTTTTCTCAGCCTCGCCCCAGGCAAGATAATAATACTCTCCTCCCCCCTTTGTAACAATTCTACCAATGGAAAAGTGTGTTAAGGGAGCGGTCTGTGGAAACAATAGGGCCACTTGAGGTGGGGAAGAGGGGGGGGGATTTCTGTTCTGCCTGGAGAGTCTCACATCCAGCCTGGCCGAGGAGTCAGTGGGAGGCCTCATTCTGGTCTGTCTTATATCCATCTCTGTTTGATTACTGTGTTATTGAGTTGCTTGTACCTTGAGAGATTAAAAACACAGCTAGGTTAGTGAGAAGCGAGGCGCTGGTGTGTGCTTTGAATATAACTCAGACATCAAAATAGGTTTTGAAGTGGAGAATTACTGAGCCCTCACTTTGTCACCCAAGCAGATATCGCCCGAGGCAAAGAGGAGAGATGCGAGGCTGTATTTTCCACTCTTGCCTCACCTGAAGAAGCATCCATTGTGAAGTGTCTCTGGGTTGTGTGCGTGTTTCAAGCCAAAACTTCGTGCCTAAGGGCTATCAACGGATGCAGTGTCGAAGGAAAGTGTCAGCTTTGTCGAGGGTCCCATTGCTTCTAGACAAGGCGCCCGCTGCTTTCTCACAGTCGCTAAATGGCTGGCCTGTGCCGAGACGGGACAGGGATTAATTAATTTAGGAGTCTGACTGTCCTCGCAAGCTCTTCTGTTCCTGCTACTGACATAGAAAGCAAGAAGGCCATCTGTGATGCCAATGCTGGTGGGCTGTGCCTGATGGGCTTTGGGTTCTTTTTTAGGATCACGGAGACAATAAGCACTCAGTCGGTGAAGAAACAAGGCTTTACTAGACAATTCTTCTAAGCAAAACATAACATATGAGAGACAGAGCAGGCAAAACAAGAGACAAGAAATACAAAGAGGCAATGCATATTTACCTAGCATGAATTCCCCTTGTCTCTCCTTTAGCTACCTGGGAGCCTGGTAAGGTAGCAGCGACACTTCTGATGTCCACAGAGCTCTAAAATATGGGCCTAAGCTTTCCTGCTTATATACTCTAAAGCAGGGGTTCTTAATCTACTGCCTGTGGCCACACACCATTTCATGGCCCCCCACTGCCTCCACCACACCCAGAAGTGCAATGTGTAGTTCCCCTCATGTAGGCAGGGCAAAATGGCCATCTGACCCCCGAAGCTGTCTGAGGGAGCGTGACCCAGCCCTCGGCTTCAAAAGGTTGAGAACCCCTGCCCTAAAGCTTGGCTGTACACCTCCTTGATTGGAGGATTTCCAAACTTATCAATGGCCATTTCCTCAATGGAGCTGAAACATTACCTCATCAATGGTCATATTATCCTCATATCATCCTCATCTTGACCTGCCCTATCTCTTTCTTATTTAGTCCAGGACTTCCTGCTCATCGTGAGACCTTGCATGTGTTGTCCACTTACTCTACCCAACCAAGGGCACAGATGTTCATAGTCATCGTATCTCCTCTATGTTCTCTTGCCAAAGAAACTCTCCATATGGCTCATTAAATTTTACTAACTGACAAGTTCCATGGGAAAATATCTTTTTTTGTCAGCAAAATCCCTCCAAATGCATTAATTACTCAACAAGCAAAATCTCTAATACACATTTATATGATTTAACCAGCTCAGCGCTGTAGAGAAGGAAAATGGGTAATGTCACCTTAACTCCTGAGATTTACAATAGTCTTCCACAAAGCCCATGATCCCCTGGGCAATGCACCATCTTAGTTAACTTGGGCCTGGGTTATTCCTGATTATGGTGAGGAGGGTTAAAGATGTGGTCAAAATTATCCTAAGGTACAGTGATATCCAACTAAACAATTTTCCATTCATGTTAGGATCTTCCCAATGGTCTATCATTATCCATGTTTCTATTTGTGATGAGATATTTCAAGGAACCTGTCAAATTCCCAGAAAACCTATTCCACTGACTTTACAGAAAGGACTTAGAACAGTGATGGTGAACCTTGGCACTCCATGTGTAGTTGGACTTCAATTCCCAGAAGCCGAAGTCAACACTCCTGCTGATCAGGGCTTCTGGGAACTGAAGTTCAAGAACACCTGGAGTGCCAAGGTTGGCCATCACTGCCTTAGGAGACACTCCTGTGCTATGGAATCCCCGGGCATTTGCTTTGGAACTCATTATTGCTTGGGTCAGGCTGGGTATCTGGAGCTAATTTATATTTACAGGCAGCCATTGGAAATGAGAATCATGAAACTATCTTCTCCTTAGTTTTAATTACAACATCAGTGCTGCGAAATCCCTTCTGGAAATACTTCCCACCTCTCTGAAAGACAAGTTCTGAGTTTACAGTAGCCCTCGCTGCAGCATTCTTAACTCATGATCTGCTGTCATTATATTATAATTACCCTAATGCATCTTCACTCTGTAACTCTTTCCAGAGCGTCAGAAGGAGAAGAAAAAAGAGGAAAGGAAGAACAAACAGACCAGGTGATTAGGGAATAGAGACATTAACATGAATTGTGAGTTTACTTTGGCTCAGAATGATTTATTAGACAGCGAGGTGTGTGTGTTCTCAATGGCAATGCTTCACCAGGAAGAAAGGGTGTGGGGCTGACAGTTCTTGAGTAACTTCTGGACTTTGAGGCAATCTCACCAAGGCTCACAAGGACTTGGGCAAATTTGAATTGGATCTGAGCTAAGAAAAATGACACCACACAGTGCTTTGTTTCCACAGCACTGGTTGAGCTTCACTGGGTCAAAGGTGTATTAGTCAAGAGCTTGGAAGTAAGTAATTCTTCATTTGTGTCCAGACCAAACTTTAAACTGCCAAAACAGAGTCACCTTCTTAGCTTTGTCATTGGCCAAACTTAAATCCCCATCCGTGCATGTTTCCAGCAGTAATCGGCAGACCAGCAAATGAGCTGGATATGTATCCACATTCATGCAGAATGTTGTTATCCACCAGCAGCCCTCACTTGAGCATGTTGGATTTACCATTTAGGGGCTCCAACCCTCAGCCGATTCAGGGTCCTCCAAGTGACGTAGGGGAGGTTGAGTTCCTCAGCCATCTCCTCCTTGCCCAGTGAGCTCCTTCCTCCATCTTCTAATTTGGTTTTGCTCTTGCGTACCCTCAAGAATGTTTGTTCTTCCCCTAAAGTTCTTCCTGGATCTGAGCCGGTGAACTTGAGAGTCATCTCCATTCAGAAGATGTCATGGGTCCTTCTCTTGTTTAGTTCTCTTGGCAGCCATTGCTACTTCCCTTTAAAAACTAAGTAATGATGCTTCTCAAAACAAGTTACTTTTGTGGGATCATCTTCAGAGGGAGGAGGGAAATATTCCTTCCATGAACTTCTGTGAGTTAAATTACCTTAAGATTCAATCCTATATTGATTTATCTGGTGGCCAGCATTGGCAGTTTTTATGATTCATGCTGTATTCCCCCCCCACTTGATGCTCTTTCTCCCTTTGTACAGACAGAAAGCAATGAAGAAATGTCTTCTTCTCACTATGTATTCACTGCAAATTAAGGCAGAGTCAATTTTCAACTGCCAGGTGTGCTTTTGAAGGGAGCAATAGCTCAATGTGGCATTGTAGAGATCTAAATGGGACTTATTGTCCCCCCCCCCCATTCCTGCACATCACCACGAACAGCCTGATTGTTTACAAAAAGAGCATACACAGCCATCACCCCTTCCCATGAGCAAAAATCATCATTTGTTGATGGAGGGAGGAGAAGAGGAATTTTAAAATAAAGGAATGAGAGGAAAAGACAGAGAGAGAGACTGTTCACTTATTAAACTCACCCACCAAAAAAAAAACCACATCAGGCATTTTTGATCTCAAGCTGCATGATCAAATAGATCATGTCGACCCAGAAGCTCCCCAGCTGCTACCAATGCTCATTCATCCTGGCACCCTGTGCTTTTCTTTTGCCACCAAATTTAGCAGTGAAATCAGTCCTCTCAAATGTCAGGAACTGGATGAGCAGGAAGGGAAGCAAGACAAACCAAAAGCCGAAGCACAAGCTGTGTTTTCTATATATGTTGCCGGGTGGCCTGGCCATGTCCAAACTTGGCAAAGTGCACTAGATGGCTCCAGGATGGAGATGGAGAATAAGGATTCGAGAGCATCCCAGCGTAAAGAAACAGCAACTGCTTGTTTTTAAATGAATTTAGGTGTGTTCAGATCTCATGAAACAGGATACAAGCCAACAATAGTCTTCTGTCAAGTTTCTAGAGATCGGAAAATTCCTAAATTTGATTTAGAAGGATCTCCTGACATACCAGGGATGGTTGGATGGGGGAAAGAAGGAAGGAATTGATAGACAGACAGATGAACAGATGGATGGACGAATGGGAGAGAAAAGGGAGAGCAAGAAAAGAGAGGAGAGACTGAGAAAGAAGAATGAGATCTCAAGATGTGGCATCCATTATATAACCTCTGAAAGACTGCGACCCAATGACAAAACTATGCCATTCTGTTCTACACTGTGCTGGGTGCTGAACATTTCCACAGCATGAGATACCTCCTGCAACTTGGATTCCACCTTTATTTACCCAAACAAATGCAGGATTTGTTCAATATCTATTGCTGTATGCCGTCAAGGGACTTTCAATTTATGGTGACTCTAAAATTGTTTTGAGAGCATATGAGATTTTCAAAGAGTGGTTTACGACAGCCACTTCACAGTAAGATTCCATAGCCACATTGCAGGGATTCTCAACAGGTAGCCTGTGGGCCGAGTGCGGCCTGTGGCACCATTTCATGTGGCCCCCACACTGCCTCCACTACACCCAGAAGTGTCATGTGGTGGAAGAAGGGGAAAATGGCCATCTGGCCCCTGAGGGAGCATGAGCTGGCCCGTAGCTTTAAAAGGTTGAGCACCATGCCAAATAGGGCTCTCTCACCCACCACTCACACAGGAGTTTAATTCAGGGATAACTTGAACTGGTTCTGCTCATGTACATATCTATATGGTGATAACAGAGATGCCAGTAGTTAATTCACTAATTGCACAGCCCTGGGAGTTGTGCAAAGGTAGGTGGAACGCTTCCACTAAGAATTTTAAAAAGGCAGAATTTGTAGATGAATGTTCCACTCCTACAGTAACTGGCACCTCAAATATTGACATTGCACATTGCCTGTAATTAGAAAGTGTTAATGATCAAGGAGCAAATATGTAATTTTGCTCTTGAATATGAAGCGTATGTACTTGTTATGGATAGTTTCCTACTGAATGTGTGTTGCATTTTTAAAAAGTAATTACATGGCAAAGATTTGCCTATGGAAATCTCTTCCCCCTCCCCCCCACCCTTGGGACGGCACTCATGTTGGTTTTTGTATGCTCATCTGCGTCCTCATGGTGGTGAGAACCACTCAGTAGTATTTTACTTGTCAATAAATCATGTGAGTGGTTGGTCCACAAGGTAATTATGAATGTTTTCCTGATGCCTGGTTGCAGGCATTTAACTGAGTTTCCTTTATGAAGGTAACATGCAAGGGGGAGAAGACCATGATGTCTCTATCAGCCATTTTTGCAAGAAGATAAGACGATGCCTGGGGACTGCAGTGGCTTAGTGGTTAAGATGCTGGACGATGAATGGAAGGTTGGCAGGTCAGCAGTTCAAGACCCAAGTGCTATGCAACGGACTGAGCTCCTGTCTCTGTCCCAGCCTCTGACAACCTAGCAGCTCAAAAGCAAGAAATTGCAAGTAGCTAAATAGGTACTGCTTCAGTTGGAAGGTAACAGTGTTCTGTGCTTAGTCATGCCTGCCACATGTCTACAGAAACATCTGCAAATGCAGACAGTGCTGGCTCTTTTTCTATAAACAGAGATGAGCACCAAGCACTAGAGTCAGATACGACTGGCTTTCGAGCAAGGGAGATCTTTACTTTTACCCAAGAAGATAATTGGTGGATCAAGCTAAGACTTCATGAAGCCTGGCCCAGGCTGTTTGCAAAGCTGATCTGAAAGGCTGATTTGAAATTCTGGAGAAATACATTTTGGAGACCTGGATAATTCATTCTTCCACAGGGGAAGAATAGAGCCAGTTCATTCGCTATTCTCCACGGGTTGAAATTTATTACATGGTTTTAAATGGAATAAAGTCTCTGTTAGCAGAAATAAAACATTTTCTTTTGTCTAGGTTTTTTAAAAAATCCGTATAGAAACAGCAATTGCAGTTATATAATGCTCCATAGTGCTTAGAACACTCTCTGGGCATTTCACAAAGCAATTAGCATTTTATTTATTTATTTATTTATTTTATTCAGCTTGCCCCCACTGTATAGCACTTTGCCCCAACATGCTGGATCCTCATTTTACTGACCTTAGAAAGATGGAGGGCTGAGTCAACTTGGAGCCTGTTGGAACAGAACTCGGCTCATGAGCAAAGTTTGGCCTATAGTACTAGAGCAGGGGTTGGCAACCTATGGCCCATGGGCCAAATCCAGCCCATGGTTCCAAATAATCTGGCCCCTGCTCTCGCTCCAACTGCTACTGCCACCACTGCCGGAAGTAGACGTGGTCGCATTTATGGGAGTCGTAAAATCATTTATGACAGCCGTGGATGCGTTTACAGCAGCGTTTACAGGGGAGGCCACCAGTCTGGCCTCCTCAACTGTCCGAAGGAGCGTGACTCAGCTTCTGACTTTAAAAAGTCTCTGGCCCCTGTACTAGATGTTCCATAAACATCTGCAAATACAGACAGTGCTGGCTCTTTGGCTATAAACAGAGATGAGTACTGAACCCTAGAGCCAGATACTCCAGCTTTCGAGAAAGGATGACCTTTACCTTATCTTACCTCAAAAATAATAACATGTTCTTTCACAACAGCACAAATCTACAGCTCACCCATACACGAAATGAAGATCAAATCTTGGATATTTAGTGGAGAAATATTTCTTCTCCCACACTCTACTCTGAGCTAAATGGGTACAGTGACCTCTTACTGTTGAGGAACATTCCTTTGTTGACTTATATAATGCTTTGAAGTATCACTTTTCTTTTCTTTGGATGACAAATCTCAGAATCGCCCACTCAACATCTGGAAACTGCAGCATCTCAAAAGTTAATTTTCCCCGGGTCTTCAGTGACATGGGTAGAACCAGCGTCTAAATCTTAAACAAGACTGTCATCGCTGTGCTTTCCTTGAGGGCCGAGGAGCAAGTCTTAAGAAATATGAGAAACTGGTCCTGCAGTCAGTTTCACTCAGAGCAGCTGCCACCAGACGCTTAAATGAAAAAGGATCGGTAGACTTAAGACCCTCAAAGAAGGCGAGTGTGCTTGAGCGGGTCTAATCAGTCAACAGAACTGAATCCCTTCCCTTCGGCCATCTCTTTTGCTCTCTTGCTTCTACGTGATCGATCAGAGTGATGAGACCCTGATTGTATGGAAATTGCTTCGTTGTGACAGAAGCTCTGTGCTGGAAAAAGAATGGGACACTTGGATGAGAAGTGGAAACTGGAGCGGGTCAATAAGACAATTTTGAAGAAGTTGTCTTTACCTTATCGTGTGCAGCGTATACCAACCCAATTAGGCAGAAGATGAGAATGATTTGCTCTTGTGTGACCCTTTCATTGAGGGCCCCTTCTACAACTGTAGACATGGAGAAGTGGGAGGGATTCCAAAGATCATCTTGTCCAGCCAAAGTGTCAGAGGGCCACCCAACCATCCTCAAAATTGTCCAAGAAAGGAGAGAACGCCACTTTGTAACACAGTCCATTCTCCTGTCAAACATCAAGAAGCTCTTCCCAATGTTTAGAAAGGAGAATGGAGGGCCAGAGTCTTCCTTCTGCAGGGCAAGATCCATCCCTTGAGCTTGAAGTGCTCCACTCTATGTCTTTATTTTAAACAAGACTGTCTCATTCATGAGCTGCCTTCTTCCACCGCCATACTCAACATAATTATATAAATCCTATTGTATAATTTAATTTGCATAGACCAGTCATGGCGAACCTTAGCACTCCAGGTGTTCCTGGACTTCAATTCCCAGAAGGCCAAGTTTCTGTGAATCCACACAAATGGGTTTACTGCACTGTGGATTCACAGAGACTTGGACTTCTGGAAATTGAAGACCAAGAACACCTGGAGTGCCAAGGTTCCCCATTATGGGCATAGACCCTGCAACGAGTGATCCTACAAGGTTAAATATGAATTTTATGAATTTTAAATTTTAATACAGATATGTTTTAAATCTATGCTGTTAGCCGCCCAGAGTCAGGCTTGCCTGATTGGGGCGGGATAGCAAGTATGAGAAATAATATAATAAATTACTCTGGGTTGAAAGTATTTTTGGTGAAGAAACTCAGCTCAGGGGACGCCCAAATGAGGCTCCTTTCATGTCCGTCATGCAGCACTTGGGTATCGAACTCCGACCTTCCAATCTTCAAGGTTGGCATCTTAACCACTCTAAGCCACTTCTTCTCAAATGTTCCTAACCTAAATAGTTTAAGAGGGAAAGGGGGAATCGTACTTGTTAGATCCGGAGATCAGGGCGCGGGAGTGAGGACACGGAAGCCATTAAGGGTGAACCAAACAACACGTCTGTTTATTGTGGTTAGCACAGACAACAACAACAACGGCTGGGTCAGCAGGGGATTAAATACCCTGCTTGACCCCACCCACTGACCAATGGGTAGCGGCGATTTTCCCGCTGCTAGGACATTTAAATATCTAACACCCCTTCCCCCCAGAATGCCCCAGTCTGCTATTTGCATACAAAATCCTCCAGGTGACGGGGGCGTGTTCTTACTCGATCGGACCTGCGCAGTTCAGTCGGCGCTGGGGCATCGGGCAGAGCGGACCTGTCGCTCTCGCTCTGCCCTGGCTGGGCCGGGAACGGATCCGGAATACGAGCGTCAGGCTCCGCGGTGACCGGGGGTGAGCCTGTTCCACACGGTAAGCTGGCCGGTGATGGTGCTGCGTGAATGGGGCTGTTTTCTGGCCGAACCGGGTCGGTGACCGGTTCGTCCATCGGGTGCATGTCTGGCTCAGCGCCGGTCTGCACTCCCCGGGGGAGGTTGCTATTCGTGTCGGGACTCGTTCGCCTCCTGAGCTGGTCGACATGGCGTTTCCATGTCCGACCATCAGCGAGGCGAACCTTGTAGGTGTAGGGGCCCAGTATTTCGCTGACGGTTCCCTCTTCCCACGGGTGGCCCGACGCGTAGTTCCTAGCGAAGATTGGTGAGTCAATGGCCAGTGTCCGGCCCTGTGGTTGGTCCCCCCTGAACTTGTCTGGAGAATACCTAGGGTGTAACCGGTCAAGCTGACAACGGAGTCTCCTACCCATGAGTAACTCTGCGGGGGCCCTTCCCGTGGCAGCGCAGGGAAGGTTGTGTTGGGCCAACAAGAACGTGTCTACGCGTTCCTGCCAGTCCCCGGGTCCTAGCCTTTCCAAGGCCTCCTTTGCGCTGCGCACGAATCTCTCTGCCTGCCCATTCCCTTGCGCCCTGAACGGGGATGTGAGAGCGTGCCTGGTTCCTAGGGATGCCAGGTACTGTTCAAACTCAGTGGCCGTGAACTGAGGCCCGTTGTCAGAGACTAGGGTGTCGGGAATGCCGTGTGTGGAAAAGAGTTGTCTGAGTTCCCGGGTCATTGCTCTGGCTGTGGTGCTACTCAGGAGTCGGATCTCCAACCATTTCAAGTAGGCATCCACTACAATCAGGAATGTTTGGCCGTGGAATGGGCCGGCGAGGTCGATGTGAATCCTCTGCCATGGGCCCGAGGGCTGTTCCCATTCTCTGACCGGGGCTGCTGGTGGATTGGGTCGTGATGATTGGCAAGGTGTACATTTGGCCACCCACGACTCTATGTCCTTGTCAATACCAGGCCACCACACGTAACTTCGGGCTAACCCCTTCATCTTTACTATTCCCGGGTGGCTGGCATGCAGTGTTTCTAGGACCTTGGGGTGGATTTTCCTGGGCACCACTACCCGGTCCCCCCACAGCAAGCAACCCCACACACAGCACAGTTCGTCTTTCTTGTCGAAATATACCTTGAACTCCCCTTCCCCCTTGTCCGGCCACCCCTGCTGAACCCAGCTGGAAACGGCCCGAAGTTCGGCGTCCTGCGCCGTAGCCCTGGCAACCTCGGCCGACGTAGTGGGGGCAGAGTCCAGGATGTCCAGGGCAAGAACCGATGCTTCCCCCCGTTCCGCGCCTTCCTGGGTCGGGAGGGGGCATCTGCTCAAGGCGTCAGCATTTCCCATGTGTTTCCCGGGCCGGTAGACTAAGGTGTACGAGTACCCCGACAGGAAAATGGCCCACCTTTGCATCCGGGGGGACAAGGCAGAGGGTGTAGGCCGGTCGCCAGCCAGGAGTCCCAATAGGGGCTTATGATCAGTCACAAGTTCGAAGTCCCGGCCGTACAAGTAGTCATGGAATTTTCTTACCCCTGCCACTGCCGCCAGCGCCTCCTTGTCGATCTGGCCGTAGTTCCTCTCCGTCGGCGACATGGTCCTGGAGTAATAGGCGATGGGCGCCTCGAGGCCGTTGGGCAGTCGGTGGGCCAGGACTGCGCCGACGCCGTAGGGAGACGCGTCGCAGGCGAGGACCAGTGGCAGGGTCGCGTTGTATTGTATCAGGAAACTGTCCTGGGAGAGAAGATTTTTGACCGCAGCGAAAGCTGACTTTTGCTCGGGTCCCCACACCCACTCTGCCTTCGCGGCCAACAGTCTGTGTAGGGGCTCAGCCGCGGTGGCCTTTCCTTTCAGGAAGGTCGCGTAGAAATTCAGGAGTCCCAGGAACGCCTGCAGCTCCTGCCTGTTTTTCGGGGCCGGGGCATTCCGAATCGCTTCCACTTTTCCCTTCGTTGGGTGGATGCCCTTGGCGTCGATGTGGAACCCTAAGAAGTCCACGGAGGGGACCCCCAACAGGCACTTATCCCGTTTCACCCTGAGCCCAGCGGCCCTGAATTTAGCCAGGACAGCGGCGACCCTGTCTTTGAGCTGCCCGGGATCCCCCGCAATTATCAGGACATCATCGAAATAGGGTACCACCCCCGGGAGTCCTTGGAGGAGCCTTTCCATCGTGCTCTGAAACAGTCCCGGAGCTATGCTGACCCCGAACTGTAGCCTCGTGCACTTGAATGCCCCCCGGTGTGTGACAATGGTCTGGGCTTCGGCCGTAGTGTCATCCACCGGAAGCTGTTGGTACGCTTGGGCCAGGTCCAGCTTGGCAAAGATCTTGCCAGGGCCCAGTGAATGGAGTAAGTGGTCTATGACGGGAACCGGGTACGCGCTCGGCTCTAATGCCTTGTTGATCGTGCATTTGTAGTCTGCACAGATGCGCACTGACCCGTCCGGTTTGATGGGGGTCACTATGGGGGTCTCCCACCGAGCGTGGTCTACGGGAACGAGGATTCCCTGGGCGACCAGCTTGTCGAGCTCCTTCTCGACCCTGGGCTTGAGCGCCAGTGGGACTCTCCGGGCCTTAAGTCGGATGGGGGCAATGCTCGGGTTGAGTGCAAATGAAATAGGGGACCCCACATACCTGCCCAATCCTTCCCCGAAAACGTCCTGGAATTCGGCCATCAGGTCGTCCCTCAGCGAGGCGTCCCCGGGCTGGTCAGTCGCAGTGTTGTGGATGCCAGCGATGGACAGTCCCAGGGCGGGGAACCAGTTTGTGCCCAGTAGCGTCGGGATGTTACCGTGGACTACGGTCAGCGGTAGGCTTTCTTCCTTCGGTCCGTACTTGACACGGACCCACTTCTGTCCTGCGACGGGGAGGAACTTGCCTTGGCAGTCCTTGATTCGGATCCTCTGGGTCTGGAGGTCTGATTCTTTTAGGGCCGGGAATGTCTTCTTCATCCACCTCCACGGAATGATGGATATGGCGGCCCCAGAGTCGACCTCCATCGGACACTCTGCCCGGTCGATCGTGACTGTGGCATGGTACTTCTCTCCCTTCTGTGTGGCGGTGTGGCTTATCGTGAGCGTGTGCGTCTCTGCATCTTCGAATTTGCCGCTGTTGCGTCCCTGGCGCCTCTGATTTGTCCTCTGTTTGGCGGCCATCTTGCCCGGCGGGAACTTTTGAATCTGCCGGTCAGCTTGGTTCTCCGCTTGCCTTGCCCGGCAGACCCTCCCAATGTGTCCCCGCTTGTCGCAATAGCGGCAGATGGCCTCCCTGAAGCGGCAATGTGCCCGCTGGTGTGGCCCTCCGCAGCTGGCGCAGCGCTGGCCGCTCCTGCCCGAGTTTCCCCCGTCGGTCGCGCACACCTCTGCTTCTTCCTCTTCGTCCTCGTCAGAAACGACGTCTTGATGGTGAGCGGAGGCTTGGCGGGGCGCCGACGGGGACCGGTTGAGGGAGGATGCGGTCGACATCGAGAGCTCGAAAGCTCTGGCCTCCTCGATGGCCCCGGCCAGGGTCAGGTCTCTCCGGGCCAATAGCCTCTTCCGGAGCTTGTTGTCGCGGACTCCTCTGATAAGCTGCTCGGTCAGGGAGTCCTCGAGGAATGGCCCGAATATCGCCGGGACGGCTGCTGCCCTTAGGGCGGCCACGTACTCGCCGATGGTTTCCCCTGGCATCTGGTATCGGTCCCGGAACTGGATCCGGAACACGAACTTCGATGGCTCCGGCGCATAGTGGTTCTTGAGGGCCAACTGTAGTGCTTCCCATGAGACGTCCAGGATTGGTGTTGGATCCACCAGGGACTGGGCCACTTCGTAGACCTTGGCTCCGCAGTGGGTGAGGAAGAACGCCTTCTTCCGCTCCGGTGCTATCTCTCCCAGTTCCGCAGCTAGCAGGGAGAACTCAAAACGGTCCATATAGCTCTTCCATCTCTCGTCCTTCAGTTGGAAGGGAGCCGGTGGAACGTAAGCAGCCATGGCGAGGTGCCTTCGTGAGAGGTGGCTCTGGTGTGTGTGATGGTTCTGGTCCGTTCCTCAATATCCCACCTTCGTCGCCAGTGTTAGATCCGGAGATCAGGGCGCGGGAGTGAGGACACGGAAGCCATTAAGGGTGAACCAAACAACACGTCTGTTTATTGTGGTTAGCACAGACAACAACAACAACGGCTGGGTCAGCAGGGGATTAAATACCCTGCTTGACCCCGCCCACTGACCAATGGGTAGCGGCGATTTTCCCGCCGCTAGGACATTTAAATATCTAACAGTACTGGTGCATTGCATGTGGACGGCAGCCTCCCAACTACCTAGAGTCAAAAAGTCATGCTAGTATTTTAGGAAGTGGTGCAACTTAGCTCTGAACTAGATGCAAATAGGAGCACAAAGTGTGATGTGAAATAAGCAGGAAACAACATGCTCCTGAATCTGACTGAAATCCAGCAAAGTTGCAGGGAGAGTGGAAGTGTTTTCTTTCAGCTGATCAACCACAAACACCCATCTATGGTACTCTTCCTTCACTTTGTTGGTGCTACATGCTTCCATGTTGTCTCTGACATGTGGTATAACCCTCTGACTGAGAGGTCCCCAAAATGTTCTGTTCTCAACAGCCTTGTCAGCTCAACGTTATTGCTTCCTTCAAAGAGTCAATTCATCTCATGTTTAGACTTCCTTTTCTCCTGTTGCCTTCCCTCTTTCCTAGCATTATTGTCTTTTCCAGAGAGCCCTGCCTTCTCATGATGTGTCCAAAGTAGGATAGGCTCAGCGTTGTCATTTTTGCCACCAGAGACAGTTCAAGCTTAATTTGTTCTAGGACCCATTAGTTCATCTTTCTAGCAGTCCAGGATGTCCACAAAGCTCTTCTCTAGTACCACATTTCAATATGGTTCTATTCTGTCAGCTTTCTTTACTGTTCAGCTTTCACATCCATACACAGTGATGGGGGAAATACAGTAGCATGAATTATCTTGACCTTAGTCTCCAGTGACACGTCCTTACAGTTGATAATATTTTCTCATTCTTTCATTGCTGCCCTTCCGAGACTCAATCTTCTTCTGACTTCTTGGCTTTGTTGTTGTTCAGTTGCACAGTTGAGTCCGACCCTTTGTGACCCCACGGACAACAGTATGGCAGGCTCCTCTGTCATCTGCCATCCTCCGTAGCCTGCCTAGATCTATGTCCACTGCATCAATGATGCCATCTAGCCATCCCATCCTCTTCTGACCCATTTTGCTTTTGCCTTCGATCTTTCCCAGCATCAGGGCCTTCTCCAGTGAGTCCTCTCTTCTCATTTGGTGGCCAAAGTACTTGAGCTTCAGTTTCAGTATTTGTCCTTGCAAGGAGCAGTCAGGATTCATTTTCTTTAGAATGAACTGATTTGATCTCCTTGCAGTCCAGGGGACTCTCAAGAATCTCCTTCAGCACCACAGGTTGAAGGTGTCTATTCTTCTGCGCTCAGCCTTTCTTATGGTCCAGCTCAGCCCCAATTTGGGTTCATGATTGAACCAAGACATACCAAATATTTCTCATCTTGGTACCTAACAAACATCTTGGTCCACAATTTGTTCCCAAAAAACTGGAAGTGGCCTAATATAATTCTGGGGCCAAAAAAACCCAGCAAAGAGGCGTTTTGGTTAGTTTATTTGGAGTGGTGAGAATGTTAGACAGTTTGAGATCTGCAGTTCTGGAATTTCCCATCCCTGTTTTACATCAGAAATCTCTAGGGGCTGCAGTGGCTGAGTGGTTAAGAAGCTCGCCTTGCTAACTGGAAGGCCGGCAAATCAGCAGTCCGAGACCTGGGTGCTGCATGATGGATTGAGCGCCCATCTCTGTCCCAGCTCTTGGGGACATGAAAGGACCATCATTTGGGTGTCCCCTGAGCGGAGTTTCTCCGGCAAAAATCCTTTCAACCCAGAATAATTTCTGACACAAAGTTATTATTATCAGAAATCTCTGGCTGTATAAGTATTATAAAGAGGAAATATGGCATTTAACCTCCTCTCCCCTGAAGACATATTAGCTTGGCAATTGAGATGAAAACCTTGAAAGGTACTATTATGTGTGTTCGGTTATCCAGGGAAGTCAAACTTGTGTCATTTTAGAGCAATTTTATAAATCTCAAATGAGAAGTATGTTTCACAGGGATCAAAAGGTCTTACCTCCAGGTAAATGGAGGTTTGCACCCAGCATCAAAACAAAATCCTCACGTATAGCACAATGAGTATATTATCTTTGCCCTCTTGGGATTCTTATTTTCACAAAAATAATACCCTGCCAGAATTAATTTCTGTTTCAGCCCATCTAACCTTTTGCAAAAACAAATTCTTCTAGGGGTTGAGTGAGGGGGTTAAATGCCGCATTTCCTTTTTTTTTTTTAAATTCTTATAAAGCCAGACATTTTCCCCCCTGATGTTGCATGATCACCACAGAAGCTACACAAATAACACTCCTATAATAAAGCACACCTCCTTTGATATGAAATGGCAACAAAAGAACATTAAATGTGTATTAAAGTGGGATACTTTAAAGATCTTTCCAGTAAGTGGCAGATGTTGCAAATAATAATCCATAAAGCTCTTTTGAATTTTAAAAAGGTCCGTTCCATAAAGCTTTCACATAAATCTTTCACGGAGCTCAGAAAATGGAGAACAGTAATTATGTGAAATCTCTAATTGAACTATTGGAGTTAACCAAAATAGGATTTGAAAAGTGTTAAAAAATAATTTGGGTTCGACACCAGTTCTCTCACCCCCCACCCCATCCTATCCACTGTCAGGATGTTGCCTGGCGATTATTATTAGGCTAAGGAAAAAGATGCTACAAAGCTTTAACATAGCTCATGCTTTATGTCCAGGTAAATCAAGTCACATTCTTCCCTGTGAAGTATTAGGGCCCATTTACCTGCCACTTAAATGGCAAGCTTAATATAAGCATCATGAAATAAGAACTCAGCACAAACTCTTATTTTTCCTATCCTTAGATGGTCTTTAGATCACAAATAAATCAACAGAATCTACAGCAACGAAGAGAGAGGAAAGTTACTAAGAGAAGAAACACCATTTTCTCCCTACTGGACTTGTACCAACGAGGGCCAAAGCAGGGAGGGAATAGGGTTTTCTCCACCTTCCTTTCTTTTTCATGGAAATGTGCCTCCAATGGTCTCCAGTGGGTGAGAGTTTGCTACATCATCTCCAGGACCTGTGGAAACTGGTGTCTGCAATGTCAATAGATGGTGAGTCCAGTGGAAGCAAGATCCCAGGTTGAATGGCTGAAAGAATTCGGTATATTTAACCCTGAGAATAGACATGAAGAGAAAAGAGATCATAATGGAATCTTAGGGTACATACAGAGCCAGCAAATAAAGTGATTCCTCCATCTGTAGAAAATGTCTTGAGACTGTATACCATACAAGGCATATGCGGAAAGAGGAGAAGGACAAGACCACGAGGCAGACCCAGAGGAAGGTGGAGAGATGACATCAAAAACATATTACAAGAAGACCAAATAACAATGGTGGAGGCTACTAGAGTACCAGAGCAAGAACTTTGAACAGGAGTAGGAAGGGATACAATGGAGAGGTGGCACTAGAGTTGGCATTAGAGATGGCACTAGGGCCACCTTGCAATACTTAAGGAGTTGTCATGTAGAAGAGGCAATACATTTATTTCTTAATGCTCCAGGCAGAACATAGGACCAAACAAATGGGTTCAAATTACAGAAAATGATGTTTTGACTAGATAGCTGCTTATGGTAACAGCTGTCCAGTTGTGGAACAAGCCACCTCAGAAGAAGACTCTCACTTTTTGAATAGAGGTTAGGTGGCCATCCAGCAGGGATAGAACCTGTAGATTTTCTCCACTGACTGTTTATTGCATAGGTAAGTAGAAAGCTTCTTCACAATGAGTCAGCCTGTCGGCCCTTCTAACCCAATATTAGCAGCTATGCCTGGAAGCCACTTCCCAGGGTTCGAAGCAATATAATGTCTTTCCTCTATGTAGACATGCTGAGGGACTCAACCTGTCATATAGTGCATGGGGAACATGTGCTCTGCCTGTAAGTGACAGGCTACATCAGGGGTTCCCAACCTAAGGCCCAAGGGCCGGATCTGGCCCTCGGCACCATTTCACGTGGATCTTGACCCCTGCAATGGCATTTTAGAAACAAAATGGCTGCCCTTTGAAGATGTTTTTGGATTTCAATTACCAGAAGCTCTAAGTCAGCACTCCTGCTGATCAGGACTTCTGGGAATTGAAGTTGAAGAATAGCCGGAGTGCCATGGTTCACCATCAGTGGTCTAGATGGCCTTGATCCCCCTTCTAGAGCCACAATTCAAATTGACCATTTCATTTATGGTAACTGTTCCACTTTATTTACTAAAAGATATCTAGTATTGACTTATATAAATTGAAAAATCTTACATAATACCATAATAATGGTGGAGAGGTGAACCGGAAAGATGGAAAGAGCAAGGATAAAATGAGTTAATAACCTGATAATCTTTTTTTTTTTTTTGCCTGATCATAAAGCAATAAAGTCATTAGCTTAATTAAGGGGCAAGAAGATTTAATGAAACATCCATGGCAAAATGAAATTAAACATTTAGGAGATATTAAAAATACATATGAACTCATCTGGAGAGAGTGATTCAAATAACGCTTTGCTGGGGAGGGGGGGAGTTGCCCTAAGAGGCAGTTTTGTAATAAAATGGAAGCGTTAAGAAAATGTTGCCTTGGCAAACAGTCCAAAAAGACTTTGCAAAAAGCAGAAAAGTTCGCAAACAAGGATCTTGTGTTCTGCAAAAACACATTTTTGCTGAGTCACTTTGGTTCAGGGTTGCCAGGTCATTGTCGAGCATATCCTCAAAGTATCCCCAAAAAACTAATTTTCTGCAAGGGGAACAATAAAAGTTAATCAGGTTTTCGTTTTGCGTTCCCTAGATCTGGATATGGCAATACACAACCCTCCAGATCTTTTCGGGGACAACGTGTTCTTCATTCAAGGCTATGCTGGCTGTTGCAATTGGACAAAATTTGGAAGGCCACGTATACTTCTATGTCTGCTCTACATCAGAGGTATTCAACTGATTCATGCAGCAGCCCCAACCTGGTTGTCTAGATGCACTCGCTCAACACACCTGGCAGGGCTGCTTTTGGACATGAGTCAACTTTGCTTGGGCCTTGACAGCCCCAAACCAGGACATGTACAAAAGGGTGTAATCAGCACAAGAATGCCCATGTAGGCCCATCCCTTAACGGGTGGAACCTCACTGTTTCCGATCTGGCTGGGGTGAGAACCATGAATTGAAGAAGGTGTCTACTTCTTTGAGCAGAGGAAAACAGAGAGGGCAAGATTCTCACAGGAGGAGATGTTGAGGTGGGACCAGGTCAGTGTGTATGGTCTAGTTAAGTGATGGCCAACCTTTTAGAGACTGAGTGCCCAAACAGAGGGGTGGGGCAAACTCTGTGTTGGGGGGGGAGGAAGTGCTCTCATTGGACTGCTGGGCAGAGGGGCATGGTGAAATCTGTGCTGGGGTGATGGCATGCATGCCCACAGAGAAGGCTGTGAGTGCCACCTCTGGCACGCAGCCATAGATTCACCACCCTTGGTCTAGTGTCCCATGCATGGGCTTTGAGAGTTGGCATTAGCTCAGGGAGTTGGAGTTGCCAGGATCAACCCTTTCTTGAGGAAGGGGGTCAGCCTTCACCATCCAGATTGCATGAGGCTGATGAGGTTACAATCCCTGCCACTTGAGCAGGCTTGGGCAAACTACATGATTCCCAGATTATACATGTGTATCTAAAAAAACCATACACTGGAACTGACTTGAAAGTCCATAATTAACTAATATTATTGGGTATAACACTGGCAATGATTTTGATCCATCATGTTACTCAACCTCCTTTATTTATCTCTACATCTCATCACCTTTACAGATGAGAACACTGCATTAGAAAAAGGGACTTATCCTGCATGGTAGGCATTCCCAACCATTTCAATCCAGGGGCCAAGTCCTGCTCTCTCAGTCAGCTTCTAGGGCCAGATGGCCATTTTGCCTTGCCTGCTCAATGGGGGTGGCCATTTTGTCTCAACAGCTTCAAAGGGGCTGACATTTTGTTTCTTGAATGCCCTTGGAGGGGGTGGGGGACATATGAAATCTGGCCCACAGGTCCTAGGTTGGGAACCCCTGCTCCATGGGGTTGAATTGGGATAATGGTGGTGGATGGTTAAGAGGAAAGAAACAGGAAACAAGTCAATGAGTGGGATAAATGTGCAATTCATTCCACTGATAATGACTAATGTATTGTCCATAAGCCCTGTTCAAATATGTTTGAAGAGGTACCATTTAGCTTGGTCTGTCAGAAGCAATTAGCTGCATCAATGTTTATTGAAGTTAATAGGCCTGGCAAGATGGGGAGGGGAGGGGAGAAGAGAAGGGAGGAAGAAATAGCCTTTAAAAATGGGTCTCAAACTCTAGCTTCTGTATGTCCAGTTTTATTTACAGCCTGAAATTATGAAATACTCTTCCATATTAAAAAAGTTAAAATCTTGTATATGCAGTGTATATATAATGCTTACTAGACAAGTACAGGATTGTGTGGGTACCTACCTGCCTTGTGAAATAGCTTAGCAATTTGAAATGCTTTAGGACAGGTTAGAGTTGCAACAGGTTAGAGTTGAGAGAGACACATTGATTCACATCAATCAAGTCCTGCTTACTTATGGCTAGCAATACAGGCATTCTCACAAAGTCTGGTGGTGCACCAAGAAGGCCATTTTCTTCCTTCCTTTCCCGAAACAAAGATGATGAATGAAGCAAGATGTTGCTCTGTTCAACTAGCACAGGGGTTCCCAACCTAAGGCCCATGGGCCAGATATGGCCCATGGTGCCACTTCATGTGCCCCGCCCACTCCTCCAAGGGCATTTGAAAAACAAAATTGCCACCCCTTTGAAGCTATTGGGACAAAATGGTCAATCCCATCATGCAGGCAGGGCAAAATGGCCATCCAGCACAGAGTTTGGCCCACCCCTCTGCCCAGCAGCCCAATGGGAGTCCTTCTTTCCTCCCACAGCACAGAGTTCACCCCGCCCCTCTGCCTGGCAGCCCAATGGGATTATTTCCTCCTTCCCCCCAGCACAGAGTTCACCCCACCTCCTCTGTTTGGGCACTCAGCCTCTAAAAGGTTTTCTATTGCTGTCCTAGGGGTTCTTCTGGGTGAGGAAATGTTTCAGCACCTTGGATAGCTGCCATAGAGCTCAGGCTAAGCCCAGTATGAGATTCCTCGTTGCCCCATTGAGATTGGAGCCACCCACCTTCACACGACTAGAAGGCAGCCCAATTGTAGACGGCCTGTTTAGACACCATTTCTCTTTGTGTGTGGGCTGCCAGAGTCACCAGATGGCAGCTTTCTTTATATTCCAGACGTACTAATTCAGCAGTCAGAGGCCATTTTTTCCCCAGGTCGCTTATGGATATCAAAGTGCAAAAGGAATAAACGAGGGGACAGAACAATCTCTATAAGATTATATAAGTGTGCCACTTGGTTCATTATTCTCCACACCTTGCAAATTTATGTCAGCCCCTGTGGGATTCCCAGGAGCAGAGGCACATAATCTGATAAAGCATAATTTTATTTTTCTGCCTGGTACATATCTTTTTATAGGTTGCATAGACTTAGAGCAACACGTCTAATGAAATCTCCCATAATAGATGGCAGGGTTTGTCTGATACTGTGCATCCAAAAGGAAGAACCAATAGGATGTCCTTCAGTTACTATAAAATACTATTTATCAGCATCATAGGATTTTTCCAAGGTCTCTGAATACATGTCTCCCAGCCAGACCTTCTGCTACTTCTCATTAACTCTACCTTATGATCTAATATGTCTATGTACATTTTTATTTCATTTTCTACCATGCTTCATGCCTCAGGGAAATTAGTCCATTGCAGAGCTGGGAAGTAACTAGTTGCACATGGCTAGTTACCTGCAATTAATTCCTTTTCCCAATAAGGCAGTGTCTCCGTGCTTTATCACAACTGTATATATATAATAGGTTCTGTCTGGCTGAACATTCAGCAGTTCGAGACCTGGGTACTGCATGACGGTTTGAGCTCCCATGTCTGTCCCAGCTCCTGCCAACCTTGTAGTTTGAAAGCAAGAAATTGCAAGTAGATAAATAGGGACCAATTTGGTAGGAAAAGATCTCGGGGACGTGAAAGGAACCTCATTCAGATGTCCCCAGAGTGGAGTTTCTCCAGCAAAAATCCTTTCAACACAGAATAATTTCTGACATGAAATTATTATTATACGGGTTTTCATTCACACATGCCAGTCATTGTGTAATGCTTGTCTCATCAAATAGCTAATGTACATACCTATCTATAGTGGTGTGTTTGTGTGTGTGTGTGATGTACTATTCGTCTTCTTTGCTTCCTCTTTTACCCCATCAGATGTCGAGGGAGATGCAGGGTTCTTTCTCTGGCACTTCTAGTAGCCTCAACTGGTGTTATTTGGTATTTCTGTAATATTTCTCCACCTACCTCTGGGTCTGCCTCATGGTCTTTGTCCTTCTTCTCTTTCCACAGGTATGGAATTCAGAGACATTCTCTCCAAATGAGCAAACCACTTTATTTGTTGACTCTGTAGGTAGTGCAAGAGTGGTTCTGTTCCAATCATTTCCTTTCTAACCTCATTCCTGATTTTATCCCTTCTAGTCCCTCCATAAATCTTCCTCAGGCATCTCATTTCCATTACACCATCGAACCTATATCTGAAGGAAACACTCTATTCTTAACACATCTATTTCCTCCAAGCTTTTCTCCGGTTAGGTCTGTGCATTTGCGGTGAGGAACTTAAACACATTTTCACAATGAAAAATCTCACCAGATCCCTGCATCACCTGCTGCGTAGAAGCCCCCTCTCCCACTGTGGCCACCATTCACTTGAAAAACTGCAGCCAAAAAGCTACAATAATCTCCTTTGTCTTCATTATCCAAAACCTCCGTTCCGACATTCGTTCTGATGTAAGGCCATTTACCTTAACTCTCAACTACATTTAATCTCATTACATTCACTGTCATTACTGTTACATCCTTATTCCACTTGAAAGACTTTAAAGCTCTGGGGGTTTCCATTACAGGGAGGGCAGAATATGCTTTATTGAGAAGGATCCCAGCGTAAATTCTGGATATGATCACGCCATCCATTTTTATGAGCCCGTTGCTATGAGCTTATGTTTAAAAGCAAAATTGTGGCTCATACATATTGAATTTGAGGACGGGCTGATCCTTCCAGGTGCTTCTTCTTACTTCAAAAATAATAAGAACAATTCTATTTGGGTTTTTTAAATTGGAAAGCAGCTTTAAAACTACATAAATTTGAGTTTGTGTAGCATGAATGGAGATGAAAGACATTCCTGTATTCACAATACATATATTTATCCATTATTATTTTTCTTGGAAATAAAACAGGTCTTCTCTTGCCTCTAAATTTAACATCTTTGTTGTTGTTCAGTCGCACAGTCGATTCCGACCCTTTGCGACCCCATGGACTGTTGCTCACCAGGCACCTCTGTCTTCCACCATCCTCCTCAACCCACCCAGCTCTGTGCCCATTGCATCTACAATACCATCTAGCCATCTCATTTTTGGCTGCCCCCTTCTCCACCTTTCCCAGCATCAAGGCTTTCTCAAGTGAATCCTCTTTTCTCATTTGATGTCCAAAGTACTTTAGCTTCATCTTTACTACTTGCCCTTCTAATGAGCTGTCAGGGCTGATTTCTTCTAAGATTGACCTATTTGTTCTCCTCGCTGTCCAGGGGACTCTCAAAACTCTCCTCCAACACCACATCTCAAAGGCATCTATTCTTCTGCACTCAGCTTTCCTAATGGTCCAGCTCTCACAACCATACGTTACCACTGGGAATGCCATTGCTTTGACCATGCGAATTTTTGTTTCCAATGTGATGTCTCTATTTTTAACTATGTTCCTCAGATTTCTCATAGCTTGCCTCCCAAGCATCAATTGTCTTCCCCCCTCCCCCACCATAGCTGCAATCACCATCTGCAGTGATCTTGGATCCTAAGAAAGGATCAGTAAGTTAAAAAAAAACACGGGAGTTTAACATGATTTTTATTAAACTGGCTGGGACATTTTTCCAGGCTTGAATCCAGGCAAATCCTGGTTTTCTGGGATGTATGACATCCCTAATCTGGCTGCATATTGCTCCTGAATTTGGAAGAAACAAATGTTTTTTAGTCTCAGCATCAAAAATGGCATCCATGTATGTATCAAAAAAGCTATGCTAGCTTTCTATATGACTTGTTATAATAATTTTGTGTCAGAAATTATTCTGGGTTCAAAGGATTTTTGTGCAGAAAACTCAGCTCAGGGGATGCCTGAATGAGGCTCCTTTCATGTCCCCAAGAGCTGGGACAGCGATGAGCACTCAATCTATAATGCAGTACCCAGGTCTCAAACTGCCAACTTGCTGGCCTTCCAGCTGACAAGGTGAGCTTCTTAACAACTGAACCACTGCAGCCCCTATATGACTTGTTAAAATAAATATTTTTGACGTTTTGTCT
The DNA here is from genome assembly GCA_030440675.1 of Furcifer pardalis. Taxonomy (NCBI): domain Eukaryota; kingdom Metazoa; phylum Chordata; class Lepidosauria; order Squamata; family Chamaeleonidae; genus Furcifer; species Furcifer pardalis. Next base: position 108,444,110 of record CP126892.1, on the reverse strand, counting down.
TCATCACTGCTCGTTGTCTGATAGATGAGATACCAAAACATAATGAGATGGAAAGGATAATTACTCTATACATAAAGGTTAGCTTGTATTGGATTGAGACCAAGGCTTCTCCATTCACTGATGTGCCAGCAAAAAAACAAAATAAAGGGAAGGAAGGAAGGAGGGATGATAGAAAAATGTCAGATAAATAGCAGTGTTCTTAGCTATATGCCCCTGAGCAGATAACAGAAAAGTCTCTAAACATACCTGGGTGCTGAAGGTCTGAGGAAGTGTACCTACTACCTACATCCAGGAAAACAAACAAATGTAACCATGGTAACACTAAAGACGCAAATCATATTACCTTGAATCTCAGAAAAGAGAAAGCACAGGGATAGGCGTAACTGGTGCATAATAGAACAGCACAAAACTCACCACTTATAAAATGCACAGTTATCTGAAGTTTATAATTCAGCGAGAGGGCAAGACCCAGTGGGAGTTTAATCCCGAAGAAAAGGTGTGGGGATTTGACCAATTTAAAAATGGTCTACAATTTCTGGGCAAATTATACAATTTACAAAGTCTATATGTCATATGCAAAATGGGTAGGATTTTTTCAGAGGCAATATAATGGTTAAATATACTTCTCCCAGTAAATTGGGGGGGGGGGAGATATCAGACTCGTGTTGGAATTGCTTTCCTCATTTTGCATGTCCTTCAAATCATACCTGGTGTTTCTTGAGGGTTTTTGGGGTGGCAGTGAATGGGTAAGGTTTCAACTAAGGTTTCAAGCTTTGCCCCAGGGCATTGAAATGTAGAGGGCATCAGAAATGAGAGGGGAATCTACTGGTGTATCTAAGGAAATCAGTCAGTTGGTGGGTCGGTCAGTCGGTCAGTCAGCTAGTCAGCCGGTTGGTTGGTCGGCCAGTCAGCTGGTCAGTCAGCCGGTTGGCTGGTCGGCTGCTGAGATGGATGGATGGATGGATGGATGGATGGATGGATGGATGGATGGATGGATGGATGGATGGATGGATGGATGGATGGTCATTTACAATGGTGTTTCGCTTAAAGAGCAAACTTGCTTAAAGAGCAATCCTGTGGAATGCATTATGCTCTTTAAGCGAGGTACAACTTTTGAAAGTCAATACGTTGCCATCTAACCAACGCAACACAACATCTCTGTGCATCTAAATCCTTGTGTCTACTATTGATCAATAGCTCCGAACGCCACATCTTCATCTAGACTACCAAGTTTGATTTCTCAAGCTATCTTAACCACATGAAGCTTATCTGTTATCCCATCAATGCTTAGAAATGCAAGTATGGAGAGAAACCTAAGCCAGCTCAACGTTATCCTTCTTGTTAAACATTGTGACTTGTCATCCCATTTAGGCAGATTGCTCCATTTCAAGACAAAGGGAGAAGGGCAAGCCAATAAACCACCTCCGCGCATGGGGCTCATGTGCCCTCCACAAGGACAACACTTGAAAACTGTTGTCCCAAAACTGTTTTTAAAAAAAGAAACAGCAGTTGAGAAATTAACATTTTCTTATTTGCTGATCCCAGTGTACCCATGCAAATTATTTGTCAATTTAATATTCCATACTACACTTTGAAAAAAAATATTAATTAACTATTCCCCACCAGTCTTTGAAGGATAATCAGAAAATCATTTTTTCCTCCTTTAAGTAAAAGTTAGATAGCGTAACTTTGTTTTGTTCTGTTTTGTATTTTTGCCTTTGTAAGAGTGATTTATCTCTCATAATTTCCATGTTGAGATAAATTGGTTTAGCTGCTTAGAAGACACTTTTCACATTATAGAATGAGTATATCCTAATCTCTGATGTGTATGTGTGTTTTAAAATTCTGATGACAGAGAATTAATGTTTTCCCTACCCCGCTGACAGTAGTTCCTCACACTTAATACAACTTTCTTGCTCAATTTGTTTGAAAAGAAATGAGATTGAAATTCAATAATATAATTGATTTTGATGAATGGAAGCTATGAAGCCTTCCCTGTGTCTAGTCAATGAATCTTTTTGATAGTTTTAATGGTCTTTAATTCAGTGGGAGATAATCTTGGTCGGTTTTGGTTATTAAACTATTGCTGGAGTTTAAATGCTTTGACAGCTCTGGCAAATTTGAAAGTAAATAAAGATGCTAAGACTTTTTATCATTGATGTGGGACCCAGGTTTTGACTGTTGCTTATAAAATAGAACTTGATTGGGATCTTTAATGTTCTGCCTTTTGCCTGTCCTCATAGCTGATGTTCTTATACTACCCAACACTGGATGATATGGTCTTTACATAAATTGCTCTCAATTGTGTTAAAGGTAAAGGTTTCCCTTGCCCGAAAGCCAGTCATATCCGACTCTAGCGTTCAGTGCTCAACTCTGTTTCAAAGCCGAAGAGCCAGCGCTGTCTGCTTCTGCAGATGTTTCCATGGTCATATGGCAGGCATGACTAGACACATGGAATGCTGTTTACCTTCCCACCGAAGTGATCCCTATTTATCAAAAAGTTTAACTGGATGGATAGCTTTCACCTTCCTCAATAATTCCCAGTCCTTCTGTGTTTGCTGTATCTGTACTGTATCGATATGCTTTTTCCCCTCACAAGGAAAGGACAGTAGAGACACTTTATGCAAATTACAAAGACCTTAGAGGTAATTAAGTCCTCCTCTTTCTTCAGTCTTGCTGTGTGAAGAATCTTGTAGCAACTCAACATTCCTCATCAAGGTGCCCTGTTGGGTCAAGACAGTCTAAAGGGATGAAAATGAATGTTTACCAAGTACTTTTCCCCCCTTCCATTCTTAGGTTTTAATAGGTTGTTCCTGCTGCTTTGAAAGCAGAGGCTCTTGAAATTCTGGCTGAGTTTCTCCAACCAGAGCAATCGAAGAGGGAGCAGGGCCAAGGTATTCCTGAAGTTCTGGCCAGAAGCTTGCTCCAGTGCCTCTAATGTGAAACTACAGTTGTTGGCATCGTATCTATAAAATTACTGTCCGATGACCTATAACAATGGTGGTCAACCTTGGCATTCCAGCTGATCTTGGACTTCAATTCACTGCATCACAAAAATATTGTCTTCTACTTGGTCTAATCCATGTGTCCTATACTAAATCAAGTGCGCTGAATTCAAATCTGAAGTCTGATTCTTTGTGTGATGATCACAAAAAGTGACAAGTTGTCATTCCCTTTTGTAACAAATTCCACTCCTTTAATCTGGAAGCGAACAGTTTAGACTTTTCTTTTGACAAAGACAGGTCCCTTACTAGATCATCTAAATCCAATAAGATGGTTTTACACTAGAAACAAGCCCTTTTGTCCATCAACTCACTGACTTGCCTAGATAAGCCCAGCCGCTGCTGGAACATGCATGTCACCAGGGGACATGATTCAGCTGAGGTGGCAGTAGGCATAGTGATAGCTGCAACTGTTACAATATTCCTATGTAAAAATACATTACCCAATTGCCGACCATTTGAACAGCTATGCATGCCTATAACTTACAATCTGCACATGATAGACAAATTCTGAGTTCAGATTTGGAATCAGCACATTCGATATCATGTAAATTGCACGTGTTATTCCCAATAGCAAAATCATTGTTGTGCGGTGTTACCAGAAGCCCAAGTCAGCACTCCTGCTGATCATGGCTTCTGAGAATTGAAGACCAAGTACACCTAGAGTGCCAAGGTTGGCCATCACTGCCTTATAGGAAGCCATCGTTTGTTTGAAAACTCAACATAGGGTTGAGACTCTGATTTCACTCTGGATCTCAAACTTTTTAGCAGCTCTCCAAAGTGCTGAGCTGTATTCTCCTACGAGCTTTGGCGCCTTGGAGTGATCCTTTAAAATCTGGAGCAGATTCCCTGTCCTGAAAAATTAGAGTCAAAACCGGCCTCTTCTCCAAGTCAGCCTCCTATTTTTAGTTCCTTCCCTCTTGATTCTAGCCAGCCAAAGGAACAGAAACAAAGCAGCTGGTGGAACACATTCTGCTATTCCGCCTACTGTGACTCAGCGTGGATTTCAGCTTCTACAAAAGTCCCAGAAAGAATCAGGGCAATAAATGAAACTCTATTTAAACTGAAAGTTTTGAGGACTTTTAAAAAATAAGATGGATCTGTGCAGAGGAGGTAATGAGGACTACACTATCTGCAATCACTAATGTTTTGCAGCTGGATAATTATCTGGAATGAAGTAAACCTATCTCTGTGTATCACATGGGTGTTGATCTAGTCATCTGATGGGTGATTTAGAACCGAGCATTTCATAATGAGCAAATCAGCATCTGCTTTCAGATATCATGCCATTCATGGTTTGTTTTTATGACTGAACCTAGATCAGCGTTTCCCAACATTTAGTTTTGGGACTTCCAATTCCCACACGCCTAAGTCAGTACATTGGCTGATCAGCGCCTTTGGGAACTGACTTAGGCTTCTGGGAAGACCCTTGTACAATTGTTTACCAATATCCAAGCACCAGAATCCAATTGCCAATTTACGCTTTTGATGTTCAGTCGCACAGTTGAGTCTGACCCTTTGTGACTCCATGGACCACTGCCCACCAGGTACCCCTATCTTCCACCATCCTCCACAGTCCGCTCAGCTCTACTCCCATTGCATCAATAATGCCCTCTAACCATCTCATCCTCTGCTGCCCCCTTCTCCTTTTGCCTTTCATCTTTAGCAGCATCAAGGCCTTCTTGAGTGAGTCCTCTCTTCTCATTTGGTGTCCAAAGTACTTTAGCTTCATCTTCAATATTTGTCCTTCCAAGGAACAGCCAGGACCGATTTCCTTCAGGATTGACTTATTTAATCTCCTTGCTGTCCAAGATACTCTCAAAATTCTTCTCCAACACCACATCTCAAAGGCATCTATTCTTCTGCACTCAGCCTTCCTTGTGGTCCAGCTCTCACAACCATACATTACTACTGGAAAGACCATTGCTTTGACATGTGAAATTTTGTTGGCAGGGTGATGTCTCTACTTTTTATTATGTCTCTACTTTTTATTATGTTTACACTTGCATAAGGGTAAATGCTATAAATCTTTGCTCTCATTAGGGAGGTGCTGGTTGAATTCCTGGATTACCCAGTTTCACAAGAAAAACCTCTACTTGTATTTAATAAACACCTTAAATATTAAGTTCGCATCGGATGAGTTCCCTAAAATTCCAGGAAGCATTATTTTGTGAGTAGTGCTGTTTTACTTTTAAAACATGCACACAGACTCAAGACTCCTAGATTTCAAACCTCTCAAAGAGTGTAATAGAGTTACTGGCTGAAATCCTGTCACACAGTTCTGCATCCATGCTAATGATGATGTCATCATTACTAGCAAATCATCGTTGGTTGAAGCAAATGTCTGCTGATTAAAGACAATTACAGGGTTCACACAACTCATACACAGAGCGACAATGTGGCCTGTACTTTGGAAACCCTTGAAGGAAACCATTGATCAGCAGCAATTTGCCACAGGTAATGACATCACCAATGTTTGGCACATGAAGTTGTGCAACAGGATTTCGGCTATTCATTCTGTAGTGAATCAAAATGGAGCCTTTGCTTTTAGTGAATTAAAATGGTTACTGCCCCCTTTGTTCCCTGAGCAGGGGGATGCAGAATGTCTGGGAACATGGCCTCCAAAAGTAAACTATTTCAACACTTGTCTTCTCACTTCCACTGAATTATCTCAGTAGCTACTTAAGTTAAAATTCCCCAAGAACTATTGCAGGGTTGTCATGACAGTAAAAAGGGCTACATGTTTTAAAGTGCAATAAAATGATCATCCAAAGCAGCTCAAACTCAAATGTTCATTTTCATCATCTAATTCTTTATGCGCCTCAGGGTTTACCTTACTTCAGCGGTGAACAGCTTAACCCCACATAAAGGAATAACACATCCCAAGAGGTTTGATGGAGTAAAAACAGATGCTTTTCTTACCAACTGAAAAATTCCCATCTCCCTGAAGACAAAACAACAGCAAACATTTTAAATCCTCTTTATTTCGGTGTCTCTGGCTTTCTTCTTTGCAGAAATAATGTTATTTATGGCCCTATGGAGGAATGCAAATGTTATAATTTTTAACATGCACGAGGAATCTACAACGGCCCGTGCAGGATTTATTGCCACATTCGGAACATTATATATTATTTATGAAAATATGTAATTTCTAAATTTCTGTGCACGTACAGGATGTCTCATTTTAATGTTTTCAGTACAGAATTAAAACCAGTCAGTTAGATTGGGGGGGGGGGGAGAGCCAAGCCTAATTTCTTTTCACTTGTTACAGTCACACCTTCCTTTCTCCTTGTTCTGAAAGTCTGACAATTAGACCAAAAATATAAGAAAGTTTTTCAATTGCTGTTCAGCCACACTGGAATCAAGAGTTCATTTTACAATATCACTCATGAAAGCACCCAGAAATGTTTTTTTTCCAGTGCCCAAGCAACTCTGAGAAACCTCAACAACCAGAGAGCAATAAACTTGCAATTTGAATTGCTCGCTCTTCTTTTTGTAAACACGTTCTCAGAGCCTTTGCAAATTCTCTTCACTTTTGCTCACTGCTAATAGTCTGTAAGAAACCTTACCTTCAAAAAATGTCAGCTAAAATGGGGGGAAAACAGCGTCACAAAGAAGAAGAAAGCTGCCCTTCACACACACAAAAAACCCTTGTGGGGCAAATGTACAGATTTTTTAAAGGTTCTCTTCCTCTGATAAAATTGATTAGAAGTAAGTAGCAAATTACACTTCTGTACTTGACTACCCTTTTTTTACTCAGTATTCCAAGAAAGAGGAAATGCAAAATGGTGTTACTTGCTTGCTTGCTTCCTTCCTTGCTTGCTTCCTTCCTTCCTTGCTGGATGGATGGATGGATGGATGGTGGGTTGGGTTGGGTTGGGTTGGTTGGTTGGTAGTGGATCAGATTAAGATACGTATTCAAGCTATGGTTTGTGTTACCTAGTACTTGAAAGACTGTAGAGCAAAGACTCATTGAGGAGATGAAAAGACCAATTAGCTAGGTTGAGGTATTGATACCAGCCAAACAGCTTAGGCTCATTAATTTTCCAAAATGCTTGCATCCAGAGTCGATAAAACACTCTTTTGAGAGTTTGGATGCCAATCTAGACTTGAAGCATACAGGATTCAAAGTAACTCTATGAAGATTTTATTTTTAAGTATCTGGTTCCTTCCTTTACAAGTGTCACAATCCATTTGGTTCCTTTGTCATTTTTGAACACAAGAGTCACAAAGAACTTCTCTATGTTGCTTTATTTTTATTTGTCTTGGTATCTTCCTTACCCACACTTTTTTCTTTTTTGGCATGATCATGGTCCTCATAGGTTTCAGTAAAGCAAAAGGCAAGCAGTCAATTTTTAAAAAAATAACCTTTCTAATTTCCTATGTGTAAAGTGGAAGGAGGAGGGAGAGAGAAACTTGGATAATGTCCAGACTTACATCTGCATGCTTGAGACAGAGGGGGAACAGAGGACCAGATTTAATTAATGTAGGAACACCAGGGAGGGAGAGCGACCCCAACTATATTGCTTTGTCAGTTTTTCACATCCATCTCAGAAGGACAAAATCTCTATGCTGATTTTTACTCTGGTTCCATTCGGCAACTACAATTCCTTTCATTCCAAGGGAAAAAGTGGCAGCAGTTCTTTTATGATATGAAGCTCAAACACTGTATCCTAGTTGACAGCCGTCCATAAGCAAAAGCCAGACATGTATTGCTTTATATCTATTTCTCCTTCTTATGTATCTGAATCTGAATATTAGCAATCTTCATGGTGATCAGCCGTGAAGACTGTCCTAAGAATATAGTGCAATGTGATTCCCATGTGATTCTAAAGACCTGGTTAGAGACTGGTCTCTATTTTGTCTGATCAGAATGGGAAGAAGGGAATTCATAAAAAGTAATGGGATCCAGGCCCATAAATCCCAACTCGAACTTTGAGCAAATAGAGGATAAATATAGCATATGTCGATACAGTTACCAAGACCACAAAATAAGATTCTGTTTATTTAAATTGAATAGGTAAAATGTAATCAATTATTTTATTCTTCTTTTGCACACAACGGTTCATTAGTTTCATTGCATAGTGCTATGGGGAGTATAATAAATGGTCAACACCTTAATACTTACCCCTGCTGTTCAGATATTATGCAAAGCCTACTTTCTTTCCTTTCCCTTTTTTTTTAAAAAAAATATGTGATTTATATTAGCTGGGCAGGGATGCAAAGACCATCCTTCAACTCTGCACCGTTCGGCTGCTTCAGTCTGCAAACTTTGTTTTCTCTACTTTGTATGGCCATGCCATTTAAGGATGGGAGCTTGAATACAACAGCTAGAAGGTTCACTAAGTGGTTCCCATAATTTTAAAACCTCATCTAGAACATTGAACACCCGGGGCAAATTTATTCGGACGTAAAGGCACATTGATCAAATATGTAGAGAACACATATTAGAACACATAGTAAATTCTCCAAGAATTTTTATGGAACCCCTACATTAGGTTTATGTTTTTGTTGTTCAGTTGCACAGTTGATTCTGACCCTTTCGGACCCTATGGACCATTGCCCGCCAGGCACCTCTGTCTTCCACCATCCTCCTCAGCCAGCTCTGTGCCCATTGCATCTACAATATGTTTATGTTAGTCTTGTTTTAGTAAGATTGGCTTGAAGAGCTCTAGTGGTGCAGTGGTTAAACTGTTGTGCTTCAGCCAAAACTGCTGACCTTGTGAGTTCGATTGATAGGGCTGGAGGTTGACTCAGTCTTCAATCCTTCTGGTCTAATTTTACAGTGCTGCTGTTCCATATCCATCAAACAGGTCTGACATATTGGGTATCTCCTCTAATGCTTGGAATAAAGGCCAGAGCAAATTCACAGTCCCTGCTAAACTGATAGGGAACAACCGCCATTGGACTGAGGGTAACAGCAGGGTGTTGGAGGAGAAAGCTGTATGACCTTTGAAGTCCTGGACTGTCCTCCTCCAAGCTACCTTACTGCCTTCAGGTGGATAGAAGATGTCGTCCCTTCAGAAGGGCAGAAGATGCCATCCCTTCACCAGCATTGGGGGAATATATGTGTGCATAGAATGGGAGGAAGGTTCTTTACCTCTAGTGACAACATATCTCAAGTTAGTCCAGCTTCACTGCATTTGCTGTACCCTGTCTCTTTCCATTGCATTTTGGGAAGTTCATCGTACACAGATTTCTTCTTGTTCTGTATCTAGGCCAGACATGAAACTGCCAAAATGAAGGCTGTGAGTTCGTTCTGCAGTTCTGACCTACAGTGAGAAAGATTAGCTGGCAACAAAAACTTGCCATTATCAGGGTATGCTTGATTATGCTTCAAAAAAATACCACAATCTTTGAGGAGTGTCTTTCTGTGTACCACATCATGTATAGATAAAAACCTCCCTATCAGGTCCAGAGTGCTGAAATTGGTTGGACTGTTTATTTTATCATCTCCTTTGAAGGGTTGAGGCAGGGATGACTTGAAGGACCACCTCCTTCCATGGGAATTGGCCTTCAAAATCAGCTATAATTCCCCTTGTCCAAAGTGTTGACTTCTGGGACACAAGTGGAGGCAACTCATAACAGGACTCTCTCGGTGGTAACCCCATAGGTATGGGACTTTCTGCCTCCAAGAAGCTAGGTTAGGCAGGTACATTGCCCCATGTAAATAATGACATTTCTGGTTTCTGAATAGGTGCCATCATGGAAGGGAAAATCCAGTGAAGACTAGTTTAATGGCTGCTGTTTACACAAACAGATTATTGACCTTCCACATGCAGGTTCATCCATACCTATCCATATACAGACATGGGAATTCACAGATTTTCAACCTGCTGGCCTTCTGTCAAATTTTCCAAAGTTAATTAATATTTTGGACCAGTATCTGTTGGTTGTATTATGTATGTGTTTTTCTATTTCATTGGCAGGGGGCCTTTTGTATATTTGGTCATGCCTTAGTTGCACAACCAACCCATCACACCAGTGCAAGAATGGGGATACAGTTGAACACCCTAAGAACAGTTATTTATTTATCGTACGATGAACTTAAGTTGTCTACATTAATTTTGATATGTACAGTAAGCACGAATTGTCCATCTCAAATTCCTAGCTAGAGTTCCATGTCCATGCTTGAAAGCCAATGAAGGGCTTCCTCTGTGGCACCATGCAACTCCAAACACACGTAAAGGATGCCTAAATGCAGTGTGGTCCATGGTGTGGTCTTCTTCTTCACAGTCACATCGGGGAGAGAACTTCCATGCCCATGTAAAAAGAGTGGCTTCACATCTAACCACAGCCAGTCCTCACTCTGTCCAGCCTCTTCCCCTGCCATCTTGGAAGGGAAACTCCATTAGAGAACAGTGAAGGCCAGTTTCACGACTGCTGTTTACAAAAGCAGAATATTGGCTTCCCATTATCTTTTCACAAGGAGATACACCTAAGAGGGATCTTTTCTTACAGGAAGCATGTCAAGGTTAATGCAATCTCGTGTTAACACAGCGCACAAATGAGTTGAAGGTGAATTCTACAAACAACGTTTAAATTGAGTGGGTTGGTGGCTCAGGCAGGAAGCAAAGAACAGTCATCAACAGCCTGACTTTCCAAGCAGCCTGTAACAAAATGGATGTAAGAGTTCAGGAAATTTTCATGGGAAGGGAAACAAATTATTGCTTGGGGATTTGGAGACAAGAAATATGTAGTCACACGTTGCTTTGTAAATTAAAGCCATTTATAAGAAGGTATCGCCAGCACCCAGATAGAAAGAAAAGAAGCTAAGTCAGCTGATCCCATCATTTGTCATAGTTAGGGGGGGAAACTTAGTTAATGGAGGATCTGTTTATTAATTGTGAAGCTTTATTTACTCCTTCCTTTATTTATTTATCGACTGAAAAATGCCAGCAATGGAAATATTTTGCCGGTTATTGGAATATTGGTGTCTAAACCATCAATCTCTGAAAAATGTGCCACTTCACTAGGGTGGACAATGTGACTCTCTCACACAGACACACAGACACAAGCACAATCAGACACAATAAGTCCAAGCCAAAACTTGGAAAAGTTACTTTCTAGATTTGACATCTGAGCATCTTTCTAGTCAACTGGGGAATTATTGGAGTAACGATTCTAAGCTGTGGTTCAAATGGAAGCACATTCTTTTCGGATTATGACTTCTAAAATGAGACAGTCAATTTCCCTCATGCTGGTCATGAGAAATTGTAATCTAGCAAAGTAACATTACCAAGATCTAGAAATACCTTTTCGCTATGCCTCGCTCCTTTTGTTAAAAGGCGTAAGAAGGCTTCCGTGTATGCTGTTTTTCATGGATAAATTATAGCATTAAATCAAATGGCACACTTAGGAATGAAAATCTTATTTCGTTCCTGCAGGTGAGGATGAAAAATGTAAAAATGTTTCTCCCTACTGGGGAGGATGTGGAGATTGTGTGCATTTTTCATATTTCAGGGCTATTTTGGTAAAAGTATGAAAGTCCAGAAGGGAGTGAAAACAACAACCACCACCGTCTTGTCTTTTGCATGAAAAAGATATCCTTCATGCACACATGCACAAAATCCCTTGCATACAAAATATTGTGTTGTAGTAAAGGTAAAGGTCGCCCTTGCTTGAAAGCCAGTTGTATCCGACTCTAGGGTTCAGTGCTCATCTCTGTTTATAGCCAAAGAGCAAGTGCTGTCTGTATCTGCAGACGTTTCTGTGGTCATGTGGCAGACATTTCTGTGGTCATGCTTTCTCAGCCAGTTTTGAGGGCTGGATGGCCATTTTGCCCTGCCTGCATAATGGGGATGGCCATTTTGTCCCAACAGCATCAACGGGCCAGCCATTTTGTTTCTCAAATGCCCTTGGAGGAGTAGGGGGGCCACATGAAATGGTGCCATGGGCCAGATTTGGCCCACATGCCTTAGGTTGGGAACCCCTGATTTAGACCTTCCCTGTCAATTCAGGAAGGATGGAAGGTGGATGGCTACCACACATATTCTCTTGTCTCCATAACTCTCTTTTGTCATACCTGCATAGATGTTTGTTCACCTTGAAGAAGACCCAAAAGACAGTGATTAAGAATAGGTCATTCTCAGTTATGGCCCCAACATTATGGAATTCATTTCCGCAGATGGGACCTTTGGCCCTTTTCCTATAGGTTGTCAAGTAGCTCCTAAAAACTATTTAAAGTGGCTTATAGAGAAGAACTCCATTAATTTAATATTATGACCCTTGTGCTTTTTGTATGATTTATTCTCTCATATGATTTATGATTTTTGCAATGCTGGTGCTTGTTGTATCATGGTTTTTTAAAAAATATATTATTATTTGCATGTGTTACGCTACTATTGTCTCTTTTGCATTGTTTGTGAACCAACCAGAATGGAGCATTGACCCGATTGGGGGTGGGGGTTATATAAATGCAACATAAGACCCACTTCCTCCCCTTAAAATACACTGGGAAAACGGAATGTGTCTTGCACTGTAGCCTATAGTTTGTTACAGTTGACCCTTGGTTAACAAATGGCTCGGTTAACATAAAAATCGCATAACAAAAGGAAATCCATAGAAAATAGTGGCTTGGTTTACAGAATTTGTTTACAACGGATTAATTGGTTTTCAATGCATTCCCATGGGAAACCATGTTTCAGTTAAAGTATTTTGGTTTTCAATACATTTTTATGAGAAATTGCATTCAATGCATTCCTATGGGAATTCGGTTAAAGTAATTTTCACAGTAAGAAACATCATGGAGAACGCATTAATTACATTAACTGAGGTTCCACTGTATTTTGGTAATAACGGGGTGCGTCTTATACTCTGGTGCGTCTTATACACTGGCAAATGTGGTAAATTATATCTAGGGTCAGAAACCCCTGCTTGGAATCCTGGAGCCTTGTGGCTGCCAGTCAGAATTGACAATACTAAGCTACATGGACCTTGTGGTCCCACTCAGTAGAAGGAAGCTCCTTAGATTCTTAGAGAATCTAATGATATTCCTAGAAGCTGCTCAGCAGTCAGAATGCATCCTGGTATAATGGCAGGTAAATAGCCTAAGGGACCCTCTGATCACAATGAGAAGAATCCAATTGTACGTAGTGATTTTCTCACACATCAAGATGTTCCTGTCTCCTTCTGCAAGACCTTCAGAAAATGAAGTCCAAGGTGAGTGGGCAGAAATCTTTGTAAACTAAATTAGTGCTTCTCGGCGTTGCTTATGGGTGAAAGACAATGCAGCAGGTTCCATTCGGCCAGAACACTGGTGGGTTGATTATTTAGCATCCACTAGAGAGCTGAGCTCCATAAATTGCATAAGCAGAGGCGATTCACCATGGACAGCAGAGTAATTTAGTTATTGATTTAGAATTGTGATAAACCAGCCATTCTAGTCTCTAGACTGTAAAAGACACTTGTGAGAATCTCCCCTTATTACACTCAGAGCTCAGCTACCATGTAGAAGCAGATAAATGTTGAGGAAGAATAGAACCAGCGTGAATTGCTCGGTTAGGTCCCAGAAGCTTGGCATGGAAAATCCATATTCTGGCACGGAAAAGAAAAGAAATTCAACTCATTATGAGAAAGCTATTTCTAATAGTGATATCTCTGATCATGGTTTCCACTGGATTCACCTATTCATGACTCCACCTTCACAGTTCGCCAAGTGTGCAGAGGAAAGTTTTGAAAGTAAATAGTTAATAACGAATAACTTGCAATTCATTTCTTCTATTTAAGACTGAAGGAATGATTGGATTAGGAAACAACACTTATGTACCTTTCATTGATTGGGCAGGCCAACTCTAGCTGTGACTTACCATTGGATTCCAGCCAATATTTCCAATTTCCAGGCCAAAAACAAAACCTTAAGGAATGATGGTCCCAGTAATCCCTGATAAGAACTGCATGCAGTCAAGTCAATTCTGACTGATGGCAGCCCTTGTGGGAGGAGTGTGTAGCACACCCAAGGCTACACAGGTTGGTTCATCTCTTAGGAGCCACAGTTCAAAATTGAATTCCCAGCCTAGGGTTCTGCCGTCAGATATTTAAACTATGTGTTATTCAACCAGCTAACCACTAATAGGGAAGAACTCTGAAATAAGAATTTGGTTGTAAACAAAACAAAAAGACAAAACCATTGTAGCACCTTAAAGACAAACTCCTATATTTTAATGTTAAAATATGTTTAAAATAAAGAATGTCTTTAAAATAATATGATATGCCTTTAAAATAAAGGTGAGCAATACTGGGCTAGATAATCAGGGGCTAAAAACCTTCTTCAAGGATCCTATTTACATTGAGTCCATTTTTTTGTACCATCAGAGATTCCCTTTTGCTGGATCAGAAAGGTTTTCCTCTGGATGGTCTCTTTGAATACACTATTGCAGTGTTGGCGAACCTTAGCACTCCAGGTGTTCTTGAACTTCAATTCCCAGAAGCCCAAGCCAGATTTCCTGCTGATCAGGGCTTCTGGGAATCAAAGTCCAAGAACATCTGGAGTGCCAAGGTTTGCCATCACTGCACTATTGCCTGCCGAGCAGAGAAGGACAGGCTAGTTAAAGCTGGTGAAGGGCATCCAATCTTTTCCACTCAAGAACAGAATATGCTACAAAGCACCAGAGTGTCAATACATGTACGAGATAAAGGTCAGGTTTACATCGACGGATGAGTCCAGCAAATACATTTGTTCCTACCATGTCTGTGTTTTAAATGCCACACTCTGCTGAACCTGCAACAGGAACAGACTTCTACGTCTGATGAGATGTCACTTCAGCTCAGGGCTGATCAAATGAGAGGAATAGAAGTGAAATGAGAACCTTTTTCTTTTACTTCTGTCATTTATTCTTCATGGATTTCAGGAAGTGGGCCAGTTAGAGAGAGAGAAAAAGAGAGTTCCCTAGAATAAATAGCAATTACAGTACAACATCACACATCGATCTATTTCCTGGTGAGGATGGCTTCCTTAGTAGAAAATCTGTAATATTCAGATCTTATGCAAGATTTATAAATGGGCTTTTTCAAAAATATTTTTTTACTTAGCTCCTTTCCCCCACAAACCCTCTCCTGTCTCCCAGTTTCAGTATGAGGTAACCTGATTTCTATTACAGTAATACCTCAGATAACATTTACCTCGGATAACGCTAAAATCACATAACGTTAAGTAATCTGGGGAGGAGAATTGGATCGAATAACATTAAGGTCCTATGGGATGGATCGGATAACAACCGCTAAAGCCTGTGTGGTTACAATGTATTTCTATGGAGCTTTAACGTTTTCTGATCCATCCCATAGGATTTTAACATGGATCGGATAACACGAAAAATTGGATAACACCAAGACTTGTGGAACCAAGTCTTAGCGTTATCCGAGGTATTACTGTATTTGTTCTGGAAGTACGTGGAAAACACAGTGATCAAGGCAAAGTTTGTTGCAAGTTTGTTGAAAAGCAGAATTGGGGAGGTGACTTTTTGACTACCAATCCCAGAATCCCAAGATATTTCTCCTCTCCATGTTCACTGGGGAATTCTGGGCTCTGCTTTAGAATAAATTCTACTCTGGGTGGTACAGTAAGTAAGAGATACAGAATCTGGCTTACTATATATACTCGAGGATAAGCCTAGTTTTTCAGTCCTAAAAATGAGGTCAAAAAGTGGGCTTAAACTCAGGTCACTGAGTGAGATGGAAAAAGGTGGCAGCAGCTAATAGCCTTCACACCCACTTCTCCCGTCATGTCGTCGGCGTATCTCAATTGGCATGGAGAAAACTCCTTTCTGCTGCATCTTATTTCCATGTACCGTATTTTGATTATTGAACTTCACCAAGCAGCTGCTGCATTTGCCACCCTCGGCTTATATTCGGGTCAATCTATTTTCCTGGTTTCTCAGGTCAAAATTAGGTACCTCGGCTTATATTCGGGTCTTCCAACAGAACATCTCAAATCTGTTGAGACCCCCTTCCCCTTTTTCAGTCCGAAAGAGAAAATCAATGGCAGCTGATAAGAACCATGCTGCCGCCACCACCAGACTCCCATCCATCGCCCGCCCAGCCGGAGGGGAGGAGACTACAGCTGCGGAGGGCCGACGGCTGTTTTGCAATGTTGTATGATGTATACTGATGATATTGTTGATGTATCTGCTGTTATTCTACTGTATGTATTCTATTCTGTTTTATTGTAATATTTGATGCTTTGTTGTTCCTGCGACCTGCCCTGAGTCGCGTTGTCGAGTGGGCGGCATACAAATCCAATAAATCAAATCAAATCAATTTGTTACTTCCTCAGCCCCAGTTGATAGAGACAGATCGCATCAATCGGGATTTTGTCAAGTGACACTTAAGTAAGTCCCATTGATTCAGGGGGTCTTCTCTAGCTGGCAGTAACACTTGAGATTTCAGCAAAGGAGGCTGAGAAGGAGTCTTTGCAAAGGGGAGGAAAAGGCCAAAGGCCGCCTATTGAATTTATGGTTGAGGAGAAGTGTGAATCCTTTGTTCTCCGCTCTCCTGTAGCTAATACACAGCCCCAGTTCCCCGGCTATACAATGAAGGTTGCAGCTGTTCTTCAGCTTCATTTAAACCTGCTCTAACGACCTCCCATCTTCTGAGTATCAAGATCTTCCCTCACACAAATGATTCTCCAAGGAGCTCCCGAAGCCACTTTACGAAATCTGCCTTCATTTTCAACATCCTCATAATTGACATGTATCCATAATAATAGCAGAATGAGAGGAGCTCAGCTTCCACATGAGGCTCAGGGTGGGAAAAGTTTTGATGAGGTGAAATTAAAAAACACCAACACCATCTTCCCCTCCTGCTTTGGAAACAAAACCACCATGTTCCCCCTCCTTTCCCTCAACTAATTGGCTGAATAATAGTTGGTGGCATCTTGCTTTGAAGAAAATAAACAAACAAAATTTTGGATTTTTTCCAGCAAAACACAACCTTTCTGCACCATGCTGATACATCCTTCGTGAATCGCAGCTGTGCTGTTGTCATTTCCAGCCTTCTAGGCTTCGACATATTGAGGCAGTCAATGCTTGGCAGATAAGCAAATGGGAGGAGGGTGTGTTTAGGAATGGCAACAACAGTGACAAAAGGGATTTGATGTTGTGATGCAGGATTCCTACCCTCAAATAACAATGTTTTAGCCTAGCTTAAAACATATGTGGTGGAGGGTGCAATCATGAATTTTGTTGTTAATTGCATTGCTGTACTAACTTAGTGGTTAAGACACTGAGCTCGTTGACCAGAAGGTTGGCAGGTCAACCGTTTTTGAGTCCCGAGTGCTGCGTGATGGAGGGAGTGCCCGTTGTCTGTCCCAGCTCTTGCCAACCTAGCAGTTAGAAAGAAAGACATGGCAAGTAGATAAATAGGTACCACTTTGGTGGGAAAAGCAACAGTGTTTCATGCCATTTGGCATCTAGTCATGCCTGCCATGTGACTATGGAAATGTCTGCATACTCAGACAGTGCTGGCTCTTTGGCTGAGCACCACCCTCTATAGTTGGATATGACTGGCTTTTGAGCAAGGGAGATTCTACAAAAAGAAATGCTGCTTCACGGTATGGTTCAAGTGAAATCCAAGCCAACACCAAGGATAGTTGAATTCTCTTTGTCTTCAGAAGACAACCATCTATTGTGGCGGGTTTTGGGGGGGATCATCATCATCATCATCATCATCATCATCATCATCATCATCATCATATTATTATTATTATTATTATTATTATTATTATTATTATTATTATTATTATTATTATTATTATTATTATTATTATTATTATTATTATTATTATTATTATTATTATTATTATTATTCCTTTGGAAGTCACTTTTTTCTCTGTTACAGAGAGCAATTTAAGCAACCTGATACTTCCACTCACCATTCACTACAAGAGCTGTCACTAATCTAGCCAATTAGCTAGCCAATTAACAACAGAGAATTTAATCTCCTGGACTTCACATTATAAAAGAGCCAGGAAATATGGCTAGGAGGGTCCCAATTACTCTTTCCTATCACTACTGGTAGGAAACCCAATCATGCAAATGAGCCGCATAAAACCCTAAATCAAATGGAAACTGGAGGTGGGTTTTGTTGGGCAGGGGAGATGTGCATTTAAGTGCATTAAAAATTGGCTACAAATCCACTCATAGTTTGAAAGAAGAGGGTTTTTGTCTGTGTTGAACATAGAGGAAGAGAAGTTTGCACCTTATTTAAAAGGTGAATCCCTGGAGGCTTTTATGAGTGAAAATTCAACCATTTTTCTGGGTCACGTTCACCCTCCAAGGCAGGCAAGCAGGAAAAATGCCACTGGCATGAATTTGTTTAAGATGGATCCCATCTTGCCATGAAGTGACCCACACACTATGATCACAGAGCCATCTCCTGTGGCACATATGAAATGAGATGTGCAGAATTTAACACCGGGACTGCAATGGACTGCCGCAGCCTTGAGTATATGGACAAGGTTTATCTTCACAGCCAGTCCAATTGGCATGGCCTCTTCTCCCTCCATGACCATTGAGAATCAGACTTCCTCCTCCGCTCATTTTGCTGTTTGGCCCAATTGGATGGTTTCCAGTGGCATTTCCTCCACTGAGGGGGCCATCAGCCCACCTAAAGGGGCTCATTTCTCCTTAGCCATTGGCCCCTTTAGGGAGTCAGGTTTTTTACCACTGTCCAACACTCGTCATTGAGTCACTGGCTATACAGTCTACTCCACTACCGTATCTATGCATTCCCTGCTTAAAAAATGTTCCATCCATCTGTTCAAAATAAATAAATTAAAAGCTGCAGAGCACAATCTTGTGCTACCTTGCTTGGAAGTAACACTTGTTGAAATTGGACACAGATTGTAATACTAGAAATTCTAAGAACTGGATTGTGGTTGTTAAAGTTCAGCTCAATGCCGTTTTCACAACACATTGATTTATCAGCGACGGTCTTTCTCCCTTTCTGCGTGCTATGCAGCAAGATATCCCAACAGGACCAGGTGAATTTGTCATAGAGGAAAGTTGCATTCACTGGCAGATTGAAGATCTGGCACCCCATCCATTAATAATGATCTACGTTGGAGTGATGTAGCGCTAAAGGTCATATGTGAGCCAAAGCAGGTTCCCTCAAATGAGCCCGTCTTCCACCATGCTGTTATGCTTTGAGTATATGACACCCCTGTTACAGACAAAACATTTGATGTATATTTTAGAGGGTTGGCATCTACCTTTTTTTAACTATTATTGAGTCCACAGTGGATGAGGATAAAAGTTCAAGTTATTATTTTTTAAAAAAAATACATTTATTCCATAGTATCAGATAGGGAAATAAATCAGCTAAAAAGAAGGAGGAAGGAGTAATATGTTTCAGAATTTTCAGTTAGCTTTTCAAGAAATGAAATAAGTTACTTAATCATCAGCTCTTTTCCCCCTCTCTTTTCAGAGAAAAGAGAATTGAAGCTTTTGAAATGTGGATCTAGAGACGGCTGCTAAGGATCTCATGGGTTGACCATGGCACTCATGTAGAAGTGTTGTGCCAGGTGGATAAAGAACAAGAGCTCTTTAAGACCATTAAGCAAAGGAAGCTCCAATAGCTGGGCCGTATCATAAAGAACAGCATAAAGTATAGAATCCTCCAACTCATTCTGCAAGGAAAGACCCCTGGGAAGAAAGAGGCCCTGGACGTAGACGGACTTCATGGCTGAAGAACCTGAGAGACTGGTGTGGCATGTCTTTTCCAAGAAGTTAAGAACACGAAGACTATCACCATGATAGTGCCACTTTGGATCTGAACCAGGGGGATACTGGCGTGTAGTTTGTACTGTTTTTTAACTTTAAATGATTTTAGATAATCTTTTAACTTCATGATTTTATATGTTTTTATCTTTTACCTCTGTTTTATGATGATGTAAGCCGCCCAGAGTCGGGTTCTCCCGAGTGGGGCGGGGTAATAAATTCAATAAATAATAATAATAATAATAATAATAATAATAATAATAATAATAATAATAATAATAATAATAATAATAATAATAATAATAATAATAATAATAATAATAATAATAATAATAATAATAATAATAATAATAATAGCCAATATATACAGAATGGATATGGCACCTAAAGAAGGAGAAGAAGAATCAGCTGGGCAGATTTCTTATTGTGATTTTGATTATTATTGATAGTGATATGTCATTTTGGACCAACACCAGTTCTATGCCTTAAGAATATTGCTACTGCTAATCTTAATAAGAATACTTATTTTGATGCCCTGAAATTAGGAAACTGAGTAAACTCTGAAGAAAGTCAACTGCTTTTCTTTGCATTGTAGATGTCTGTAAGTATTGTTCTGCCTCTGAATGTGCAAAAGCAAAGATACAGGAAAAACTAAATTAAGGCCACAAGATGATCTTGAAAGTCCCTCCACAATGCAACAACTGAGTGGCTGCAATTCATTAAAACCTAATTACAAAGAAATCAATAGTGCAATTTAACTCAAACCAATATTTATCATAACACGTTGCAGACTGGTAGGGGGGGATCCCCAGCATATACTTTGGTTCTCTGCTCTCAGAACAAAGCCTGGATACCATTCTGTTCAGGATCCCAAAGTACTTTAATGCAGCAATTAATAAGGGCAATTCAGCTTCCCTAAAAATCCAAATAATTGTTAGCCGCATTTGAGAGCAAGAGCAGATACCTGTGTGTGTGTGTGTGTGTGTGTGTGTGTGTGTGTGTGTGTGTGTGTGAGAGAGAGAGAGAGAGAGAGACAGTGATGGGATGTAACAGGTTCTCACCAGTTCTCCAGAACCGGTAGTAACTTTTCCCAGTGTCCCAGAGAACCTGTAGCAGCTTTTGGGGAGAACCACCTTTGGGGCTTACCTTTTCACTGCGCATGCATGCCAAGCACTTGGTGTGCATGCACGCCTAGTGCTTGGCACATATGCACGGCCTCCTTGCTGTCCTCCCAAATGGGGAGGAGGAAGAGAAGCTGCGAGCCTGAAGCTCCCTATAGCTTGAAGCTCCCGATTTTTATTATTTTGTATTTTTCTTTGGCCCCGCCCATGACATGACATCATGATGTTAGCTCTGCCCACTCTGTGATGACATCATGGTGGGGTAGTAAAATTTTTGACATCCCACCACTGGAGAGAGACCATACATGCCTGCTGTTTTTTTCAGAACCATCATGCCATGAACTTTCATTGATAACTTTCCTGATGCCTGGCTGCCTGATGAAGAGATCTTGAACCTCAAAAGCTCGCACAATGATTTATTTTTTGAGTGATCCGATAAAGGTATCGCCTTCTTCCTGCATTTGTTTTGTTAATGGATCACACGGCTGTCTTTGTTTGCCTATGCATTTATAGAGTTATTGTGGTGTTGTAGAGAGAGTGACAGGACAGGACTCAAGAAACCTGGGTCCAATTCTCCATCATGCCTTGTCTTTATTTATTTATTTATTTATTTAGATTTATTATCCCGCCCTAATCAGGCGAACCTGACTCTAGGCGGCTTACAGAAATTCATAAATTAAAACCTTAAGGTTCATAAATTACTTAAAAGTCAATTAAAAAAGAATTAAACCATGAATTTACAAAAATCTAAAAGATTTAAAAAGGTTAAAAGGTTTTAAAAGATTTTAAAAGTTTAAAAGAGTGAGGGAGGGGTGGCTGTCCCATCATATCAGCCACCCTATAAGACAGGAGTGGACAATTTAAAGCAACCACGTGTTGCTCTAAGCCCAGTTTTGTTCCCCCCAAAACCTATGTTACTGCCTTTCAAAAGCAGAAATGGACTTAATTGATCATTGTTCCTGCAGAATTTCAGGAAGCGTTGTCACCCTGTGAAAGAAGTTCTTTGACTATTTTCAACCCAAAAACATGTTTTTGTCTGTGAAATCAAGATGACTTCAAGTTATTTATGATTTCTATTTTCTTAGCAAATTTTTATGATTGGGATGGGAAAAGTCATCTTGGTAGCCCCAGATATTGAATGTGATGCTCTGAAATTATCCAGCCTCATTCTAAAACATTGCAAGGCTGGACTGAATGATAAGATGGGGTTTTGGTGACCTTCAAACAGCAAAATGCATTTGAATCACATTGTATCTGAAAAAGTGACCAGTCATTAATTTGTATCCACCAAGATGTACTGGCAATAGATATTCATTCTCTATTTATAGTGGGATTGTTTTACACCAAAATCTTTGTTTGAGGGGGGGGGGAATCATGCAACTTCTTCCCCCTTCACATGACTGGTTGCACACTCAGTTTTACAACTAGTCCACAATTGGTTGCACAAAGGTTAGCATACTAGAGGAAAGGGCCACTTGCTTAAGTGCCTTCCATGGCATGTTTCCTCAATAGGATTCTATTAATAAAGAGTTTTAGTTGGCTGGCTGGCATTGGGTTGGGTTGGGTTGGGTTGGGTTGGGTTGGGTTGGTTGGTTGGTTGGTTGGTTTACACAGAACAGTTGTTCAGAAATTCTGGCTATTCATGCTTCTTCATGAAGATATTTTTGTGGCAATATCCCCCCCCCCCAAAAAAAAAGTTGCTTTCCTCAAATAACTCAGAGAATTTGGGGCAGCCTTTTTGCTAACCCTCATCATACTGGGTTTGATGATTTGGGAGGGATACCCCTCAGTATTTATAATGATAAAAATATCCCAGCCCACTTTTTAATAGAGTGTCAGACATAAGACAGCTAAAACTCAACGCTGAGCAATACATGGACAGCACTGAGAGATCCACCACTCCATTGAGTCATTCTTTCTCTTCTGAGACAAAATTCTGGGACATGAAATAGAACTGTATCCGTAGCATCAGAAAATGTAATCATCTTTGTACAGATCCCTGCAGAATTTAACAGCAAATATACTTTTTGCTGTAGAAATAATTTTCTATGTATAACTTAATAGCTCCATGCACTGTTGGATTCCTAGCCAGTACGCTGGGATTTTTCCGTGCAGATTCTGAAGGCTTATTTTAAAGAGGGCAGATGACGTAACTCTCATTCTCTAGGCAGCGGCCTCTGATCAGCAGTCCTGACTCAGCCTAGAAAAGATCAAAAAAATCCATATGGACACCAAACTCTCTCCTAGGTGCTTCTCCTAGGCAGGTTTTGATCTTCCCTAATCAATCAAGATAATTTCAATTAAGCTTAATTGTTCTGTTGGGGTTCTTGGCTGCAGACAACGCAGCAGGTAAGCTTCACCCAGAAGCTCTGATGACTTAATCAGTTCTTTAATAAAGCCTCTTGTGGTTTCTAGAAAACTAACCCTCCTTTGACTGTAGCTTTTCCATCAAAAAGGAGGGAGGGAGACTCTCTGCTTTGACCCCTTCCCTCTCCTTTCATACAAACGAGGCCATTACAATGGAATTATTCTTGACTGATTTCAGGATGGGATAAGAAGGAAACAAGTAAAAAATGCCTTGTAGTGGCTAGGTAAAGGTCGCCCTTGTTCAGGGATGGGATGTAACAGGTTCGCACCAGTTTGCCAGAACTGGTTGTAACTTTTCCCAGTGTCCTGGAGAACCGGTAGCAGCTTTTTGGGGGAACCACCTTTGGGACTTACCTTTTCACTGGTTCCCCCACTGCGCATGCACGCCAAGCACTTGTTGTCCAAGTGGGGAGGAGGAAGAGAAGCTGCTAGCCTGAAGCTCCCTATAGCCTGCTCCCCAGGGTAAGTGACTCACCTTTGGATGTGGTGTGTCTGTGTGTATTTTAATGTGTATTTAATAACTTTACCTATATTGACGTACTACCACAGTTCCTAAAAAGGCCTGGCTTGTGGTTTTTAAGCAAAGTCTGTGTATATGTGTGTCTATGTGTGCTTATTTTTATTTTATTTTATTATTATTATTATTCATTCATTTTTTTCTTTGGCCCCGCCCACAGCATCATGATGTCATGACATTGGCTCTGCCCAGGACGTCATGTTGTCATGACATTAGCTCTGCCCACACTGTGATGACGTCATGGTGGAGTAGTAAAATTTTTGACATCCCACCACTGCCCTTGCTGCATAGAACTGAAATCATGGATCTACCAAACAGAAGGTTTTTTGTTTTCTGTGAAAAATAACAGACACAAGTTGGGGTTGCCAACCACACACATTAAGAACTTCTGCACTAGCTTTATGTTACTCTGTAGGAGAGTATGCTGGTCCAGTGTGTGGTACGGATCAAAACATGTAAAACAGGGAGATGTGGACTTAAATGAAACAGCGAGACTGGCACCAGGATGTTTAAAGCCAACCCCATTACAAAAAAAGTGCATTACTTAGCTGGCATCCCTCCACCAAAGGTCCGTCGAGAAAGTGCTGCTCAGAAAGAGTGGATCAAAGCAAGTTCCTCAGAAACATACCTGCTATTTGATCACAAACTATCTCCCATAGGATACAATGCACACAATGCCCCTCAAAATGCACTAAGGAGGACCTTATGTTGGCAAGAGGAAATGCTGTTGGGGTGGCCCGATATTGGGCAGATGTTATCTAGCCCTTTTAAATTCTATTTTGTCTTTAGATGTGTTGATTTTTAGCTTTGTATGTTATTATATATCTATATGACAGAGGTGGTGCCTCTGACACGAATAAAGAAAGAATGGATACTGAATCCATGGATGTTAGGGGCAACCTGTATAACATTTCTCGAAGTGGTTTTTGGTTTGAAAAAAATACTGAGATTTGCAAATGTCATCAAACACGGGATTGAAATTTTTAATCCCAGAATCCTTAGATATTAAATGATGCCTCTAGAATGAATCGCTTCCATTTTCACAGAGGGGCTCCTTATCTTTAATACATATTTGAGAGGCAAATGCATATTGGATTGGGCTAAATCTAGGTCTCAGCTGGAGTAAACCCATGAAAACAATACCAAATACATTTAATTAGAGGGGAATGCATAGCTGTGCACGTTTACCAATTTCCAGTTGAGAATTCTGCAAGGAACACAAATGAAAAATCACAGTAAATGGTACAAGCCAACTGACTGAGCAAGAAAAATCGTGCCAGTTGTAATAAATCTACAGCTGGAAAGAAGAAGGAAATAACTCTAGTATTTCTATTCCACAATTTGTTTTACACTCCAGGTGCATTTGCCCAGAATTCACTTTATCACAAAGAGGCTTGTCTGAAAACAAAATTGTGCCTGAACACATAATAAAGAAATGTCACCATTTATTTTCAGATGAATTTTTGTGTTTTTTATATATATTGTAAGCTGCCCTGAGTGGTACTTGCACCAAAAGGATTGGGCAGAAATGTAAATAAATAAATATTGTTTATTCAAACATTAGTAGAGAAGTAAGCAATCGATCAGGCAGGAAGGCAGGCAGGCAGGCAAGCAAGCAGGCAGATAGATAGATAGATAGATAGATAGACAGACAGACAGACAGACAGAGAAGAGAAGAGAAGAGAAGAGAAGAGAAGAGAAGAGAAGATATTAGCTACTCAGACATGAGTAGAAACCTGTCTGGGTGGACATCCTGCTATGGTACTGGTGTAGACTGTACAACCAGCAACTCAATGCCAAGTGTCAGGTGGCAGTTAACTAACCTGACTCCCTAAAGGGGCCAACAGCTACTGGTGGATGAGCCCCTTTAGGTGGGGTGATGGAGGAAATGCCACTGGAAACCATCGTATTGGGCTCAGTAGCAAAATGAGCAGAAGAGGAACTCTGATTACCAATGGTCATGGGAAGCGGAAGAGGCCATGCCAGATGGACTGGCTGTGAAGGTGCACCTTGATAATATCCTCAAGGCTGCGACAGTCCATTGCAGTCCCGGTGTTAAATCCTGCACGTCTCATTTCATGTGTGCCACAGGAGATGGCTCTGTAATCATAGTGTGTGAGTCACTTCATGGCAAACTGGGATCCACCTTAAATTCACTCCATGACATTTGTCCTGCTTCAGGAAATAATCCATCCTTGGATACAAGTTGCAGTCGACAATGTTAGCACATGTTACAGATAACACATCATTCTACTTGTCTGTGTCTCAGAGACACTATTCTAACCAACCTTCATGTTCACAAAAGCTGGCTTGGCCAGGGAGGGGGGATTCCATGTTTCTGTCCAGAAGACCAGTCACAAACCAAAGCAGGCTAATTTGCAAACCAGAGGGATGTGTATGAAAAGCTCATGCCCTGACAAATCGGAACATGGACCCACTTAAGAAATTCCCTCTTCTGATCATGGCATCTCCGCAAGATATTCTTTGACCCTTTGTTGCACTTGCACAGAGATGTGTTTTGTTCAAATGGCACTGGGCATCACTTTGAGGAAGTTCTATCATCTTTGTAATGTTTTGGGGGTTTCCTTAAGCTCTTTGGTTGACTACTGTATTAAAGAAGATGCTGTACTAAATAGGCATTTTGGGATAATCAAGCTGAGTCCATTCTTTTAATGTTAATCTACTATCACACAGTTCTCCATCTATAACAGAAGACTGGTGATGACCTTGAATAAGATTCATGCTGTTATGAAATTTGCTTGCATAAACAAGTAAAACATAAGTGATGTGTAGGGGCATCATGGGAATTTATCACCAACATTGCTTTTCTTTATCAGATTGATGTTCTGCTCTGCTTCCAAGGAACTCAGGGCAGGCTTCCAGCTGATGGGCCACCCCGCGAAGTTCATGGTCGAGCGGGGATTTGACCTCAGGTCTCTATGGCCCGAAGCCCAATGCTTTATCTGCCATAAAGAATCAGAGATGATGCGTCACTTGGGTTCTTGGCAGAATAGCTCCTGAGGGATTCAGCCAGCGAGAAAAGCTTTCAGGAATTCTAAGTCCTCTCTTGCAATCTCTCCAGCATTCTGTTTCATATCCAACCAAAGTATTTTAGAAAGGCTTTTTGCTGGAATGTCCCATACCTTTTTCTCACAAAAGCAATATACAGGTATTGCAATATATATTGGCTTGCTGTTACAGGTGAGAATAAAAAACCATAAATACTTCCTCATTTCCTTCCTGAACTGCATTGGCTCAGTGGTTAAGAAGCTCGCCTTATTAGCTGGAAAGCCGGCAAGTCGACAGTTCAAGACCTAGATACTACATGAAAGATTGTGCTCCTGTCTCTGTCCCAGCTCTTGGGGACATGAAAGGAGCCTCATTTGAACGTTCCCTGATTGGAGTTTCTTTTGCAGAAATCCTTTCAGCCCAGAATAATTTCTGACATGTAATAATAATAATAATAATAATAATAATAATAATAATAATAATAATAATAATAATAATAATAATAATAATAATAATTATTATTATTATTATTATTATTATTATTATTATTATTATTATTATTATTATTATTATTATTATTATTATTATTATTATTATTATTATTATTATTATTATTATTATTATTATTATTATTATTATTATTATTATTATTATTATTATTAATTCCTTCCAGAAGGGCAAGATATTTTGAATCAAATTCTGTTAATTATTCCTACTAGCATAACTCCATTGACATATATTTCAATGGTGATTTTCCACCCATTAATAAGTTAGCGTAGGTGGAAACATCTGCAGAAGCAGATAGCGCTGGCTCTTCAGCTATGAAGCAGAAATGATCACTGAACACTAGAGTTGGATATGACTGGCTTTTGAGCAAAGGTGATCTTTACCTTTACCTAATTCATGCAAAATGTCTTTCAAGTCCTTTCCTTAAAGCATGCACAGGAGGAGTGGGTGATTGTTAAGCAAGATGCAAACAACTCATCCAGTGACTCAACATTTCTCATTGAAGCCCTAGTTTTGTGCAATTCTAGCATCTGGGGGATTTGCACAATTTGTCTTTCTGTGCAAAAATGAGCAGATTTGGATACAGTTGGATGATTTTGCACACAATATCATTCTGGTCAATGGAAAGCTCTTGGGACTGCCAGGAAATGTACTACAGTACATCATTCTCCAGTGAGAAGAATATTGTTATTCCTTTAATTAAAATGTTCAACCCTACCCAAGTGGTAGGGAAAATGTTGCAGAGGTGTTTTAGTCATCTAAGCAAAAACTACATCCATGGTTGAAGACTTGAAGACTTCACTCTTGAAGATTCAGATGGCTGAAGATGTCTCCTCCATAATTTTGCCCATCTCATCTCTCCTAATTTCCACTTTATAGTAATCACCAACCATGAGAAGTATTCATGCCTGTTGCTTCCAAGTGATAGCTTTCACAGTTTTAACCTTTGTAACCTGGAGGACAGTGAAAGACAATAAAGCAGGTGATATTAAAAGCATATCAGAAAACAAAATGCCCAAAGCAAAAAGAAAGAAAAGCAAATGCCACCACTTTGCATCTTTAATGAACTTCCAGAAAATAGATATAGATATATGCACATGAGGTGTAGAGAGAGTTAAAACTGGAAACGCTAGTATGATGAATAGCTATAATACTGTCAATGTAATGGGTTTCCTATTTAAATTTTGTGAAGATTTAATCAGCTGGGCACAGCTGCGCATGATGCACTATAAACAATGTTGAAAAACATGGAGACATGTACATTTATCTGCTACAAATTAAGCTCACTTAGAAGTGGTCTTAATGGACCATGTAGCAATCATTACAAGCATAAATTCTAAACTGTCTGTTTCCGGTGAATTTGCTGTGGAAAATAAATAAATTAATTAATGCTCATTCTTAGCGGAGCGGCAATAAATGGAAATACCCTTAATTTGCTAAGCACTAATAACCCAGCCATTACTCATTACAAACCCCATGCTGGATAATGTACGCCAGTTGAAGTTGTATCAGGAGTTGCCATACCTTACCTACAAAGATTAGCATTCAAAGCTACATGACACGTAGATGTACTGGGGCATGTTTCCATATTGTTCCATGAGGTACCCCATGCCAAGGGGGGAAAATATGTCTAGGAATCAGCCTTATTCTGAATCAGGTTCTGGAGAATGAGAAAAAATGATTGTCTGGATTGTTTCCATACAAACGGAAACATGAGTTTCTCAGGATCTCCTGTCACATAAGTTAATGAGTACCAAAAGCATTCCTCTGTATACATTTTTTTCTTGTTCAGTTACACAGTTGAGTCCAACCCTTTGCAAATGCATGGACTGCCACATGCCAGGCTCCTCTATGCTCCGCCATCCTCCTCAGCCCACTCAGCTCAACACCCATTGCATTAACAATGCCACCTAACCATCTCACACTCTGCTACCCCTTCTCCTTTTGCCTTTGATCTTTCCTAACATCAAGGCCTTCTCGAGTGAGTCCTCTCTTCTCATTTGGTGTCCAAAGTACTTTAGCTTCATCTTCAATATTTGTCCTTCCAAGGAACAGTCAGGATCGATTTCCTTCAGGATTGACTTATTTGATCCCCTTGCTGCCCAGGATACTCTCAAAATTCTCCTCCAACACCACATTTCAAAGGCGTCTATGGTCCAGCTCTCACAACCATATATTATTCCTGGGAAAACCATTGCTTTGACTATGTGGACTTTTGTTAGCAGGGTGATGTCTCTACTTTTTATTATGTTATCTAGGTTTCTCATAGCTTGCATCCCAAGAATTAATCTTCTTTTTATTTCATGGCTGAAGTCACCATCTGCAATTATCTTAGAGCCCAAGAAAGTAAAGTCACTGCTTCCAGTTCTTCCCCTTCTATTTGCAAGGGAGTGATGGGGCCAGATGCAATGATCTTGGGGGTTTTTTTATGTTAAGTTTCAGGCCACCTTTTGCACTCTCCTCAAGAGGCTCTTTAGATCTTCTTCACTTTCTGCCGTTAGGGTAGTATCATCTGCATATCTCAGGTTGTTGATGTTTCTCCCAGCAATCTTAATTCCATTTTGTGATTCGTCCAGTCCTGCATTATACATGATGTACTACAATTGGATAAAGTCCTCATCCTACACTGAACTTGTGGTCTTGTGGGTCATGGTTTTGATCAGGGGAAAATTAGCTCATCTTCCTAAGCTGAAGTTGGGCCTGCTGATACCATAGTCAGGGGGTTTCCTCCCTCTCGTTTTCTCCTGAACACTTCGTTCTTGAACATTTGCCTCATATATCGGTGGACCCAGATTTCAACCTGTGAATTTGGCTCCAGTCATTTACATCAACAAAGGCTTTTTAACTGAGAATGAGGAGCTTTCCATCTTAGAGGGAAGGCAAAAGGAAATATAGATGCTAAATAAAGAAAATCCAGCTGGAGATCTCACTGTCTTGCCACTGCACAAAGTATAAATAACAGTCAGAACGACAGCATAAGTTGCCTTACCTTCATGGGTTTCAAAATGGAGGATCCTAGATATCTATATACACCACAATGAACGTTGTTCTTTGTCTCCTAAAACTAATATATTTCTTTGCTGTTGGAAACTTCTCAGACTTCTACTGCAGTTGTCTATTGCAAATTTGTTGAGAGATATAAAAGGGGTATAATACAAATGTAGCAGAGATGTTTTTTGACTCCATGTTGCTCTCTGTGGTCTTGCTGTGACTGCTCTTTCTTGTTCTGCATCACAATAAAAAAATATTGTGGATAGCGCTCCACAGGGAGCTTTTCATAAGAAGCTAGCTGTTGAAAAGCCGTGGACAGTTTCTAATCGATGTGCTGATTTCTTTCTTCCCCTCACAGTTCAAACCTTCAGCAGGAGTTGGATGTCATAATTCATCTTTAACAAGACACATATTTACATGGCCAGATCCATGCTAGGTCCATGAAAACAGTTCCTACAAATAGTCTAGAAAAGTGGTTCCCAATGCCTCGTGTGTGGGCTTCAGTTCCCAGAAACCTAAGTCAATCCATTGGCTGATCAATGCTTTGAGGAATTGACTTAAGCTTCTGGGAATTGAAGTCCAAAAATCAAAGGTTGAACTAGAAGCATTTAAGGATCCATCTTTTTCTAAGATTGGAACTCTAGCAGGATAACAAACTATTTGCAAGTGTATGGAAGTCTTTTATTGCATGTAATCTCTTACTAAGAAACAACTTTCTCCTGCTTCCTTACTCAGGACCTGGGCAATACCTTTTCTACACTATTTCAACTGTTTGAATATGTGGGCTATGGTGGCTCAGTGGTTAAGAAGCTTGCCTTGTTAGCTGAAAGGCCGGCAGTTCGAGTCCTGGGTACAGCATGATGGATTGAGCACCTATCTCTGCCCCAGCTCCTTCCAACCTAGGGGAGAAAAAGCAAGAAATTGCAAGTAGATCAACAGAGACCACTTGGGTGGAAATAGATCTTGGGGACATGAAAGGAGCCTTATCCAGGCATCCCCTGAGTGTAGTTTCTCCAGCAAAAAATCTCTTCAACCCAGAATAATTTCTTACACAAAATTATTTATTAACTGGTTGAATGGTCTTTCTTTCTTCTAAGGATCCCTGGGAGCTACAGATCTTTAAGTGGAACTAAAGGAGAACATTGAAGATCACTTCCTGCACTATCTTTCCCAAGGCTCCTCATGAGTAGTCATGACAATTCAGCTAACACAAAGCCAATGTATGTGCAGATATGAAAGGGTGAGATGTTGAAGGACACACTAAAGTTTGGACCAGGCAACTCTCCGCAAATAGTGTAAGCGGCACCAATATGCTTTATGGGCTGTATTTTGACAAGGCTTTAATATAATGCTCATTTTTTTCTTGGATGTTTCTAACAATATCTCAGTTCGTTTAAATACTGCCAAAGCAAGAGACATTTTGCTTTTATGCTCCACAGAAGGCCATTAGGGCTTCTACATCTGTTCATGTATCTCCAGTAAATCAAAGAGAACCATTTGTCCTGTCTAACAGGCATTTTAGTGTCTTTCTGACTATTGTTTATTCTTTCGTGGCTCCCTTAACTCTCTCTTTACTGGTATAGTTTAGGAAGGGGGAAAGGCATGATCTGAGCTGAGTAATTAAAGAACAGCACTTGCATCAATTAATGAAACAAATCTGAGGGTTTGCTATGAGTCTGAAAAGAATCGAAGGTTTACAGGTTGCTGAGTAAAACATGATTCTCTTAAATTTGCCAGTTGATTCAACTACTGTAATACTACTAATAATTGTACGCTGTTAAGCCGATTCTGACTTATGGCAAGCCCTTCCAAGGTTTTCTAGGTTTTCTGGGGGAGGGATTCTCAACCTGTGGCCTGTGGCTCAGATGCGCCCCCCGGCACCATTTAGTGTGCCCCCCCCCACTGCCTCCATCACACTCGGAAGTGCCATGTGGTGGAGGAAGGACAAAATGACCATCCGGCCCCCAAAGCTGTCTGATGGAGTGTGACCCGGCCTCTGGCTTTAAAAGATTGAGAATTCTTGCTCTGGAGGAATGTTATTGGGACTGTGCAGCTTGCCCATGGCTACATAGGCTGGCTTTTCTGTTAGGAGGCACAGTGGGGAATCAACCTCTCTCTCTCTCTCTCTCTCTCTCACACACACACACACACACACACACACACACACACACACACACACACACACACACACACACACACATCACATCACATCACATCACATCACATTTGAGTATTGGTTAAAACACATTCTAGAATTGGGAGATTAGTCAACCATAGCAGCACTAAATATCTGCAAATCTGGAATTTCATTTTTTTTACTAGACGTTAAAAATTAAACATTCCGAGGACGTATATATGCTGAATTTTCAAGTGGTGAGAGATATGGGTTTTAATAGAATGTGAGAAGGATGAGATTTGGACATAAATATGCTCTTCATAATAGCCTAGTAATTTTGTGTATCAGATTGATTAGGCATTGTATATGTTAAATTTTTCTGTCAAGAAATTTAACAATTTCCTTTTAGAAGGCTATTAAACATTTGATATTTCTAATGAAACAAAGGGGAAAGTTATTCTAAGAAAATGCCAATTAAACCATTTCCTTTCAAACTGTATTATTTAATTGTCACATTATTAAATTCATCACTTAAGAGTTTAGTCAATTATAATCAAGAATTTATCTGATCTTGTTGGGGATGAGATTTAATTAACCCAGAGCATTTAAAGAATTTTTTGTAAGTATTTTGGCATAAACTTTTAAGTTCTATAGCATTAACTCATCAATCCTATGGATTTTCTGTAAAATAATGGAAACTAATGAAGATGTGATTAGGTAAGGAAGTACATTCGTGGTTTTTTAAGGAAGTGTGGACAATAAGTTACTTTTCAACACTGTACTGATGACCTCAGACAAATTGCTTTTAGAAAGTAACTTTCTGAGCTCTTACATATACATTTTGATAACCATGTGGTATATTATGACAGATATCTAGAAATTGGGATTAATCTGAAAAGTGCATTTATGAGCAAGAAGCAATTCTGAATTATGAGAGAAATTGATAGATGGCTCTTTAGTACCTCAACCTTTCTAATGGAATGGGGGGAAATTGAAATAAAACAAACAAAGGATCGAAGTTGTACAAATATTTATGTGTGTCAGTCACTCTTTTGCTGCACGCGATAATACCAAAGAGCAAATATCAGTAATTCTAGAGGGTATTACATGAGAAAACTCCTGATGCGCTGTAACATAATTAAGACATCTAACTGAAGTCCATTTGCTGAAGTAATGGGGAAAACTGCCAATTAATTCTCTCTTCCCCATATAAACAAATGCAAGGGGAAGCATTTCCTTCTTGGTATAACGTCAGTGATGGGATGTAACAGGTTCTCACCAGTTCGCCAGAACCGGTAGTAACTTTTCCCAGTGTCCCGGAGAACCGGTAGCAGCTTTTGTGGGGAACCACCTTCGGGGCTTACCTTTTCACTGGTTCCCCCACTGGGTGGGTGCATTTTTTAAAAAAAATTATTTATTTAATTTATTTATGGGTTTGTGTTATGGGTGGGTGGGTGGGTTGAGTTGTGTGTCTGTGTGTGCATGCTTATTTTTATTTTATTTTATTATTATTTTGTATTTTTTAATTTTTTTCTTTGGCTCCACCCACATCATGACATCATGATGTTAGCTCCACCCACACCGATGATGTCACGGTGGGGTAGTAAAATTTTTGACATCCCACCACTGTACGTATGCACCTGCTACATGCTACGGTTCAGCCTTTCCAAACTAGATGCTGTTTGACTCCAATTCCCATCATCCCCAGGCAACATGGCTTGTGGATGGGAGTGATGGGAGCTGTAGTGTGACAAGTTAGATGGTTGTCCCCCTTCCCTGGAAAACTGAAGGGAAAATGCTATTGGACAAAGAAAATTCCCTTGCTCTTAGCTTAGTTTGAGGTGTTTCAAACTATCACCAGCTAGGAATGAGCAGAAATGGAGACTCAGATCAAAAATTTATTTATTTATTTATTTATTTACATTTTTATAGCACCCTTCTCACCGGGGCGACCCAGGGCGGTTTACAACATCATAAAAGCATAATACAACCCAACCCAAACCCATTGTTAAAAACTTCAAAATTACAATTATAAAATTTAAAAAGTTTTTAAAATTTATAAAAATCAACAGGTCCCAATAATAATAAAAAAGTTAAAAACTTAAAAACAAGAGATTAAAAGATTAAAAGACCAGGGGGGGAATCACATCATCCTCATCCAACCACCCACAAATCAACTTTCTTCTCCTCCACCACCAGTCTGGAATTTGTACCTCCGTGCCTAGAGCACCAGAGAAACAATACAATTCCTTGAGACATCATCCTACACTTGGAAGTCTGTAGCCCTCCATCTAAGATCAGGAGAGAAGTAGCAGTGGACGCCGAAGAGAACTAAACAAGAGAAGGACTCATGACATCTTCTGAATGGAGATGAGCCTCAAGTCTGCTGTCTCAGATCCAGGAAGAGCTTTATGGCAAGAACAAACATTCTCGAGGGTACGCAAGAGCAAAACCAAACTAGAAGATGGAGGAAGGTGCTCACTGGGCAAGAAACAACATGAAAGGAGGATATAGCAGAAAAGCTCAACTGCCCCTAAATCACCTGGAGGACCCTGAATAGGCTGAGGGTCTGAGTCCAAGAACAACAGGCTCAAGTGGGGACTGCTGGCAGACAACATGCAGTGTCAATGCAGAGAGATACAGAATCCAGCCCATTTTCTAGTATGCTGATTACTGTCACAAACATGCACCAATGAGGACTTAAATTTGGCCAATGACAAAGCCAAGAAAGTGGCTTCATTTTGGCAATCCAGGGTTTGATTGAAAGGACACGAAAGGAGAAGAACTCAGAAGCCTGCCAACCCAACAAGGTTCAACACTAGCATGGGCTACTCATCAGACATAGGGATGAACCCCTTGGATGGGACCGAGTTTGGAGCAAGCGCTTGCAAGATCTCTGGCAGCTGATCATCAGCAGGGAAACCATGTGAAACTTGCAAGCTCTGCCTACCTTTCTGAGGAAACGTCCATTTTACATTTCTCTTTATTACATCTTGCTCCGGAGGAGCTGACAGGCTGAGGTGGGATGAGAAAAAAGATTGTTTCACGCTGTGAAGTGAGCATGTTATCTGCCACCTGAGAGGCATTTCTATATCTCGGTAAATGTATGAGGCTGCCTTTTAAAAATAATAATAACTCCTCCATTTAATAGAGAACGGGGAGGGGAAGCCTTAGTTTCGACGCACAAAAGCGGAACGCTGAAGAATTCCGCAGAGAAAGGCCAACATTTTATCCATAATTCATATGTTTTCAGCGTGTTGTTTTGTTTTGTTTAGGCAGCAGCAGGAGTTTTAACAGTT
This sequence comes from Furcifer pardalis, assembly GCA_030440675.1. Classification (NCBI taxonomy): domain Eukaryota; kingdom Metazoa; phylum Chordata; class Lepidosauria; order Squamata; family Chamaeleonidae; genus Furcifer; species Furcifer pardalis. The sequence goes on along the minus strand of CP126892.1, from coordinate 108,408,469 downwards.
GAAGGTGAACCTTTTGCTTTCAGTCTGCGGCTTCTCCAGTTGTTGAATACCCGTGTCATGGCTGTGTTTGTTTTAAAGCAATGTATGGAACAATCCCTGCTGCTGAAAGACTTGAAGTGATACAAGAGAAATGGATCCGTTTGAAGATGCTTAAGTTAGTTTTAGTAGAGGGGAACAGCTGAAAAGGTTGTTTGAGGGACTAGAACTCATAGAAGTTGAGGTTTTAGACCGGAATAACCAACCTTTTCAAGCTGCGTGCCAGATCATGCTCTCTCAGGCAACTTTGAGGACCGGGTGGTCATTTTGTCCTGCCTGCATGATGGGGTGACCATTTTGTCCCAAGAGCATCAAAGGGGGTGGCCATTTTGTTGCTTGAATGTCCTTGGAGGAGGGGGACATGAAATGGTGCTATAGGGCAGATATGGCCTTAGGTTGGGAACCCCTGTATTAGGCTGTTTTAAAGAACAGTTTCCAAAAAAAATTGGTATGCATGGTTGTATTTTTACATTCTTAAAATAGTTTGGCCAGACAACCCATTATGGTAATGGCCATACAGCCAGTGACTCAATGCCGAGTGTTGGGTGGCGGTTAACTAACCTGACTCTCTTCAGGGGCCAATGGCTATGGGCGGATGATGAGACCCTTTAGGTAGGGTGATGGTCCCCCTCAGTGGAGGAAATGCCACTGGAAACCATGATATTGGGCCCAGCGGCAAGATGAGTGGAGGAGCAACCAATTTACTATTCTGATTCCCAACAGTCACAGAGGTGGAAGAGGCCATGACAGATGGACTGGCTGTGAAGGCACACCTTGTCCATATCCTCAAGGCTGTGGCAATCCATTGCAGTCCTGGTGTTAAATCCTGCGTGTCTCATTTCATATGTGCCACAGGAGATGGCTCCATGATCATATTGTGTGGTCACTCCATGGCAAACTGGGATCCACCTAAAGCAAATTCATGCCAATGGCAGTTTTTCTGGACAAACCGGAAAACTGTATACTCAGATACGAGTAGCAGCAACCTCAGCTGCCATTATTAATTAATTGCGATTTGAATTTTTGTGTCTCTTGCTCATTTGTAAGATGCCTTGGGTTGCTCCTGAAAAGGAGAGAAATGAAGTAAATAAAAATAACAAACTATAGTTCCCAAACAAAACAAGCAACCTTTTGCCACACATACCTTCATTCTCATCACACTACACTAATGGAGCAAGGATTCAACCCTATTTCCAGCTATAAAACACTATTCCAGGCACCAAAAGAGTATTTTCAACCATCAGCAGAGTTTGTATCAATACAAAGTTCACTCATAGAGAGGTTTATATTGTTTCTTTTTTAAAGAAAAAATGCAGCTTTTAGGAGCCATAATGCAAAGGGCCACATATGTAGGTTGTATGTTTGTCAATGAAATTGAATTTCAAGGTTGCTATGTTTTGACATTTTGAGTAGTACAACAGATAGAAAGAGTGTGCGGCTAGAGTGTTTCACATCCCATGACAAAGCCCAGAGCAGGCTTAGCAGCGGAGATGGAGGGAAAACTTGATATAGGTTTGATTGTGTTTTTTTAATAGGATATTTTATCTGTATAGCTGGTGACTGTTTTAGAGTTTGAGTTTTGGGTCCCCAGTGGGGTGAAAGGCAATGGATGGATGGATGGATGGATGGATGGATGGATGGATGGATGGATGGATGGATGGATGGATGGATGGATGGATGGATGGATGGATGGATGGATGGATGGATGGAAAGAAGGAAGGAAGGAAGGAACCAGGGCCCTAGCCAGGATTCTAGACTTTGAGGAGGGTGGAAAAAAAATCAGGAGTGGCAAAAAATTCTCGGGGGGGGGGCAACAATGTCACACTCACATATATAACATTTGCCTCCCGGGGTGGGTTGGGGGGGCAGGCTGTTAGCTCAGGAGGGTTTTTCCCCATCCCCCTGGCCTCCCTGGCTATGGCCCTGGAAGGAACTGATGGATGGATGGATGGATGGATGGATGGATGGATGGATGGATGGACAAAAGAGAGAGGAAGATGGATGGATGGATGGATGGATGGATGGATGGATGGATGGATGGATGGATGGATGGATGGATGGATGGATGGATGGATGGATGGATGGACAAAAGAGAGAGGAAGATTGATTGATGGATGGATGGATGGATGGATGGACCCAGTTTCTTTTGCTGGTTGTGGGGGCACTCAAATATTTTGACAGAAAAGGAATGGGGTTGAGCAATTTCCAAAGTCTCCAAATTGCTCCCATTGTAAAAACAGTTCAAATTTTATTGAAATGCAAGTCGCATTGTTTTCTTCCTATTCATCTAATTACAGTTTCTTGCTTTCGTACTGCTAGGTTGGCAGGAGTTAGGACAGACAACAGGAGCTCGCTCCATTGTGCAGCACTCAGGTTTCAAACTGCTGACCTTTTGGTCATCAAGCTCAACAGCTAAACCACTAAGCCACCATACCCCCCTCTAATGTTAACCCTGAGTCAATACTCTGCCTATGCTCTGAGGCTAGCCTGACTCATCCTTTGGAATTCATGACTCCGTAAATTCACTGGAACAGGAATCGCCCTGTGTGGAAAAAATGACAATTCCTGTCTTTTGAGGCCACTTCATACAAAAGGGTCCTGGTAAGAGTGGGGCTTGGCAACAGAGCCAGGATCTTGATCCTTCCAGTGCTCTGGAGGGACGGCCAGCTGGCTTCTAGGCACAGTTGGACTCCCTGCTTTCTGCTATTTCTGCTGCCAACTGGCACGGGGCAAAGATCCTTTTTGCAAAATGAGAAGTGGAGCCACGCTGGCTTCACAACCTCTGGACCTCTTTGGGCCAATCTGCCCCATCAGCAAGAATTAGACCCTAAAATAGGCCTGGGACATGGAGCCTCCGTTCTGCTCGATCAACGTGTGAGCTGGATGAGTCTCGGAGATAGCACTGGAGATAGCACTGGATGGGACGGAGAGCGAAAGAGGAGATTGTAACATGAGATGCTGTGGTGAAGGGTTCCAGCGACTTCGATCCTGACAGGGATCAAGGTTGAGTCAGCCTTCTATCCTTCAGATGTAAAATGAGTACCCTGCATATTGGGGCAAAATACTTATTACCTTGTGACCCGCCCAAAGAGTGCACTAAACCATATGGAGATAGGATATATACGTCGAATTGCTGCTGTTCCTTTTTTCCTAGGATATTTATTTATTTATTTATTATTTACACTTATATCCCGTCCCTCTAGGGGGAAAAAACCATCCCTACTCAGGGTGGTGAACATCATAAAACCAGACATATAACAATCAAAGTTAAAAATTACACATAATAAAACTCCCAATGAAATCGTCACCACACATTACAATACCCAGAAAGTACCACAATCCAGGACCCTTAAAACACAACCTAATCCAAATCACTGGTTAAGAAGCTCGCCTTGTTAGCTGGAAGGCCAGCAAGTCGGCAGTTCAAGACCTGAGTACTGCATGATGGATTGAGCATCCGTCTCTGTCCCAGCTCTTGGGGACATAAAAGGAGCCTCATTTGGGGATTCCCTGAGCAGAGTTTCTTCTGCAAAAATCCTTTCAACCCAGAATAATGTCTGACATGAAATTATTACTGGTTTTCTGAAAAGTTAAAAAAAATTAACTAATACTCCAGGAGCCAATGGCCACCTCAACTTCCAAGTCCAAGGCAGCTGGATGAGTCCATATCAACAAATGGAGAACAGGTCTTTTGCAAAATGTATGGATCTTAATGACAGTCTGGGGATGAAATAACTAGGAACTTAGTATTATCTTTAAAATCAGCACATACTCAATGTCTGTATTGACTAATTAATTAAAAGAGAGAGAGAGCACCAGAATCGAAGAGATGTCTTCTGGAGACAGGGAAAAAGTGAATAGGAAAAGAATTGTAACTGTTAACAAGGACCTTTTTAAAGATAAGATACAGGGCTATTTTAAGCCAAAGGCAGATGACACAAAATTCAAAATTTAATGAGCCTTAAATGCCATAGAATCTGCCAGATGTACAGATGGCGGCACAAAGGCTCGGCACAATCATGTACCTTTCCATAACATTTTAAAAGGCCCCCTTAAAATGCACTCGTACATAAATTTGCTCATAAGATTCAGGGGCTTAGCCTAGAACCATCTGAGGAAGCCAAACATTGGCTTGCTGAGAAGATACACTATGTACAAAACCACAAGCTCTGATGCAGATGCCTTAACCGCTATTCCTTTTAAAAAATGCATGTCCTAATTTTTGCATTACTTCTTGGTAGGCAACCTATGAGAAACCTAGGCAGCATAATCAAAAGTAGAGACATCGCCCACATAGTCAAACCAATGGTCTTCCCAGTAATAATGTATGGCTTGTGAGAGCTGAACCTTTCGCCCCATTAATATTTTTAAGGCCTTCCTTTGGGGCTCCTGAAATATTTAAATGAAAGTAATTATTGAAATTGAAATTATTGAAATTTTGTGATGAATCCATTCCAGGTTTCAATCAAAACTTTGTGGACTTTCTCCAGGAGAATGAACACTATTCCCCACAAAGATTAAGCCTTTTGAAGAGTCAGCCAGTCATGTCCAATTCTAGGGTGAGGTGCTCCTCTCCATTTACAGCCAGTGAGCCAGCGCTGTCTGCATCTGCAGACATTTCCATGGTCATGTGGCAGGCATGATTAGATGCTAGAGCGCATGGAACATTGCTACCTTTCTTGCCGAAGCAGTTCCTGTTTATCTACTTGTAATTTCTTGTTTTCAAACTGCTAGGTTGGCAGGAGCTGGGACAGACAATAGGATCTCACTCTGTCGCGTGGCACTCAAGTCTCAAACTGCTGACCTGCCAACCTTCCAGTCATCAAGATCAGCGTCTTAACCACTAGGCCACCATAATCCTTTTTTTCCTGGGTACTGGTGCCAAATCCATTCTCCCATATATAAGACATGGAGAACCCGTAGCCTCCAGACTATGGAGGCTGCTGGTTCCAGTGCTGCAGTGTGGGGAACCTGATCCGGATTTTGGTATGAACTTTACAGCATGTCTCTTGCATCTTGAGCCGTCTCCATAAAAATAGGTTCATCATCTTGGACAGTTCATTTAAAGATTGGAATCAAAACTGGAACAGATTCACTAGTCAACTCTGCCTCCAGATGTTGATGGATAGCAACTCCATCTTCCTCTGCCTCTGGCCATTCTAGCTAGGGCTGATCTGATTTGTAGGTTAGCAACATCTGGAGCACTACATATTACCCCCTTACCCCGCCTCTGCTGCCCAAAAAGATGCTGGGTTCGAAAATGAGTAGTAGGTGCGATACATCTCACATGCGATTATCATTCTAGGCGGTGGTAATCTATCCAAACCAAAACATTTCATTAAAGGAAATGTTCTCTTAAGATTCTGGGGGGAAGATTATGCTGAAAATGACAGGGCAGGGGAGTGAAATTTACAGTTGTGGCAAATGAAGAGCATCTAATGCTTAACAGGATAAATCACACCCAGAAGAATTCATTTACATCCTATTAGAGTTGACATGTTAATATCAAAGCATTAAAATATGTAAATAGCATAAGCATGCACCAAATCCTAATTACTGCTTTACATTATCAACTCTTTACTCTTTATGATGTTTTATGAATAGTGAGCTGTGTCAGCAAACAATTATGATAACCTCCTACAACTTAAAATAACACGTTTTCCCTTCTCCCGCTAGCTTCCTTTCGCTCTCCCGAAAATACTCTCTCATTTACGCAAGAGGGAGATTTAGACTGAGGGGAGCTCATTATTTGAGGCAGGACTTCTTGTTAACAAGATAATGCTGTGAAGATCGTTTCAGAAGCCACCCCAACTGAGAATCGATCCATTTCTGAAGAGGATGACAGTCTGGCCTCCAAGCAAGAGTGAAACACTGGCTTTGGCCAGTCAGTGCCTGATCTACCTTGTAAGGAGGGTGTGAAGCTGAAACATGGAGGAAGAGATCTATGCACACAACCTGGAGTCCTTGCAGAAGAAATGTACTATAAATGAGATGAATCACAAAAAGGAAAGACAAGAAAAGAAAGACAGAAATTAAGGCAGAGGCCTAATCAGAGGGGAAATCTCGTTAACCTAATCCAGTGGTGCCGAACCTATGGCACACGTGCCAGAAGGGCCACTCAGAGCCATCTCTGTTGGCACACATGCCATTGCCCCAGCACGGAGTTCGTCCCACCCCTCTGCCCAGCAGCCCAATGGGAGCACTTCCTCCCTCCCCCAGCACAGAGTTCACCCCACCCCTCTTCCCAGCAGCCCAATGGGAGCACTTCCTCCCTCCCCCCAGCACAGAGTTCACCCTGCCCCTCTGCCCAGCAGCCCAATGGGAGAGTTTCCTCCCTCCCCCCAGCACAGAGTTCACCCTGCCCCTCTGCCCAGCAGCCCAATGGGAGAGTTTCCTCCCTCCCCCAGCACAGAGTTCACCCCACCCCTCTTCCCAGCAGCCCAAAGGGAGTGTTTCCTCCCTCCCCCCAGCAGAGAGTTCACCCCACCCCTCTGTTTTGGCACTCAGTCTCTAATGGCCACGGAGGAAGTGAAAGCTGATCTTTGTGTCCTTATTCTGATTTTCCAACCACTTTAGGAGAGACAGGGACTAACAGCCCGACCACAACCAGTCAGCATCATTGCCAAGAACCTGTTCAGTTTCACAAATGCACAAGTCCTCAAATAAAAGTGGGTTTCCAAGGAACCTGCTCAGCTTCACAAATGCACCAGTCCACAAATTAAAGTTGGGTTTTTCCTCCCGACAAGAATCAGGAAGCGCAAAACTGAGACTTTCCTGGCCAACGAAACCTGACGAACCGGAAGGCCGTTGACGTAATGTTGGGCACATACTTCCGTGACGTCCTGTGGTTCAACAGATGGTCCTGGGTATACTGGTTTTAACCGGCACAGGGTTGACGCAATCCTACTTCAGTGATCTTTGCTCCACCTGGGGAGTTGACCAGAGAGGAGCGAGTTAACTGTCCAAACCCCCTGCTCATGTCATCTGCTCTTCCTGGGGTTTTTCATTTCCTTCTCTGCTGTTCACTTTATTGTACAGTTCAGTGGTCAGAAAGACTGTGCCGTTAGTTGGCAAAGAGAAGGAGAAAGAGAGAGAAGTGGTGTGTGTGTTTGTGTGGATGTCATTCACTAATCAGTTTGATTTTCCTTCCCAATATTCTAGTGTTCTTTCCACTTCTATCAAGAAGAAAGTGAAATGCAATTCAATTCTTTATTAGTTGATTAGTCAGCTCACCATATCAATATATTTATTTATTTATTCATTTATTCAGATTTATATTGCCGCCCACTCGCCGAGGCGACTCATTTTATCATTGATAAAATGTAATAATATGAATTGAATAAAATACACGAGTCTTCGGAGTTGGGCAGCAATAGAAATCAGAATAAATAAATAAATAACATAAAGTGGCATGATAGATTAAACGTGGGGTGTAATAATATCGATAAAATGAGATAAATTAGAAAAATGTTATGATAAGTTAATCATTTAAAATTCAGAAGTATTCAATTAAATTCGTCACCTTTGCATACAACCCCTATCTAATAAATAAAGCATTTTCTCAATTAAGCAGCCCTGACTATAAATTTGACAATTTTGATAATTACATATTTGTTTGTGCCTTGAAAGAAGTAAGTAAGTCTTATGTTGGAGTCCCTCTGTCTAATAATGTCTGTATCTACTGAGCTCTTACTGTTACATATAATTGACAGTTGAAGAAAGTGGGAATCTTGTTGGATGGTTAGATGTGATTCATAGGCAGAATGCAAGCCATGGGACTGTATTGTGCAGTAACTAACAGATGTACATTTCTAGGACTTAGCTGCTCAAATGAGCAAATGGAATGCGGTTACCTTTCCCAACAAAGTGGTACCTAATTATCTACTTGCAATTTCTTGATTTCGAACTGTTAGGTTGCTGGAGCTGGGACAGATAACAGGAGTTCACTCAGGTCTCGAACTGCTGACTTGCCGACCTTCTGGCCGTCGAGCTCAGCATCTTAACCACTAAACCACCGCAGCTCTAATGACCTTGGATCATGCACCCATCCAGAGATGTGTGCTTCACTTTTGATGTTATCCAAGGCTGGTGTTCCAACTGGGATGACTAAGCACACCGGCGATGCTTTCACAGAGTCTGGGGAGGACTAAGAGAGTATGGGTTGACCTGCCTGATTTTCCTGTATGATATTAGAACTCCATCAACAACCCCAATGGGCAAGGAAATGTTCCTCTTGCAGTCCTTTTGTCACAATCCTGGAGGCAAAGAATAGAAGCCCAATTGTTTTATTGCCACGATGATACCTTGTAATGCCTGAGTTGACTCCACCCCCACGCTCCACCTCATGGCATCATTTATGACATATTTATGGAAACGGATCACTTATGATGGCATAATAGCCTTACAAATCATGCAGAGGCACCATTAGGGGAGTGCGCAAGAGCATCGCAAATGATGCTGCCGCCGATGTGACCAGGCTGGGGAACATTGTGTTGCCTGAATAATGGCCTAATTAGCAAGGTGGCGGGCCATTTTCAGGGTGGCCCTCCAGAGAGGAAAGAAAGTTTCAAAAAGCTTGGTAACAAATGTGCTGAAACTTCTGAGACAAACATACTTTTGGGTTGGTGGAGGTGGTGTGTGTGTGTGTTTGGTCCATCATGCTTCCTTTTGACACCACAGGGCGAGGGCCGATTCCAGGAGAATAGCAAGATGGCAGAGATGGAGTTCCTCCTGGTCTTGTTGTGATTGCTGTTATGTCCCATCCAGTCACTTCTGGCATGTGGAAACCTTATGAATGAGTGATGTCCAGAAAGAACTGAGTTAGAGACAACACTGGGACTGGGGTGGCACAAATGGTTAAGATGGTGGACTTGATGACTGGAAGGTTGGCAGGTCAGCAGTTTATTTATTTATTTATTCTGATTTATATTGCCGCCCACTCGCCGAGGCAACTCAGAGCGGCTTACAGTCAAAATAGCCACAGTACAATAAGGTAAAAGGTAGGTAAAGTTTTCTCTTGCTCGAATGCCAGTCGTATCCGACTCTAGGGATCAGTGCTCATCTCTGTTTCTAAGCCGAAGAGCCAGCGCTGTCTGCTTCTGCAGACGTTTCTGTGGTCATGTGGCAGGCATGACTAGACAGTACAATAAAAATTATAAAATATAACCTCACAAAATACAAAATACGACCAAACCAAAACGCAGACTAACTCCCTTCAGACCGTTGTTGTTGGCCCAGTTCGAGACCTGAGTACTGCATGGCAGAATGAGCTCCTGTCTCTGCCCCAGCTCCTGACAAACTAGCAGTTGAAAAGCAAGAAATTGAAAGTAGATAAATAACTACCACATTGGTGGGAAGGTAAACAGCGTTTTGTGCACTCTGGTGTCTAGGCATGCCTGCCACGTGTCCACGGAAACATCTGCAGATGCAGACAGTTCTGGCTCTTTGGCTTGAAGCAGAAATGAGCACTGAATCCTAGAGTCAGATACAACTGGCTTTTGAACAAGAGCCACCTAGAGACAACACTATCCTTCAGACCCCTGATCTAAGATATCGTTGCATAGGAGCTCCAAAGGATAACGTCATTACTCACTTTCCAAGAACATAAGTTTTACTTGATAGTTATTAATAAAACAAATATAGTCCAAGAATGCTCGAACTAGAAAGGATCTCTGCTCTGCCAAACATCATATCCTCAGGAGCCAGCCTTACATCGCTTTCCCATTCATTTCAATGTTCGCTGTGATTCTCTCCGCCACTTAGCCAATTTGCTTTTTGTCGTTTTGCAGCTGTTACAGTCCTTCTAATCTCAATCAATTAAGTTCCCCTTTTGAAAGTTCTTGCTCTTTTCAACGTGGCTAAAGCGAGATGAATTTGTTAGTTTCCTTGTTCAGATTAAAGCAGACAAATAGATCTCCCTGCTAAATAAGACCCACTGTTATCAGAGATGTTGCTATTAATAATCATCAGAATCCTAATATTCTGTGCCATAAAGATCCTTACTTTCTTAATTGGTTACTAGGCACTGCCCAAATCAGAAAAGCCAGCATACATTTGCCAGTTAAAAAATATGATGGCAAAATATTTTGGCATCTTATTTTGGTTCAGTTTCTATGATAAAAGGGTGCTGTTTTAAGAAGCTTGGAATGGTATTTTAAAATTATTAGCTGCAGATATGGCTTCTTCTTCTGCCGTATCCGAATCCCAATCAGTCATGAAGATTGTCCTAAGAATATAATGCAGTGGCCTTTCATCTGCCTTCCACATTGCAGCGTGACCCCCATACCACTGATCCACTTCCGTGAGCCAGTTTTTGGTTTATAGGAGGCTTCATCACATCCCTGTAATTTATTTTTTAAACCCATGAAAGTTAGTTATACCTCAAAAAGGAGTGAAATTATCATCAGCCAACGTTGTCTGCCAGATATATAAGACAGTGGACCCTTGCTTAAAAAATTTAATGTCTTCTCCAGGACCTTTTGTACTATGAAATATTTGAAAAAGGGAATTTCCCATAGGAATGTATTGAATGCAATTTCCCATAGGAATGCATTGAATGCAATTTCCCATAGGAATGCAATGAATGCAATTTCCCATAGGAATGCATTGAAAACCAAAAATTGTTACCAAAAACACAGTTTCCCATAGGAATGCTTTGAAAGCCAAAAATTGTTAACCAAAACACAGTTTCCCATAGGAATGTATTGAAAGCCAATTAATCCGTTCCAGGAAAGATATTGTTAACCAAGCCACTATTTCCTATGGGTTTCCTTTTGTTATGCAAATTTTGTGTTAGGTGAGCTGCTTGTTAAGCGAGGGTCCACTGTATCCCTAATTCCCCTCCCCTAAAGGTTCCAACGTTCCCTTGAGATCACTTTTGTAATCAAGAGCCTTCAGTTACCATAAGCTGCTACTGATGGGATAACTTTACCACCAGTCACTCTTTACGGTCATTAGTCTTCTACACACCCAGCAGCCCCCGAAATCTTCCCCATGATGGAAAGGGTTCTATGAGTATTTCAGGACCTTACATTTTTTTTATTTCAGTTTTGTTTCAGAGAAAACACTGGGATTGATGACATCATCATCATCTTTACGTGATGTAATTTAAGAGAGCAGGATGGGTGCCTTTGCAAGAGAAGACATGCCCAAGTTGGGGGAAGGAGGGGGGAGACACATACAATGAAATATCTCCTCCTACACTGAGCCTTTATTTTCTAAATAAGACCACGCCGTTTTATAGAGCAATTGGTGAGGTGCTATGATTTTGTTATTTCAAAGCTACGTTTGATATTTATATCTGTGAAATATCAAAAGGGCAGAGTTGACTCCGTGAGCTAACAGTCCCCAGAATATTATTTTAATGTTAAACAATTGGATTTTTCTTTCGCCTTACTTGGCGGTCACATTTCCACAGCATATTGCTGGATTTTTTCTGAAGATTGCCTCCCCTCCTCTCCTCTCCATTTTTCTGTCCTATCACTTGCCTGCCGAAAATGAAATGAAATGAAAGGCACAAAGGACTTGATAAAACTTTACATTTACATGCAGCAGGGAGATATGGGGCATTTAAATCTACCTGTTTCCTATCTAAAGAATATTTATTTTTTGTTGCAATTTCCCAATGGAATTTTAGGAGTGGATTGACTCCATGGGAGCTACAAGGCTCTGATGGGATGGATAGTTTGTTGAGATCAGAATAGGTAAAAGTAAAAGACTCCCTTACTTGAAATCCTGTCAAGTCCAATTCTGGGAGGTGGTGCTCATCTCTTTTTACAACTCAAGAGGCAGCGCTATCTGGATGTGTTTCTACGGCCATGTGGTAGGCATTACCAGTGTGCACAGAATGCTGTTACCTTTCTGGCTGAAGTAGTACCTATTTATCTACCTGCAATTTCTTGCTTTCGAACTGCTAGGTTGGCAGGAGCTGAGACTACTGACCTACTCACCTCCCGATCATCAAGCTCAGTGTCTTAACCGCTAAGCCACCATAGCCCAGATCCCATTTATTTTAATAGATCTACTCTAGTTGGCACTGAAGCTAGATTTAGCCCACGTGTAGTAGATAAATAGGGACCGCTTTGGTGGGAAGGTAAACAGTGTTCCGTGCACTCCGGTGTCTAGTCATGCCTGCCACATGACCACGGAAACATCTGCAGAAGCAAGCAGTACTGGCTCTTCGGCTTTGAAACAGAGATGAGCACGGAACCCTCCATAGTCCATCCAGATCTATGCCCACCACGTCAATGATGCCAGCTAGCCATCTCTTCCTCTGCCACCCCCTTCTCCTTTTGCCTTTGATCTTTCCAAGCATCAGGGCCTTCTCCAGTGACTCCTCTCTTCTCATCTGGTGGCCAAAGTACTTGAGCTTCAGCTTCAGTATTTGTCCTTCTAAGGAGCAGTCAGGATTTATTTCCTTTAGGATGAACTGATTAAAATGTTCTCCTTGCAGTCCAGGGAACTCTCAAGAGTCTCCTCCAGCACCACAAATCAAAGGCATCGATTCTTCGTTCTATTCTTCTTATGATCCAGCTCTCACAACCACACATTACTACCGGAAATACCATTGCTTTGACTATGCAGACTTTTGCTGGCAGGGTGATGCTTCTACTAGTGATTATGCTGCCTAGGTTTCTCATAGCTTGTCTCCCATGGATTAAGCATCTTTTTGTTTCATGGCTACATTCACCATCTGCAGTGATCTTAGATCCTAAGAAGGTAAAGTTTCCATTTCCTCCCCTTCTATTTGCCAGGAAGTGATGGGACCAGATGTCATTATCTTGTTTTTATGTTAAGTTTCAGTCCCACTTTTGCACTCTCCTCTTTCACCCTCATCATAAGTCTCTTTAGGTCTTCTTCACAGAGAGATTTGCCCATGAAACCAGAGTAACCAGCCCATACTGGTCCTATGCCAAACAAAATATAACTTTAGAACAGGTTCAAGGGAAATTGGAAAACATTTTTAACCCACCCACCCACCCACCCAGACTGGTCTCTGGTAGTCTATGGAGCAGCACTGTTAGAAGTGACCCTAACTATAACCAAACCATCGCCTACCTTTTCCTACCAAAATAGGTGCTAATATTTAGCTTGCTAATCTGCCCTGCCATCTGTTGTGTTTGATAGCCAAGTCTTCTCCTGATCCATCTGTAAATAAGCTCTTCAACAGGAGGTTGGGTGAGGGTGAGAGCCAAGCAAAGAATTGCCTTTCTGTGGGAAATGTGAGCCGGGCCAGGATAATGTATTTTATGTGTACTGTCTGAACACAACCTGGTATCTCCATAGCAGCAGTTTACGAACCACAATTGTGTCCCCAAGGCATTTGTGAACAGGATTAGAGGCAGCCAATGGGTTCCTGAAGAGAGATCTGAAGAAGTAGAAGTAATAAAAACTTGCAGGATCAACTCCCACAGTCAAAGAGTTTGGTACATAGAGACCGCATCCCTGTGCATGTACTTTAATAATGGTCACAGTCCAACCCGAGGGGCTGTCTTTATTAGTTCCTTAATGCAACACAGCTTGTCAGTCTATAACCCCGTGTGTCAAATGATGTTTTCTCAAATTTCAGGCAACAGCAAAAAATATGTATCCCTAACAGAGGAAAATCTTCTTCCTCAGTTTGGAAGCAGGAACGTTTGCTTTTGTTATGCATCAAGGTGTCACCAGTGAGTAAATAAATTCTTCTTCTTCTTCTTCTTCTTCTTCTTCTTCTTCTTCTTCTTCTTCTTCTTCTTCTTCTTCTTCTTCTTCTTCTTCTTCTTCTTCTTCTTCTTCTTCTTCTTCTTCTTCTTCTTCTTCTTCTTCTTCTTCATCATCATCATCATCATCATCATCGGAATATTGGCTATCCTCATGACAATCAGCCATGAAGAGATTTAGATTTGGTATAACTCAGCTCCTCCTCCACCCTGTCCTTTCTCTGCCTCTTTCCCCCTTTGTGGGTCTTCTGTAGGATTCTGTTAGCCAACTTGGTGGTGGTGCCAACATAGCCTTTTTGTTGCCAGGTTTCTGAGATCAGCCAACAGCAAGAGGGTTTTCTGGTACAAAGGTAGACATGTTACTGAAAAACCCATTCCAAACCCAACACATCAGGCCATCCTTGAACTAGATTGGCCTATAAGAGGACATTTATTTTTTGTGCATATTTGAATGCCACCCTTCCTTTAAGTAGCAGACATGGAGAGGCTTCCAAAGACCATTTAGCTACTAGGCCTGGGACCAAAATTTGTTTAGTTTGCATATGAATGAGATGCAGCCCAATCCAAATTTCCCGAATTCATGGTAAAACTGGAACACAATTATCCTTTGATTTTCTCTGTTCCTTAAATTTTATGATGCCATACTTCAGCCCAGACCATCTGTACAGAAATGCATAAATCAGATAAAACTGTGTCCCAAAATCTTCCTTTATGGAAATTTTGTACAAATAGGGATATATCATGGGGAAGGAAGGATGGGTGGGTGGATGGATAGATGGATGGATAGATAGATAGATGGATAGATGGATAGATGGATAGATAGATAGATAGATAGATAGATAGATAGATGGATGGATGGATGGATGGATGGATGGATGGATGGATGGATGGATGGATGGATGGATGGATGGATGGATGGATGGATGGATGGATGGATGGATGGATGGATGGATGGATGGATGGATGGATGGATGGATGGATGGATAGATAGATAGATAGATAGATAGATAGATAGATAGATAGATAGATAGATAGATAGATAGATAGATAGATAGATAGATAGATAGATAGATAGATAGATAGATAGATAGATAGATGGATGGATGGATGGATGGATGGATGGATGGATGGATGGATGGATGGATGGATGGATGGATGGAAGGAAGGAAGGAAGGAAGGAAGGAAGGAAGGAAGGAAGGAAGGAAGGAAGGAAGAGGCATTGTATGAAAGATGTATAAAAATATGTACAGAGTTTTTCTATATGGATGGTTTTTGAAAAACCACTGACATAGAAATAGGACATCTTAAATATGAAAACTGTAGAGAGCAAAATCAATACATCCCATCGATTAGCTCCACACAAAATCTGGCCTGAGATTCTTGCCCTTTAGAACAAGGATGGGAAAGAGTGTCTTCCCAAGATGTTGTTGAATTACAACTCCCATCAACATTGTCCAGCTTAAGCAACAATGAAGACATTTGTGAGGGCCTCTTGTCTGAGTTGCCACTTTGGAAGTCAAACAGAGTTCTCTTAAGAGCTGTTGTAGCAAAGCTTCAAACAATTTCTTTAGGTCAATGCAACCAGATCCACTTGCAATCTTTATAAACTTGCAAAGAAAGAGCATGCCTTTCAGCTTGAACACATAACATTGCAATGATATGCAAGCTTGATTTATTTACCACTTTCATGCAAAGGATAAGAAATCCAAGTAATGAGATCAGGAAGACAGAGCTGTTACTTGCGCCAGTCAGATTACAACACAAGAAAAACACAAACACATCCCTCAGATATCTACTTGTAAACCACATTTGAGGGTGGTATACACATGTACACGATTAGCACAATCTTATGCATGAAATACAATTTAAGTCAGGAATTCTCAACCTGCAGCCTATTTCAAGTGGCCCACCACCACCTTCACCACACCAGGAAGTGCCATGTGGTGGAGGATGGGCAAAATGGCCATCCGTCCCATGAAGCTTTCTGAGGGAGTCTTAAACAGGTTGAGAACTCCAGATTTAATTGAAATGGTTGTACTTCTGGAAACTGAGTATAGGAAGGAAGACTGGGGATCAAAGTTGATTCAAAAAGGAATACATATTCCTTACAGTTAACTCATTTTCCCTCTTAGAAAAGGACTTCTTCAAAGGCATGTACTTGAACAAACAGATTTGCAAATTTAGCCCATGTTTACCTTCTTTTGACCAATCATAAAACACAGAAAACTAAATTTAAAATGTATAGGTATATATGTAGGGGAGCACTCTACAAAAATGAGATGGCTAGATGGTGTTGTAGACACAATGGGCACAAAGCTGAGCGAGTTGAGGAGGATGGTGGAGGACAGAAGTGCCTGGCGGACAGTGGTCCATAGGGTCATCGCAGAGGGTTGGAATCGACTGTGCGACTGAACAACAAAATCATGCTAAAGAACAGTTTATAAATTTTATTTAATATTTGGCCTTTTTGGAATTCTTTGTCATTTCTTTGAAAGTGAGCTTATTCACCTTTCTTTGCTGGGTCTTGTCTGCTGACATTTAAAGATATTTCAAGACTTCTATTTCTCACTTCGATTTTCCTGTTGCATAGAAGAAGTGGAGATTATTAGTTTAGTTTTCTTTGTTTTTTACTCTTGGTTTGTAGTGTTGCAATGTCATTCTGCAATCACTTGTTTTTTAATGATCAAAGGTGCTATTGGTTTATTTTGTAGATGTTGTTCTCAACTATGAAGGCATCAGAATGAAGGGGGAAACAAGATAGATAGATAGAGAGAGAGAGAGAGAGAGAGAGAGAGAGAGAGAGAGAGAGAGAGAGAGATAGGCAGCCACAGAAAGGAGATAGATAGATAGATAGATAGATAGATAGATAGATAGATAGATAGATAGATAGATAGATAGATAGATAGATAGATAGATAGATAGTCTCCAAGTATCCCACCCATTCCAGAACTTTATGATTCTATGATTTTGTAGAACTCTTTTTTTTAAAAACTTACCCTTAAAACAAAAGGTAATTAACTACCCATACACCTCTCATGTATTTTGAGAGCAGCTTCCAACAGTCCACAGCATTCTTGCCATTTATTACACCTGTGAAATGATGGTCTTGCTCATACAGGATTAGATAATGAAATTATGGATTCATACAATTCCCCGGATAATTTTGGATGTACAAAGAAAGCATTCAGCCATGATCAGATCCAGGTACCTTCTTCTGAGATGTGTGGTATCATAGATCACCTGTAGTTTTCATTTCCCTTCTAACCTCTCTCTTGTACCTACATGAAACTGCTTGTTTCTATACAAAACACATTTGATACCCATTCTTCAAAACTGTCTGCTTTTCTCCGTTCTGTAATACCTGTTCAAAAGAAACAAAAGCGTGATTTGATTTTTATCTGTGCCCCCAAAAAAATTTGTTATGACAAACAAAATGTTCCGAAGGTTTGATCCTTCAAAGACTTCCACAGTCTTTTCATCTATGACTTTCACGTTGGTAGCAAGAATTCCTGGCGGACTGAAATAAAACACTAACCCAATTCCTTTTTTCTGAACATAACTCTGCATTATCAGAAATGACAGGCAGCAAGAAAAAGGAAGAGGGGGGTCAAAAATACTCTTGTCATGTTATGTTGGGGGGTGGGGGTGGGACCCAATTCTCATGTGTTGGTCTAACAATTATGTGACAGAAAACAAAAATACCAGTCTGAGTATTGTCTGTTTTTGTCTGAGCTTTGTATGTTCAAAGAATAATAATTGTATGCTGCCAAGTCAATGCTCACTTATGGTGAACCTTTCCAGAATTTTCTAGTTAGACTTTACCTTTACCTTCTTCTAGCAGATAATAATAATATCATGTCAGAAATTATTCTGGGTTGAAAGGATTTTTGCAGAGGAAACTCCACTCAGGGAATGCCCAAATGAGGCTCCTTTCATGTCCCCAAGAGCTGGGACAGAGAAGGACACTCAATCCATTGTGCGGTATCTGGATCTCAAACGTCTGACTTGCCAGCCTTCCAGCTAACAAGGTGAGCTTCTTAACCAGTGATGCTACTCAAAGAACCATTGGAAGTTATTTATAGCAACTGCACAGCAACGCCATTTTTATGTGGCCTGCTGCCCACTGCCAAAAGTTGCAGAAGTGGCAGAACTGCAAAGGCATCCACTGCTGTTGTAAACATTTATGACAGCTGTAAATGAGTCTGTGGCTGTCATAAATGCATTTACGGGTAACATAAATTTCCTCCTCATTATGACATTGAGATATGCAGATGATACCACCCTAATGGCAGAAAGCGAGGAGGACTTTAAAAAGCTCCTGATTAGGTTGAAAGAAGAAAGTGCAAAAGCTGGATTGAGACTCAATATAAAGAAAACCAAGATAATGGTAACAGGCCCCTATCAGTCCCTGGAAAATAGATGGGGAAGAAGTAGAAGCAGTGACAGATTTTACTTTCTTAGGATCAAAGCTCACTGCAGATGGTGATTGCAGCCATGAAATAAAAAGGCAATTGATTCTTGGGAGGCAAGCGATGAGAAACCTGGGGAACATAGTGAAAAGTAGAGACATCACATTGCAAACAAAAATTCGTATAGTCAAAATAATGGTATTCCCGGTGGCAATGTATGGTTGTGAGAGCTGGACCATTAGGAAAGCTGAGCGCAGAAGAATAGATGCCTTTGAGATGTGGTGTTGGAGGAGAGTTTTGAGAGTCCCCTGGACAGCGAGGAGAACAAATAGGTCAATCTTAGAAGAAATCAAACCTGACTGCTCCTTAGAAGCTCAAATAGTGAAGATGAAGCTAAAGTACTTTGAACATCAAATGAGAAGAGAGGATTCGCTTGAGAAAGCCTTGATGCTGGGAAGGGTGGAGGGCAAAAGAAGAAAGGGGTGGCCCAAAATGAGATGGCTAGATGGTATTGTAGACTCAATGGGCACAGAGCTGAGCGAGTTGAGGAGGATGGTGGAGGACAGAAGTGCCTGGCGGACAGTGGTCCATGGGGTCGCAAAGGGTCAGAATTGACTGTGTGACTGAACAACAACAAATGACATTTACAACAGCCATGGATGCATATTATGGCAGTGTTTACAGAGGGGGACCACTAGTCTGGCCAGTTTGAGGGAGCATGACCCAGCCCACACCTTTAAAATATTGAGAACCCCTGCCCTATAATATTATAACTGCATCCCATATAATTCTTTATTATGAAATACATCTGGCCAAGGCTTCTGGGAATTGGAAGCCCGCGACATGTGGAAGATCTGGCTTTCCTATCTCTAGCCCACCTTTTTGCAGCAAAAGCTCTGTCCAAAAAAAAGGCCCAGAATTTCAGACACAATATAGATTTATTACTTCCTAGCAATAAGCGAGGAAGTTTTATAGAAAGCTATGCTACCAAAATAAAACATCTTTCATTTTCATATTGTGAAGGTACAGATCAATAGCCCAAAAGGAATTTACTTGGGGTTGGTTTAATAAGGGGAATTGTTTTGTGGCTGTTCTGATATTATTTGCAGTTTTCTCCATAACTTGGAGGTGGGGGAGTCAGAACGCTATTTTTTTAATCTCGTAAGAAGAGGAGTACAACTTTTTACAAATCAATTTTGAAAGTTCTGGTAAAAACTGAACCAAAGTGGACCGAAGATATTTTTAACCACTGCAGAAGCAGTATCTGATGTAGTATTACAGCCTCTTGTAAATATTTAATCTGCTACAAAAAATGTGGAAAGGAGCTCAGTATTATGCTCACTGCCTTTTCTCCCAAGCTCTACATGTTATAGGTTTCATTTACACAATCCTAAATGCATAGGATCACAACATTTGCATGCATGAAAATAAATAAACCCATTGATATGTGAGCTAAAAATTAAAAAAAAGTCTAGTGAAAAAAATACATGAGTTTAATTATATATATATACAGTTTTTGGAAATAGGAGGTGAGTAGTTAAAAAATAGAAAACCATGTGGATTTTTTGAGCAAGCTGGAATGTCCCTGGGTGATGGGTGCACATTTATAATTGTATTGTATTGTAATTTGTTAATTGTATTGTACACTGTATTTTTAGTGTTCTGTTTAAATAAATAAATAAACCATAATATCTTCTTGACTGTTGATATGAGGGATACTTGCTATATCTTTTGCTCTCTTCAGTTTAGGCCATTTTGACTTCCATGAGGATTTCCTAAGCCCTCTAGGAGATCGACATTTCTACAGTTTATACCAAATGTTTCTTCAGAAGCAAAATGTGCTTTCTGTTTGTAGAAGCGAATCACGTGTACAGAGAAAGCAAAGAAAGAACCGGCTGCCTATTTTAAAGAAAAGACTGGAATAACCCATCAGACGGCTCTGACTGTGAAAGTTCTACGCAGCAGAACAAAAACAATTGAAGTTTTGTGCAACATTCAGAAATTGTATACAATTTGCTCAAGTTATGCAATTTGCAAAGCAAATCATTTTCACTGATATGGAAAGTTTCAGCCCTGCGCTAGAAGATATCTCAGCTTCCCATAGACCGATTGGGAGTGGGGTGGGGACATTATTATTAAATTGGGTTATACCCAGGTTGCATTGAGAGTAGAGAGATCTCCAAATGGATTGGGCTGAAATTGGAAAAACTGACCCGAAAGGTGAATTTGTCCATGCTTGCATTCATGTATGTGGCCTTTGCACCATGAAAAGATTATAAACATCCTGTGTCAGTTATTTTTGATAATCTGGGGTGGTTTTTAAAAACCTAAGAACTGCTGAGCACGATGCTAGCAATTCAATGCAACCTGCTGGGAGTGTACATTTGATTACCCTCCCATGCTTAGATGTTGCTTTCTACATCTCCATGACTTTTGACAAAACCTTCCCCTACACTCCATCCTTTCTGGGTTTATAACCACTGTGAGCAAAACCTATGTCTCAGTTGATGCTGCGTCGCTCAGCTGTAATGTGTATTTTAATTTGAGATAATCTGCTGTACTTCCGATCAAAATGAAGGCAGTGCAATAAATCAAAATACAACAAAGGTAACCGGTAACAATGGAGACTTGTCAAAGTAATCAGTTTTATTAACACTGACTTGCGTTATAAGATTCCTCTCTCCTCCGGCAGCATTGCCGTGTTACCTTTGACTACAGTCCGGGTTTACTCGGAATCCGTTGTGCCTAGGGAGGTGTAAGGCTGTAATTAGTAAAGGAAGTTCTGCAAGTCCTTTCATTTAAAATAATAATCTATTTCAGCGCAGTCTGTTTTCAGATTTTAATATCAGTGAGTTGCTCCAAGTGAAATGTGCATTTGAGACAGAGGTGATGGTTGGAGACTATCAGCCATTGTGTAAGGACTGCAGAGAGTAGTGGGTGGAATAATAATAATTTCGTGTCAGAAATTATTCTGGGTTGAAAGGATTTTTGCTGGAGAAACTCCACTCAGGGGACACCTGAATGAGGCTCCTTTCATGTCCCCAAGATCTTTTCCTACCAAAATGGTCCCTATTTATTACTTGCAATTTCTTGCTTTCGATCTGCTAGGTTGGCAGGAGCTGGGACAGAGATGGGTGTTCAATCCATCATACAGTTCCCAGGTCTCAAACTACCAACTATTTCTCAGCCTGGTTTCATGGGATTGTTATGCAAGGACTGGACGGGACCTAGTGTGAAAATTGTGTGTGAGTGCACATACAGGTGTGTTTTCTACAGCTCCAACAGCTGCAGATCTTAAGACATATTCCGGTTGCTGGAAAGAATAATTCACAATGAATATTTTATCTGCAGCATCACACCTGAGATTTTTTTCCTCTTTCATCTTTGAGAACTCTGCGAATGAAACCTTGTGATCACAGAGTTTCTGGACTGAAAGGATTAGCCAGAGATAAATCACTTTTGATAAATCATCGTTGCCCAGAGGACACCCGATCGCTGAAATAACCATCTTCAGGAAGGGTCCTTTCATGTCCCCCAGATAACTGGGCAGAATCATAAGACTCTCTACCGCCCAGCCCAGAACAACCATGGCCTGTGTGGAAAGCCGTGTGCTGTGGTAGGAATATCAAGGGCTAATCCGAGAAAGTGGGGTTTCCCTGTAGATGACAGCCTGTGTGCGAATGCAGAGAAGAACAAACTATCTCCCATAGGATAAAATGCACACAATGCCCTTCAACGTGCACCGTTGGCAAGAAGAAAGGCTGTTGGTGTAGCCTGATATTGGGCCAATGTCATCTAGTGCTTTTAATTCCTTTTTGCTTCAGATATGTTAATTTTAGCTTTGCATGTGATTGTATGCTGGTGGTGCACATCTATATGTCATCAAAAATGTGCCATGATGCATCCTGTCTTGGAAATAATTGGCTAAAGTACATCTTCTTCTTCCGTTAGGCTAGATGTGAAGCTGCCAAAATGAAAGCTCCTTTCAGTGTGTCCATCCTCCACTTCCTTTTGCCTGATCTAGTGTGAGAAAGATTAGCCAGCAACACAAGTTTGCCGTTACCAGGGTACACCCGATTGTGGTTCAAAAATACCACAATCTTCTAGGAGGCTTTTTCTGTGTAAAGGTAAAGGTCTCCCATGCTTGAAAGCCAGTCATATGCGACTCTAGGGTTCAGTGCTCATCTCTGTTTACACCCAAAGAGGCATTGCAATTTGTTCCATGTGATGCACAGATGATATTAATGTATTTGTTGCCATTCTGCTGCTTTGTAATTGTAATTATTGCCTGGAGGGAAGTGATTGTTTGTAACTGTTTTATGATATATACAGATCACATTGATGTATTTACTGTTATTTCCTTGTTTTGTTGTATTAAATGGTATTTTCTATTAGATTTAATTTCGAATTTATTGTGATATGTTGTGATTATGTGAATTTTTGTGAACCGCCCTGAGTCGGTTGCACCGAGTAGGGCAGCATATTAATTGAATAAATAATAAAATAATAATAATATCTGTATCTGAAGATGTTTCCATGGACACAGGGCAGGCATGCCTGAACACCAGAGTACATGGAACACTGTTTACCTTCCCACCGAAGTGGTCCCTATTTATCTACTTGCAATTTCTTGCTTTCGAACGGCTAGGTTGGCAGGCATTGGGACACTTACGGAGTTATTTGCCAACAAAGCAAAGATTCCTTATCCATGGAATCCCTTTCCCTGGTAGGTGGGATTTAAGAAACCCCCAAACCAAGACTGGAAGGCTGCCTAAAATGTCACAAGCATAGTGCGTTGCAATTAAAGATTTCCTCTCCTCCTCTCCTTGCTTGAAGACTGTCAGCTCAGCACCCAGGGCAGCTGGCGATGAGGAACTCACTCTGCGTTCCCTGACAGGTTTCCACCTCCCAAACTCTCCTCTCACTCTCTCTCTCTCTGTTTCTCTTCATCAGGTAAAATGTTTCTAATCCGTTGTCAGCTCTTTGGAGAACAAGGAGGAGGTGGTCCCCTCCCCCCCAGTACAAGCAGCTTATGAAGTCTCATTAAAGGAAAGCCTGTCTTTTGCACTCTGTTTGGCTGGCGTTATAATGATGCTCTCGCCACAAAGCGCAAGGAGGTGTTATTCTAATGAATGCCAGGGAGGCCGTTTGGCACTCGTGGGTGGGATTAATGAGGTCAAGAGTCTCATGAAGCCATCAAAGTTGGGGGCGGTGGTTGGAGGTGACCTTTCGATTTGAAAGAGCCCATCGGATGAGAAACATAACAGGGGGTGGGGATTGTATCATAGGGCCCCTCTTTTTGTTGTTGTTCAGTCTCACAGTCGACTCCGACCCCCTGTGACCTCATGGACCTTTGCATGCCACACACCCCTATCCTCCACCAACCTCCTTAACCTGCTCAACTCTGTGCCCATTGCGTCAACAATACTATCTAGCCATCTCATTTTTGGCCACCCCCTTCTTCTTTTGCCCTTGACCTTTCCCAGAATCCTCTCTTCTCATTTGATGTCCAAAGTACTTCATCTTCATCTTCACTATTTGACCTTCCAAGGAGAGGTGTGTGTTGATTTCTTCTAGGATTGACCTATTTGTTCTCCTCGCTGTCCAGGGGACTCTCAAAATTCTCCTCCAACACCACATTTCAAAGGTGTCTATTCTTCTGCGCTCAGCTTTCCTTATGGTCCAGCTCTCACAACCTTACATTACTACTGGAAATACCATGGCTTTGACTAGACGAATTTTTGTTTGCATTGTGATGTCTCTACTTTTCACTATGTTCCCCAGGTTTCTCATCGCTTGCCTCCCAAGAATTAGTCCCCTTTTTATTTCATGACTACAGTAACCACACACACAACCATGCCTCAATTTTAATGAGAGGGGGCCTTTGGCTTAGCTTCTGTGATGTCACAGGTGGACCAAGGAGCCGGATTGAGGCCATGATAATTCAGCACTGATGAGAGACATGGCAGCATCACCGGACAATGTGATGCCTCCAACAAGGTCCAAAGAGGCAAATGTTCTGTCGTCATCTTCTTCTGCCATATCTGAATCTGAATATTGGCGATCCTTGTGGCGATCAGCCATAAAGATTGTCCTGAAAATATAGTTGCCTTTCACCTGCCTTCTACATCACAGTATGACACCCATAGTACCACTGATCCAGTTCCGCAAGTCACCTTCTGGTCCTGAGCTCTTCTGGCACGCAAAATCCTCCTCAGCCCCAGGCCAGGATGGATGAAGCTTGCTGCCCTCCATCGGGTGCGGAGTGTTTGTGTGCATGTGAAGAAATTTCAAAGGAAGAGTGAGACTGTGAAATATTAATATGGAATGTCTTTTCTCTTTTAGCAGGCTAAAGGAATTCTACAATAGCTATCGCTACTTTGATTTAGGTTTTCTGATGGACATGTTCCCTTATTTTTAATTTAAAACAATTGATATTTGGGGCAGTCTGTGTGTAACTTTAAATTGCAAATTGATTTTTTTTGTTGGTTATTTTGATAAAAAGAAGTAAGATGACAGCAAAGAAAAGTTGAGGGGAGATAAGGGAAGAATTATATTGTAAAAAATTGAGAACCACTGACCTATCCATGGCATTGGTTGATATGTTCTTCCTTCCTTCCTTCCTCCCTCCTTCCCTTCCTTTCTCTCTTTCCCTTCCTTCCTTCTCTTTCTTTCTTTCTTTTTTGCTTGCTTTGAGTATATTTACTATTATGTGCTAAAATTCTAAGGTAGAAAAGGGAGAAATTGCATCAAGGAGTCCCAGCAACTGTATGAAAGACAAAAAACGAGAGAGGATTGATTAGTCACTTTGTTCACACTGGGTAGTGATCAAAATGATGAATGATCAAAGAAGGTAACAGCAGCATGCTGGATGCTGTAAGACAAAGCGTCTTAGACACACAGTTGTGGGGAGGATTTTTGTACTATAATAATAATTTCGTGCCAGAAATCATTCTGAGTTGAAAGGATTTTTGCTGGAGAAACTCCCCTCAGGGGATGCCTGAATGAGGCTCCTTTCATGTTCCCAAGATCTTTTCCCACCGAAGTGGTTCCTATTTATCTACTTGCAATTTCATGCTTTCGAACTATTAGGTTGGCAGGAGCTGGGACAGTGATAGGTGCTCAAACCGTCATGCAGTACCCGGGTCTCGAACTGACGACTTACCAGCCTTCTAGCTTACAAGATGAGCTTCTTAACCACTGAGCCCAGGGAAGGAACCCCACTACTTTATATTAATTTGGCCCCTGAGAAAAAGAAACCTATGGCAGTGGTAAAAACAAGATTACTTCTGTTCTATCTCTGTGCAATACAGTCCTGAATTCTAAATGGATCTACAACTTCCTTGCTTCTCACCTGATCTACAATTTCCTTGCCTCTTACCTGATACACTCTGTCCGATCTTCTTCCTTTAGTCCATAAACTAGGCAAAAATTGAAATGTGAATTGATCAGTATTAACTTGTTTTCTCTCTTGTTAGAGAGGTCTCCATCCCTCAAGAGGCCAGAAGAACTGCCACTCAGAGGGCAGCCTTCTCAGTAGTGGCTCCCTCCACTTCAAATGATCTCACATCGGAGATGAGTCAGGCTACGTCTCTTCAGACTTTCAGAATACTTTAAAAAATTCATTTTAAAGAGGTCTTTGCCAAAATTCTCCCCCACCATGACTTGGGTTTCATTGCGGTCCAATTTCTAGGTCTGTGGAAGTATTTGATCATCCATACATCACTATATACCACCAACTGGTTTTTATTAGGGTTATAATATTATTTGTGAGGGTATTATAGTAAATGTCTATTTTATTACTATGTTCCCATGTATATAGGATTTGCACTTGTTCTACCTGCTGTTCACTGCCATGGGAAGTATGTCGGTTACTAGACTAGGCAGGATGCAAGTACAATTGGTTGGTTGGTTGGTTGGTTGGTTGTCAATTACTAGACTAGGCAGCATGCAAGTATGATAGATGGATGGATGGATGGATGGATGGATGGATGGATGGATGGATGGATGGATGGATGGATGGGTGGATGGGTGGATAGATAGATAGATAGATAGATAGATAGATAGATAGATAGATAGATAGATAGATAGATAGATAGATAGATAGATAGATAGATAGATAGATAGATAGATAGATAGATAGATAGATAGATAGATAGGAAGGAAGGAAGGAAGGAAGGAAGGTTGGCTGGCTGGCTGGCTGGCTGGCTGGCTGGCTGGCTGGCTGGCTGGCTGGCTGGCTGGCTGGCTGGCTGGCTGGTTGATACAGGATGCATAGGGGAAGAAAAGTGTATTCTGTGACACACAGATATCTCTCAGCCCTTGAGGAAGGAGAAACAAAGATAAAGAACCAAGACTTGATTTCTGAACGATTTCTACCCTGAGAAAATGGCCCCCGCTTGTGATGTGAAAATCCTTCACACGAAGCCATCACTAGTTTTGTTTCGAAGAACAAGGAGCCTATCCTTTCAGTACGAGGTATTTCATGTTCCAACTGACCTCAGCAGAAGTTCCTTAACAAGTGTTTTTAACCATTTTAATTGGTTTCTACAGGCAAATCTTCCATTTACGGAACAGCTTGCTCTTGGGTGTCATTGCCCACAATGACCCCAAACACTATGTTTCTGTACACTTCTGCAATTGGTTTTTTTAAAAGAAAACATGACAACAATAGCAAAGCAGTTCCCTGAGAGTGGCAAAACCTCAGAGAAAATGCTAACCATTCCATATATATATAAATTGCAAACTCAATAGGAAAATATGCATGTTTTCCAGAAACAGAGAAAAATAATCTCAATTTGAACTTCTGGATTTCCTTGCAATTACTTTACAAGGCTTGAAGGACTGTGGTAGCTTAGTGGTTAAGACACTGAACATGACAACTAAAAGGTCACCAGGTCAGCAGTTCAAAACCTGAGTGCTGTGCAATGGCCTGAGCTCCCTTCTCTATCCCAGCTCCTGCCAACCTAGCAGGCTGAAAGCAAGAAATAGCAAATAGATAAATAGGTACTGCTTCAGTGGGAAGGTAACTCTGGTGTCTAGTCATGCCTGCCAGAAGCCCCGATTACCAGAAGAACAGATGTGGACTTCTGGGAATTGTAGTCCGAGAACATCTGGGGACCCAAGGTTGAGAAACTTTGTTCTAAAACATTGGTGTGTGTTTCCTAATCCTTAGCAAAGAGCTTTAAAACTACAATATGCCAGTTTCTTTTCCCTCTCCTTTTTGAACCACTTCCCTCCCTTTACCATGACCCTCGAGAGCTTCACAGAAATCGAATTTGGCCCTTGGATTGAAGTTGTTGTCCTTCACCTTAAGGCTGCATGATATCTTGACCATGTATCCCAAATCCCAGAACAGTACGTGCATAATTAAAATACAATTCACCTCTGCAGATTCCTGTTGCCAGTGGCTTTATATTTACATGCGCTATTGCTTCCAAAGAAAAGGTCTTCCTTCTGTTTGATTGGGAACGCCCTATGGTTGGCAAAATACATAGAGACATACAGGTGTATGTGGCAGCGTGGCTGGTTGTTTGAGAAGGGGGCGCGCACTGCCATTTCAAAGAGCAGCTGCTGCAGCCATGTAAACTATTTGTTTTCTGGCTGGGTCACAGAGGGTCCTGACGTCTCCATGTGATGGGTCTCTGCCACTTTAATACTTGACATTTTATACAAAGAGGCAGGAAGAGCTCCAATTACGAATGCTGCTGCTAACTGCTATGAAACCAAGAGGCCCAGAAGTTCCAGGTTTCACGTGGTGGTCCAGCGATCTTCACTCTTCCCTACGATAAAACAAGCTTACAAAAAGAATGGATGAATAGTTGAAATGCTTAACAGTTGTTGTTGTGTCGGGTGGTTCACTTTTATTGTGCTGTTGCATTGAGGTACTTCCCTGGTTTAGGAGTAGTTTGGGGGATTTTTGCTCATAAGTTTTCTGAGAAAGAGTTACATACTTCCGGCTTCCATTCTGGGAATTCAAGCCAGCATCAGCTATGTGGTCTCTTGGTTGGGTCAGAGAAGATAGGACTACCCTTCGGGTTCCAGGCTATGGGAAGATCATCTTTTCCATAGCTAGGTCATATACTTTGGGAAGGTTTCATTGTTTACCCCCCAAGCCCTCTACCCCAGGTTCAGAGAAGAAAAGAAACGAGGCTTCACAACCTTTGGCTGAGGTTCCCTTGTGGGATTTTGTGAAGACTTTATCTGCTTTTTATATCCAGGTACTCTATTCTTTGGCATTCATTATACCCAGGCAGGATATTCGGATTGCATAACAGGTCCATAGTCCTGTGAAAATGTTCCTGAGGAGAATAAGCTCCATTCAACTTTCTCAATAAGCACATTGGCGGGGTATGGTTTCCTGCCAGCATCACAGAGCACTGATGATGACTGGAAGAAGCCCGGTTTGCTTCTCTCAAATTGATAGTCTGGAAGAGGGATTCTCAACCTGCAGCGTGTAGGCCGGATGTGGTCTGTGGTGCCATTTCATGTGCCCCCCTACAGCCTCCACCACTCCAGGAAGTACCATGTGGTGGAGGAAGGGCAAAATGGGTGTCTGGCCCCTGAAGCTGTCTGAGGGAGCATGACCCAGCACCCAGCTTAAAAAGGTTGAGATCTCTGGTCTGTAAGAAAGAAATTACCAGGTTGCAGGACATCCCAGAGAAAATGTACAGGGCTGGGACATATGGGGTAATGAAGGCTGGCTTTACTCCTCAAACTTTTATTTACTGTTCAGAGCAAGTTTCAGCAGGTTGCTTTTTGGGACTGTCAGAAATGTTTGTTAATTAATTTTTGTTCTCTCTCTCTCTAAGGCTAATGCTAGGATGGCAGGAGTTGGGACAGAGATGGGAGCTCACTCAGTACTTGGGTCTCAAACTCCAACCAAGCAGTTTGAAAGCAAGAAATTGCAAGTAGATAAATAGGTACTACGTTAGTGGGAGGGTAAAAAGCATTCCATGCACTCCAGTATCTAGGCATGCCTGCCACATGTCCATGGAAACATCTGCAGACATAGACAGCACTGGCTCTTTGGCTATAAACAGAGATGAGCACTGAACCCTTGAGTCAGATACAATTGGCTTTCAAGCAAGGGCAACCTTTACCTTTACTAAGGCTAATCTTCCTGGTAGGGTCAACTTTTAGTCTATTGAGAATATCTGCCAGCTGGGCGATTTTCACTGGATCTTTTGTCTCCCTGTTGAATCAGATCATCTTTGGCTCTATCCTTTAGGATTTAGCCAGATAGGGCATTACAGTTGATGGGGTAGAATTGTGCTAAATGGTTGCAAACCTCACCACGCATATGGAGAAATCAGCCCTTATTTGTTCAGTGGAAGTTTCCTACAACCAATCTGACCATGTGTATCCTGCTATGATAATAGAGTTGACCCTACTGCCAGTGATTCAATGCCAAGCGTCAGACAGCAGTTAACTAAACTGACAACCCTGAGGATTAATGGCCTTGGGGGAGAGACAAAGACACAGGGAAGGGTGATGGTCCCCAAGTGGATTAAATCCCACTTGAGTCCATCTTGATGGAGGGCAGCAGCTTCATCCATCCTGGCCTGGGGGATAAGGAGGACTTTGTGTGCTAAAAGGGCTCAGGACCAGAAAGTGAATCACTGAACTGGAACAGTGGTACAGGTGTCACACTGTGATGCAGAAGGGAAATGGAAGGCTACTACATGGAGGAGGAGGAGGAGGAGGAGGAGGAGGAGGAAGAAGAAGAAGAAGAAGAAGAAGAAGAAGAAGAAGAAGAAGAAGAAGAAGAAGAAGAAGAAGAAGAAGAAGAAGAAGAAGAAGATGATGATGATGATGATGATGATGATGATGATGATGATGATGATGATGATGATGATGATGATGATGATGATGATGATGATGACATCAAGCACAATTCCAGAGAGATTGTCAGGAACATTACTTATTTTGTCCTACAACTCTTAAAATTCATAAATCAGTATGACTACAGTATTATGGGAGCTCTAACACACCTGAAGGGTGGGTAGTAAGTAGCAGAGTATCAATGTATGCCAAGAGTAGTTGAAGGAGAAGGCTTGCTTGATTTTTTTTCCATTGTAGAACAACAAGGTCAAGGTAGGCAACTGTAAGTGATTCGTCATACTATCATCACCCAGATGATCATTACTATCATCAGCACCAACAGCATTACTATTGCTCACTTTCAATGATAGGTATAAAAAACCTGAAAACTGTGTGAAAGGTAACCAAGAATATTGGGTTAATGCTTCTTCCATCCCAGTGTGAAGGCTTCGTTGCCGTATATGCTTAGAGGATAAAGTACTGCTTCTGATAAAGTATCTGATTTGATTTTATTACTCTTTCCTCCAGGCTTTCCTCTCACGTGGTTCTCTCCTCCCCGCCACTTCTTAGTGGCTTTGCCCAAAAGGATCTCTAGAGGCAGAAAATAAGTTAATGTCACAGCAGGCACCCCTAAAGCTTCCACCGACTCAACGATGCAGAGTTATTTTAATTTTCTTACTGTAATTTTCTTGCCTTCCCTGGAGGTCCTATGCTTCACGGACCAGCTCAGAAAAACCCTGTTAATTATTGTGCAGTCCCTGAAAACTCATTGGTGGCCTATATAAAAAATGGAGGAGACGGAGGAAAAACAGAAAAGTGGGGAGGGGGAGAGAGTAATAAAGCATTAGAAGATCAAAAATTTGCAGGCGAAAATATATCCTAAAATATCAGGAGAATGATGTGTTTGTTCTGTATGAAGAACATCTCAAGATGGGGGGGGGTTAGATACAGAGTTAAAAGGGATGGCTCTTTCTAATATGTCTATCCTCCTTCACCATGGTAGTGAAATCATAAAATCACCCTCTACAAAAGAACTGGATTCACAACTGGATAATCCATGAGCATTTTCCACTCATATGCGTCAGGTGCAGCATACCTATGGCTGAGTCTATTTATAATTTGTACTTTTATTCTCCATCTGCTTGGCATTTTCTGTCCAGTAGTCAGATAATGGCATCTCAGTCGAAGTCAAGCTTTTCTCAAGATCTTCAGCCAGAACTTCTCAATGCCGCCTCGTACTTCAATCCACACCGCTGCGAGATGCTTTATGACAAATGTAGCGCTTTTTGCTGGGACTGCAGTGGCTCAAGTGGTTATGACACTGACTGGAAGGTGGCAGGTTAGCAGTTCGATACCCAAGTACTGCATGACAGAATGAGGTCCTGTCTTTGTCCCAGCTCCTAGCAGTTCAAAAGAAAGAAATTGCAAGTAGATAAATAGGGACCGCTTTGGTGGGAAGGTAAATAGTATTCCATGTGTCTAGGCATGCCTGCCCCATGTCCACAGAAAAGCTGTGTAAACAGAGATGAGCACTGAACTGGCTTTTGAGCAAGGGTGACCTTTACCTAGGACTTTTTGCTAATCACATCTTTCTTCCACTTAAGAACCAGTAGACCTTGGTTCTACCTTTGTACAGCATAGGTTCTCAACTTTGGGTCCCCAGATGTTCGTGGACTTCAATTCCCAGAAGCCCTGATCAGCAGGTATAGTGACCAAAGTCAAAATAGATTTAGCAGGCTGGATAGCTTCTATACAGTTCAGAATGCAAACTGGAGCAGACTCCTTGCCCCTGAGAAATCAAAGCCAGCTATCTCTACCATTTGAATGGACAACTAAGATTCTTTAACTTTACCAAAAAGCCCTGGTTCCTGGGGTTTTTTGATATGCACCAACATAGCTGTGCGCACTTTCTGATACTCCATCAAGATGTACAGCTCCAGGGATTGTCATGATAAATATGGGGAACTCCAAAGCTGACCGCTATATCACTACATGAAGCTTATCTGATATAGACGCATTCCGCTTATGCTTCTTAATCTTATCCTTGATGAATTAAAAGGGTACTTAGTTTGGCTTCTAAATGCTTCCCTGATAGAACACCTGTCTCCCTTCTGTCATTCAAATTGCTTTTGTTTTGTAATGAATCCTAATGATTGGTTTTGTCACCCAATTTTGGGTGATTGGATTCACTCTCTGGCAGAGGTACTAGAAAGACCCAAGAACTTACAATGAGGCAGGTTTTTCAGTCAGAACAAAATATGGTTTATTGGGAGCAAAAGCAAAGGGAAGCCTACTCAGGCATATAGTCTGGCCAGACCTATAATTCTAAATAGCTAACCTTCCCGCAACCGTTCTGAGGAAAAGGCCCTCCTCGTGATCCCTGCTCACAAAATTTGGTGAACAGAAGATAACCCCCACCCACCTCTAAGGGCTTATATCTGCTATCTAGACTAGCTTCTAGGTGACAAGGGAGAGGGGATTGCAACTGGGAAAGAGGAAAGGCAATTAACATATTTTAATTACATGCAAACATAAAACAAAGGCAGCTCTGAGGTCAGGGACTTTAGTTACACAAAAGCGGCAGATTAAATTCAAAGCGGCGAGGCTGGGTAAAAATTCCTGTGGTTTCACAGCTATTTACAAGGGGAACAATGTATCTTCTGCTGGCTGAGTCAAAGGGGCAAGAGGCGGGATCAGCAGCGCGTCTCCTCCAATGGGAGGCGGGCAAGCAGAACAGGCAACCAATTGCATGTAGCGGCGGGAAAACAGTGGATTCCGGCATGAATGGAACCTCCGGACGCAATGGGTTTAGCGTCTAGCATGTAAGCAAAGAAACAAAGAGAGATGTTAGAATCAATATGCCTTAATCATTTAGTTAATGGGAGACCTTTGAGGAGAGAAGTCACCTTTTGTTTTTCCCTTTTAATCCTCTGGCTGTGTACGTGGGAGACGGGATGTCCGCTTGTCCCTGTGCTTGTCATTTTACTTCGCTTGCTTCCCCCCCCTTTTTCCTGATCAACTTTGGGGTAGTTCCCCACAGATTTTTGCTATGTTTATGCTTGGTCAGTGTTCTAATCAATGTTTAATTGAACTTTAATCAAACCAGAGGAATGAGTCATTCAGCTTCCTTTGTGAAGGAATTTCTGCTTATCAGAAAACGTCATCAAACCGGTTTTAAGAACAATGGAGGCAATCAGGGCCATGTATAATCCCCCTTCCTCCTTGAGAGCATTCCAATCGTATGATTTAACTTTTGGCTTCTACCTTATTTTCCATGTGTGTGTGTTGTGTTGTGATTTAATAAACGTTTTGATTAATTATAATGCTTTATTCAAAATTTTAGGTAACAGTTTGCATCCTGTTTTGTGATGGAAAGGACTTCCGATCTATCTTTATTCTTTCCCTTTGATATATTAGGACCGGTTTCCTCCAAGCAGCCAATTCTAGGCTGATAAAACACTCCGAGACGCAATTCACAAAGCATAAAGCACATTTGAGTTTAAATAAGATGGGTTTCATTTTCCTTTTGTGAGAAGTCAAATGGATTCAGTATCACCAAACCCACCATGTCAGGAAAGAGATTTAGAATAAACACACTGATTTAGCAGGATTCAGAGGCAAAACCCTTTCTTTTTAGGAGCCCTGGGGCTCAAGCAAGGAGGCGTCAATAACCAACACTAATTCCTTGCCCCTTTTGGTTTGTACTGAGACCAATAATTAATCAATTAATTAAAAGTTTTTCTCGGTTTTTCAAAAGACTTCCAGAAAGGCTTACGTGAGATCGATAAAAGCATTACAGTCCCTTTTTGCCAACTTACTGCTTAAAAGGCATGACGTAAAAAGAAAAGAAGATGAGGAAGGTAGACAGAAAGATTGGCAAATTCTGGTATTTATTGGTAAATAGTAGGCTTCTTTAAATAATTAGCTTGAGTTTAGGGAGAGGCAAATGGAATAAATAAAATAAGTAAAGAGGAAAAATTAATTGGCACTTGTCCCTCTGTGCTGGTGGAGGAATGTCTAGTTCAGTGATGGCTGACCTTGGCACTCCTGACTTGGGCTTCTGGTAATTGAAGTCCAAGAAAACCTGGAGTGCCAAGGTTCGCCATCACTGCTCCAGTTTCTCACCTCCCTCTCTGTTGTGGATGCTAGGATGAATCTTCCCAGGTGACGTGAGGGATAGCAAAGGCCCACCTGTGCTTTCCTGCCTTTTCACCTTTTACAAAAAGAACAGGTTGGCATCACATCACATTAACCCAACACAGCAACACACTACAGCACTGCGACTCAAGGGAGATTTGAACCAGAGAACGTTGAATCAATGTCTTTGGCCAGAGAATTCCCATCGGATTTTGTATTTCTAGGGCTAGAATCTGAGTGTGAGAAACCACAAGTGGACAGGTAATTGAACATAGAGTGTGCCCCATGAGATGGGTGTCCCTAGCCAATTTTGGAGACAGTGCTGGGGTTAGCATTAAGGATGGATGGATGGATGGATGGATGGATGGATGGATGGATGGATAGATAGATAGATAGATAGATAGATAGATAGATAGATAGATAGATAGATAGATAGATAGATAGATAGATAGATAGATAGATAGATAGATAGATAGATAGATAGATGGATGGATGGATGGATGGATGGATGGATGGATGGATGGATGGATGGATGGATGGATGGATGGATGGATGGATGGATGGATGGATGGATGGATGGATGGATGGATGGATGGATGGATGGATGGATGGATGGATGGATGGATGGATGGATGGATGGATGGATGGATGGATAGATAGATAGATAGATAGATAGATAGATAGATAGATAGATAGATAGATAGATAGATAGATAGATAGATAGATAGATAGATAGATAGATAGATAGATAGATAGATAGATAGATAGATAGATAGATAGATAGATAGATAGATAGATAGATAGATAGATAGATAGATAGATAGATAGATAGATAGATAGATGGATGGATGGATGGATGGATGGATGGATGGATGGATGGATGGATGGATGGATGGATGGATGGATGGATGGATGGATGGATGGATGGATGGATGGATGGATGGATGGATGGATGGATGGATGGATGGATGGATGGATGGATGGATGGATGGATGGATGGATGGATGGATGGATGGATGGATGGATGGATGGATGGATGGATGGATAGATAGATAGATAGATAGATAGATAGATAGATAGATATCATAGAGGTATTGTCACTTGGCAGTGACATGTACCCCCAAACTTTTAAGAATAAGAATGAGGTCAACATAACAAAACTTCCTGATTGACATTTTCAGTAGGCATCAGCAAACTGGAGAGTAAATTAAATTAATTCTTATGCAAGTATAGCAAAATCTCTTCCTTGCCAGACTTTTGATTAAATTGACAGAGACTGCCCTTTCAACATGGATAAGAAGAAGCAGTGGGATCTCGACGTCCTCAAAACTCTCAAAGGGGACTTTGGAATTCCGACACTTAACTTTCTCTAACAGTAAGAGAACAGGAAATACAATTTTTATGTCCTGTGTTTAAAACCAGAAACACAATGCTCACTTCCTGTGTTTAAAGCAGGAAATCCAACTCTCATGGTCTCTTTTCCATGTGACATTTTACCATGGTCTCACGTGCTGCCATGAAATGCCCTGTCATGACATTTCCGCCCATAGAAAAGCAAACACTTGAAGGAACTAAATCAAGGGGTTCCCTACCTAAGGCTCATGGGCCGGATTCAGCTGGTGGCATTTTTTCATATGCCCCTTCCACCCTCCAAGGGCATTTGAGAAATAAAATGGCCACCCTTTTGAAGCTGTTGGGACAAACTGGCAGCCCCCACCGTGCAGCCAGGGCAAAATGGCCATCCGACCCTTGAAGATGATTGAGAGAGCATGACCCAGCCCCCGGCTTGAAAAGGTTGGGAAACCATGAACTGAATCGGCTCTCCATGTGTTGTTTCTTTGGAGAAACACCAGAATTAAAAAAGACGAATCTGAGAGACAGGGACAGTTGGATGAGCCAGCTATATATCAGACAATTACAAAACAACGCATTTATCAATCTCAGTTTAAGATTCTCCTGCATCAGACTGTGACATTGTATGCTCTCTGCCATCTGGCATTTGTTCTAGCAGATAAAACAGCATACGAAAAAGAGGTGACACACAACTCGACAACATTCGACTGTTTCATCATGTGAGAACATTTTTGCAATGTTGCTATTGACTTTTATTAGGAAAGAGACTTTGAGATTTTCCTATTCATATTTGTTAATCTTCTGCATTCCAAAGTCAAAGTAGAGATTGGTGCTGAGCTTTTGCATTCCCCCTCCTGCTGTGTTTTACTCAGCATGGTTCCAAACATCTGAATATAGTTTATCAGGTAATGTTGTTAGCGCCATTCAAATTTGGGCAAGGCACATTTCACATGATCAGGACTCATGCAAGAGTTTATCATAGATTTCAAACAGATTTGCAAGCATACATTTCTGTAATGTGAATTGGTTATCCATTAGGGTGGTGGTGGCAAACCTATGGCATGCGTGCCAGAGGAGGCACTCAGAGCCCTCTCTGTGGGCATCCGCTGTGTCACCCCAGCACAGGGTTTGCTCCACCCCTCTGCCCAGCAGCCCAATGGAAGCACTTCCTCCCTTCCCCCAGCACAGAGTTCACTCTGCCCCTCTGCCATGCAGCTCTGTCAGGGGGGAGAGGAAGCACTCCCATTGGGCTGCAAAACAGAGGGGAGGGACAAATTCTGTGCTGGGAAGAGGGAGGAAGTGCTCCCATTGGACTGTGAGGCAGAAGGGCAGGGCATGTGCCCAGGGAGAGGACAGGTAGGGACTTATGGGCAGGGTAGGGACTTATGGACCATCCTGTAGTATTTGAAATCCAGAAAATCTGGAATTTCCACTCAACTTTCTGACAATCTTCATGGAAAGCACAGGAATTCTGATGAGAGAGGAAAGGCCCATGAGAAGACAATGTCAATGACTTAAAGAAATATTCCCCTCCTCAAAAATCACTGGATGGGGAGGTGGATTTTTGGCATTGTTGAAAATGTTCACAAGCAACAGCGAGCTCAGTCATAGAGGCTCTCCCTAGTCATTTTGAGGAAGAAATTGTTGAAAGAATCACCATCACTGGGATTCTCTTAACTTCAAGCGCAAGTGAAAAGAACAATCTCACAGTGTGACTTTCATCCCGTCCTTTGTCAGGTCTCGCAACTAAATTCAAGACAGGTCCATGAAAATACCCTGCTGGGGGGAGGACACTTAGGCATTCTCTCCTCTGCCTTCTGGAAGCTTCTCCCTCAAATGATAGTGACAGATAAGCCAGCATGCTATTTGCCATGCTCAGGATCAGCGCAAGTCTGCTTGACCTTGTCGTCTTCTGATGCAAGACGCACGATTGGCGAGTCGGAATCAATCTTTTCATGCTGGCAGAAGTAACACTTGATCCCCTTATTTACCTCCTTTATTATGGTCACATTGTGCCAGTCCAGACCAATGGTTTCTCTCCAGTGGTTTTTGTCAAAAAGAACTCTACATTTCTTCCTTGCTGTTTAGATTTGTTGTGCTTCACAAGAACCCTTTTCTCTTTTAACTACTTTAGTTCGTTGCAGTGAAATAAAATCTATAAACTCCATCTGGAGGGAGGGGAGAGAAAAATCCATTTCCCAACTGCACTCCGCCCACACAATTCTTGCATTTTGGATTCTTAGAGAAACAAGGCCTTTCTTGACCCCTTTCCTTGGCTCTCTGGGCACAGGCATGCACTATATCTGTTGTGCCTTTCTCTTTAAAGGAGATATATCAAACCCCCTGTTTCCCCAGTGTCCCTTCCTTGGCCACTGGTAACCAAGGAAACCAGATACTATGGTAACTAAGGGATGAAAAACAAGACATTCAATATTCCTTAATCTCCAACCTAGGTTGAAAGTCCTCGTCTCATGCTTTCCCCAGGTGCTGAAGCATCAACAATAAAAATCCTCCTCTTGATTCATGGGGTCTATTTAACTAGGTAAATGTTGTGCTCTTCGTTCTTTTCTCCCTCTCTTTAAATCTCCAAAGGGTCTGCACTCTTGTCTTGTCATTTTGGGCTTAATATATACAGATTTGCAGAACAAAAAGGAAGAGAGCTTTACTTCATTGCTTTATTTACAGCAAACTGTCAGCACAAAGTTGAGTTTACATGTTCAGGAAGGCAATGTGCCTTCTAAATCGCTGTCGGGATGGCTTTGGACGGCATGTTGGGTGCTGTCTCGTCCTGTTCTTGGCCTCCTCTATGCTTTTGGCTTTCCAGATGTAAAGCCAAGTCCCTTGTTGCCTTGACAATTTAATAAAGAAGCCAGTTTGATGGATAGAGTTGGCCTTATTTCCTAGATGCTTCCATCCATTCCCCATTTTAACCGTTCAGTTTATAGCCATGTTTACACTCCCCAGGTGGCATGTCCCTACAAATGAAAATTACACAAAATAGCAAAGGTCTTCCTTCCTACTTGATGATAGGCATCTCCCTCACAAATATGCAGTGAAATGAGAAAACAATTTGGACAAGAAGGGACCACACACCCACACAAAAACCTCTCCATAATTCTACTCCATCAAGTCAATTCCAACTTAAGGCAACCATTTCTTCAGAACTGTCTAGTACAAGGATCAGCAAACTTGGCTCTCCAGGTGTTCTTGGACTTCAGTTATCAGTTGTACTGACTTGGGCTTCTGATAACTGAAATCCAAGAACATCTGGAGAGCCATGTTTGGTGACCCCCTGAGCTATAACAATCTGCCAAGAGGCTCCACTTGGTCAAAGTATATGAAGTAGGGTCGCAAAGGGTCGGAATCGACTGTGCGACTGAACAACAAAACTCAACATTCTTCTCATTGAGTTCAGTGGGGTAGCTTTCGTATATTAAGCTTGGAAGCTTTTTTTTTAAAACCAAGTGTAATTCCTCTGCAGATTGTTATAACTCAGGGGTCAACAAACTTGGCTCTCCAGGCGTTCTTGGACTACAGATTGCCAGAAGCCAAGTCACCACTCCTGCTGATCAGGGCTTCTGGGAATTGATGTCCAAGAACATCTGGAGAGCCAAGCTTGCTGACCCCTGATCTAGTATAAAGTATTTAGAGGTGGTCTGCCTATACCTTCTTCTGGGGATGTTTTGGAACCATGTAGCTTGCTCAAGGTCACATAGGCTGGCTCTCCTTGCAGATGACACAATGAGGAACTGAACTCCTGACACCTAACTGTATAGCCACATTATCTCATCTTTCTGTACCTAATGCCTGATATGGGAACAGTGTTGATCTGCTTTACCATATATAATAATCCTGTGCTGACCCACCCGAGTGGGCATGGTCCCCACATAGCAGTGCTATGCAGAGAGTCTGTTTGAGGAGACTCCAGATATCAAAGTCCAAAAAGCAAGCCAAAGTTTGTTTACCAGTAGTTCGAGCAAGCATCTAATCCAAAGGGTGTCCAGGGGCACTGTCAGGGTTGGCAGAGGGGTCAGGGTCTAGGCAGGCAGTCTGGAGCCAAGCAGAGGGTCAGTCTTTGCACTAAAGAGCTTGCTTATAAGCCTCCCAGCTAATCAGTATCAGCTGGGAGCCTTCTTTGGTACTTCACTCTAGCCTGCCTGTGTCTCAGGTGTAGCTCCTTTCCGGACCTCTCCGTGACTGAGGGCTGATCACTGTCAGAGCCAGACTCCTAATCTGACAAATCAGCTGCTGGGAGAAACAGACTTGGGCCAGGTGCAAGCTGAGATCCCTGGCTCAGGATATCCTCAGGATATGGTGCAGATAGAACTGGGCTGGGCAAAGGGAATGCCCCCTGATCCAGGCCTTCCTCAGAGTCCAATGAGGACTGGATCACAACAAATACTGAATTATAATAATGTTCCTCTCTCTCTCTTTCTTTTCTCCAAACTATGAGATACCATGACATTTACCCCATGTCTCTGCACACAGCACAAAGCTGCCTTTGTCAACAGTGTGAGAAATTTCATGGAGGTAGTTCATCATTAAATGTTAAAATTGAAAATCTGGAGAAGAGCATACATTATAGAGACTTTGTTTCTGAAAAAGGCTTTAAGTTTACACCCAGCACCTATCACTTCTCTAGAAATAAGATGCCAAAGTTCAGACATACTGTTTCCAAACAATGAATGAGGGAAAGTATTTAGGTGCAATTTTGTCATTACCTAAGAGAAGGAAGGCACAAGAATGGTGAGTCGCTGTGTTTGCCAGCATACGTTTTGCAAACAAAGAGGCATCCAAGGAAAAGATGGACAAAGCCAGACCAGTGGTTTGGTAGGGGGAATTGCCAAGCTATTTTACAAAATTATAATAAGAGAACATGGCTTGAGTCATCTTGGATGAAAGAAACTGCATTTCACCTTGTATTTAGAACAAGCTGTCCTTTTATTCAACTGCAGGCAGAAAGCCACAGTGTGTTCTGTAATGTTATATTTATATGTTTGGCCATCACCATCACTTCATTTGAGTTCAAAAGTTGGGCGTCACTCTGAATCTCTCGCTAGTCGTCATTAGAAGAGCCCAAGTTCTAAGATTTTCAGGCAAGGAGAAAAACAATTTCCTGTCCCTTTTCATAGATCCCACTGGCACCAGTCCCTAACCTGAAAATCGACCTGTGATGACGCCAGAGACACTGAATGCTCCAAGCAAGGACTGTGCCACTTTAGATCCTTTTTGCTGTGATCCAAAGGGCAGAATTGGGATGCTGAGGGGCAAAACAGATGTTATGGAAGATATCCATGTCAGATTATTCGAAAATGACAATAATTGAAGTTGCTTGATTACGACCGGAGCAGACTCTTTCTCCAGGTCTTCTGTTCCTCAGTGGAAATGTCCTCCAGAGCTGCTGTAAGGAGATTATTGGTCTCTTCTTCTTGAAGGGGGAAAAAACCTAATAGCTGCTTCCAGTGAAGTAGGTTTGATTTAGAAGATACAAGAACTAACCATGTCCAATCCATAATACTGGCACGACAATAAAAAATGGATTGTGTTCCAACTAAGTTGGGCCTTATTGTACTTTGGACAGGCCATGAGAAGGTCTGACCCACCAAAAAAGGCAATAATGTTAGGAAACGTTGAAGGCAAGAGGAGAAGATAAAGACCAAGCATGGGATGGATTGATTCAATAAATGAAGCCACAGTTTTGAGTTTGCAGGATCTGTGCAGGGATGATGATGATGATATGAATCTTTACAGGTCACTAATTCTTAGACCCACTGTAAATTGGAACTGACTTGGCAGGATAGAACAATCATAGTTCCTTCCAGCTTGACACAGAAGAATTAAAAGGAAAATCTGGTTATAGATCTTTCTTTTCAAAACTGTTTTAGCCTTCAGCGGACTGCTTATCGTCTTGTCTATAATAATCAAGGCAGGGGGTAGTTTTTATAAGGTGAAAGTAACAGGAGATTTTTGAGTGTTAATACTTCTGCATTTGCCATTATGAATTTTATTTCAGATTTGGTCTCAGTGGCGTAGCTACCGCCGTATCTGCCGTATCAATTATACGGGGGGCCCGGGCCACGGGGGCCCCCAACGTGCGTAAGCAAAACAAATCTTTACCCTTCCTAAGGGTCCCCAAACAAATTTTTATACGGGGCCCCGGCAAGGCACGCTACACTTCTGTTTGGTCTTCAAAAATGAAGGTTGGGATGATAGAGCATTATATTGAAGACCAGACTGGTTAGCCTCCCTCTGGAAATTAATTCTACTGTCTACTGATGTTTAACACTTCTTGTTATTCCTAAATGCAATTCCAAGTTCTCATATAGGACACTGGCCATTCTCTTTAGAGAAACAGAAGAGAGGAAAAGAAAGAAGCAGACGGAGTGGTGGAAGGAGGGAGAGAATTCTTGCTTCTCTAATTTGCTTCTCCCAGTCTTATCTCTGCCATATCATAAATTTCTGGGCTTTGAAAAATTGAACCAGTCAGCTGATGCTAGCTCTATTCCTTAATGTTGCAGTCTTATGCATGCCTACTCAAAAGTGGGTCTCTCTGAGATCACTGATATACTTAGTTCCTGACAAGTACATATAAGATTGCAGCCTAAGTGAATTTCTGGGTCACCTTTGCAATAAGGGATGCCTTTAGGTGGCATTTTCCGTCAAGTGAAACAAGGAAGAAGTACATTTGCTTTCCCTCTTTATTATCAATTGATGATCATGGTCTTCAAGTTACAGCAAATTCACTGGCTTGATTTCAAGTCTCTCTTGTTTTAGCTTTAAAAAAAAAAAGTATTTATTTTATTCCTAGTAATAGACAACCATGTAGACAAGCCAGAAATCAGGAGATGAGCAACAGGCATTTAGATAAGAGGGGGATTAGAGTAATTCATGAACTAATGATCAGTATTTTGTCATCTGCACTGCTGTACTTTATCCTAAGAGATGTGGAAATATTTATCATAGACTGCCCTCACTGCCCATTTAATTAAGGTTTGTGCTTGCCTCCCACTGTATGAAAAGTCACATATGCTTTATCCTCAACTTTTAGGGAAAGTGTCTCTAATACTATGCTCCAAATGAGATATAATATAACACTTGACTTCATTAAATCTTGAGTAACGGTGCTTTAAATTTTCATTTAAAATATACTTCACAGATTGCACAAAACTTTCCATAACAATAGTGTATCTAGGACTGTCACAGTTATATTCAGGGAGCTTTGAAACAGTGTGAATGTGGACAGAAAGTAGCCTATTGCTAAGTCAACTGGAGTGCTGTAGTAATTCAATGAGATCTACCTACATGTTTATTTATCATCCAACAATTGATTCAGTGGTTGAAATCCTGTTGCTGCACATAGTAACTTGTAACCACAGAAGGTCCATTGAATCAGTGGAGATTTGCAAGTGGGCTTAATGAACCAACTCCTCCATACGTTCTTTTGATTCAGATGGTCCTGCTTGGCATGCAACTTACTCTGCTAAGCAACAAGACTTCAGCCAATAGGTCTACTTTGGTTGGGATGAGAAATAGAATCCTGGCCACTTATCAAAATCCATCCAAGTAATCTTCACCACAGCTGATAGATCAATCTCAGAAGATTCTTAAGTGAATGTCCATTTCCAGAACCTTACATAGAGTCTCTCCCACAATCAATCATTTGCTTTGTAGCCAGCTTTATTGAAGAGTGGATGAGGGACTTATGACTTATGGTCACCACCATCCCTAAAGGTTTATGGTGTGCCAAATGAAATGCATTGCATTGCAGGCAAGAAGACTTTGGGCATTCCCATTTCTGCTTGGTCTCCTTGGTCAATTTCCAAACCAATTTGTGAAACAAAAAAATAAGGACAGAAATAAGGACAGAAAACAGCTTTCATGATTTCCATAGAATGCAAGATAAATATCATTATGAAATGGCACTTGCTTGGAGGAAGGAGGCATCCCAGCACCCTGTCACCTTTCTTTGGTTGAGTATGAACTCTTTCCTTCTGCCCCAATGTCTTCTCTTTTAAGAATGTATTAAAAATTATGTGTAGTCACTCAATAGATAGAGAGATAGGTGGTGGTGATGGTGGTGACCTTTTACATGGTTGGTTGGTTGGCCAAATGGCTGGCTGGTTGCCCGGTTGGTTGGTTGAACAATCCTCTCGATCACCAGTCTCTCAAGGTGGGTTTATCTAAAGCATTTTTGGTGTGGCACAGAGATCTTCTTTTAAAGGGAAAAAAGGGGTCTTAAAACTCAAAGGTTTATCCTCATATTGTTTTGAAGGGAGGTTGAGTTTAATTGTTTTATCATTTTCAGCCTAGTTAGGTCATTAATCTGTTAAAGATTGCACTTAAATGCATTTGCCACACTGAACTGTCAACAAATAAGTAAGAATACTGTCTAAGGTCAACTGTTTAGCAGTTGAACAATAATAAACACCAATTCCCTTTGTTTCCTTGTCCCATTTCTTCTATTTTATGCATTTATAAATTTATGCAATGTGAAAGAAGATAAAAGCAGATAAGAAATCTGCTCTAAAGTACAAGAGACTCATAAACCATGAATCAAAAGCTAATAAAAAACAGGAACTGAAATGAAATACATGGAAGCAGCAAGGTTTTTTAAAAATGGGAGGTATCATTACAAACATAGCCCATAATACGTAGGGGTTCTTCAGCAAATCACATCCATCTGACAGCGACTTCTGAAATTAAAAATAAGATATCTTAAAGTGTTAAAGGAAAGAAGGTCAGAACAAAAGCCCAAGAAAATCTGCATGCCAAGACCATTCCAATGAAAAAACAATTGTTCAGACCAGTTTTCTTAACTCAGATTGCATCACAAACTACATCTTATGTGGTAGTGACTGCAGTGGGGCCTGATTTATATATCCTATTTATTACTGTTCTCGTGATTGTTTTTTTTTTTTTTTTGCTCTCACATCCCCCATCCCCAATACTAATCTTAATTTCCTGTAGGCTCCAAAGTCCTCTGGCTTGATATTGAAAATTCCTGGCACAGTAATGAGCCAAAATGTAACAAAGCATCAATC
This sequence comes from Furcifer pardalis, assembly GCA_030440675.1. NCBI lineage: Eukaryota > Metazoa > Chordata > Lepidosauria > Squamata > Chamaeleonidae > Furcifer > Furcifer pardalis. Next base: position 108,363,973 of record CP126892.1, on the reverse strand, counting down.
AAAGAAACTGACAGCGCCTGACCCTTTCCTAGGTTTACTTTCATAACTTTGATATTTTTGAAGTTATGAAAAGAAGACCAGATATGACAGGTGCTGTGCTTGGAGAAACCACTTAGTCGATTTAATTCCCGGCATTTGGGAGTAAGTCAACAGAACTACTTCTCAGCACATTTGAAAGTTTTCTGCTCCTGTAGTAGTGTATCAAATACACATGAGGCTGGACAGTGGAGAATTTTTGTTTTGTTCTTGAGGGGGCATGTTTCAGTTTCGAATTACAGTACCGTATATACTCAAGTATAAGCCGACCCAAATATAAGCCGAGGTACTTAATTTTGACCTGAAAACCCAGGAAAATAGATTGATTTGAGTATAAGTCAAGGGTAGGAAATGTAGCAGCTGCTAGTGAGTTTTAATAATCAAAATAAATGAAAATACAGTATGGTAAAAATAATTAAATTGCTAGCACATCTCAATCCAAAGCAGTCTTGGGATCCTCATGGTCATTGACCCAAGTATAAGCCGAGTCCCTTTTGGGGGGCTAAAAAGCTCGGCTTATACTAGAGTATATATGGTACAGCACCCAAAAGTGTTCTGAATTCTGGGAGATATAGCCCAGAACTCTAAAGTTCTGGAGGTTTGATACCAGAAAAGTTGTTCCTTTGGGCTCTGGATTCCTTTCTTTAGACCAGAAATGGCCAAACTTTTTACACTGTGGGCCTCAACGTGCCCCCCAGACAGTTGAGTGGGCCAGACCACACACCCTGGAAGCAGATGTAGGTGCGTTTACAGCGCATATGTGGGCACATTTTATGGCCGACATAAATGCACCCACTTCCACTTCCGGGTGGAGAGAAGGAGGGCCAGATGGAATGGTGGGACAGAGGTTGAGAACTTCTGCTTTAGACAGTCAACAGAGAGCTTATGTCAGTGATGGTGAACCTTGACACTCCAGGTGTTCTTGGACTTCAATTACCAGAACCCCAAGTCAGCACTCCGGCTGAACAGGGATTCTGGGAATTGAAGTTCAAGAACATCTGGAGTGCCAAGGTTTGCCCTCACTGGTTCAGGTCTTCAAATGCAGAGGGGACCAGACACCCATTTTGCCCTTCCTCCACCACATGGCACTTCCTGGTGTGGTGGAGGCAATGGGGGCCACATTAAATGTGCCATGGGACACATCTGGGCCACAGGTTGAGAATCCCTGAAATAGGCTAAAGTAGGGGAGCATGGGAAAATGTCATTGAAGTCTTAGATACACAAAACCATAATGTCAATATGTCCACCAAAAGTTGAGCAGCATCTTAGTTTCAAAAACAATCAGTCAGATGGCTTTGGAAACACATCAGCAGAACATTATATATCCATAGCAATGATGGATATCTTCCAATAGCTGGAGGATATGTGCAGACATACAGATGAATTTCTGTTGGTAAGCTTTCCGGTCCACACACCTTGCTTCTCCTGATAAGAATAATTGTGTGTCTTCTAGACAGTTCTGATTTATGGTGACTTATGGTTTTCTAGGTAGAGAATACCCAGAACTGGTTTACCATCCCTTTCTTCTGAGAGTACTCTGAGACTGTGCGGTTTGACCAGGGCTATACAGGCTGGTTCTTCTCAGAGGCACCAGAGACCTGAACCACTGAGCTATCCAATCAGCATGCTCCGCCCTACCCTCTTCCATAACCAACTTTCCTTCCTTCCTTCCATGTTCTAAGCTCTCCATCATACCTATTAATCTGTATAATTAGCTCCCATGTGATTTCCTTCCACATATTTATAGAGAGAAAATCCTTGTTCACCTAGAAGCCAATAGATTCAAAGGTTTTTGCCTTATGGAATTTTTCAAACACCTGGTTTCAAATGTTTTAATTGCGTTTGCCACTTGGGGGGGGGGCAGCTTATGGTTGGTGTACTAACAGTTTGAGTCAAAGAAGGAGAAAAGTACTTTCAAATATAAATCCAGGTGTTTCCCTCTGCCACACAAGACTTGAAATAAAGTTTATTGAGTACAGTTTTTCACAGCATCTTCTGCTTCCTTTAATATAAGACCTTGGAAACCAAAGTTATTACTGTAGCGCCAGCCTGAGGCAGAGAAGAAAGATTGGCATAAACTTCTAAATGCTTTCATACAGTGAACTTTTATAGTCTTTGGACTCTTTTGTTGTAAAGTAGTGATAGTGTGGGTTTTGTACCCATCTCTTTTGAGAGCAAAGGTGACCCTATGAAGAAAATCTATACAACTTGTAACACAACAGTATGTCCTCAAACAAGGGATGTAAACTTTCGCTTGTATTGTTTCCCCCATGGGAGAGATATCACTGAATGTTTCTCCGTGCTACAAGAAATTTAGATAAGAGTACTTGCACTTTCAACAATTTTTTGGTACATTGCACAAGTATGCAAAATAGGATATCCAGTGATTGGGGGGGGGTGTCACCAGTTGCTCCAGACTGAAGCAGCCAGTTGCGTGCTGGTATATCGGTCAACCGGACTTTGTTCCACCCAGCCCTTGCCTCTGGTGCCCTGGGGTGCCAATAGCAATGTATGGGATTTTCCCCCAACACCCCTCCCCTCAAAATAGGCACCCCCACCACTCCTATCCAGCACCTTCCCATGCTGCCCCACACATCCCTGGAAGCAGCCCCTGATTCAAACCAAGAGGTATTTACAACAATCTGCCAAAAAATGATTATTTATTTATTTATTTATTCATTCATTTATTCCCACTTGTATGCCGCCCTACTCGCAGGGCGACTCAAGGCGGCTAACATGGTATCGCAGAACATCACAAAATATCAAAAGGACAATAAATCCAATAAATAAATTATCTATATCCAACACAATTCCCTAAGCCAAGAAACAAATCATAAGGTAAATGATATAAAAGATAGAAGGAGAAGGAATACAAATCCAGAAATGTCAGCAAGCACACACACACACACACACACACACACACACACACACACACACACACACACACACACATGTCCCTAATCATTGAGAGACAATGGCTAGCGGGAGGAAAGATGGTATTTGAAGAGGCACATCAGCTAATCAGGCTTAAAGGTTGAAATTAGATAGAAAATTGGGAAGCTTAGAAAATCCCAGAAATAGATCTTCAGCTGTTGAGGATAGCTAGGGCCAGCAGAGTAGAAGAGCCCATGTAAAAGTTTCAACCACCACTGAATGAATGGGTGAAAGGTCATATAGACCTGCCACATTCTTCTTGGCCTTATAACACCCAACACAGCGTAGATCACACGAGCATCGGTTCACAATAGGCTACACCATTGGTGGCTAACCTTGGCACTCTGGCTGTGCCTGAACTTCAATTCTCAGAAGCCCTGATCTGTGCTGACTTGGGCTTCTGGGAATTGAAGTCCTAAAACAGCTGGAGTGCCCAGGTTAGCCACCACTGGGCTACATTATCTGTGTCTCTATGTGTCTCTGTGACTTTGTTTATGTGTGTGTTCATATATAAACTGTTTGGTGAAGAGATCTTGGGCTACTGATCACTAAGAAGACCTTTCAAGAGTCCTTAGTTGTGACCTCAGTGCTAAGAAAAGTCAAGGATGATCCTAATTTTCTTGCATCGGCCAAGATACATCCACAAGAAGGAACAATGAGAGAGAAACTTCACTTCAAATCTTCAGGCACTTTGTTGCCATGATTACAAATCAAGAGAAAGTAATATCCTTTATTGACAACCAAGTGTGGGAAGCACAACTTCACCTCCATTGATTTCTCTGTATATCTCAAAAAGAAGCCAGGAGCATCTTGAGAATCAGCAAGAAAAGCAGGAAGGAGAAAGTAGAAAGAACTGAATTGAAAGCTCGTTCGACTTATTGCCCACCCTATTAACCAGATATGTGGAGCTATAACTCAGAGCCTGAAAGCAAGAAAGCAGTCCTGCCAAAAGTTTGGAGTGAATTGGAAGAAACTGCTTCATTTGACTAACAGTCTAGTAAAGGTAAAGGTCACCCTTGCTCAAAAGCCAGTCATATCCGACTGTAGGGTTCAGTGCTCATCTCTGTTTCTAGCCAAAGAGACAGCGCTCTTTGTGTTTGCAGACGTTTATGTGGACATGTGGGAGGCATGCCTCAACACCAGAGTGCATGGAACATTGTTTGCCATCCCACCAAAATGTTCCCTATTTATGTACTGTACTTGCAATTTTTCTACTTGCCTAACAGTCTAGATATAGTTTAAACCAGGGTATCTCAACCTTGGGTCTCCAGGTGTTCTTGGACTTCAATTCCTGAAAGCCCCAATCAGCAGGTGTGCTGATTTGGGCTTCTGGGAATTGAAGTCCAAGAACACCTGGAGACCCAAGGTTGAGAAACTCTGGTTTTCCAAAGGATGTATTCTGTAAAGTTTCATGATCTAACTGCTCTTATCATCTATACCTAAATATGTTTTAAAATTTATCTCCCCTCTCAAGATATTTTTACAGTGGCCAGGTGTTAGTGATGCCTATGAGCATAAGGCCAGTGGTGTTACTTTCAGTGGTGAGTGGCTGCAAGTTTAAAAGTCCATAAATTATGGTAATTTGCCACCAAAACTTTTACTCTTTGCATTATGCTGTGGTGAAATGGGAACAAGTTTGTGGTCAATACTTGCATAATTACTGCCTGGATCATAAAATCTGAGTACCTCCTTGGTTTATCCTTATCTGATGCCTTTATTTGGACCCATACCTACAGAGAGTTAGTAAGGTGAGTGACAATATGAAGCATCAAAAGAGCAGAAGCAAAAGTGACAATATTCATTTTTTGGGTGTGGTGTCAAATATTAGAGAGGGAAAGCAAATAGTTTGCAGGATTAATTGGTTCATTTGCTTTCTCTGCCTTTCATGGAGTGAGCTACAACCATAGAACCTAAAATGAAAGGCCATGGCATTATATTATATTCACAGGACAGTCTTCATGGCTGATCACCCTGATGATCACCAATATTCGGAATTAGATATGGCACAACAGGAAGAAGAAGGCCACAGGACTGTGTAATGTCATATCAGACAGTCCACTGTATCCTTGAATTTTTGGATTTTAAAAGTTGCCCATAACATGGCAATTTCATTGAACTTTTAAAAAGCCATTTAGGCTGTTTTTCATGCTTTCCTTGTCATTATTTTTCAAAAATTACAAGTGCCATCAAGAGAGAGAGAGAGAGAGAGAAAATGTAAACATATCTCAGAAAAGTCATATGCTGCTGGCAAATTCTGGAAACTGTCCTTTAAAAAAGCAATATTCGAAAGCTCTGGACATAAATTAAATAAACTCAAGTGTATAGTGACTCCCCCTCCCCATGGTGGTTCATGAGGATGACTTAACATCTGTGATACCAGCAGATAAAGCAGTTTGGTCCCCGCACTTTGGAATGGCTCCTGCAATTAATGAACAACTGCATAGATGAACTTAAGGTCCCTACATTGTGGAGACAGGCTAGAGTTGTTGCTTTATTGAAACCCGGCAAAGATCCAGATGACCCAAAAAGTGACCGATGTTTTGCTTCATTTTGACAGTCCAGGGTTTGATCAGGACACAAAAGAAGAAGAAGCACAATGTTCTCCCATGCTATGTTTACCTATCTTTCTAAAGTCCCATTTAATGTGTGACTTGAGAGAAAGCAGACGTAAGCCCAAGCTGGTTGAATAATGGTGATTTAAAAAAAAAAACTATAATGGAAGCAAAAGACAAAATGTCAAGGTTTTGAACTAGAAATATCAAACAGGTTTTCTTGGAAGTCATTGAAAAATGAATATCCCTATCTCGCATGACCAATTGTTGATACAGTTTGCTCGTTTGATGTTTTCCTATTACATGCTATTCCTTTTAGAACACATCCTTTGGACCGTAAGCAATGGTATCATGGAAGTCACAGGGACTTCATCATCTTGGTCTGCATTTGAAATCAGGTTCCTGTGAAGACCAAAAAGCTTGACAGAAGCTGTGACTGGTTATTCTGTCAAGGCATTGACACGGAGGTCTATGTGAAGTGATCTGTAATTACTTGATATTGATTAGGACTCGGCTGATAAACAATGACGTGCTTGTACTTTGATATAATCCCTCCTGAGGGCCTGTCATAAAATTGTGTTCTTTGCCTTTTGCGAACCTTCCAGCCAAGGGTGTTAGGGAGCCAGGACTCATGGGGTTAAAAACCCTGGGACCGTGAAATTATCATCATCCTCCCTCACAGCTCCTTTTTGCCTCTGAGCTGATCTGCAATCCTCCCAGAAGTTGGAACAGATTTTCCCTCAGCAATAGCATATTATTGAGCAATGCTCTTGATGTTTGGCCAAAATACTTTCATGTGCTGTATTTGGTGTGCAGTGGGCAAACTGCTATCCTGCAACCAAAAGGTTGGAAGTTCATTCCTGACCAAGGCTCAAAGTTGACTCAGCCTTCCATCTTTCCAAGGTCAGTAAAATGAGTACCCAGCATGTTGGGGGCAAAATACTAATTAACTTGTGAACCTCCCAGGGTGTACACTAAGCACTGAGCAGTATATAAGTGTGATGGCTTGGGTTGGGTTGGGTTGGGATGTGTTGAGTTTGGTTGGCTTGGCTTGGCTTGGCTTCTTCAATGGGCAGTTAAGAGCAACAAAATAACTTACCCCTATTTTCTGATATGGACCAATCTTACTACTGTTTCTGACTCCTTTTATTGGGTATACGTTTCCATTAGTAATCAGCAGATCAGCAAATGAGCCGGACTCTGTATCTCCCCAGCATGTTGTTGTCCACCACTTGAGCATGTTTGTCTTGCATTTGGGGACTCCGACCCTCAGCCTATTCAGGGTCCTCCAAGTGATGTAGGGGAGGTTGAGTTCCTCGGCCATCGCCTCCTTGAATATTATTCCTTGTTCAGAGAGCTCATTTTCTCCAATAACGAGCAGCAGGGAGCTTTAATATCCTGAATGCTTTAAAGTCCCATAGAGCTTAACCTCTTCTGGACATGTGCACATGTTTTATACATGGATCCCATGGCTAACATTGCTTATGGCTCTTCTGGACAGTGTCTCTGCTTCCAAACTCAGAAATAGAGGGCTTGTTTATTACACCAGTTGTAAGTTACACCAAACGGCTGAGAAGGCTTTGGGGTGTGAGGGACCAAAGCCCCCAGAATTTACCAGTAGCAATTTCAGCAGACATCTGGGGCTTGCAGTTAAAAACAGAAAATGAAAATCCCATCCCAAGCTTTAATTGTGTAGAGTAGGACTAGGTAGGGTGTGTGATGGCTAAACTAGACTTCTTGTTTCTAACATGTTTTTCTCCCTCGTGGGCCTTTTTCACCCACACTGTGCTCCCTGGAGATGTATTTAAATGTTCTCCACCTCCTGCTGTCTAAAGTCAAGGACTCATCTACACTCATCTTGGAAACATTTCATCACACGATTCATTGTTCCTGTGCATCAACCTATTGCTACCACTACTGACAATAAAAATCATCTAAGGACTTTTCAGCTGGATGTTGAAAATAGTACTTTTGACTTCAGAGAGAGAAAGAGCTGAATATTTTCCAGGTATCCCTGCAGCCATATGGACGAGATAACTCCCATCACAGCATAGAAGTTGATATTGCACAAACTCTCTTGATACATGCAAAATTAACACAGGTCACACCTCCTTCCATATGGCAACTGGACGTGCCAAGACAACTCAAGGTGCTCTCTAATAGGAGGAAAGTTACTAATAAATATTTTCCTCCCACTCCTTCTTTGGTTTCCTTACCGGTTGCACACTAGAGGCTTGATGACTGCCGACATCCTCTGCCAAATTGCTTCAGTAGTTTTCCACTTTTGTCACGTTGAGTTTGGTGTGACATTAGCTTACGTTGACCTAGGAAAAAACTAGCTATTGGTGACTCTGCACTCTGCTCTATGCTGAAAAAAAATGAATCATCAGTTGTTTTTAATCCTTCTCTGCCTGCCTGACGTTTCTTAGGATGACGAGGAAGCCCCAAGTCAACAATCATTTTGTTAGTATTTCCAGCTCTCAAAGTCCCAGGGACTTGCTGTGCTTTTCTAGATCTTCAGTTGAGGAGGCAAATAACAGAGTATTCATCAGTGGAAGAGGACACAGGTGAAGGTGGAAGGTAGGTAGCAGAAAGTGAAGAAGACCTAAAGAACCTCTTGAACAGGATGAAAGAAGAGAGTGCAAAAGCTGGTCTAAAACTAAACATAAAAAAAACCCAGCAAGATAATGGCATCCGACCCTATCACTCCCTGGCAAATAGAAGGGGAAGAATCGGAAGCAGTGACAGATTTTACCTCCTTGGGTTCCAAGAGCAATTATGACCAACCTTGGGACTCCAGGTGTTCTTGGACTTCAATTCCCGGAAGCCCAACTCAGCACTCCTGCTGATCTGGGAATTGAAGTTCAAGAACACCTGGAGTGTCAAAGTTCACCATCACTGTCCTAGAGATTGCCTTGACCAATTATATATATATTAGCCAACGAAATGCATTAGCCAATGAAACTTTCCTGTAGATAAATGTGTCTAGGATTACAACAGGTTGGGAACCCTGCAATAAACCTTCAACTTGAAGCTTCAACTTGAACTGTTCCTTTGCCTTCTCATCTAGGACTGGCCCTACTGTTAGATGGAAGAAAAATGGCAGTAGGATGCTGGAGAACACATCAAACTGCTTTTCCTGTCCTACCTAAACTAGCCTTTTTCAGTGGAGAAGAAAGATTTTAATATTGTATTAACAGTGAATCCAAACCAGGATTAAATTCACCTTCACCAGAGCTTTCCATGGTGCTGAATCTATTTGGAAGGGGTCAGGTCCAGCACCTTGGATAGCACCTATAAAGTTCAAAGTAGATTGTGGAATGGATTCACTGCCCCTGTGAAATTGGGGCCAACATCATCCAATGCCCTGTTAGCTTGAGATGTGGTGGAGGTCAGGACATCACCCCACACATACTTGCGTGTTTCAGCTAAAATAGATGAATTGAATCAGCTGCTGAAAGGTCAGTCCACAATTGAGTAAGCCCATAGATTCAGACAGTCTACTCTAGTTGGGAATAGCAAATGTATTGCACTGCATTGAAGAAAGATTTGGCTGCAAAGCCAGTTGGCTTTTATACACAGAACACACAACAGGGTGTCATTTTGGTTTTTTAATTCAAACATCTAAATATCTTGGGTCACCTTTGGGGACTGTGGTTCGTTTTGTGGAACCCATGAATTTTGTAGAAACTGGCTTCATTTTTTTCTGCAAATGCACTGTAAATCCTGCTTTATTTTTTAGGCTTCCTTTAGATGTACAGTGATATTAATAGCATTATATATCCTGGCAAAAAAAAAAAACAGTTTTGTAGCTCCCTCAGGAGTGTAAGAAGTGAACATGAGATGAGTCTGTGGCCATCCTTTGCGCTCAGCAACTTTGCTGAAATTGTTTCAGGATAAACATTGGCTAAATCACTGGTGTAACCCAAAACCATCAGAGCAATAGACTCCCAGCCTGTCCCAGCTAGGGCTAGAGACTGCTGCCCTTCAATGGCCTTCAAAGAAAGTCAAGGAAGTTATGGGGTTAGTGGTTTGCAGGGAATCAAGCCATCAGGAGAGAGTGGTTTTTGTATTGGTGAGGGGGCGGGAAACACAATACCTATAATCCCAATTTGTCAACACTTGAGATTGCAATTTCTTCCCAAGTGAGGAAAAAGGCTTCTTCGTGAAGACTAACTTATTCAAATGCATCCAAAGTTAAGTTGGCCTGTCATCAACGAGGCTGAAAAAGCAAAGGAACCATTCAGCTAGTTTACAGTTTGCTGTCTTTCAGAAGAAGCCTCCACAAATCACCCACCTTTCTGTGCTTGACCTTGAATGCTCTCCCAGAAGGTTGTCCATAGAAATGGACTCTTGTGCTGACCTACCCCAGTGGGCACAGTTGCCGCACAGTGGCACTACACAGAGAGTCTGTTCAAGGAGAGTCCAAATAACAAAATCCAAAGAGCAAGCCAAGGTCTGGTTACCAGTAGTTCAAGCAAGCAGCTAGTCCAAAGGATGTCCAGGGGTGTCATCAGGGTTGACAGAGAAATCAGGGTCTTAGCAGGCAGGCCAGGATCTAGGCAGGCAAGCTCAAGAGGTATCTGGAGTCAAGCAAGGTGTTGGTCTTTGCACTGAAGGATTGTACCAACACTGGAATGCTGCAACAATCTTGCTTAAAAGCCTTCCAGGTAATCACTATCTGCTGGAAGCTTTCTTTGGTACCTAGTTCTAGCTTGCTTGCATCGCAGGTGTAGCTCCTTTCTGAATCTTTCCCTGACTGAGGGCTGATCGCTGTAAGAGTCAGACTTCTGATCTGACAGGTCATCTGCCTGGGGAAACAGAGTTGAGCCAGAAGCTGGCTGAGATTCCTGGTTCAGGAGATTCTCAGGTTCAGATGCAGGCAGAACTGGGCTGGGCATAGGAAGCGCCTCCCGATCCAGGTCATCTTCAGAGTCTCATGAGGACTGGATCACAACACTCCTATTAAAATAATTTTATTTCAGAGATTACTCTGGGTTGCCCAAATGAAGGCTCCTTTTGTGTCCCCAAGCGCAGCTCTCGAGTATCGAAACCTGACCTTTGAGTCTCTAGCTCAGTGCCTTAACCACTAATCCACTGGAGGAGCTGCATGTGGCAGGCATGACTAAAGGCATAGAGCAGTGATGTCCATCCTTGGCATTCCAGCTGTTCTTGGACTTCAATTCCCAGAAAAGCCCTGCAGCTAAGGGTTATCTAGATAGAATGTTCTTACAAATGTAATGGGTTCATTACTGGTGACTCTAGTACTGTGATGATGAACCTTGGAACTCCAGGTGTTCTTGGACTTCAATTCCCAGAAGCCCAAGTCCCTGTGAATCCACACGAATGGGTTTACTGCACGTTCATGTGGATTCACAGGAGCTTGGGCTTCTGGGAATTGAAGTCCAAGAACAGCTGGAATACCAAGGTTCGCTATCACTGCTCTAATATTTTACCTGCCATCCAGGTGATGCAAATCTTGAACTCGTGTCATCAGTACATTTTTGTGTGACTTTCCAGGGTTTGGTTATTTATCTGAAAGGCATTGCTTGTAACATCTCTTAAAGCCAGAGATCAGTGCTGTGGTGCTTTCTCATACAGTTCATTTCCATGTCAGAGGTTCCCAGAAGGAAGCTTTTAATTAGGGTAGAAATTATATAAATATGTATTTTAAATAACAGCTCCTGATGTGAAGCTTGAGTAGGCAAGTTCATTTCTAAAGATTTCTTTGCCCAAGGATTTTGATGGGAAGCTTTTTTTCTTAAAGTTATGTTTAAAACCTGCAGTGTGGACAGAAAACCCAGTAAGCCATCACTCACTTTCATGCCCAACCATGATCAACTGGGACAGAATTTTGCCCCACTTAGATAAGCCCTTACAGTTTTGCACTTATAACTAAGTTAAGGCTACCTATGACTATTAGTTATGATGCCCATACTTTTTCTCTGCTATTTCATCTCTCAATGAAAGTTAGTGTGGTTTAGGACAGTTTTGGACCTGGGTTCAAATGTCTTGCTTTGTCCTGGGAAGTCACTGGCTGATATAATAATAATTTCATGTCAGAAATTATTCTGGGTTGAAAGGATTTTTGCTGGAGAAACACCACTCAGGGAATGCCCAGATGAGGCTCATTCCATGTCCCCAAGAGCTGGGACAGAGATGGGTGCTCAATCCATCAAGTAATACCCGGGTCTTGAACTGCCGACTTGTCAGCCTTCCAGCTAACAAGGTGAGCTTCTTAACCACTGAGCCACTCCAGCCCTCTATGCTAGCTGAGAAGTTATGAAAATTGACATTCCAAATGGGGGGCTTTTTTCAAGCATTGCTTTTGAACTTCCAATGGACATCTAGTTGACTATTATGCTCGACCAAATGTTTAGTCTAAGAAATGGGACTGCAGTGGCTCAAATGGATAAGACGCTGACCGGAAGGCAGCAGGTCGGCAGTTTGATTCCCGAGTACTGCAGGACGGAATGAGCTCCCGTCTCTGTCCCACCTCCTGCCGACCTAGCAGTTCAAAAGCAAGGAATTGCAAGTAGATAAATAGGGACCACTTCCATGGGAAGATAAACAGCGTTCTGTGCGCTCCGGTGTCAAGTCATGCCTGCCACATGACCACAGAAGCATCTGCAGAACCAGACAGCACTAGTTCTTCACCTTTGAAACAGAGATGAGCACTGAACCCTAGAGTTGGATACAACTGGTCTTCGAGAAAAGGATGTCTCCGTGGTCATGTGGCAGACATGACTAGACACTGGAGCACACAGAACACTGTTTACCTTCCCACCGGAGTGGTCCCTATTTATCTACTTGCAATTTCTTGCTTTTGAACTGCTAGTTTGGCAGGAGCTGGGACTTTACAAATTTGAATCCAGTGTATTACCATGAGACTTGTTATCATCTTGGTGGTATCCCATATTGTTGTCGTCTCAATTCCCAGTTCCAGCTCCAGCCAGCAATTCCTTTACAAATCAAAAAATATTAGCCACAATGATGAAAGGAAGAAAAGAGTAACTTGATTCTTCAATGAGAGAGGATAGGAAGAAATAAACTTCATTTGGAACTTCAGGGATGGAAATGAGATGGGTCATTCTTGCCGCAATGAAATTACACCTCTTTAATAGCAATACAAATTTGGTCAAACAAAACCATCATGAATCTAAGTGACAAGCAAAGCCTGGCACCCACCTTTCCAAGTAAGAGCTTGATCAAGACAGAAGTGAACACAGATCACTCATATTTAAAACATTCTTTCATATATTTTTAATAAAACAACTGATACAAATTCAAAACTGCCTTCATAAATCAAACATGATTCAATGTACCAGGCTCCAAGGTTTTCTCCCATCCAAGCATGGCTGTCACGGAGACAAAAGGGGGACCGGGGAGTTAGGTTGAAGAGGTGGGGAGGGCTGTTTGTTATATAGTGTGGGGTTTTTTTGTCACATGAATGCTTCAGGTTTTATGAAAGGTTTATTGGATTTCATAGTCCCTTAAGGGGGAACCCTTTAAATGTTTCCACAATTATAAGACTAATAACACGTTCAGCTCTTGGACACAGCCTTGACTTGACAAAGATAAGGAACTGGAAGTAAGTCAGTCAATACAAAGCTATTAATCTTTGTCACCCTGCTGTCAAAGCCGCTCAAGGAAACAATGTCGTTTCTTGACCTACGTGGAGTCGTGTAGCGATTTTATTCAGGATGTCAGCATTCATTGGGACAGGTTTTGTCACACCCCAGCTCCCTCCAAGAACTCCCGGTTCTTTATCTTGACTTCAGTGACACCCTTCAGATAGCAGGAGTTTGCTTCCGACTTGGCTTATTGTTGTTATTTAGCGGTTATTCATGAGGAGAGCCATTTAGAAAAGAAAAATCCGGTCCCTTGCAATTGAAAGGAGGGAGGAGGGAGGAACAGGGATCGAAGCCCGATGCACAGAGTGAGATGTAGACATACTCCTGTTCTGTAGCAAAGATTGGAAATGCAGCAGAAAAGCCACGGTGGCTTCATGGTTAAGACCAGTGGTTCCCAAACTTTTCTAGCTGGGGGTCAGGTCAGCTGAGGGCTGGACAGCCATTTTGCCCTGCCTGCGCGATGGGGTGGCCATTTTGTCCCAACAGCTTCAAAGGGGTGGCCATTTTTTCTTGAATGCCCTTGGAGGGGGGACAGTGGTGGGCTCAAAAAAATTATTACCACTCTGTGGGAGTGGTATGGTGAGTGTGGCCAAGGGGAAAACCTTGCGTTACACCTGAATTAGGACTACTTTATTTCAAAACATGGATGGGCAGAGGGAACAGTCAGAATTTCTGCTACCGGTTCTGGCGAACTGATGCAAACCTGTTGATCCCCACCACTGGGCGGGAAGGGCACATGAAATGGCATCAGGGGCTGGTGTGGCTCACGGGGCTTAGGTTGGGAACCCCCAGTTAAGACGTTGATCTTGACAACCGGAAGGTTCACAGGTCAAAAACAAGCTCTTCTGTTTCTTCTAATGACATAGAAAGCATAAAAAACATCTTAGTTAACTTGGGCCTAGGGTATTCCTGATTATGGAGAGGTGGGTTAACGATGTGGTCAAATTTATCCCAAGGGACAATGGTGTCCAGGTCCACAGTGGCTTAATGGTTAAGATGCTGAGCTTAATGACCGGAAGGTCAGCAGGTCAAGACTCGAATGAGCTCCAGTCATCTGTCCCAGCTCCTGCCAACATTAGCAGTTGGAAAACAAGAAATTGCAAGGAGATAAATAGGTACCACATCAGTGTGAAAGGTTACGATGTTCCACGTGCTCCAGCATCTACTAATGCCTGCCACACGCCTGTGGAAATGTCTGAAGATGCAGACAGCACTGTAAACTGAGATGAGCACCCAGTGGTGGGATGTCAAAATTTTTACTACCCCACCGTGATGTCATCACAGTGTGGGCGGAGTTAATGTCATGACATCATGACATGGGTGGAGCCAAAGGAAAAAGTAAGATAAAAATAAGCACACACACACCCCTCAACCCACCCACCCACCCACAACACAAGGACAGCAAGGAGGACAGCAAGGAGGCCGTGCATGCATGCCAAGCACTTAGGCATGCATGCACATTGCACACCAAGTGAAAAGGTAAGCCCCGAAGGTGGCTTTTCCCAGGACACTGGGAAAAGTTACTACCGGTTCTGGCGAACTGGTGAGAACCTGTTACATCCCATCACTGTGAGCACCAAAGCTTAGAATCGGATAGGACTGATTTTTGAGCGAGGGAGACCTTGACCTTACCTTTACTAGGAACCACATGCCCCAATGCCAGAGAAGCAGAGGTTGGCTCATAGGATCTGTTTGCTGTTGGCTCATAGGATCTCTTTTCTACTCTACAACTTCCAGAGCCCCATAGACAGCAAGGCCACTTCTGGGATGGGACCTTTCATTTTTAACCATCCTCCCCCCCCCCCCAATATCTGCACCTGAGATTTCAGAAGGTTGCATGAAAAGCTGCTGAGAGAGAGACCTTTCAGCTCAAATTTCAAATTTGAACGATGACGTCTGAGGCCTGCCATGAACTGAGCCCGATTGAAACATTTCAGAAGCAAGATATGCAAAATTTGAAAAGGCAAGATTGATTATCATCTCCCCAAAGGAGCTGCTGTCTGTTCAGTAAATTTATCTCAACCAAAAAGAGAAACACTCACGTTGAATAATGAGTTGAAGGCATTTTTCTGAGAGTCCATTGAGTTGGCACGTGCTGCGTATTAAGATTTCAAACTCTTTGACTTTTTCCAAATAAATACAGAGACACAGCATCTGTGCAATTTAATCCCAAATCCAATTTACCCAGGGGTCAAAGGTAATAGCAAGGTGATAAGATGGAGGGAGGGAAGAGATGAATCTCTGGTACCTCCTGGCTGGGGACCCGTTTCACTGTCCGCTAGCTCTAGGGATAAACAAAGGAAAACCTTTAAGAGAATAAGATAAGGCATCGCTGGTCTAGCCAAGATTAATCAGAACACATTCCGTAGTCACTGAGCCCAAGAAAGCCTGTGCGTCTGAATTCTTCAGTCTCTTTTGAAGTTAATATCATTCATCCCCTTTGTTTTGCATTCCAGCTTAACCTGCTTCAAAGCATTCCCAAGCTATTCTGAGGTCTCCTTGACCCAAACTCAAATCCAGGCACTGGTTTTCCAGTATGTTACTTTAATTACTGCCTCTGAAGCCTCCCCCCCAGGAATCGCACACTTCACAAACAGAGATTTGGTGAAAGAAGCTCGATCTTTACATCTGGCCTCTCTTTATTAATTTGGGAGGCCTTGCTTTTAATTTCATCCTCTCGAGTATGACAGTTTTCCAGCTCAGAATAAAATTCCATTCCGGAAGACAGTTTAACTCCCATTGCAGAAGCAAATCCACTGCTCCACAAATGCACACTTTCTTTGCAGGGTTAACATCCCTGGGCAAAATTGGCGTTTCCTTCTTCATTTGGTTGTGGTTAAGATGGTGAGATTGGAGACTGGAAGGTTGGGTTTCAATATCTGAGTGCTGCACAATGGATTTTAATTTAATTTAATTTAATTTAATTCTCACACTTTTATGACACCCAATCAGGAAATCTGACTTGGGGTGGCTCACACAATATTATGCAGAAAACACAATAATACAATATACAATATAGATAATAATTATACCATATTCATCCTATAAAAACACATATCATAATATAAAACAATACAACAATACAGTAGCATTGTATACAATAGCATATATTGGGGATATGAAAGGAGCCTCATTTGGGTGTCCCCTGAGTGGAGTTTCTCCAGCAAAAATCCTTTCAACCCAAAGTAATCTCTGACACAATTTTTATTTATTTTATTTGGTTTATTAAATTTTTATTACATTTCTATCCCAGTTTCACTACATTTGTATTCCAGATTTTCATCCTTGAAATGCCCCTTCTTTTGGTTTATTCAATTTTACCTAATTTGTAGCCCAGTTTTACTGCACTGGCTCAAGTGGCTAAGACGCTGACTGAAAGCGGCAGGTTAGCAGTTCGATACCTGAATACTGCAGGACGGAATGAGCTCCCGTCTCTGTCCCAGCTCCTGCCAACCTAGCAGTTTGAAAGCAAGAAATTACAAGTACAGTCATACCTCGCATAACTAATTTAATTTGTTAAAGTGAGTTTTTCACTATTGAAAACAAACTCACATAGCGAAAATTCCTATGAAAAACTGAGTGTTTCTATGGGGAAAACTCGCATAACGTTATGCGAGTCGGACTGGTTAGTGAAAAACCTGCTTGTTATGCAAGTTTTTCACTAAGCGAGTCACTCGTTAAATGAGGTTTGACTGTAGATAAATAGGTACCACTTTGGCGGGAAGGGTAACAGCATTCCATGCACTTAGGCATCTAGTCATGTCTGCCACATGTCCATGAAAGCCCTAGCTCTTTGGCTGTAATCAGAGATGATCACTGCCCCTTAAAGTTGGACACAATTGGTTTTCAAGCACAGGAGACCTTCACCCAGTGGTGGGACTCAGCCGGCACGCCCCGGTACCCCCATATTGGTAGTAGAAATTCTAGCTGGCCCTACCCATTGTAGGCCTGCACTTGCCTCCCCAATTACCAGCACCAGCAACAACACACACCAACCTTCTCCGTCGTCTTCCGGGAGAGGGAGAAAATGACAGACCAGAAGGGATGTTTCTTGACAAGGGACAATATCCTGTTCCGCACCATCATCTGGTCCCATTCCCTTCTAAGAATCATCAACTTGGCATCGTTAACCCCTTCTGTGCCTGGTAGAATCTCTTTTAAGCCTCCTGGTTGGTCTTCCTTCTCCCCCCCCCCTCCAAGACCCCCACATTTGAAAAATCACTCCGGAAAAGAAAGAGGAGCAAGTCACATGGCCACCCAGCCACATGGCCACCATGCCAAACCCACCTTGCCATGACCACAGAGTAGGTAGTATAAAAATTTGAATCCCACCATTACCTTCACCTATACCTTTTACCTAATGACATTTCAAAAGTCCCATCTGATGAGTGTGGAGGGATGTTTTTCTGACCAGGCTTGTTCATACACAACAGGGGAAACCAAACATAAAGAAGCCAGTGCCCTCCATCCCTATTTTACAAACTCGTTTTAAGAGGACTATCCCCCAGTTATTCTAAAATCCATTTTAATGGCATTATTTATTACTGAGTAGCAAGCAGATGGAGCCATTCCCCCCCCCCCCTTTGCAGCAATTTGAGAAAGATACATTGCTTTCCAACGGGACAGCTCCTTTGCTGATTTATGTCCCCAACAGCCGGGGAAGCTTCCTGGCCCTGCCTCCATTGTTGTGCCCAATAAAAACCGAAAATGGTTTCAGGAGGTCCTCAGATTTATGGAACCAACCCTAATACAGAGAAACAACCTCATCCCCAAATAATTAACATATACTAAAATTTAAACGCTAGACTCTTTTAAAGGTCCCTTTCCAGAAGCAGTCAGTTTCGAAGCGCACGCTCTCGCTCTCTCTGTATCTTTAAATACAACCACTCTCTTAAGAGAACATGGGAGGAGAGATTAAATGTTCCTTTCACCAGATTCATTTTTCCTTGTGCCAATGAATTAAATAAAAACCTATGTAAATAACTTTGCTGGGATAGGAGCTGATGGTGATAATCAGGCCTAAGCAAAGCTTTCTTGCACAAGGTCATTTTCACGTTGCTTTGAATGCAGAGTCATGGTGATGAGCTGTCTCGGTGAACAAATAACACTGCATCTGCTTGGTCTAATCCATGTGTCCTATACGAAATCAAGTGCGCTGAATCCAAATCTGAAGTCCGATTCTGCCTAGGACACCAGGATCTTCAGTTAGCAAATCTCACCCACTTGGTTAAGTTCTTGTGTTGATCACGTGGGGTATATTTGCCACAAATGTAGCAAAAATTGTCCGGTTTATTAACACAGCTGTGCCTACTCATCTTTAGTTCAAAACAGACTCGCTATGGCCTAGCTGTACTATCCAATAAGATGGTTTCACACTAGAGACAAGCCCTTGGGCCATCTCGCCGTATATACCTATTTCTGACATCAGCTCGATGACTTGCCCAGACCTGCCCAGCTGCTGCTGGAACATTCATGCCACCAGGGGACGTGATTCAGCTGAGGTGGCAGAAGGCATAGGGGTAGCTGCAACTGCATGCCTATGGTGAAACCAATTTGTATTCCAAAAGCAGATCCTTTCCTGTCCACCAAAGTTAGATGCAGGGATATTATAACCCAAGGTTGAACACCTTATCCCTTGGAGATCAGATCATTATATGGCCTTAAATTGGTCAGGCATCATGGGTTTTCTCAAACCAGTGGGTCATATCTTGGCCTGAAGAATTCTCTCCGTGTTGCTTTTTCCTGTATTAAAATGCTTCCCTTCAACATTGACTTTATTGGAGCTATCCATTGTGCTGAAGTCTATCTTTATGTTGCTTACTTTTGATGCCTTCTTTAAAGTTCAGTTTAAAAGCCAGATTCTGCGGAACTGCAAAACGGGCATCAACAGCCTTCATTAGAAGCCAACTTATCTGCAATATTACAAACTGATCATGTTTAACTCCATTGTATCTAAAGTAACATCTGTACATCATGACCTCAAATGCAAGAGGAAATGTTGATGTTGTCTTCCTATTTGGCCTGCACTTTAAGTCCTTTCCTTGCACCTCCTCCAGTATTGCAACACAATACGGCAATCTTGCAAAGTACAGCCAGAGATCATCATTATTCATAAGTTATTAATAATCAATCATTTAATGAGATTTCTTCTGGCTGCACATTTTTATTCATTGACTCCTTTATTTAAATTTCCTAATTTCAATTAAAAATGAAGACAGTGGCGGTTTGTTTTGTTTTTCAAGAAAAATAAGTTCCCACTTGTTATTTTTAAATCCATTATTAATTCTCTGATGCATCCAAAGGCACTTATTGCAGGTATCTAAAGAGCTATTGGGGAAGGCTTCAACGTTTTATATATGACGATCCCTTCCAAACAGAAGGGTTAAAATTTATTCAGTCCCACAAATAGTGTTTTTACACAGGCTTTTTAAGGATTAAGCACTCCAGTCTTTCTTCTGGACAGTTAAGAAACAAAACACTATCAGCTTTACTTTTCTTACGTTCAATTTACCACCCACTCCACTTTTAAAGAATTGAAGTTCTTTCTGGCTTCTTTATAAAGAAATGTACAACCGATGGAGAAATTATCAGATTCCCTATAAAAATGAACCAAATTGACTCTCATTCCTAGCAAACCAGGGTGTAGTGAACACTCACAGGTAACAAATCACTGGAAAATGTTATTTTGGATTCTGACACCACCACCACCCCCAGAATGACACAGCTGGGGTGAGGGGTCATGGGTTATGTAGTTATGCTTTTTTTAAAAATGTGCAGTTGGGTACAAAACATGAAACTGAGAAAATGTGCACAGATTAAAAACAAATGGAGATGAGCTCAGAAGAAATGGGGTGGATCAAATTGTGACACATTCAGCTTTATCTCTCAGTTTCCAGATGCACATTTCCTACCTGGTTGCATCCCCCCCCCAGGTAAAAGTTTCCCTTGCTGTGTCTGCAGATGTTTTCATGGTCATGTGGCTGACACGACTAAACACTGAAGCACATGGAATATTGTTACCTTTCCCACCAAAGCGGTACCTATTTATCTACTTGCAATTTCTTGCTTTTGAATTGCTAGCTTGGCAGGAGATGGGACAGAGATGGGAGCTTGCTCCATCATGCAGCATGCGGGTCTTGAACTGCTGACCTGTTGACCTTCCGGTCGTCAAATTCGGTGTCTTAACCACTAAGCCAACACAGTGCCATATGTAGTTTCCATTCCACATGATTATAGTTTTCATGGGCTTTTAGGTCCCTTGTTCTTCTTTGTTCCCAAAACATAACTTCTCAGTTTTGATAGCTGGTTCATCTCCTGACCTTCTCCTGATCCTTCAGCCCTGACTAACCCCTGGTCTTTTGGGTTCCAGGTTAGAAGTCACATCCCTAGATTGCTGTCCATGGGCCCCATGGCAAAATTTGAATTAGCTTATAGGATGAGATTTCCTGAGCCAGCTTGTAGGGTTCTGACAAGTATAGTCCAAAATATGACTCCCAGGCCCTGCCCAGTCATGGCAATGTCTAAAAACATTTTGCTGCAGCGAACACAGCCATGGTGAGGGTTAAATAATTCTCCTTCCTTATTGTTTTCAATGAGTTTTAATTTAAAAGATGGAATGTCTCAGTTATTTTCTTGAACTCACTTTTTTTCTTCTGACAATCGAGCTTAACAGACCTGGTTCTATTTATGCAATGAAATTTATGTCTCTTTGCTATGGAAGAAGCACATCTATCTGCCAGCCTGTGTCAGCAGAATTATAAACCTGTCAGCACCACAGTATTTCAGACGTGACCTATGCTGGCTGTAAAAACCAATGCAAATGTTGGGGTAATGTATTACACGCAATGAAACAATTCCCAGCAAATAATAATAACACTATGAAATAAAATAGGGGCACACTTCTGTGTCTTTTAGAATAATGAAGAGCTTATATATCACCTCCTTTGAATCATTTAGAGGTTGTGGCACTGTCGTATTTAAGAGATCAACATATATTTGCTTTCCTTTTTAATTTACTGAGTGAAATGAAACTTTTACTGCCACTAAATAGGAACTGCTGATCCTTGCCATCACGTCTTGTGATCCAACCAGGGAAACGCAGCATAACTGGTAAGATGATGGAGCACAGTGAGAGCTCAATAAACCTCTTATGTTTACTACCTGTCTGAGAGTATAGTTATTTCCCTCTTCTGGCCAATGTTTGGGCTTGTTACATTATGGACTACAGACCCAGGCAGCCAGACCAGAAAGTGACTCACAGAATTGGATCAGTGGTATGGGTATAATGTTGTGATGCGCGCAGGACAATATTCATGGCTGATCACCATGACGATAGACAATATTATTGGAATTGGATAGTACACTAGGAGGAGGAGGTAGTGGTGGTGGTGGTGGAGGAGGAGGAGATGCAGGAAGAAAAGGAGGAGGAGGAGGAGGAGGAGGAGGAGGAGGAGGAGGAGGAGGAGGAGGAGGAGGAGGAGGAGGAGGAGAAGAAGAAGAAGAAGAAGAAGAAGAAGAAGAAGAAGAAGAAGAAGAAGAAGAAGAAGAAGAAGAAGAAGAAGAAGAAGAAGAAGAAGAAGAAGAAGAAGAAGAAGAAGAAGGTTTTTAGTATTATAGTTTCCTTTTATTACCCTTGTCCAGTCTAGGTTAGGATGTGGTGTTTATGTTTTTGTGTGTTATGCTGGTCATGGACTGTAAATAAATTAAATAAATTACATTGAAGAAGAAGAAGAAGCACCACCACCACCACCACCACCACCAGGCAACATAACAAGTGGTGGTGCTGGCTGGAGAATTGTGGACACTATCTTCCACCTTTGCACCAACATCATGTTTTCTTCCCTCTGTTCATTTTGATGTGTTGGTAAATGTGATCCTGTTTTTCCTCCAATTTGCTGAAGGCAGTACGGGTGGCTCTCTTCTTCCCCATCTTTGCTCCCATAACCACAAGTTGGTTCAGGTTCATGGATGTAACCAATGACACCCATTGGGGTTACATGTCTTTCTTGAAACCAGGATGCAGTTCCCCTGTCCAAAAGCCAAATTATGTAAATTCTCATCCCAAACTTTCAGTCAAGCACACTCTTTTTTTCAAGTTTATTATTATTTATTTATTTATTTATTTATTTATTAGTTCAAATTTATATTGCCACCCACTCACCGTGGCGACTCAGGGCGGCTTACAGACAGTAATTGTTGTTTGTATATTTGTTTTCCAAGACGTTATAATGGAAAATTAATCCTGGCACTTTTTAAAAGAGAGTCTAAAGCTCAGCTCTTATATTGTCAGACACGTGGATACATTCAATTAGTGTAACTGTCACAAATTAGTTCTGTTTCAAGAGACACCGAGACCAACAAATCCCATCATTTACTCCCTGCGTGTCCTAGGATTATGAAGGATTTGCTTTATAATGGCTCGATTAATTACGTCGAGGCGTCTCAAGTGTTCTTTCCTCCAAGCCTCAGCATTCAAAGGCGCTGACGTTCTATGAAACGATTAAGCGCCTTGAATCATCCGGCTCCATTTTGCTAAGCACTGGGAGGGAACTTGCCCTGGAAGGAAGCAAAGTGAAACGTAAATGTTAAATACTTAATCCTTTAACTTTTTCCGCTTACTGACAGCTGTGCCATTGTGAACTGAATTTGTTTACATACGCATGTTTCTGTTAATAATCCGCTAAAAAAACATGGAAGCTGGGAGCTGGAGTCCCCAAAGCTGAATTTTTTAAGACACTGAAGATCACAAGATGGATAAGTCTAGTAAAGGTGAAGATCACCATCACCCTTGCTCAAAGGCCAGTCATGTCCGTTTTCATCCAAAGAGCCAGCGCTCTCTGCGTCTGCGGACATTCCCATGGTCATATGGCAGGCATGACTAGACATCAGAGCACACGGAATGCTGTTACCTTTCCCACTGAAGTGGTGCCTATTTATCTACTTGCAATGTCTTCCTTTCGAACTGCTAGGCTGGCAGGAACTAGGAGAGAGATGGCGGCACTCAGGTCTCAAACTGCTGACCATCTGTGTGGATGCTGCTATTTCTTGCATTTCCCAATCAAAACCCAGACTGCCAAAATGAAGCCACTGTCATTGGGCAAACTCAAGTCCTCATCGGTGCATGTTTCTGGAAGTAATCTGCATAGTAGTAAATGGGCTGGATTTTGTAGCTCTCCACATGCACACCGTGTGTCTGCCAACAGCCCCCACTTGAGCATGTTGATCTTGCATTTAGGGACTCCAACCCTCATCCTATTCAGAGTCCTCCAAGTGATGTAGGGGAAGCTGAGTTCTTCAGCCATCTCCTCCTTTAATATTATTCATTGTCCAGAGAGTTCCTTCCTCAATCTTCTAATTTGGTTTTGCTCTTGCATTCCCTCAAGAGTATTTGATCTTGCTATAAAGCTCTTCTTAGAAATGAGTCGGACGACTTGAGGCTCATCTCCATTCAGAGGATGTTGAGGGTCCTTCTCTTGCTTTTTTCTCTCGGTGAGAATGTGTGGGTGCTGGTTCTAGCTGAGAACAGTCAGTGAGGGTTGGTCCAGGCAGAGGTTCAGGACCATGGATAGCTCATGGTGGCCTATGAGGCATTCAGTTCTAGCACAGGGCTTGCATTACTGCCGCAGAGAACAAATAGTGTGATCACATCAGATGAACAAAAGCAGAGCAGAATTGTCCCCCATCTGAGGAAGCAAGCTGGAAGGTAGAAAAGGGAAGGCTTCCCACGGAGGTGGAACAATAAGCTGGCTTTGTAAATCATTGCTTTGGGCGCATAGGTTCAAAGCTGCCTGTTGCTGAAAATTATAATTCTTGTAAAAATTGCCTCTCTTCTTCTTCTTCTTCTTCTTTTTACAGCATCTGAGCCGTTTTCTCCCAGAGTGCTGGGCTAATGAATTGATCTCTGCTTGAAATAATAGAATCGATCCATATTTTGCAATCTGACAAACCATGTACCTTCTTCATCCCATTTCCCCATGTACCACTTCGCCGAATGCCAATGGAGAGAGCCACCTCCTGACATCAAACCAGGAATTGTGGTGTATGGGCTACAATGTCCCAGGAGCTGGCTTTGAGATTCCCTTCACCCTCAGCAAAATAAAATAAAATAAAATCCCTCCAACTCTAAATCCTATTTTAGCAGAATCCCTAAGGAGGCAATAAGTTCGACCCCTCCTAAGGCCAAACAAGGATGAGGACACCCTTGAAACACATGGTGAAGAACTTTAATGGCAGATTTAAAGACCCTGAATGTGACTTGAGAGGGTGCCGAAGTATTCGCTCAAGACCAAAACCATTGGTGTTCCCTTGCTGCCCAATATGTTACGTAGCATGGGAGAGTCTAAGTCTAAGTCACAGGAACTGCCTTTAAATCACATCTCCTAAGTCTTTTTTCTATCCCTTTATTTCATTGGTGGGGGGACCAAATTAGAAATGAAGATCTTAGGGAAAGCATAGGTGACCATCTGGACCTACAAAAGTGGTCCACACCTGTCAAAAATATTCTGGAGGAGAGAAAATAATTTCCCCAGGGCTAAGGGACTACAGTGCCTTAGTGGTCAAGATGCTGAAATTGATGACTGGAAGGTCAGCAGGTCAGCAGGTCAAGACCCAAGTGCTACTCCCCTGGTCTTTTAATTTAATTTTTAATCTTATCTCTGGGACTTAGTTTTTAATCTTCTAATTATGATAATTAACTGATTTTTTAAAAAAATTAAAAATCTTGAAAATTTAAATTTTTATAGTTGGGATCCTGGGATGATGGGATTTTATTGTATTGTGTGGTTTTTTTATGGTGTTGAAGACCACCCTGGGTCACCCTGGCGAGGAGGGCGGTATAGAAGAATGAAAAATAAATAAATAAATAAATGCTCAATGGAGTGAGCTCCCACCATCTCTCCCAGCTCCTGCCAACCTAGCAGTTCAGAAGCAAGAAATTGCAAGTAGAGAAATAGGTTCTGCTTCAGTGGGGAAGGTAACAGTGTTCCATGTGCCATGCCTGCCACACGACCATGGAAACGTTTGCAGACACAGACAGCACTGGCTCTTTGGCTGTCAACAGAGATGACCACCGAACCCTAGAGGAGGACAAGACTGGCTATCAAGCAAGGGAGACTTTACCTTTACCTGTGATTTCTAGTAGCCTTTACTTCCACCAGGAAAGGTAAGGGGCATGCTCAAGGCCATGTTAGTGCTGGCCCTACACATCTCGCATAATCATCCTAGGAAAGGGGCAGATCAACAGCAAACTAGGCAGCAAACTAGGCAGCAGAAGACTCCAACATGATTGCCGGCTGTCCCTCTTGACGGATGCCTCTGCCAAGAGACCCCCAGGCTGCATGGAAGGCTGACCTTGTTCGGCAGGTGATCTGTCTTCATGGAAGCTGCCATGTGTTCCCAGCCTCAATTTCACAGAGGAAGAGCCAGGACTGTGAAATTGAGAAGTCCTTGGACATCACTAAGGAGGAAAAAAATGAATAGAAGCTTCAGGGTCTCACTGGTACTTAAAAAACCATCTCCCAAGCTTCCCTTGGCTGATCCTCCCCCCCCCCAGAGCCCCCAAATTGATAGAGGCTCAAATTATGCACTGTAGTGATTTCCATTATTTCTCCCTCCCTCTTGAATGTTTTGAACCAAAGCAACCTAGAGCAAGTTCAATAGGAAGATGTGGGTGTTTAATCCTTGCCTACCTCAGCCACAATGAGCTGGTTCTAAGGATGGAGAAGCCAGGGGAGCTCTTGCCGAGGGCTTCAAACTGGAAGAGTTCAGCCACTCAACTACTTTTCATAAGAGTTACTTTTTTCTGCATAGGGTAAAATCCGGTATGGTCAAATTGCACCTTGATGACTCAATGGGTCACACATCCTATATACACATATATATTGACCCATGGCACTTAATGCACTCTTTGGGCAGTTTACAAGTTAATTAACATTTTGCCCCCAACATGCTGGGTCCTCATTTTACCGACCTTGGAATGATGGAAGGCTAAGTCAACCTTGAGACCTGGTCAGGATCAAACTCACAACATGCAACCAAGTGCACCATGGTCTGGCAGAAGTGCTTTGTGGGTAGCATTTCCACCTCAGCACTTTCCTAACTATTGCAGGTGCAACAGGATTTTACAAATGGCTTCCCTGGACTAAACTTGTCTGCCTTGCCTTGGTCTTCTATGCAGCGGGAGGGCTGGAAAAGGATCGAGTACATGTGATGTTTTAATTGCTCTGCTTTCTTGAGTGTTGGGTAAGCAGTTTTTATTTTATTTTATTGCCGTTTTTGCATACCGTGGCAATGCAAACGGAGATTTCTCTCTGGATTCTGAAACGGCATTAAAACAGCAGACAAAAACAGCTCTGACAGAAAGCATTGATGGATGTCCAATATTCCCTTATTAAAGAATATAAATGAAGCAAAGACAGGTCAGGAACGGGCTTGATATGTCCATCTGGGATCGTTGTTGGAATGACTGGAATACAAGCATATCATTAGGTGTCAAAATTCTGCTATTCTGAAAGAGGCCAAGTGAATCAATGCAATTTGATGCAAATAAGAGAGAAAGAGAAACGCACACAGAGAGAGAGAGAGAAAGGAGGCAGTTATGGGGAGAGATGGGTCTCACATACCCAGAATCTGGGGGGGGGGAGGCTAAAAACTCTTCTTAGTCATTGCTTCTGATTGAGTGGGATGTTCCTAAGTCAGTAAAAACAAAGAAAAAGTTAGGAATGGAGTGCTACTTGACTTCAGATATTCCCCAGTCTCATCTAGAAGACGGAAGAAACACTGTCAACATACATAAAAGTTAAGATAATTGACAGTGCTTTCCTTATGAGAAGGTACACCAACACTTTTATGGTTGCAGACCAGGGGTGTCCAAACTTTTTGGGCCATGGGCCAATCATGTGGTTCAGGGAGCCGGTCACTAAGGCCTAGGGGCCAGGTGTGGCCTATGATGCCAATTCATCCATCCCAGGAAGCCCTCATCGCTCCTGGAAGTGGAAGTAGAACGCGCCAGTATGGCCGTGTTTTCCTTCCGCTTCCAGGAGTGACTAGGGCTTCCCAGGATAGTTGAATTGGCGTCAGGGGCCATACCCAGCCCCCAGGCCTTAGTTTGGGCACCACTGGTACAGACAAAGGAGGATACAAGGGAGAAAATGAACTGATTGCGAGGAATATGATGATTTACACATCCCACCCCACCCCAGACCTGCATTGAGGTTATCATTGGTTTTCTTCTTCTTTAAGTGATCCAGTTCCACTTCCTGGTCCTGAGCCCTTTTGGCACACAAAGTGCTCCTCAGCCCCCAGGCCAGGATGGATGAAGCTGCTGCCTTCCATCAAGATGGATTCAGGTGTGAACCATCACCCTTTCCTGTGGACTTCACCACCCAAGGCCTTTAGTCCTCAAGGTTGACTTTAACCGCCACCTGATGATTGCCGTTGAGTCACGGGCAGTACGGTCTACTCTAACACTGCCAAGAGTGACTGTTAGGAAGCCGATTGTGCAAATAAGAAAAAGCTGCAATACTTTGGGCATATCATGAGGAACAACATAATGTATAGAATACTCCAACTCGCTCTGCAGGGGAAGATCCATGGGAAGAAAGATTCCCTGGACATAGATGGACTTCATGGCTGAAGAACGTAAGAGACTGGTGTGGCATGTCTGCTCCGAGAAGTTAAGAGCAAGAAGACTACTGCCATGATGATAGCCAATATTTTTTAATGGGTAAGGCACTTGAAGAAGAAGACATAATCCTCATTCTGGAAAGGGGAAGTTCTTGGCTTTGAAGAAACAAGCAAGAAAGGTTTAAAGCACATAAAATAAAGGCTAAAATGTCATTTTTCTATCTACCAGTTTTCTACTCCTTCCTGCCAAAAAAGCCAACAACCCTCAATTGATGACATTGATACATTTTAGCACTGGTTCTCAACATTTTAAGCCAGGGGCCGGATCACCCTCCCTCAGACCACTTGGGGGGCCGGACAGCCATTTTGCCCTTCCTCCACCACATGGCACCTCCTGGTGTGGTGGAGGCAGTGGGGGGCCAACATAAAATAGTGCCATGGGCCGCAGGTTGATAATCCCTGCATTAAGCAATTGAACTATACTTACTGTAGATATTTATAACAATTCCCTGCATTATGGAATAAGTCCCCCACCCACTCTATGTATTGATCAATGGCAACTTGTGAGAAAGGACAATAGCATGAGGCATTGGTGGGTCACATGATAATGTCATGGGTCACATGATACCCTCTGCATTTTTATGGTCGGATCAGGGTAAAAATGCAGCACAGGGAGGGCCTGGTTCCAAAAGCAATTCCATGCTTTCCACCCAAGCGGTCTATTTATCAAAATGTTGCTGCCGTTCTTCAGAGAAGCCTCACATTTGTTGAGTATAATCGGGAGTCCCCGTGGGGAATTCTTGGCAGCCGGATCTGCAAGGGAAACAGGGGGGCGGGAGAGAATAAAAGGAACATCCCTTGGGGAATGAAGAAAAGTAGACAAACTAGGAGAAATAATGTCAACAAACTCCTTCCACAAATAGACAAGGAAATCCAAAAACCAGCAGCGTGAGCAGATGGCAATAAAAGAAACACGATAAAACGGATAACCAGGGGGCTCACCCAAACAGGCAACTCACAAATGAAAACAAGCCCTTGCTTTACAGTCGAGGAGAACAGCCTGTGAACAAGCTGTCGAGAGATTCAGCAAAAGGAGCTCAACAAGAGGAAACGGAAGTAGGCAAAGATTTTAGCCACCCACCACAATAAACATTCGCTTGTGTTCCAGTAGTCTTATTTCCATTACACCTCATACACCAGGGGTGCCCAAACTTTTTGGGCCGCAGGTCAGTCACGTGGTCCAGCAGGCTGGTCATGTGGTTCTTCCCACCGGAAGTGGAAGTAAAACGCACTTTGCAATCTGTTTTGCAACAGGGTGAGATAGATTTTAAGCTGCCATTTTCTCTGCTCAAACCAGGGGTGCCCAAACTATGGCCCACAGGCCAGATCCAGCCCCCAATGTCAATTCATCTGGCCCACGCTGCCCTCGTTGCTCCAGGAAGTGGAAGTAAAACGTGCCGGTGTGGTGTCAGGAGCCAGATCCAGCTAAGATCAGGAGAGAAGGAGCAGTGGACATTGAGAGAACTAAGCAAGAGAATGACCATCTACACCCTCTGAATGGATATGAGCCTGCTTCAGAGGGACAGGTAACAATGTTCTGTGCACGCCGGCATCTAGTCATGCCTACCACATAACCATGGAAACGTTTGCAGAAATTCCGTAGCAGAAATTTCTTTGGATTGGTTAGAAAGATTCTCACCCCTCACACATACAGACACCCCCAAAAAATCTCACAACTTCATGCGGTTCCCTTAGAAATTTGTCTCCCAGCTTTGTTTGCAAACCAGTGGCTTCCACGGAGAATTACATTTCAACAAATACCCATTTCCTGTCATAAAAATTGCTGAGCAAACAGGGAACCATGCGCATTGCTGCGTACTTCTCACTTCTGTCTGGTGGTGTGAAAGCCATTTTATTTTATTTTATTTCTTGCATTATATATAAGTGGCTGCAGGCCTTAGAATAAGTTACTATACTGGAAAGCAGGTCCCTGAAACTACATAACAAAAGCCACCTCTAATGATTTACATTTGGCAGTTTAAAAAATGACTGGAATTTTTGATATGCTTTCAAGGAAACCAGATATGTTTGCAGAGGGAATCACTTAAAATGCACGTAAAGAGATGGCGGAAAGAGATCTCTTCAGAAGTGAATTATGCTTTTAAGAAGGAAGAGAAACATTCATGGAGCTCAGGCAATAGTTTGAATGGAAAGATTCCTATATTATTGGAAATAATAACTGCCAAATGAGTAGGCTCACCCTATATTTTAATCAATCCAAAAGATGTGTTTTCCATACTTTTGCATGTGGTCTTTGAAACATTGTGCCATTGTATGTGATAATGGTCAGGTCAAGGTCAACATCAAGGTCAACCTTGCTCAAAAGCTCGTCGTGTCCAACGATAGGTAAGATCTCCACTTACAGCCAGAGCCAGACACTGTCTGTGTCTGCAGACCTTTCCATGGTCATGTGGCAGGCATGACTTGATGTCAGAGTGCATGGAGCAGTGTTACTGTTAGATATTCAAAAGGTTCTTCGGCGGGAAAACCGCCGATTCCCATTGGTCGGTGGGTTGGGCTAGAAGGGCTGTTTATACCCAGTCTCTCCGACCGTTGTTGTTGTTGTTATGTAGCGTTCACAGTAAATAAACGTGATACCTGTTTTGGTCACTTATGGCTACTGAGTCCTCAATCCCCACGCATTGATCTCCGGATCTAACACTGGCGATGAAGGTGGGATACTGAGAAGCGAGCCACTCTTCACCGGAGCAAGAGAGCCATCTCAAGACGGCACAAACGCCATGGCTACCTACACCGCTCCGCCACCCTTCCAACCGAAGGAGGAAAAATGGAACGATTACATCAACCGGTTTGAGTTTTCCCTGTTGGCTGCCAAGTTGGGGGACATCTCGGATGAGAGGAAGAAGGCGTTCTTCCTCACGCACTGCGGGCTGAAGGTGTATGAGGTAGCACAGGCGCTGGTCGCCCCCACTCTGCTCATGACGGTCTCGTGGGAGACGCTTCAAGCTGCCCTCAAGAGACATTTTTCGCCGGCTCCCTCCAAGTACGTCCATCGGATCAGTTTCTGAAACCGTTTCCAGAGGGAGGGAGAAACGGTGAACGAATTCGTAGCTGCCCTGCGCACAGCTGCCATTCCTGCAGAATTCGGACCGGGGCTGGAGGAGGCTATCATCGAACAAATCATCCGAGGGGTCATGGATTTGCGGCTCAGAAGGCGCCTCTTAGCTCGCCAAGAACTATCCCTGTCCATCATCATGGACGAGGCGAGGGCACATGAAGCTTCATCATCTGCCGCGACCTCCCTCCAGAGAGCCCAGTCGACACCAAGACCTGCCACCGTACACTATGAAGATACCGTCCCCGAAACAGAGGATGAGGAAAGAGAAGACGTGTACACGATGGATGGGGAAAACCAGGACAGGAGCAGCCGCCACTGTGCCAGTTGCGGCGGGCCCCATCAAAGAACACATTGCCGGTTTAAGGACGCCACTTGCCGCCATTGCGACAAAAGGGGGCACATCGCAAGAGCCTGCCGCGCAAGGCAAGCTGCGAGCCAAGCTGACCGGCACTTTCAAAATTTCCCGCCGAGCAAGATGGCCACCGACCAACGGGCCAATCAGAGGCGCCAGTCAAACAGCGGCGCAAAATTCGAAAGGGCAGAGGCACACACGGTCACCATCAGCAACACTGAGACCAACAAAGGGAAAAAGATCTACACTACAGTCCAGCTAAACGGGCAAGACTGTAAGATGGAAATCGACTCCGGTTCACCAGTCTCCATCGTCTCCTGGAACTGGATGAAGCAAGCATTCCCTACTCTCAAGGAGACTGATTTGGACAACCAACAACTCCGATTACAGGATTGCCAGGGTAAACCCCTTCCCGTCGTGGGCCTGAGATGAGTCCGCATGAAGTACGGCAGAAAAGAATCCACCCTGCCCATCACCGTGGTTTTCGGGAAGTTTCCGAGTCTCCTGGGAACGAACTGGTTCCCAGCCTTGGGACTGAGCATCGCCGGCGTCCACAGCACCTGCGGCGACCAGATCAGCGAGACCACCTTGTGGGACGACCTGCTCGCCGAGTTCCAGGACATGTTCGGGGAGGAGCTGGGCAAGTACGTGGGGTCCCCTATTTCGTTTGCACTAAACCCCAATGTTGCCCCAATCCGCCTTAAGGCTCGTAGGGTTCCATTAGCCCTCAAACCTAGGGTGGAAAAGGAACTAGACAAACTGGTGGCCCAGGGAATACTTGTCCCTGTAGATCATGCTAGGTGGGAGACCCCCATTGTTACCCCCATTAAGACAGATGGGTCGGTGCAGATCTGTGCAGACTACAAATGCACAATTAACAAAGCCTTACAGCCGAGCACCTACCCGGTCCCCGTAATCGACCATCTATAACATTCGTTGGGACCTGGAAAAATCTTTGCCAAGTTAGACCTGGCCCAGGCGTATCAACAGTTGCCGGTGGACGAAGCCACAGCCGAGGCGCAAACCATAGTCACCCACAGAGGAGCGTTTAAATGTACCCGCCTACAATTTGGGGTCAGCATAGCACCAGGGTTGTTCCAAAGCACCATGGAAAGACTCCTCCACAGTCTCCCTGGGGTGGTGCCTTATTTTGATGACGTCCTGATCATTGCTGAGAACCCAGGACAACTCAAGGATCGAGTGGCGGCCGTCCTAGTGAAATTCAGAGCCCCTGGGTTGAGAGTAAAACGAGACAAGTGTCTGTTGGGGGTACCTTCAGTGGACTTTTTGGGGTTTAGAATAGATGGCGGAGGAATACACCCGACCGAAAGCAAAGTGAAGGCAATTCAGGATGCCCCTGCCCCAAGAAATAAACAGGAATTACAGGCCTTCCTAGGACTATTGAACTTTTATGCTGCCTTCTTGAAGGGCAAGGCCACAGTCACCGAACCTCTCCATAGACTCCTAGTGGCCAAGGCGATTTGGAAGTGGGGCCCAGAACAGCAGTCATCTTTTAACGCGGTCAAACATCTCCTATCTCAGGACAGTTTCCTGATTCAGTACAACGCAACCCTGCCGCTCGTCCTAGCCTGCGACGCCTCTCCGTACGGCGTGGGAGCTGTCCTCGCACACAGACTGCCCAACGGACTGGAGGCCTCCATCGCATATTATTCAAGGACTATGTCGCCAATGGAGCGGAACTACGGGCAAATTGACAAGGAGGCACTGGCGGCCGTGGCTGGGGTAAGAAAATTCCACGATTATCTGTACGGACGGGACTTTGAACTTGTAACGGACCACAAGCCCCTACTGGGACTCTTAGCAGGGGACCGCCAGACACCATCCGCACTTTCCCCCCGCATGCAACGCTGGGCCCTGTTCTTGTCGGGCTACTCGTACACACTGACTTATCGCCCCAGGAAACACATGGGCAACGCGGATGCCCTCAGCAGATGCCCCCTTCCTGACCAGGACAGCGCAGAGCAGGCGGAGGGGTCGGTCCTTTTGTTGGACGTGTTGGACTCTGCCCCCATCACCTCGGCGGAGGTCGCCAGAGCCACGACAAAGGACACCGTGCTCCGGACTGTCACCAGCTGGGTACAGCGGGGTTGGCCGGCTAAGGGGGAAGGGGAGTTTAAGACGTTTTTTGACAAGCGGGACGATTTGAGCTGTGGGGGGGGGATGTCTACTTTGGGGTGATCGGGTGGTAATTCCAAAGAGCTTGCGGAAAACGGTCATGGAAACGTTACACACCAGTCATCCGGGGGTGGTAAAGATGAAAGGCTTAGCGAGAAGCTATGTATGGTGGCCACAAATTGACAAGGACATAGAGGAATGGGTGGGCAGCTGTGAACCTTGCCAGCTATCCAGACCCAATCCCCCGTGACACCAATTAGAGAGTGGGAGCAGCCCTCGGGCCCGTGGCAAAGACTACACATTGACCTGGCCGGCCCCTTCCACGGCCAAACATTCCTAATTGTAGTTGATGCCTACTCAAAATGGCTAGAGGTGAGGCTCATGAGGAGCACAACAGCCAGGGCCATCATTCTGGAACTCAGGCAACTGTTCGCGATGCATGGCATTCCGGACACCCTGGTTTCGGACAACGGCCCTCAGTTCACGGCCACGGAATTCAAGCAGTACCTGGCATCCCTCGGAACCAGGCATGCTCTCACCTCCCCATTTAGAGCCCAAGGAAATGGGCAAGCCGAAAGATTTGTGCGGAGTACAAAGGAGGCTTTGAGTAGGTTGGGCCCCGGGGACTGGCAGGAGAGGGTTGACACGTTCTTGTTAGCCCAACACAACCTCCCCTGTGCCGCCACAGGAAAGGCTCCCGCGGAACTCCTAATGGGCAGGAGACTCCGTTGCCAACTGGACCGCCTACATCCCCGATATTCCCCTGACCAGGTCCAGGAAGAGCCCAAACAATTCCGTGTATTCCCCATTGACACCCCCATCTATGCCAGGAATTTTACAGCCGGCCCAACATGGGAAGAGGGAACCATCCTTGACACACTGGGCCTGTACACATACAGGGTCGTCCTCACTGATGGTCGAATATGGAAACGCCATATCGACCAGCTCAGGGGACGAACACAGCCCGACACGCAAGAAGACATAGTTCCAGAAGGGCAGCCAGCCACAAGCATAGCCGCGCCAAACCTACTCGAACAAAACACGGCCCTGGTTCCTCCCTGTAGCACCCCCTCTAGTCCAGACCCGGTGCCGGCGAACTTACCTGGGGATCCAGAGCCACTTCTGCCGGCCGCTGAGTCCACCGCAGAAATTCCCAGACCGGAACCTCCCAGGGCAGAGCAGAGCGAAGGCAACAGGTCCGCTCCGCTCGATGCCCCGGCACAGTCTGAACTGCGCAGGTCCAGTAGGGTTCACACATGCCCTCGTCACCTGGACGATTTTGTATGCAAATAGGACAAAGTGCATTCTGGGGGGAAGGGGTGTTAGATATTCAAAAGGATCTTCGGCGGGAAAATCGCCGATTCCCATTGGTCGGTGGGTTGGGCTAGAAGGGCTATTTATACCCAGTCTCTCCGACCGTTGTTGTTGTTGTTATGTAGCGTTCACAGTAAATAAACGTGATACCTGTTTTGGTCACTTATGGCTACTGAGTCCTCAATCCCCACGCATTGATCTCCGGATCTAACAGTTACCTTTCTCGCCAATGCAGTACCTAGTTAGCTACTTGCAATTTCTTGCTTTCAGACTGCTAGGTTGGCAGGAGCTGGGACAGACAGTGGGAGGTCATTCTGTCACGCATCACTCAGGTCTTGAACCGGTGGCCTGCCAATCTTCTCTGGGACATGACAATGAGGGAAAAGCTATTCAGGGCCAAGCTCCTAGGGAGCCTCAAGTCATTATGGGCCTGCTAGTTTCTTAAGAGGCCCCCTGTATGGCACAGAATAAGCAGAAAGACTACCAGAACCGTTATGTCCTTCCTTCCAAACCACTTCATCTTCATCATGTCTGAGAGGAGCCATTATTTCCCCCGCTGAAAGCGATCAGGCACCTGAAATGAAAATGATTGATTTTGTTTGTGTTTTTGGCTAAAGCCCCTGAGCCATCGAGGTATATATCAGGAATGCTACAGACCTCCCCAGATTTTCCTCTGGGTTCTCCAAGAACTCTGAAAATCCCATGCTTACTTCCTATGTTCCTCACAGTAGCCATTCAACAAATCTCAGATGGTTAGATTCATATCTTTTTCCCCAGGCACAAAACACTAAGGGCTAGAACAGAGATTCTCAACCAACAGCCTGTGGGCCAGATCCAGCATACAGCACCATTCCATCTGGCCCACACCCATGTGCCCGCCGCTGCCACCATCCTTTTCCCCTCTGCCTGGCTTGCCGTGTCCCTCATTGTGCTACCTAACAGGGCAGATGTTGTAAGAAGGCTTATAGCATCCACTCTGCCACAGAGTGGTGTTAGGGACACACCAAGACAGACGGAGGGGACAAGGATGGTGGCACAAGTGGCAGAAGCGGAAGTGGCTGCCCGTGTCTATCCTGGGTCCCGCTCTGGCCAAACGCTGGCAAGGACAGGCAGGACCGTTCCTTCACCCACGGCAAGCCAGTAAGCAGGGAAGTGGTGGTGGCATGGGGGAGTGTTGGTGGTGGCAGGGGGCTCAGGGTGGTTCCACCATCACTGCCACTGAAGGTGGCAGGGGGACACCAGTCCCAACAGTCTGAAAAGGCAAGATCTGGCCTCAAGCTTTAAAAAGTTGAGAACTTCTGGACTAGAAACTTGCATTATTTTATTGGCATTCTATCTGGCATGACCTCTCCACTGTCTCCAGGAAAGATAACCCTAATGGAAACTCTAAACATTTATTCTGTTTTCCCTTCCATCCCTCCCATCCACACTCTCCTTCCTTCCTTCCTTTCCTTCCTTCCTTCCTTGAGACAGTCCTTGACTCCAGTCCTTTGGGTGTTTCCTCTAATTAGAATGATGGAGAATTAAGAGGTGTAAGGGTAAGAGGTTGTGGTAGGAAAACGACTCCTTAATAAGCATGAATTATTGGCTGTCCCTCCCCCTGTGCTCAACCACCAGCCCTCTGCATTTCAGACCCCTGCTTATTATAAAGCAAGCTGAAGCAGGGGAGGGGTGTGGGAAGGGGGGGTTGAGAGAAACCCCCTAAAAGGCAGGGGGGTATAGAAAGAGCTGAATGCCAACCTGGCACCCACTGGGCTTTCAGTCTTGCCAAAAATGCTCATTAGATCTGCTCAAACAAAGTGTGAGGCACATGCTGATATTGCAGCTGCCGCTGAATTTCGCGCATCCTGCAAAGCAGGCCCGACAATATGCGTCCCTTCTCGTCCAATGTTGCTAAGCTCACTGCTCAAAAGAAATGAGCTGCCAGAGGACCCTCTTTGACGCCCGCTAACTCATGAAGCTAAAAAAGGACAGCGAAACGCTTAGCCAGGGGTCCCCAACCTTTTCAAGCCAGTGCCCGGGTCATGCTCTTTCAGTCAGCTTCGAGGGCTAGATGGCCATTTTGCACTGCCTGCACAATGGTGGCGGCCATTTTGTCCTAACAGCATCAAAGGGGAGGCCATTTTGTATCCCAAATGCCCTTGGAGGAGTGGGGGGCACATGAAATGGCACCATGGGCCAGAACTGGCCCACGGGCCTTAGGTTGGGAACCCCTGTGCTTAGCCATTGGACAAAGCAAGCGAATGACCCTCAACATCCTCTGAATGGGTATGTGCCTCAAGTTCCCCAATCCTGAACAAGATGAGGGTCAGAGTGCCTAAATGTAAGACCAACATGCTCAAGTGGGGGCTGATGGTGGATAACAACCCACTGTGTGAATGTGGAGAGGTTCACAATCCGGATTGTTTTCTGCTCTGCCAATTGCTACTGGTAATATGTACCAATGAGGTCTTGACTTTGGCCAACGACCAAGCCAAGAAGGTGGCTTCGTTTTGTCAGGTTAAAGTCTGACCAAGACACAAAAGAAGACCACCTAATGCAGTCCTCTGTTCTGATCAAGCCTTCTGTCTTATATCTATTTTCATTTCTCCTTGACTAGGTGAGAAGTCAAGGAAAGAAATCTGCAAGCGCCGAGCTGCTAATTGCACGGTGCCCATGCAGAATGGGAAATCCGCCAAGGCCGTCTACGACGCGCCTCTTGATCACTCGGCTTCGCGGGTTCACTCTTGTGCAGCCAATAACTCTACAGAGGCCGCAACCATTTATTATACTTTGGACTCAGCCGTGCCTGGTGTGTTCGCAGCAAGAGGCAAGGAACCTGGAGCAGGGGAGAAACGCCTTGAAGGTTACCCGGGAGGACTAAGGAGAAGGGAATCGTTTCGATTGATGGAACGTACTTGCATACATTTTGCAGGGCTTGTTCTGCAGGGCACAATTGTTCTACTCTCTTGTGGCATTCTGTCCTCCAGGCAGTATATCAAGAGCTGCCAGGATGAGACCCCAAACACCTTTGATCAGGGGTGCCCAAATTACAGCCTGGGGGCCGATCCAGCCCCCGATGCCAATTCATTCAGCTCGCACCACCCTCGACAGTCCCAGAAGCGGAAGTAAAACCCGCTTCTGGGAGTGATGAGGGTGGCACAGGCCAGATGAATTGGCATCAGGGGCCACATTTGGCCTCCAGACCATAGTTTGGGCACCCCTGAACCATGTGACCACCCCGCGGCCCGAAGGTTTTGGGCACTCCTACCTTAGATCTTTTCCACAGCAGCCTCCTGTGGGAAGCCAGCAGGTCTACAGAGCAAAGAACGTAGAGTAGCATTTCCCAATGTGGGGCCCACACCCCACCCTGGCTGGGGCTTTAAGAACTGCTGAGGCACAGAACTTCCTTGCTGCCCCACCCAAGAGGCTTTGCAGCAGGAATGTATTTCATTCCATTGGGGAAATAAACCACCCATTACTCCACATTTCTTCCCAAAGACCTCTGAACACTAGTTTCCATCTCAGACTTCCAAGATTAACCATAAAAATTGATTATATTGTTATATTTTTTATACTGTATATTGGACTGTATTTTGGGATTGTATCTCTGCTTTTTATTGTGGATTGTATTGTGGACCATATTGTGGATTACACTGTGTTTATATTTATTTTGTTGTACTGTATTTTATGATATTATGATATTGTATTGAACTGTTATATTTTATTCGATTGTATGTTGTGAGCTGCCCTGAGTTGGTTTCACCAAGTAGGGCAGCATATAAATCGAATCAATCAATCAATCAATCAATTCAGTTCCCAGAAGCCTAAGCCAGGACATCAGCTGATCAGTGCTTTGGGGAATTGACTTAAGCGTCTGGGAGTTGAAGTCCAAAAACCAAAGGTTGGTTAACGCTGACATAGTCCTCAAAAAGTCCAACAAGGAGGCATCACTTTCTTCTTCTACATTTGTTTTATATATGGACGACACGGAGGATTTGTTTGTTTATGGAACTGACATAGAGGGAGTTGCCTATTCCTTCAGGTGCATGAAGTTTTTAATAACTGCTTGTACTCTTTTCCCACCCTTAAAATTCAACAATTACACCGCACTTCCAGACTCTGGCATCAACGAAGAAACGAGCCTCTGTGTCATGTTGCTTTATGTTGTTTAGCGTGTGGGTCCTTCCCTATGATGGATGGCCCTTGACGTGGCAGAGTGGTCATTTAGGAGATCAAAAAGTGTATGCCTGAAACGAGCGCTTCCTTGGCTTTTAAAGTCTTTGTGTGGGTGTCAGTTCCAGTCTTTGTGTCCTTTTATTTCACTGTGGCGGGGCTGGAAGAGAACTTCATTTCCCTGGCGTGACCTCAGCAGAGCATTTTTGAGAGACATCCAGGTCTTATGGAGAGACATCCAGGTCCCTCCATAATGTGCGGCTGTCCGGGATGAGATGGATGGAAATTACAGGGTGCTCAAAAAGCGTTAACCATGTCAGAGAGGGCGGAATGCTTCCCTCTGAGTCTGTCAAGCTGGAAACTAAATGGTAAACAAGATACTTAGACCAGAATTTCCCAACCTGAGGCCTGTGGGCCAGATCTAGCCTACAGTTCCATTTCATGAGGTCCCCACACCTCCAAGGGCATTCAAGAAACAAAAATGGCCACCCCTTTGAAGCTGTTGGGACAAAATGGCCACCCCCATCATGCAAGCAAGGCGAAATGGTTATCTGGCCATTGAAGCTGACTGAGTGTGACCCGGCCTCCGGCTTGAAAAGGTTAGGAACCCCTGTCTGAACATTGTCATTGCCTAGAAAAGCTGGAGGAGATGAGAATACTAAAATACAGGTATGCCTGTGGATATTTCGTACTGCTAGTGATTATAACTCACAGATGTCTGTAATGATGGACTCCCTCTATTCTGCTCTGCTCAAAGCTTGCCTGGTGTAGAGCATATGGAAGCTTGTTCCCTACAGGTTAAGAAGGAGAGCAAAAACTTGGATTGTCTTCCAGAGGAAAAGAGCAACAGAGATGGTAAGCAGCCCAGAGTTTCACAATAGATAGTCTGCCATTTCCAAGATTACACTGCGTCACAAAATAAAACACCAAATATTGTCTGCTACTTGGTCTAATCCATGTGTCCTATACGAAACCAAGTGCGCTGAATCCAAATCCGAAGTCCGATTCTGCCTAGGACACCAGGATCTTCAGTTAGCAAATCCCACCCTCTTGGTTAGGTTCTCGCATTGATCACGCGGGACATATTTGCCACAAATGTAGCAAAAATTGTCCCGTTTATTAACACAGCTGCACTTCCTCATCTTTAACTCAAAACAGACTCGTGCTGGCCTAGCTGTACTATCCAGTAAGATGGTTTCACACTAGAAACAAGCCCTTTGTCCATCTCGCCGAATAGACCTATTTCTGACGTCGGCTCACTGATTTGCCTAGATGTGCCCAGCTGCTGCTGGAACATGCATGCCACCAGGGGATGTGATTCAGCTGAGGCAGCAGCAGGCATAGGGATAGCTGGAACTGTTATAATATTCCCACATAAAAATATATTATCCAATTACCAACCGTTTAAACAGCTATAGCACACTTCAAAATCTGTACGTGATAGGCAAATTCTGAGCTCAGATTTGGAATCAGCACACTTGATATCATGTTAATCACATGTGTTAAGACTAGACACCAAAGTGCACAGAACGCTGTTTACCTTCCCACCAAAGTGGTCCCTATTTATCTACTTGCAATTTCTTGCTTTTGAATTGCTAGGTTGGCAGGAGCTGGGACAGAGACAGACGCTCATTCCGTCATGCAGTACTCAGGTTTTGAACTGCTGACCTTCCGCCTCCCAGTCAGCGTCTTTTCCATTTGAGCCACTGTAGCCGTCTCACCCCAGGGAGGCGACTTTTAAAAAATAATCTCTGTGTCTTCTAGAATGACAAATGATATCAACTGTTAATCTTTCACCATAATCAAAGCCTGTAAAGAAATTCAGGAAGACTTCCTCTGGATCCAAATGGCAATCAATGCTAATTGGGTCTAGATGATTAATTTGTGCAAAATTTATCATTCTACAAGAATTAGAGTGGAAAATTAAATCATGTAAACTGATCAAAACAGCAATGTGTAATGAGAACGAAATCAATACAAATTTCTTTATAGACAGCTCCAAATTTTAGTCCATTGATTCCCCGCCCCCCGCCCCCCGCAATTCCACCACTAGCTGCTATTCATACCAAACAAAGGCTGGGGGGCGGGTACCTTTCACGCTGTTTGGCTATGAAGTCCAGGGCTATGTTACCATTGAGGAAAATTCTATGACAAATGGTTGCAAATATCCACAGCAACGAGTTACACAGCTATGTCTAGGTTTACAATTTGGCCACAACTTTTATTGATTAATCTTAGTCTGCAAGTGATCTCTCCATTAATTAGCTTTACTCAAGACTCTTTAGATGTACTGTAATTGTCCTCTGAGTAACAAGTTGGCGAGAGAGTAGCAGTTGGAGAGCAAGTTAGGTATAAGTAGTTAATACCCCGTACAAAAGCCCCTACAGCGGGATACTGCCATGGCTTCCAGAGCATGCTGTATATATATATACACACACACAATATAATCAGAATACAATCCATAAACAATACTCAGTGCAGAATAAACAATAAAATCACAGTATAATCAATAGCTAATACCCAATACAAAAATAATCGATTTGACAATGTACAATATACAATACAGAATACCATTCCAATGTAACCTTATTTTGCAGTGTGGTTTTATTTTATTGCACTGCTGTACTGTATTGTTATATTTATTGTATTATAATGTATGACCTTTGATTATGTTATATTACTTTTGATTGTCTTATAGGTATGGCTTCTGTAAACTGCCCTGAGTCAGTTGTACCGAGTAGGGCAGTATATAAACTGAATAAATGAAATAAATGAATGAAATAACAAATGCACCCTATAGCGAAAACATCATACAACGAAGAGGATTTGAAAAAACCATTGCACCCTGTATAACAGAAATTTTTGTTATACAATCTAATGCATCT
The DNA here is from genome assembly GCA_030440675.1 of Furcifer pardalis. NCBI lineage: Eukaryota > Metazoa > Chordata > Lepidosauria > Squamata > Chamaeleonidae > Furcifer > Furcifer pardalis. Next base: position 108,322,214 of record CP126892.1, on the reverse strand, counting down.
CTATGGGGAAAATTGTACAGAGAAAAATTTCCATTTTACGATTTTTCCCATAGAGGTGTTCGTTGTACGATGCATCCCATAGGGATTTTTGTTATACAAAGCACGCATCGTATAATGGAAAAACCATATAACAAAAAGCTCCACAGAATGAATTATTTTCATTATATGGGGTTTTACTGTGGCAATGAGATTTTTTTGAAATTACTATTTTGGCATGGAGCTTCCAAATCTCACCATCTTGGGCCTGGGATTTGGGATTAAAAGCCAAATAATAATAATGTAAGTTTGCAAGCTTTGCTGAGCCAACCAAGTAAGATAAAGGCTTTTGGCTAATTAAAGGGCTGAGCAAAGAGAGAGGTCCTTTCTCCAATATTCATCCTACCTTTTTGGCCAATTCCTCCTATAGCTATTTTACATTGCCACTAATACAGGGCCACCACCTCCACCTTCTGGCATCTCCTCTACATAGATCTCCCCAGGGAGATTTACCGGTATGTAGATTGGGAAGGTTCCCTTCCTGAGGGATTTTAGTCCTTTCTCCACTATTGTTCAACCTGATTGTAATGCATACTATCATGTGTTTAATAAAATAAATCTTGTTGTCAGGACAGTTACTCAAGAAGACTGCTGGCCCTAAAAGCTATGGAGGTCCTTCTTCAGACAAGAAGACTTTTCTTTAACATGACATTGCAGGGACAGATCAAGGACTAGGACAGGACATGGACCACCTATGGATTTTGTAAAGGTTTCCCTTGCTTGAAAGCCAGTTGTGTCCATCTAGGAGTCAACGCTCATCTCTGTTTTCAGCCAAAAAGCCAGTGCTATCTGCATCTATAGATGCTTCCATGGTCACGTGGCAGGTATGACTAGATGCACACAGAACGTGGTTGCCTTTCCCACCAAAGCACTCCCTATTTATCTACTTGCAATTTCTTGTTTTCGAACTGCTAAATCGGCAGGAGCGGGGACAGACAACAGGAGCTCACTCCACAATGGAGCACATGGGTCTCAAACTACTGACCTGCTGACCTTCTTAGTAAGCACAGCAACCACCCTATGGATTTGGGACCAGCCTAAGCATTTCTCCTTTCCCTTCAAGATTCAGTGACATTTTCCCCATAGAACCTGTTGAAAGTTTATTCTGGGCAACGGAGGTGATCATCTTGGTAATAGTAATAATGTTGTGTCTGAAATTATTCTGGGTTGGGATGATTTTTGTGGAAGAAACTCTACTCAGGGAATGCTCAAATGAGGCTCCTTTCATGTCCCCAAGAGCAGGGACAGAGACAGGCGCTCAGTCCATCATGCAGTACCTAGGTCTCAAACTGCCGACTTGCCAGCCTTCCAGCTAACAAGGTGAGCTTCTTAACCACTGAGCCACCACAGCCCTCATCATCATGGTATGGGTAGATTATCAACACTTACTAACATGCCCACCCAATTTCCCTGGAAGCTTAAACAGTCTCATCCTTCTGAAGGTTCACCCTTTTCGTTCTTTGCTCTTGGGTAACAGTAGAAACTAAGGAAGGACAATATCGAAGAGTTATCGCACAGCCAAGAGGAGGAAACAATACAATTAGATACTTCTTCTCCCCCCCTTTCCAACATCCCACCTCCGGAGAGTTGTCATTAGGGCTACGAAAGTGGCAATCCAAGCAAACCTTCCTTAATCGTGTGTTCTGTTTGCCCCCGTAACGTGCACTCAACCTGCAGAGAAGAAAGACATTTAAAGATTGCCGAGGCCAGTTCGTAATGAAGCGGATACCTCTTTGTCTGTCTTTGTGCCAATCGTGGCAGAAGGGACACTAATTAGATGGTGAATTATTAGTTTCCCATGGTGCACTGCAGGGACATTAAAAATGAGCCTAGCTTGTGGCTGGCCCCTTTTTTTCTGTGTTGTTTGCGGGTTTTTTGACTGGAGTCCCGGTTTAATATATTCCCTCTTTCTAGGTGAGCAGCAGGGGACGGTTTTTTTATTATTATAATTGTTGCATAATTACTGGCCTAAGGTTGCCTATTGTTAAATAAAAATGTTGAGATACTAATGTTTTATTGAACAGTACAAGTAGATAAAACTGTAATATATTTTCCAGAACAATATATCCTTGTTATCTGGAAGCACAGTGACAAGCTAAGTTGTCTTACAGGGCAGGCCTCATCTTTCTCTGGAGGTTGGGGTTGTCGGGGTGGGGGGGAGTGGAGGAAAGAGATAAAAGTGCAATACAGACTATTGTTTGCACTAGGCAATAGATGTGTTTTTTCTATAAGAGGTATATTCTTGAGATGATCAAACACGTCCTTTATTCCGGATAGAATAAAGGACATGGAATGTAAGCTGGTGTTTTGTTGTTGCTGGTCGTTTGTACTGCTGGTTAGTCAGAAGTCAGTGAAAGAGGCAGTGTTTTATAGTGGTTAGAGCACGAGAGACATGCAAAGTCCCATTGTGACTAATAGAGATGTGTGTCTTCTCCAAAGGGCCATGGTGACTTTATTACTTAACATGCTGAGCTTGATGACCAGAAGATAGATAGGTAGGTAAGTAGGTAGATGAAATGATGGACGGACGGACGGACGGACGGGCGGGCGGGCGGGCGGGCGGGCGGGCGGGCGGGCGGACGGACGGACGGACGGACGGACGGACAGAGAGACAGACAGAGAGACAGACAGACAGACAGATAGATAGATAGATAGATAGATAGATAGATAGATAGATAGATAGATAGATAGATAGATAGATAGATAGATAGATAGATAGATAGATAGATAGATGGATGGATGGATGGATGGATGGATGGATGGATGGATGGATAGACAGACAGACAGATAGACAGACTGATAGATGGATGGATGGATGGATGGATGGATAGATAGATAGATAGATAGATAGATAGATAGATAGATAGATAGATAGATAGATAGATAGATAGATAGATAGATAGATAGATAGATAGATAGATAGATAGATAGATAGATAGATAGATAGATAGATAGATAGATAGATAGATGGATGGATGGATGGATGCAAGGTGATATATATACAGTAAAACCTCACATAAAGAATACCTCGCTTAGAGACTAACTTGCTTAAAGAGCAGAATTTTCTCTGAATGGTCGCCTCGCTTAACAATTAAAAACCAACCAAAAACTCACTTAACAACTAAATCAGGGTTTGCAAATTCCCCCCCCCCCCGCAGAAGTCACAATTGGTCACTTAAATGGTGTTTCGCTTAAAGAGCAAACTCGCTTAAAGAATAATCCCAAGGAACGCATTATGCTCTTTAAGCGAGGTACCAATTTCTCTCTCTCTCGCTCGCTCTCTTTCTCTCTCTCTCTCTCTGTGAGTGAGTGAATGAGAGAGAGAGAGAGAGAGAGAAGAATTTTTAACAAAAATGCAAATCTCTCTCTCTCTCACACACACACACACACACACACACACAAGCAAGGAGGAGAAAAAACAAAATTTCTTACTTTGATGCATGAGAATGAAACAAGCTGAGATTTACATCTCAAACACATGTGAACGGCTAATGGCAAGCGTTCCTATCATAGATTTCCACTGCCAGATAAGAAAAATAATGTGAGTTGAAAAATCCATAATGTTAATAATCTTTAATTGCTCGCAGTCTCTGCCAAATATTATTGCGACCCAGACTGGTGTCAATTGCTTCTATGAAAGTGGGAGGAAGATGCAGGATTTGCTTCAACCAGACGAAGCAAGAATGAAGAACACCCTTAAAGGTCTCGTTGTGTCTGCCTGAGTGCATTCGCCTTTTCTGCGTTGCCCGAAAGCAATGGGATTGCTCGTAGCAAGGGTAACCAAGGCCTACAGAGCAATTGCTGGAGAAGAATGACAGATGAAAGCAACCACAAAGTTACTGTACTGAGCTTTAAAATAGTCCATTAGAAAAAGAAAAGGGAAATCTTTAGGGTGTCCTTCCCATCCTCTTTCAACAAATCAGCCTTATACAACAATCTTCTGACGACAATTTAGGAGCCAATTTCTAGAAAAAGAAGAAAGCCATATAAAACAAGATGATAAAGACAATTCTCTCCTTCCCTTCCCTAGGAAGTAGATGTTTTCTCACCTTAGATATCTCATTGTATGTTCAAAAAGGGCCTTTTTATCTCAGATTCCATGCGATTTAACCAATAAAAGTCTAAGATTCAGGTCACTAGAGCTCCATTGGATCTACATGATGCTCGGCATGGGGTCATCTGCCCATTGGTGTTCTCCTGCCAGAGAGAGGACTTCATCGTGGCTTTAATGACTTAGTACACATCTGATGGTTCAAAGTATATAAAAGACATAAGATGTGTGGAAAAGAGAAGTCTTGATGGAACAACTTAGGGGATCCCACTAGTGTCTAAAACTGGGGTCTCAGCCTTTTCAAGCCTGGGGCCAGGTCATGTTCTCTCAGTCAGCTTCAAGGGCCGGACGGCCATTTTACCCTGCCTCCAAGATGGGGGTGGCCATTTTGTCTGAACAGCTTCAAAGGGGTGGCCATTTTGTTTCTTGAATGCCCTTGGAGGGGGAGGCACCCCTTCACTAGATCCTCTTTCTGCCACTCTCTGGTACCTACACATATGGAGAATCCATAGTTCCAATGGTTCTGCTATAGCTGTGGCTGCAAAATAGATTCTACCAAGTGTGTACACTTTCTGTGAAACTCACATATATACTTTCTATTTCTGTCTCTTTATGCTTATTGAATTTCAAGTTTGTTTTTTCCCCTCTACTTAATTAAAATCATCTCAGATATTAATAATACTCTCAGCTTCCTTTCCTCCTCTCTCCCAGCCCACCTCATGGATCAGTAATTATGGCATTTTCACCAAATGAGTATGATGGACAAAATTAGTCCATTGCCTCTTGGCAAAAGCGTACACACGCATGCACACACTCGCACATGAGTATTAGCTCTGCAATGCTGAAATAAAAGAGTACCATTGATAAGATGGCTCAAAGGGAGAGCTAATAAACTGTAAGTTAAGGAAAATTTGCATTCATTTAAAATAAAATGTGGAACGGATTCAATGAAAGCTGTGTAAGACGGCAGAGAAAAAAAATTGCCAAAAACCTACAAAATGTGAAATGCAAACCACAAATAGCCTCTTCTTAGTATGTCCAGAAAATGTTAGGGATTTTTAATGAGCTTACCATGGCTTGAATGTATGAACTGTAACATTTTCACTAATTAGCTACAATATTTACTCTGCTTTTTTTTCCCTTTGAAAGGGAATGGGGATGAAGGACAAAGTCTTTGAATATTCCCAAAGTATTAGATATTTTAAGAATATGGCCCACTGTTTATGGCAGGAGTGGAGAAAGAGTGACCTCTAGGTGTTGTTGGACAATAACTATAATTCCTATCATCCTTCATCAGTGACCCTCGTCTTGTTGCTTCTGGAGGGGTAGAAGTTTCCATCTCTGGTCTAAGGTGCTAAATAAAATCTATTTTTAGAACATTTAAGAAGAACAGTCCTCTATTTGAAGGGGTCCTCTAGTTGAAGGGTTCTGTAAGGAGCAGCTACTGGGCAACAAACCTCAGGAGCCACAAAAGCAACATGGTGAAGGCTTCTTCCACCTGAATGAGATCCATCATAACTCACCTTAAAACCTAGAAATCTTCTCTGAACTTACACATGAGTGGCTGATCTGAGTCTAGGGCAGTGATAACCAACCTTGGCACTCTGGGTGTTCTTGGACTTCAATTCCCAGAAGCCCAATTCAGCACTCTTGCTGACGAGGACTTCTGGGAATTGAAGTTCAAGAACAACTAGAGTGCCAAGGTTGGTTATCACTGCCCTAGACTGAGATCAGCCACTCAAGTGTAAGTTTAGAGAAGATTTCTAGGTTTTAAGTTGAGTTATGATAGATCTCATTGAGGTGGAAGAAGCCTTCATCATGTAGCCTTTCTGGCTCCTGGGGCTCCTGAGTGCCAAGGTTGACCATCACTGGACTAGGGAACTCCTTTCCGCAGAAATCAACACAAGCAATTTTGTCCTCCTTTTGACACGTGTCCTCTTTTTAGTGGCAGTTTATGATACCCAGTAGAGTGTAATGGATAGAGTGTCCGTTGCCAAAAATGAGCAAATCATAGCTTAGGGTCAGGGAGGCAACAAAGGGAACACAAGCACCAAAAGTAGAGAGAAAGGCTTGATTAAAAATTCTTTTGCAAAAGGGGCCTCCTCTCTCCACCCTCCTTCCAGAGGTGGTTAGAGAAAAGAAAGACTAGGTAGTATTATAAGTAAAGGTAAGGGTTTCTCTTGCTCGAAAGCCAGTCATATCCGACTCTAGGGGTCAGTGCTCATCTCTGTTTCTAAGCCAAAGAGCCAGCGTTGTCTGCTTCTGCAGTCATTTCCATGGTCATGTGGCAGGCATGACTAGACACCGGAGTGCACAGAACGCTGTTACCTTCCCACCGAAGTGGTCCCTATTTATCTACTTGCAATTTCTTGCTTTCGAACTGCTAGGTTGGCAGGCAGGTCTATAAACCATATGCACATTTTATTTCTGCTTCCAGAAGCAACGAGGGCGGCATGGGCCAGATGAATCGGTGTCAGATGTCAGATCTGGCCCACAGACCATAGTTTGGATACCCCTGCTCTATTGCTACCTCATCCTGGGTTCTGGCTTTCTTTCACAGATAGGCCAAGAAGTACTCTCTCCTGTCCTCTAGAAACTGGGGTCAATGGGAATTAACATATAGAAATGCCTGGTGAAGGCAGGAGAAGGTGAGAGTGACTCTTAACACTTCTCTTAACACTTACACAGCGTCATGGGTACTTACTATCCTTTAGTTCACATTAACCTTTGCATACCATTTTAATTTAGATTGGCTTTTCTTCAGCTACATGTCTAGAATGGCTTAGTGGTTAAGATGTTGAACTTCATGACCAAAAGGTTGGCAGGTCAACAGGTTGAGACCTGAGTGTTGAATGATGAAGCGAGCTCCCGTCTCTGTCCCTGCTCCTGCCAACCTAGCAGATTGAAAGCAAGAAATTACAAGTAGATAAAGAGGTACGGTCTAACCTCGCATAACGAGCGTTTCGCTTAGCAAAAAAACTCGCATAATGAGCAAGATTTTTGCTAAGCAGTCCGACTCGCATAACTAATTTTTCGCTATGCGAATCGGACTTTTCCCTATGGAAAAACTCACATAATGAGAGTTTCTATGGGGAAATAGAAACACTCGTTATGCGAGTTTTTCCATAGGGAAAAGTCCAACTCACACAGTGAAAAATTCGTTAAGCGAGTCTAACTCGCATAGCGAATTTTTCGCATAGCGAGCAGCCTTGCAGAACGCATTAAATTTGTTATGCGAGGTATGACTATACTGTGTACAGTCCTATGCGAGGTAGGACTGTACGCTCAGTATGCAAGGTTTGCCTGTACCTCTTTAAAGTAAAGGTAAAGGTTTCCCTTGCTCGAAAGCCAGTCGTATCCGACTCTAGGGGTCAGTGCTCATCTCTGTTTCTAAGCCGAAGAGCCAGCGCTGTCTGCTTCTGCAGACATTTCCATGGTCATGTGGCAGGCATGACTAGACACCGGAGCGCATAGAACGCTGTTACCTGTTACCAGTTTCTTGCTTTCAAACTGCTAGGTTGGCAGGAGCTAGGACAGAGATGGGAGCTCATTCCATCCTGCAGTACTTGGGAATCGAACTGCTGACCTTCCTCCTCCCAGTCAGCATCTTAGTGACTTGAGCCACTGCAGCCCCTTTGTACCTCTTTATCTACTTGCAATTTCTTGCTTTCAAGGTAACAGCATTCCATGCATGCCAGTATCTAGTCATGCCTGCCACATGACCACAGAAGCATCTGCAGACACAGACAGTGCTGGCTCCTTGGCTGTAAATGGAGATAAGCACCGCCTTGTAGAGTCAGACATGACTAGCTTTCAAGCAAGGGAGACCTTTACGTGACAGTCTAGGAATCAGGAGGCCTTGGTAATCCCCGCACACCCATGGAAGCTTGCTACGGCTGAGGAACTGGTCATAACCACTCCTTAGACATCTCCTTTACTTTGGAAGCTACATCAGGGTCACTCTAAATTGGTTCCAGCTTGACAGCACATAACAACAACACCATAAGGACATGAAATGAGGAATATCTCCTCCCCCCACATCAGTCTGAAGTCAGGCAGCCTATTAGCATAGCGCTGGCTTGTTTTGCGTAATGGGCTGTTTTGGGTCTTAGATTTTAATGTCAGATAGAAAGCAGTGTGTATTGTAATGCTGACACTCCTTTTGACAGATAACAGGTGAGCAAATGCAACCAAGATGGGAATAAGCTATCATATTTGATATCTCCTCTCTTCCGCAGAAACATTCCTCCCCTTATATGGAGAGAGAGAGAGAAAGAGAGAGAGAGAGAGAATGAACACTGATCAGCAAAACTAGAAATAGAACTAGTGGGCCTTACCCATGTCGAAATCAGGATCCCTTCTCCTCAACAAATCTCCTGGGAATTATTATAAATATCTACAGTAAGTATAGTTCAATTGCTTAATGCCGGGATTCTCAACCTGCGGCCTGTAGGCTAGATGCATTTTTTCATTTATTTATTTATTAGACCTGTATGCCACCCTACTCAGTAAAAACTGACTCAGAGTGGCTCACAGAATCCACAAATATCAATAGCATAGTGCAAACAAAAATACCAGTAATATACAGTATGACAAAACAATAAAGTACAGTAACACCATACAGTAGATCAGTATACATTACACATCAATGCAATATTGATCAACACAATATAGTCAAAATACAATGGCATATAATATAACAAAGCAATAAAGCCCCTCCTCCTGTGCCTATACCAACTGCCAGGGGAAGAAGAAGCCAGGGCAGGATGAGGACCTTGCCGCCCCTCTCCCTGTGCCTACACCAACTGCCAGGGGAAGAAGAAGCCAGGGCAGGATGAGGATCTTGCCGCCCCTCTCCCTGTGCCTATACCAACCGCCAGGGAGGAAGAAGCCAGGGCAGGATGAGGACCTTGCCGCCCCTCCCCCTGTGCCTATACATGCAGTACATGGCACCATTTTATGTGCCACCCCCGTCACCTCCACCAAGCCAGGAAGCGCCATGTGGTGGAGGAAGGGCAAAATGGTTGTCTGGACCCCGAAGCTGTTTAAGGGAGTGTGATCTGGCCCTCGACTATAAAAGGCTGGGAACTCATGGCTTAATGCAATTCCTGCCTCCCAATGTATGATGTAAAGAGCTTACAGATTTTACTCGCTGTGAGCTGTAGTGCATCAACATTGGCCTTTTCAGACACAACACTCTGTTTTATATATTTACAGATCTCTTAAGTCTTTCAACTGTGCAGGGACTGTGGTGGCTTAGTGGTTAAGACACTCAACTTGATGACAAGAAAGTCGGCAGGTCAGTAGTTCAAGACCTGAGTGCTACATGACAGCATTACTATTACCGCCACTTCTTCTTTCATGTCTAGGTCAGACATTAAACTGTCAAAATGAAGGCACCTTTGGGTGAATTAGTTCCTTTCTCCTGACATAGTGTGAGAAAGATTAGCCAGCACAGCAAGGTTGCCATTGCCCAGAATATAGCTGATTGTAGTTTGAAAATACCACAATCTTCAAGGGATGCTCTTTCTATGACTACTTTTGCTGTTGTTTACAAAATCTCACCTTTTTCCTCTCTTCCCCCCTTTTAAAAAAACATGGAAAATATGCTTTGTCAGACACCTTTGGCAGGAGGTGGGGAAATGTGTCGGGCACACTGTGTGATTGATACCCGTGGCACTAGTTAGAGGCAGCTGACACCAGCTGGCCTCTCGCTTCATCCAACTTCCCCCATTAAATCCGCCTCGATGCTCTGAGTGAGTTTTATACGCCATGGTCTTTGGCAGATCCGAGAGGAGCCCCATCAAGCGATAGCACCATAACGGCTCAATATATGGAGCATCATTTGATCAGTGGGAGGAAGAGATGAAAATATGATGATCACGGGGTTGTTTTTTTTTTTTGTTTTTTTGAAAAGAAAAATACTCATTGATTAGCTAGATCAGACAACGTAGGCATAATTCAGTTGGTTTAGCCATCTAGTTAGTCAGAAGCAGCACCTTCGTACGCCTGCAATATTGACACTTGTGTTTCATATTGATTCTCACACTTACAATGGGTATTAAGCCTTTCGTTCTTCTCTTCTTTTCCCCTTCTCTTTCCTTTCCCCCCCTTCTTCTTTGCTCTCGATTGATGACAGAGGCATTTCATGTTAGCTTAGGCTGACATAATATTTTATAACCGTGTTTGCAAGCGCTCGGTCCCAATGAGCGCAATTGGACAAGGAGACTTTCAGTCACATTTCCTTGATTTAGGCAAGCAGGGGTCCCTCTTTATTGCACAGCTGACGAGAGGAGAGGTAATTAACGGAGAGTGTTTAAATCGCCAAAGTTCATCAAAGACTCGTGCCCAATGTGCTTGTTTACCAATCAAAGACAAGTTCAGCTCGCTTGGCTAAGACAGTCTTTTTGAACACAGCAGAAGGCAAGGAAGATTTATTCGGCACCAGTAATGCCAGGAAAGAAGGAAATACACATTTCCCCTCACCTTGTGCAACCTAATACTGTAGGTATTATTTGGAAAGCCCCGTAGGATTTATCAATGGATTCATCACAAAATATGATCTTCTAAGCATCATAGTTTCTCTCTTTTTTCCCCTCCAGGAGTTTTTTGGTCTAGAAGGCACTTTGACAGATCATAATGATCTATCTTATCTGGAACATCTGTGATTGTGAAATATCTACCAAGACAGGCCAAAGTATTGATTCAACTCATTGTGAATAAATACAAACTCTTCAAGTCTTTCAGTGGCACAAGATTTTTGCCATTGGTTGGTTGGTTGGTTGGTTGGTTGGTTTTGTTTCTTGTTTGAAAAATGTGTACCCTGTGTTTCCATATGTATTCAATACTCAGGAGCTTATTCTTCAGGTGGCATATCTGATTCTGAAAATTGGCTATCATCACGGGGGTCAGCCATGAAGATTGTCCTGAGAATAATATAATGCAGTGGCCTTTCACCTGCCTTCTGCAGCGCAGTGTGACACCCGTACCACTGATCCAGTTCCACAAGTCACTTTCTGGTCCTGAGTGCTTTTGGTATCCAAAGTCCTCTTCAGTCCCAGGCCAGTACTGATGAAGCTACTGCCCTTCATCAAGATGGATTCAAGTGGGATTTAATCCACTTGAGCACTACAGTGGAACCTCGGTTAACAAATGGCTCAGTTAATATAAAAAATTGCATAATGAAAGGAAATCCATAGAAAATAGTGGCTCGGTTTACAGATATTTTTTTTAGAACTGATTAATTGGTTTTCAATGCATTCCTATGGGAAACCACATTTCTGTTAAAGGATTTTTGTTTTCAATGCATTCCTACAGGAATTTGCATTCGATGCATTCCTATGGGAAGTTCAGTTAAAGTACTTTTTGCTGTAAGAAACGTCCCAGAGAATGCCTTAATTACACTAACCGAGGTTCCACTGTATCTCCCTCCCCAGTGGACTTCACCACCAAAGGCTATTAGTCTTTAGGGTTGTCAAGTTAGTTAACCACCACCTGACGATCGGCGATGAGTCACTGGCAGTATGGTCTACTCTAATACCACAGCAGGATAACCTGGCCAACTCAGGAGCTAAAGGCAGTTTATTCTGTAAAAACTGATCAGCCAAACTGGCAATCCAACAACAGTAACCATGAAGACAAAACTTGAAGCTCTAGTTTCAATTGCTACATCTCCTTGAGAATCTGCCCTTTCTAGATGGCACCAATTCCAACTGGACTCTTGGAGTTTTGTTATGTCCCATCCTGTGTCATAGTTCCCCCTTTTCCTCCTGTTGAAGGGTTGAATCGGAGCCATACCTTGGGAGGGCAACTTTGACTTTGCAACCCAACCTCTACACAGAAGTAGTGTTTGTTGAGAGTGACTACAACTAAAGTCTCACTTAGTTGAGGTTGTTTTAATCAACCTAAAGATGTCTTTGTGTATCAGTAATCTTTGAGATCACCCCATATCTCTCTCACTTGAGGTTGGTTGGGTGGCGCTGTGGCTTGTTTGTTTGCTTGCTTGCTTCAGAGTGGTGGCGTCATGGACATAGATGACGGTTATCCGAGTTCAAATCCCTGCATGGCCGCAAAACTCCGTTGGTGACTTTGAATCAGACTTTCTCTCTCAGCTTCAACTTGATGGATGTCACAAGGTTTTTGTAAGGATAAAGGAGGAAGGAGGAGAAACGCGTCCTAATTTTGCAAGTGGAAAAGTGGGATATAAAAGTAACAGATAAATATTTAGGCAATGGCACTCCCAAAAATATTGGAAAGAGGGGATAGCAATTTATAATAAAGCAATACTGTATTGGCTCAAGTGGTTAAGATGCTGAACTTGCTGACTGGAAGGTCAGAGTTCAATTCCCGGATGCTACGTGACGGAGTGAGCACCCATCTCTGTCCCAGCTCCTGCCAACCTAGCAGTTTGAAAGCAAGAAACTGCAAGTAGATAAATAGGGACCACTTCGGTGAGAAGGTAACAGCATTCCGTGTACTCCAGTGTCTAGTCATGCCTGCTACATGTCCATGGAAATGTCTGCAGACACAGACAGCGCTGGCTCTTTGGCTATAAACAGAGATGAGCACTGAACCCTAGAGTCAGATACGACTGGCTTCCGAGCAAGGGCAACCTTTACCTAACACATATGGATGCAGATTGGGAGAGAGAAGCTTGTTTAAGGCTACCTGGAAAACTCAGAGCTCATACCGTAGTAAGATCTGGATTTCTCATGTTAAACTAGATTTGTGCATTTCATCCAAACTTTGGACGTGACAGCATTCAGACACATGAAAGGGTGTGTGGTTGCTGTTGCTTTTGCATAGCACTTTTGCACACAAAAATACACGCAGAGTCTTCCACATACAGGGCTTCAGGGGGAAGTCAGCAAAAGCTTCACTGTCTCTTCATAGAAGTGAAGCTCCTGCTGTTAGCAGAGGAGCTGTATTATGCTACAGGGCAGATGCGCTGGAAGGAACATGGTATTTTAATAAGTCAGTCTTTGGGAAAAAGAGATCAAAAATTGAATTAACCATTCAAATCAGCCAAACGGCCGCCGTATAATTAACTGTGCATCTTACAGCTTGAGACAATAAAAACAAGTTTTACAGACCACATGTTAGTTAATCGTGTTTTTCCTCCCTTCTTTGAACTGTATCCATGTGTATTTGTCCGTATGTGTGTTTTCCATCCATGTCCTTTAAACTGCCATTTTTACACCATTGCTGTATTTTTCATGGGTTGAAAGTGAAGGGTAGGCTTTGTTTTCTGCCATCTTTTTTATATATATATTTGTCTTTTACATATATAAAAAGACAAAGAACTCTCTCCCTCTAACAACAATAGTAAATTGTGGCACAGGGACGAATAAACAGGCTGTGGAATTTACATTTTCGAGGCTCTCAATGCGACGGTTGTCGAACAAAACATTCCATTTTGCTCAAAGGCCTTTCACTGGCTCTCTCTTCAGCAACCGCCCCAAAGTTTCATTGCTATAAATGACCCCCACATCAGCTGATAGAAAATCATGTCAAGGCAAGTGGTATAATAGAAGGCATCTTTCTCACATAACAATTGAGAAAGACGCCATTTCCAAGGGCTTTTTCGCCCAATCCGCTTTGCAATATTAAGCCCCGCTCTCTTGAAATGAAACGTGTAAATTCAGCCATTATAAGTCTGCAAGGCCACCGGTGAAACTCTTTTTGTCTCTCTCTCTCCCCCTTCATTAATTTTCCTTCACCATGCGTCATGTAATTCAGTTCTAAAGCATCTTGAGGAATGTCTTGCTCATTCATCCATTGGTGGGAATATTGGGTGTTTATTCCCAATTTTGTTGTTGTTGTTCAGTCGCACAGTTGATTCCGACCCTCTGTGACCCCATGGACCACTGTCCGCCAGGCACTTCTGTCCTCCACCATCCTCCTCAACTCGCTCAGCTCTGTGCCCATTGCGTCCACAATATCATCCAGCCATCTCATTTTTGGCTGCCCCCTTTTTCTTTTGCCCTCCACCTTTCCCAGCATCAAGGCTTTCTCAAGTGAATCTTCTCTTCTCATTTGATCTCCAAAGTACTTTAGCTTCATCTTTACAATTTGAGATTGGGAAATGAGTGGGCAGTGGTGGTGAACCTATGGCATGTGTGCCAGAAGTGGCACTCAGAGCCCTTTCTGTGGGCACACGCACTGTCTCACTGGAGCTCACCCCACCCCTCTGCCCAGTAACCCAATGGGACCACTTCCTGCCCAGCACAGAGTCTACCCCACCCCTCTGCAGCATGGACATCAGCACATGGTCTCTAAAAGGCTCACCATCACTGGAGTTGTTCCTCCTGTTTCTGGTGACATGACTTTTGTGGCAGAAGAAAGGATGGACAGGAATGGAAATTTTATTAGGTCAAAAAAGTAGAATCTGCAGCAAAATACTGCAACATGGAATGCTCTTGTTCAGGGTTCTAGTCCATCAGCCATGTCATGATCCTCTCCTTCAATGGGATTCTGAGTGTGTAGCTACACACCTGTGTGTGTGAATGCCCTCCATCTGCACCCACCACTGATGGCATACCTGCTGCCCCACCAGCTCCAAAGGACACCAACTGTGACCACCCATGGTCAGGACTTCAGGCATGGCCCAAAAGAAGCCATCACCTGGGAAGAAAAAGATCCTAGACCTCAAGATAACATAAAACTTGAGAATCTCAAAGTCTTCTGGTTAGGAAATAGACATTGAGCAGATGCGCAAGGCTAGTGCTAGCTTTACACCCAAGATGCTGGATTATTAGCCATGATCCTGCAAATGAGCCAAAGATCTCTGGAAAGAGCATATCTATAGAGCTGTCCATGGTGCTGACTCTGCTCTGTGGTAGAAAATTCAAGCTACTACAGGAAAGGACAGCTCTGACCCTTCCAAAGTTTGTCAACTCCCATCATGGTGGGGAGACACTGATACCAGTAAAGTTCCTGTTTAGGGTCATTTAAGGAGGTTCTCCTTATATTAAACTGGTCTAAGCTCTCACCCGCTAGGTGAGAGCCTTCTCGGGCCATGGGGCTTCAGTAGTCTAACTAGGCAGTGTTGCCTATCTCTTGTCAATGATGTTAGGCCGAGACTAAAACCCACCAAAGCGTCCTTCGTTGGATCCCTTGGGCAAGGTAAAAGTGGAAGGCACACGTTGTGGTCCACCTAGCCGGGGTTGACATGATCTCCTAAAGCAGGGGTCACTTTTTAAGCTAGGGACTGGGTCACACTCCCTCAGACAGTTGAGGGGGGGTGGACTGGTGGTCCCCCAGCAAAAAAGGACACGGTAAAGGCATCTGCAGCTCTCATAAACACATTTACAACAGCTGTAAACACATCCACAACTGCCATAAATACGTCCGCAGCAGCTTCCGGCAGCGCCAGCAGCAGCGGTTGGAGTGAGGCAGGGGCCTGATGATTTGGCACCATGGGCCAGATTCAGCCCATGGGCCATAGGTTGTCAGCCTCTGTCCTAGTGGCTAAAAAAATAGCATGCAAATAGACATGGTTTCTCAAGTCCATTTGCATGTGTGGAATGTTTTTGTGGAGATGTCTACCAATGCGCCAACTCCTTGATGAATAATGACTCCAAGGTATCCAAGGCAAGGTCTAGGACAAAACAAACTAGATTTCCTTCCAATAAGAATTAAAAAAGTAACCCAGTTTTGATATTAAGTCTTAAGAGGCATAAGTGTTGACAAAGGGAGAACTTCTCTTCTCTTCTTTTCTCTCTAACAAGTTTTTATAAGTACAGTAGCTAAATCAAGCATTCCTAATTGGTGATTTAGCTAAAGACGACTCTAGCTTTTTCTGACCCTTGATTGTTCCTACAATTATCACTCCAGGAAAAAAAAATGTCAGTTTCCTTTTATGGCCTCTTTGTTTCATAGAAATATTGCCGCACGCGAGAGCGGAGGTCCATCCAGCCTTTCCTTCACCGTGGTGGCGATGAGCTACCTCGGGAGGGAGATACTAAAAAGCTAAATTGGTTTCATTTCAAAAGCATTTCCTCAATGATCCAATTAAAAAAAATCCCCACAGAACCTTGCGGATCAAATTAGCCCTCATTTTTCTAAATAACCATATGCACGAGTTTTCTCCTTTGTGCAAATGCAGGCAGTGTAATCGAATGAGTAAAGCAGGGGTTCTCAACCTGTGGGTCAGATGTGGCCTGTGGCACCATTTCATGTGGCTCCCCACTCCCTTCACCACACCAGGAAGTGAAATGTGGTGGAGGAAGAGCAAAATGGCCTTTTGGCAATTGAAGCTGTCTGGGGGGAGCATGATCTGCCCTCCAGTTTAATAAGCTTGAGAATTCCTGGAGTAAAGCAACGGCTTTTGCGTTGGGAAGGTAAAGGTAAAGGTTTCCCTTGCTCGAAAGCCAGTCGTATCCGACTCTAGGGGTCAGTGCTCATCTCTGTTTCTAAGCCGAAGAGCCAGCGCTGTCTGCTTCTGCAGACGTTTCCATGGTCAAGTGGCAGACATGACTAGACACTGGAATGCATGAAAAGCTGTTACCTTCCCACTGAAGTGGTCCTTATTTATCTACTTGCAATGTCTTGCTTTCGAACTGCTAGGTTGGTAGGAGCTGGGACAGAGACGGGAGCTCATTCCGTCCTGCAGTACTCGGGAATCGAACTGCTGACCTTGGGATTTTTAGTCATTCATTCATTCTTTCACCACTCCAATTAGTGCACGTACTATTCTACTCAACAACATCTGATGGTACAGCATAATAATATCATACACAAGCTAAATTGTCATTGGCTTCTACTTGTATCTGAGCACACATTTTTCCTGGAGGTCATTTTCTCGGCTAGTGGATGTGTCTCTGGTGACTCCACAAACTCATCCTGGCATGAAACATGCGGCCACACACTGAGGATGTGGTTGGGTTTGATTGACAAAATGTCAATCGTACCCATAGCGCTTTATGGCTGTCAGATCCAGAGCACATGGAAACAAGACCTTGCTCAGCACTTCATTTATACTTTTAGTCCCCATATTAAAACTACTTTCTAAAATACACCTTTGTTCCTTCCATCACGACAGAGATGTTTTGGCATATATACAAGAAAAGGCTGTGTATTTTGAAAAATATGACAGAGAAAAATACAGCAAACAAGTGGAAATCTCCAACCCAGCAAAATAGTTCCTTGAAAGATTTGTACACAAGTACAATTTGCATTTACTGTGTGTCAATTTGTTGGTTTCCATTGCTATTTCAGGAAATGTCAGATGTGAAGGCTGCAAAGTATGCTTGGCTAGAAAGACAGATTCCCTCTTCTCAATGATAATGGAAAGTATCCATAGAGTGCTCCCCAAAGCTTTGGGTTTTGGACTTCAATTCCCAGAAGCCTACGTCGATTGCTCAAAGCACTGATCAGGTAATGTACTGACTTAGGCATCTGGGAATTAAAGTCCACCAGTGTTCTGCGGAGCATAGTTTGGAAAATGCTGCTGTAGATAACAGAGGACAGAGGTGCCTGGAGGACAATGGTCCATAGGGTCACAAAGGGTCGGAATCAACTGTGCGACTGAACAACAAAGATAACAGATCCTTTCTCCTCTTCAGTGTCAGATGTTTTTAGGATTTTGAAGGGTGCATGTCTGATCCTCAGTTGGGTTTCTTCTCTCAAAAAAAAGAAAAAGACCCAGTTTATTCAACATTTCTTTGCACAAAGAGCACTAGTTTGGCTTCATCTCATATTTGTGAGCTGGCATAGAACTCATGTGTTGGTTTGTTTTAGGGTTTTTTTTAAATAAATGCTAATCTCTCGCTAATCCAAATGATGGCTTCCTATCATATCCAAAGACCTCATATCCCTTGAGGGCACAAGTTCACAAGCTCCGCAATGCTTCTTCGGTCACTCACTGGAGAACTTCCATTACTGAGACATGAAGCTATTATTTATGGCTGGTATTCAGGCATTCCAGGTAAACGAAATGCCCCTGGTATCTCATTTTGAAGTTTTGTTTAAAGAGAAGTGGACATTTGAAGAAAGAGAGACTGGAAGAGGTATGAGAGAGAGAGAGAGAATACATCTTTGTGTGAATGGCGTTTGGGGTGGATGTTTTTTAAACGCACTAGTTCAAGTATCCTCTTACAGAATGACACCAAGGTACCTCCAATCTTTTAAAAGAAGGCTGGATTTGTTGATTGGTTTATTTTCTTTCCTCTATGCTGCCCCATAAACAGAGTACCTGATACAGGTAAATGTAAAACACACAACACAAGACAATAAAAATGAATTTTAAAAGCACATCACAAAACACAGGATGGGGCTTCTTTTAAAAGACAAGGAAAGTAAAACAGCAGGAAAACAAATGATTTTTTTAAAAAAAATAGTTAAACACATCCGATACATCTGTTAGTAGTATTTTTAAGGACTAAACACAGTTCTTTGAATTACCGACCCTCAACATGATCCTAAATATACCTCTGAGAATGGGCAAAGAATCTTGCATTCCTCACTAAAGAGCCTTACTGTGTGTTAGCAAAAGTTTCCCTTGCTCGAAAGCCAGTCGTATCCAACCCTAGGGTCCGGTGCTCATCTCTGCTTATAGCCAAAGAGCCAGCGCTGTCTGCGTCTGCAGACCTTTCTGTAGTCATGTGGCAGGCATGACTAGAACACATGGAATGCTGTTACCTTTCCAACTGAAGCAGTACCTACTTATCTACTTGCAATTTCTTGCTTTCAAACTGCTAGGTTGGCATGAGTTGGGATAGCTCATGGAAGCTCATCGCACAGCACTCAGGTCTCAAACGGCTGGCCTGATGACCTTCTGGACATCAAGCTCAGGGTCTTAACCTCTACGCCACCACATCCCTTTTATACTGTGTGTTAAGAAAGCCTAAATAAACAACAGAGAATTTACTAAACATTCTTCACATACCTACTTTGTTTTGTTAAAATGTCCCCTATTTACAGAGATTTGGACTTCTGGAAATCAAAATCCAAGAATACCTGCAGTTCCAAGGTTCGCCATCACTGCCGTAGGTGAATGGCTTCCTGGTTGAGACGCTGAATTTGATGACCGGAAGGATGACCTTTAACTTTGTGTCCAAACCCCAGCATGGCATCCGCATTATATTTCAGCCTTATGGAAGAGTCATTCCTCAACTACCTGGACAAACATTTCCATCTCTTTCTAAGGTCAAAATGGGAAGGACAAAAGCCAAGCAAAGGGCCAGAGTAGTGCCCTTATTCATCAAATGAAATAATTGGGTAGGGGCAGGGAGGGAGAATTTTTGCTTCTATAACCAGAAAAGAGAATTCAAATAAACTTGGACGGTTGTCTTTAAAATAATCAAGGAGAAGAAAATAAAATAAAAAATAAATCCTTCTCTAGTTGGCTGGATAGATGCAAATTAACTTGTTTACTTGTCAAAATGCTATCAAGATCCCGGAGGAAGGAGCCGTCTAATTCTTTTTTTCCCCTTTTCTTTCTTTAAACAAGACAGATCACTTTGATGCAAAATGTTTATAAACAACAAGCAAGCTCCAAAAGATAGGTTTTCATTAAACGGGGAGAGGGGGACCCTTGGTGTATGCTTTGAGGTTTCATTCCATGAATTAATCATGGAGCATCTTTAAGTGCAAAATAAGCACAGCTCATTGTAGTGCTGACATAACAAAAAGAAAGAAAGAGAGAGTCTCAGATACTTATTAATGGTCAGCATTTTAAAAACTCTTATGTCTGGATT
Organism: Furcifer pardalis; assembly: GCA_030440675.1. Classification (NCBI taxonomy): domain Eukaryota; kingdom Metazoa; phylum Chordata; class Lepidosauria; order Squamata; family Chamaeleonidae; genus Furcifer; species Furcifer pardalis. The sequence continues at coordinate 108,302,429 of CP126892.1, read as the reverse complement.
AGAAAGCCAAGATATACCATGGGACAGTGGTGGTGAACCTATGGCACGAATGCCAGTGGTGGCTTTTGGAGTCCTCTCTGTGGGCACCTATGCTCTTTGGCTGTAAACAGAGATGAGCACTGATCCCTAGAGTCAGATATGACTGGCTTTTGAGCAAGGGCGACCTTTACCTTTACCTAAAGGTGCCTGGTGGACAGTGGTCCATGGGGTCACAGAGGGTCGGAATCGACTGTGCGACTGAACAACAAAAAGCTTGTGCAATTTGTTGCAGCTAATCATCACTAATTGAAGAGGTACAAAGTTGGGTGGGTGTTGTGTCAGGATTGTATGTGTGATCACACACCGGGCTATGAAGCTAAGATACACCTTGACGCTTGGTCAATTAGCCCTGGATGGTTATGCAGTCTTTGGCTGAACCCTGATAAGACAATGGGACTTATGAGCAGTGGTGGGCACCAGCAGGTCCGCCCTAGTTCGCCATTACCGGTAGCAGAAATTCCGGCTAGCCCCTCTGCCCATTCCAAGTTTTGAAATAAAGTAGTCCTAATTCGGGTGCAACGCAGGGCTTTCCCCCTGGCCACACCCACCATACCACGCCCACAGTGGGGTAGTAAATTTTTTTGCAGCCCACCACTGCTTATGGGCCATAGGAACAACATGTCCCATTTATTTCAGCGGGTCTAGCCAAGTGTGGACTAGAAATGTTTCCCACCTTTTGCCTTCGACAGAAGTGAATGCCTTCTCCTCCTGAATTTGAAAGATGAAAACAACAATGAACGTGGTGGAGCAGTCAAGGCCGAGACCATCAGTTTAGCAAACTGAAGAGGAGAGGTAACAAACGCAGGCACGTCTGTCACTCCATAACTGAGACACTTAAGTTCTGTTAATGAAACAGCAACCTGTATAGCAAACGGTGGGGGCTACGGATCGCGGTACGGCTTACAAATGATTTGCGCTAATTACCTGTACCTAAAATTAAAAAAAAATATCCCAAAGTCAGAGAGCATGTTAAGAAGAAGGTGAAGTACCTCCATAGGTGCATCTTGCTCCACATTTCCGAGCAGCCAATTAATACGGGCGACCTTTCTGCCCAGAAAATAGCATGTGCAAAGCGAGAGAAGGCCATCCTGGGCTGCTGGCCTAATTAAAACGTAAAAGGCTGCTGATGGCGGCATAATTAAGCAAAGTGTCAGGTGGTTCTGTCTGGCTGTGGAGGGGGGGAAATGGCACGGCTTTAGCAGCATCATTATCTTTGGCGGGCCCTCCACAAAAGCAAAGGGGCTTCAGCACTGCAGTCTGTCAAAAGGAACAGGGGGCCTGGAGGTCCTTATGTGGGGGAAATATCATTGAAAGGGGTTGTTATTTCAAGAAGAAGAAGAAGAAGAGGAGGAGGAGGAGGAGGAGGAGATAGAAGAGTAGGAGTTTCTTTCTCCTTCCCCTTCTCCTTCTTCTCTTTCTCCTCCTCCTCCTCCTCCTCTACCAGGGATATGGATAGACAGCTTGGGCTTTTATAACAAAAGGACACGATGTGTTTGGTCACCCTCTACTTGATTAGGTGCCGGGGGAGGAACAGCATTCCTGGCTCTGCCTCAGGCAGCAAAATGCCTTGAGCACACAGAACCAGTGGTGGGCATCAGCAGGTTTGCACCAGTTTGCCAGTACCGGTAGCAGAAATTCTGCCTGGCCTCTCTGACCATCCAAGTTTTGAAATAAAGTAGTCCTAATTCGGGTGCAACGCAGGGCTTTCCCCCTGGCCACGCCCACCATGCCACACCCACAGTGTGGTAGTAAAGGATTTTGGAGCCCACCACTGGCACAGACAAACACACCCCTCCTATTAACCTACCTGGCAATTCCAACCTCTCAGAGGAAAACGTAATTGCTTTAAATTAATAATTCATCCTGAGATGCCACCTTCTTCGTGGAGTGTATGAAGGTGATATTAGGCTCCGTATAAACTTAAAATGTCAGCTTTTAAAGCAGGGGAAAAAAACCACTCACAGATGAACGAGAGCTGCTTTTGTTTTTAGGTGTGAACCTTTGAATAATTTATCGACAGCATCGCTATATTGCTTTCATCTATATTGACAGCTGAAAACGGAAGGGACTGAGTTTCTGGCAAAACATGAAGGGAGGGGAATGCTCAAGCTTTACAAAATATCTATCTATCTATCTGTCTGTCTGTCTATCTGTCTGTCTATCTGTCTATCTATCTATCTATCTATTTATCTGAAGCCAAGGACTGTCTGTCTGTCTGTCTGTCTGTCTGTCTGTCTGTCTGTCTGTCTGTCAAGTGAGATTTAATCCACTTGGGGACCATCACCCTTCCCTGTGGACTTCGCCACCCAAGGCCATATGTATTCTGAAAGTCTGGCCAGGTTATCCTGGCTGCAGTGGCTCAGTAGTTGAGAAGCTCTCTTTATTAGCTGGAAGGATGGCAAGTTGGCAGTTTAAGACCTGGGTACTGCATGACAGATTGACCGCCTGTCTCTGTCCCAGCTCTTGGGGACATGAAAGGAGCCTCATTCAGGCGTCCTGTGAGCAGAGTTTCTCCAACAAAAATCCCTTCAGCCCAGAATAATTTCTGACACGAAATTATTGTTATTATCCTGCTATGGTAGTAGAGTAGATCCTACTGCCACCAACTCACTGGAGATCTTCAAGCAGCAGTTAACTAACCTGACCACCCTGAGAATTAACGGCCTTGGGTGGCAAAGCCAACAGGGAAGGGTGATGGTCCCCAAGTGGATTAAATCCCACTTGAATCTACCTCGATGGAGGGCAACGGCCTCATCAATGCTTTGGCTGGGGCCAATGAGGACTTTGTGTGCCAAAAGGGCTCATATATAATATGAGGAGGAGGAGGATTACCTGTGAGTTTCAGTGTAGACAGGTTGTCTTCCAAGCACTCCATCTGCTTAGCAAAACGGCTTGAAGATCACTCAATCCAGACTTGGTAGGACATCTATGACAAATATTGTGATGAACTGCCTTGCCTTTCAAACTATACCAGTACATCACTAGCTGGACTACAGCCACCCGCCTCCCCAGTCAGGAAGGGACAATGACCAGCAGATTTCCAGGTCTTCCCACTGGGAATGGCTTCTGTAAGGTAAAGGTCACCATTGCTCAAAAGCCAGTCGTACCTGACTCTAGGGTTCAGTGCTCATCTCTGTATATAGCCAAAGAGCCAGCGCTGTCAGAGTCTGCAGACATTTCTGTGGACATGGGGCAGGCATGCCTAGATGCCAGACCGCACGGAACACTGTTTACCTTCCCACCAAAGTGGGCCCTATTTATCTCCTTGCAATGTCTTGCTTTCAAACTGCTAGGTTGGCAGGAGCTGGGACAGAGACAGAACCTCACTCCGTCATGCAGTACTACGGTACCGAACTCTGACCTTCCAGTCTTCAAGTTCAGTGTCTTATCCACTGTACTCTTTTTTTAATTATTTGATTTACAAACAAAAGATTGAAACATTAAGGGCAGGGGAATCTGTGTTTGCCCTTTGCTTTTCTGGTCCTTGGCCGAAAAAGATAGGGGTAATTTTCTGATCAATAGTGATTGTGACATGTAATCCTGTTTTCTAGATAGCCTGAGACGTAGGATAAAAAAATAATCAACATGTTTTGTTTTTTTTAAATGATAATAATGGCAGATTAGTCCGACGTTCAATTTTTGCCAAAAAAAATATATGTTTGGCAGGTTGAAAATATTTATTTGTTTTATGTATTAATCTTTTGGACAAGTCATAGAGGGGGATGTTGTTCATTCAGAAGCCCCCAGCGCGCTTCCAGATTTACACATGCCAGAGTCCCTTTCTCTTAAGTGGAGCTGAAGGTAGCAACACGCGTACAGAAGAGTCAAGAAATGAAAAATTACCTTTTATTGTATCCAGTCAAAGGTTAAACTTATTATTGCTCACTGCAGGCCAACCTTAACCTCAGAATTAATGCCATAAACAAAAATGTAATTCCAGTTCCAGGTATAATAGACAGGGAAAAGGTTTCACAACAGTGAAAGGATGCCCCCTACTGGTGCTTATACCAGATCCATCAGATGCATCTTGAGTAATAAAAGACGTACAGTATATTCTCAAGTATAAGTCTAGTTTTTATAGCCCCCAAAATGAGGTGAAAAAAGGGGGATTCGACTTATACCCGGGTCAGTGACCCTGAGGGTCCCAAAACTGCAGTGGTGCAAATTCAAACATACAGTTACAAAACAACACTACCATGAAAACTCAAAAATATACCCACACAAATGCCTAAATTAATTAATTTTACCATATTTTCATGTATTTTAAGTATTGAAACTCTCTAGCAGCTGCTGAATTTTCCACCCCCAACTTATACTCGGGTCAATCTATTTTCCTAGTTTTAGATTAAATACCTCGACTTATATTCGGGAAGACTTATAGTCAAGTATATACGGTAACATCCGTACAAGAACACCTTGATGTTTTCCAGAGACCTCGTCTGCCTTATTCGTTTTCTCCGTGTAAATGAAGGTATTTTTCTGTGCCTTGATCAGCATGAGATCTGCTTCACCAAAGCTAGAATATCTGCAGTGGTGAACAGTTCCATCTCTGCTAATACTGACATGAATCACATTATCAAATCAAAGATCAAATCTTTATTACGGTCCAAGACCAGCAAAGAACAGCAAAAGGAACAGAACTTAAAATGGGGGAATTAACTATATCAAGAGACAAAAGATAAAATGAGTGGGCTTTAAAAGGAGCATTTTTGCAAATCACATTATCAAGAACGTGCTTTGAGTACAAACCTATGTCAATCGGTCCTTGGTCTCATTAATGTTCAAGAATCAACCAGCCCTTTCTGTGCTTGTTCTCTAGGTGGGCTTCACTTCTCATTGGGCACCTACTAGTTTTGCGCATAGGCATTTGCCCAAATTATGGCGTCTTTCTTAGGTGGGGACTGCTGCATGTCTCATTCTTGTGTTGGAGGCAAAGAATCTTGCATTCTTCATTAAAGAGCCTTACTGTGTGTTGTAAAGTAAAAGTCTGGAGCCTCATTTGGGCGTCCCCTAAAACTCCTTTCAACCCAGAGTAATCTCTGACACAAAACACACACACAGTAAAGGTCTCCCTCACTCGGAAGCTAGTCCTATCCAACTCTAGGGTGTGGGGTTCATCTCTGTTTACAGCCAAAGAGCCACTGTTGTTTGCATCTGCAGACGTTTCTGTGGTCATGTGTCAGGCATGATTAGACACTGGAGAGCATGGAATGCTGTTACCTTTCCCACCGAAGCAGTACCTATTTATCTACTTGCAATTTCTTGCTTTCAAACTGCTAGGTTGGCAACAGCTGGGACAGATGATGGAAGCTCACTCTGTCGTACAGTACTTGGGTCGCAAACTGCTGACCTTCTGGTCCACAAGCTCAGTGTCTTAACCACTAAGCCACAGTGGCCCTTTAATGGTGTGTTAGGACAGCCTAAATAAAGAACAAAGAATTTACTGGATGTTCTTCATAGGCTTACTTTGGTTTGTTTAAATACCCTCTGTTCTTTGTTGAATGTCTTCTAGCAAATATGGAATTTAAAGCATCTTTTCCATTTCATTTCCTCATAAGAGGAAAATTGACATTTTGATTCCCTCTGTCTGCCTGCACACCCCGGTCTATCTTCCTAGATTACTTTACTACTTTCTCAAAGAGGTCCTTCCCTGAGACCCTCTCTACAAACGGTGTTGCTTTTAGCAGAAGTTCAAAAGCAGTTTAGAAAAGTGTGGGCACACTTGTTTGTGATTGAGAAAGTGAGACACTGTGTCCTTCAAAAGTATAAAACATCCACTAGCATGCAAGAACCTCCAATATCTCCTTGGATATGGTCTAACTTCTCCTTTGTCTTCACTTAACAACCAAACCATTTTGACAGGTTTTGTGGATTTTTGTAACTATGTTAACACTCTTTCCATTTCATTCGAGCACAGCAATTAAGATTTGAGAAAATGTGGCATGCAACATTTCAACATTGGGTGTAGAGAGTTCCTCAACGACAGCTGATTCACAAACAGACTTAAGTTGTCTGTTGTTAAATATTCATAATTTAACACTTCCTCCTACTGGAAGCGATTCCTCTCACTTCTGTTCCTTCTTTCTGTTTGGAAACCAAAGCATTTTTGTGGTAAATACAAACCAGGGCAGCTTTTGTTTGACTCATCATCATATGAAAAAATATTGATAGTTTGCACATGCAGGCACATAGATGTCTCACTGCATGAATATTTCACTGCCAAGGACGCTTATGCCAATCCACCAGCAAGTTTTTATAGTTTACTGCCATGAAACACACAAAATATGTCTATCCAAAGCAGACACACAATCCATCAAAGAAAATGGCAAAACGCTCTGACTTCTACCACCACTGAGACTGTAATTGGAAAATGTTTGGCTCATCTTCTACATGAAATGTGGAAACTTTCTGGAGTGTTTAGCAATGGGGTGGAAGCTGAAATGGCTGTTGTGGAGGCAAAGATGTAACCCGTTTTGGTGGCAAATTTGGGGTGTTTCTAAGTTGTTGAACTCAATGGCCAGAAGGTCAGCAGGTCACCAGTTCAAGGCCCGAGTGCTCCATTACAGAGTGAGCTCCCGTCTCTGTCCCATCTCCTGCCAACCTAGCAGTTCAAAAGCAAGAAATTGCAAGTAGATAAATCGGTACTACTTCAATGGGAAAGCAACAGCATTCATGCCTACCATATGACCAAGGAAACATGTGAAGACACAGACCGCACTGGCTCTTTGGCTGCAAACGGAGATGAGCACTGTACCCTTGAGTCGGATACAACTGACTTTTGAGCAAAGGTGACCTTTAACTTTACTAAACGTAGAGAACGAGAGAGTGAAAGGTCTATGTTTGTGTTGTGGGGTGTTTTCTGTGCAGCATTATGGAAAAGAAGACAGGAAAGCGGTTGGGGGCTCTGAATATAATGAACTAAATCAGGAGTTCCCAACCTTTTCAAGCCGGGACCCAGGTCACACTCTCTATCAGCTTCAAGGGCCAGATGGCCATTTTGCCCTGCCTGCACAATGAGCGTGGCCATTTTGTCCCAACAGCTTCAAAGGGATGGCCATTTTGTTTATTGAATGACCTTGGAGGAGTGGGGGCCACATGAAATGGTGCCATGGGGCCGGATCCAGCCAACAGGCCAGCGCACCACTCTCACCTTACCTAAAATTATAGCAGATATGTGTTAAATATCCTCTCCTACTTTCCCACTATTACCTGAAAAATTAGGGCTTGGTTCGTTTCCCAGTGGAGAATAATTAACCCCAAAAACTGACACCGAGGCATGATTTTAATCAGAAAAGCATTGGTTTATTGTTATAAAATAGAGTTCTAATTTATAGTGGCCATTTCTATGAAACTAGAAGTCTATACCTCACCCTTCTGGCAAAAATCATGCCCACGTGAGCTCAATCCATACTATTCTAGGACTGAGCTGTTCCTCCCACTCCCCAACATTTTTATACATTTCTTACTGATTGACAATTAATCCTGGATTAGTGAGGGCAGCAGCAAAATTTGTTTACTAAAACGGGGCAATTAAATGAATCTTTACACTTCTTGATTACATGATACAAAGCCGAATTACACAGTACAAAAGTAATTTCCGAAGTTACACTTTAACAATTTTACATGTACAAAGGGCATGAGCAACTTACGTTTACTAAAGGAAGGCAACTGATTAGTTTTTACACTTCTTAATTACACAGTAAAAAGGAAATTTCCAAATTATAAATTGACAGTTTACAGATACAGAATAGCAGTAGCAAGTTAGCCATTGTTTTCCAGATGAGGCAATCTCCTCTAGGCAAAGCTCTGGTACTTTGTATCTTCTCTTTGCTGGTTTGTGAATGAATGAAAAGGTTTGCAATACGTCTGGGTGAATTCTTGAGGGTCAGAGAAAGGGGAAAAAAGAGAGATAATTAGTTCCTGGTTTACATTCCTTTGGAAATGGGAAGCCAACTCTTAATCAGCTTTTCTATCAACTTTAATTGCTTACATTCCTTGCCAGAGTACGTGACCCACTTGGAATGATCAATATTCTTTGCCAATGTTCTTAGGCAAGCTTTTATATAAAATTTAGTTCTATTTTCCCTTTTGATTAAGCCCCTTGCAGAGGTTTTATATCAACCTTGTATTGCTTTATTTCATCTGTTAGCTATTAAGTGTTGGCTTCTCCCCTCATTTTCCATACCTTGGCCCATGTGTGTACAGTGGTTTTCTGATTGTGACTTTATTAAAGAGTTAAATAAAATGATGTGTTTGAATCTTAAAATTTCATGTAACACCACTTTACCTAAAAACATTAGATATGTTAATCTTCTACCGATCTCTTAGTTAAAAGGGCAGAGGGGAAATAGGAAAACCGCGTCATTAAGCCCGTTATGGAGATCTTCAAAAGATGATGCTTCCGGCTTCCAAGTTACAAGTCAAGACATTTGGGTTTTGTTGGTTTGCTTTTTCTTTCAACTTTTTATGCATATGTATATAAACATTCTGTAACTAAAATCGTTTGACATTTCATTTCTATCCAATCTCTGAGCAGATGGAATCGAAATTTTCCTTTTGCAAAAAGTAAATCTTAGAATAAACACTATTCTCTCGTGCTATAACTGAGCCAACACAGGCCTTCTATTTGTAGTTAATATGCAGTAACTTAATGAATGAATTAAATTTATGTAAACCACAATGCTAATTAACTTGTGAACCGCCCAGAGAGTGCACTAAGCGCTATGGGGCGGTAGATGTGTGATTGCTTTGTTTTTATCCATCTCTCCAGTGGCTGCCTTAGAAGTGGACTTGATCCACGAAAGCTAACAATAAAAATATAGCAGTTAGTTTTTAATTTTTTTTAAATTTTATTTTATTTACATTTTTATACCGCCCTTTTCTCCGGGGCGACCAAGGGCGGTTTACAACATCATAAAAGCTTAATAAAACCCAACCCAAACCCATTGTTAAAAACTTCAAAATACAATTATAAAATTTAAAAAGTTTTTAAAATTTGTAAAAATCCACAGGTCCCAATAATAATTTAAAAAGTTAAAAACTTAAAAACAGAAGATTAAAAAGATTAAAAGACTAAAAGATTAAAAAGTTAAAAGTGCTACAGTGTTTTTTATTTACTGTATTTTATTTTATTTTGTTTATTTTGTTTTGTTTTGTTTTCTGATATGCCTTAGAAGAGAGGGCAGAAGAGCTAAAGCCGCTCAAACACCCTGAACCAAAATGTCGCCCACGGCTTTGAGGGCCCTTAGTCAAAATGGCGGCGGAGAGGTTTGCCCGCCCGCGTTAGCCAGAGCGGCGCAGGCGCAGAAGCGGGCGGGGCCCTCCCTTGTGTGTCGCGTAGGGCGCTTGTCAGTGTCGTCACCCGTTGCTTAGCGACGCGAAAAGGGGCGCTTCCGGGGTGTGAGGAGGGAGGGAAAGAGGGCGGCGCCGGAGAAGCAGGCCGCGGCGGTGTTGACTACTGCCGAGTCGGGCCCCGGAGCAATGGGAAGCGGCAGGGAGGGCCGCCCCGGTCGCTCCCTCGGCGCTCGGGCCTCGTCCTCCGCCCGCGAGGGGGGTCTCCCGCCACCGTAGTCATGGCGGCGGCCTTCAAGCCCCTCTCGGCCTCCTCGCCGCCCATTGAGGAGGAAGCCCCGGAAGGGGGCCGCGACGACCCCCAGGCCGTGCTGGACGAATTCACTGCGCCGGCCGAGAAGGGCGCCCAGCTGGAGCGGAGCCGGGCCGGCCTCGAGCGCCTCTTCCGGGTGCGCCTGGCCATCCTGGGGGCGCTGAGCGGAGGCGGAGGATGGGGACCCCAAGGCCGCGCAGGGCAGCCCGGCGGGCGCAGGATCTGGCTCAGCCTCTGCGGAGAGAGGGAGGCGGTGCGCGGCGCCAAGGTAGGCCGCTCTCCTTATTGGGGGGGGGGGGGGTCCGGTGTTGGACTTTAAGGTCCGTCTGTGCGCCTCTGCCTGTCCAGTTTGTCCGCCTTGGGGACGGAAGATTTCTGTTTTGACGCCTCTGTGTCGAACAAATAGGTCAATCTTAGAAGAAATCAACCCTGACTGCTCCTTAGAAGGTCAAATAGTAAAGATGAAGCTAAAGTATTTTGGACATCACATGAGAAGAGAGGATTCACTTGAGAAAGCCTTGATGCTGGGAAAAGTGGAGGGCAAAATACCACCCTAATGACAGAAAGTGAGGAGGACCTAAAGAAGCTCCTGATTAGGTTGAAAGAAAAAAGTGAAAAAGATGGTTTGAGACAATATAAAGAAAACCAAGATCGTGGCAACAGGCCCTCTCAGTCCCTGGAAAATAGATGGGGAAGAAGTAGAAGCTGTGACAGATTTTACTTTCCTAGGATCAAAGCTCACTGCAGATGGTGATTGCAGCCACGAAATAAAAAGGCGACTGATTCTTGGGAGGCAAGCAATGAGAAACCTGGAGAACATAGTGAAAAGTAGAGACATCACATTGCAAACAAAAATTCAAATAGTCAAAGCAATGGTATTCTCGGTGGCAATGTAGGGTTGTGAGAGCTGGACCATAAGGAAAGCTGAGCGCAGAAGAATAGATGCCTTTGAGATGTGGTGTTGGAGGAAAGTATTGAGAGTCCCCTGAACAGCGAGAACAAATAGGTAAATCTTAGAAGAAATCAAACCTGACTGCTCCATAGAAGGTCAAATAGTAAAGCTGAAGCTAAAGTACTTTGGAGATCAAATGAGAAGAGAGGATTTGCTTGAGAAAGCCTTGATGCTGGGAAAGGTGCAGGGTAAAAGAAAAAGGGGGTGGCCAAAAATGAGATGGTTAGATGGTATTGTAGACACGATGGGCATAGAGCTGAGCGAGTTGAGGAGGAGGGTGGAGGACAGAAGTGCCTGGCGGACAGTGGTCCATGGGGTCATCGCAGAGGGTCGGAATCGACTGCGACTGAACAACAACAAATGTTGAAGTCGTCTTAGAACTGCAGGTTATGGAAGGGACAAGGGGAGGTGTGTTTACGCATTCATTTGCATTAAATGTGCTTTGCAAGGAGTGTGTGGCGACAGGTATGGTTCTCCCCTGCCCGCTATGTTTACCCATGGCAAGAAATTTTACAAGGTAGGGTGGGTGATAAAGAGAGAGAAAATGTGTGTGTAGGTGTGTGTCTTGTGTTTATGTATGTATATGTGTATTTTGTCTGTTTGTCTCTGTGTATGATAGTAATAGGGGACTATGGTGACTTAGTGGTTAAGACACTGAACTTGATGGCTGGAAGTTTGGCAGGTCAGCAGTTTGAGACCCAAGTGCTGTGCAGTGGAGTGAGTGCCTGTAATCTGCAGCTCCTGCTAACCTAGCAGTTCAAAACCAAGAAATTGGAAGTAGTTAAATAGGTACTACTTCAACAGGAAAGGTAACAACATTCCATGCATTCTGGCATCTAGTCATGCCTGCCATGTGACCATGGAAACCTCTGCAGATGCTGACAGCACTGGCTCTTTAGCTATACAGTAAACGTAGATTATCACTGCACCCTAGAGTTGGATATGATTGACTTTTGAGCAAGGAAGACCTTTGCCTTTATCTATGATGATAACTGCAAGTCAATTTTGATTTACGGCAACCCTTTCTAGGTAGAGGAAATACAGAATGCACAGCATTCCAGAGAATGTCCCAGTGTGTGTGTGCATGCATGCATCTCTGGCTTATATCTCCTCCCATAGGGTCCACCTTTGGCCCTCCACCTTAGGGAATCCAACCAATGATCTTACAGCAAGACATGTCAATCACACCATAAGTTTCATATCTTTTCCATGAGGCTCATATTGTTTAGATTCCTTCATTTCTCCCCCTGATCTGATATCACCATATTGAGTTTTTTTTTGTTTTTTTTTTTTTTTGGGGGGGGGGGAAAGCACATGGTATACTTAATCCTGTGACACCATTTCTTTCCTCTGGGGACCCCCTGGGAGCATGCAGTTAAATGTGATTTGTGTGTGTGTAGTTTGCCATAGCAGCCAAAGAAGTTGAAAGTGAAACTTAAATCTTTCTTATTTTAAAACACCTGTGTGTAAGAGAGAGACAGAGAGAATGAATGTCACCAATAGAGAAAAGGAAGTGAGTGATTAAAGGAGAGGAAAGAGGATTCTGAAAAATGGAATGTAAGGCAGTCCTGAATTGGTAGCTGACTAGCTGGCAGTTGGGTTGACTTTTGCATAAAAAATGGAATGTGAGGATTCTTTTTCTTTCTTTCATGTCTCGATCAAACCCTGGACTGCCAAAATGAAACTACTTTCCTCACTTTGTCATTGCCCAAACTCAAGTTCTCATTGCTGTATGTCTCTAGCAGCAAGTGGCAGACCAGTAAATGAACTGGATTCTGTATCACTTTGCATTCACACTGTGTGTTGTTGTCTGCCAGCAGCCCCTACTTGAGCTAAATGGTCTTGCATTTAGGGACTCCATCCCTCAGCAGATTCAGGGTCCTCCAAGTGAGCTATATTGCCCTGTCCTTTTTAATCACCACAATCATGCAGGCTGTAGTGAGTGGAACTGTAGACGTGATGGGTGTGATGTTGTGTCATAGAACAGGTGAGTATCAAGTAGAGGAAATATAGTGCAGGAAATTCCTTCCTAAATCTCCTTGCTTGCAACAGATTTTCCTTGAGTTCAGTTGCTTGCACGTAATGGAAGGAATCACGGCATTGTATAGTAGTCAGTTTCTGGTTTGGTAATGTGTACATCTCCTCCCCCATCCCCCCCTCCGAAAAGATAAATTTTCCCTTTATGTAAATAACCTTTTGTTTGAGATAACACAATCAAGGAATCCTTCTATGACTTCTAGGATTAGAAAAAGTGGATAAAGGGAGCCCCTACCCTTTGTTCCTACCCTACTTCCCAAATAAAGTATCACTATACAGTATGCTTCTTGTGATGAAGATTTGTCAGTTGCCAAGTATCTCATCCGACTGTATACTTAACTCTTTTGGGGGCAAAATACTACAGAAATAGCCCCAGGACACTTTCAGCACAGTGCAGAGCTTGATACTGATGGGGTATTGTTGGGACTTAAGTAGCTCAAGTGTCTAAGATACTGACTAGAAGGGAGGAGGTCAGCAGTTCAATTCCCAAGTACTAAAAATTTAAAACTCTAAAAACTTTAAAAAACTTGGTATTAAAAGCCAAAAATTACAACACAGGCATACTTGGGTCAAACCAACCAATTGGCTGGGGAAATTGCTCCCGACTTTGTCCCAACTCCTGCCAACCTAGCAGTTTGAAAACAAGAAATTGCAAGTAGATAAATAGGGACCACGTCGGTGGGAAGGTAAACAGCATTCTATGCACTCCGGTGTCTAATTATGCCTGCCACATGACCATGGAAACGTCTACAGAAGCAGACAGCGCTGTTTCTTCAGCTTTGAAACACAGATGAGCACTGAACCCTAGAGTCAGATATGACTGGCTTTCAAGCAAGGAAACCTTTACCTAATGTTGGTTCATGGAGTTTAAGAGCTGTTGATGACAAATCATTGGGGAAGGAGGCTGCTGTTTGAAGGTAAATACTCCCTTTGTGTGTACCTAGCATACCTCTTTGGTGTCTCTCCCTGATAATAGTGCTTAAGAGTAAGAATAGCGCCTTAGGCTTGGTTTATAGAATACAGTAATGCTAGTTCTTAGGATTGGTAAACTCTATGGAAATAAGTAAAGCCAGTTTTCTCACCCTCAAAGTTAAGCACTTATGTCTCACTTTGATTCTCTGATATGACAGGAAGGTGGGTAAAAGAAAGTGATCAGCCAACAAACTGGGAAGATCACATAGCATGGGACATATTTATAGTGACATGGGGCACTTTCAAAATCCCCAATGACTTTTTTTTTTGGAAGATGTATCTGAGAAATTCAATGTTTTGCAAACTTGGGAAGTTTGAATTCATAATCACATTGTGCCAGATGAGCAAAAGAGCTGTATAGACCTTGAAAAAGGGGTTAGGGTTGTGATATGTTAGCTGTGGGCAAAACCACACGAAGTGTAATCAGTGCATAGCTGCACCCAGTAATGACTCCATGATAAGCATACCTGCATGCTAGAAACTTGCAAGAATGTGTTTGTTGTGCTAATGTTGTAGAAGCTGAGGTTCAGGATTCCTCTTGTACGCTAAGGGTGTCATGTTTAGGAATGCATTTGTTTATGGCGTATAGAAAAATCACAGTACTGTAGTTTATTAGTTTCAAACAGGGCTAGCCCTACCATTGAGGCTTAGTGGTTAAGATGCTGAGCTTGACAACCGGAAGGTCAGCAGTTCAAGACCTGAATACTGTGAGATGGAGCAATCAACCCTAGTCTATCTGAGCTCTGAAAGCAAGAAATTGCAAGTAGATAAATAGGTACTGCTTTGGTGGGAAAGGTAGCATTGTTCCATTCACTTACGTGTCTTAAGTCATGCCTGTCCCATGACCACAGAAAGATCTGCAAATGCAGATCGCACTGGCTCTTTGGCTGTAAACAGATATGAGCAGCTAGAGCAGTGATGGTGAACCTTTAGCGACTGAGTGCCCAAACTGCAACCACAAACCCACTTATTTATTGCAAAGTGCCAACACAGCAACAGGGAAGGGAGGAAGCCGTCCCATTGAGCTGCTGGGCAGAGGGGCAGGGTGATTTCTGTGCTGGGGGGATGGAGGAAGCCCTCCCATTGGGCTGTTGGGCAGAGGGGTGGGGCAAACTCTGTGCTGGGGTGACTGCATGAGTTCCCACAGAGAGGGCTCCGAGTGCCACCTCTGCCACGCATGCCATAGGTTCACCACCAGTGCTATAGAGTCAGACACAAGTGGCTTTAGAGGAAGGGTGACCTTTACCTTATTTCAATCCATCAAGCTAACCCTGCTGAATACCCTCTTAGGCATAGGACTAAAGCACCAGAGCTTAGTCGGGTGGGAAGCATGGCCTTGGGGGTTTTATTTTACTATAAAGCAATTGCCTAACAGTAGCAATCTTCCATGTTACTATTTAGGGGTAAAACCAGGATGTTGCAATTTGCGTTGCTTTAGTTTTTAAAAAGACGAATACTCTGTAGATTTTTAAATTGTGAAGTAGATATCAGTATAAGTCTGTGATGGCAAACCTTGGCACTCCAGCTGTCATAGGACTTCAATTCCCAGAAGCCCAAGTCTCTGTGATTCCACATGAATGCGTGTACGCATAGTAAACCCATTTGTGTGGATTTGGAGAGACTTGGGCTTCTGGGAATTGAAGTCCTAAAACAACTGGCGTGCCAAGGTTTGCCATCACTGGTATAATGGGTATAACTATCTTCCAAGCCAGTTGCAGTACGCTAGCACACTTTTTTATTTTTCATGTTTTCAGGCACCTGTTCCTATAACATGTTGTCAACTATATTGATGTGACACAAGATAGATGCTGTTGGGCTTTAGACCAAACTTTTGATACCTGGCCAGACACTTTTATATTAGGAATGGCTCCCTTAAACTCCTGGATGGATGAGCATAGTTACCTGAAGTAAGGTCTCCTATTAAAAGTCTAAGATAACCATGTAATCAAAGACCCTTGACTCCAAGTGAAAGGTAATCTAGCTCAGTTGAAAGAAGCAGCATGTTAGGCAAAGTCCACTTTGTTCCCATAGGGGCGCGTTTTACTTCCGCTTCCAGGAGTGACGAGGGCTTCGTGGGCCGGATGAATTGACGTCGGGGGCCGCCCCCGGGCCTTAGTTTGGGCACCACTGATTTAGACCTTCATTGCACCATTGCCTTTGCTTGGGCAATGCCTTTCCTGTGGTTGGCATCAGGATGTCTGTCTTGCTAAAGAGTTTGTATATATAGCATTCAAGGTCTTATAAGTTTAGCCTTAGGCTACCTTGTTGCTTTATTCTTGTGTTTTCTCATGATACTTGTTGGTAGGATATTTCTGCAATTGCAGTTTTTCGCCCTGAAAGAGTGAGGATATATCTGAATGTCTATCCTGCCTACTTCTAGTATAGCTTCTGCACGTAGGTCCTTATTTGCCTTGGTCTCATTGCTACAGTCTTGGAGTGTTGCAAGAGGAGGAGAAGGAGGAAATGGTATCTATGATAGCATGCATTCCGTCTGTTTTAGGGCTAGGAGGAAGAAGATTCCTGCCCAGGTTCTCACTGACAGTTTCTTGTGAAGGGAGTTTGCTTGTCAAGATCCGGAAGGGGAGATATTTGGTTCCTGAATGGAATTGCCCTTGGTTATCATCTAGCTCATTTCTCTGTAAATTAGTGGTTTAAAGGTGATGATAACGCTCATTGGGATTTCTCAATGTGAAGTCCATTGCTTTATGCACTTTAATGTATTTTGAGTTTTTATGGATTTGGGCATGAAGCCATCTTGATGTCAAAAGCTAAACCAGAAACAAAGGCAAATTTGTTCAATTCTTCAGTCTTGAAAGCAGTGACATATGGCGGTGAAATGTGGGCTTCTAAAACTGCAGAAGAAAAACGGCTGCAAGTAACACAACAAGCAATGGAGAGATCAATGCTCAGAATCTCACTTTGGAATAAAGTAAAAAATGAGGACACCAAGCGAAGATCACTGCTAAAAGAGTCAGTAACAGAATACCTGACAAACAAATTAAGGTGGCCTGACCATGTTGCATGCATAAGTGACAATAGATGGAGTGCCAGAATAATGAATCAGTATCTGAGAGATCGCAAAAGACCTAGGGGAAGACCACCTTGCAGATGGGAAGATTTTTTTCAAGGAAAACATTGAACCAACAAGGAGTAGAACTGCCAGGTGCAAATCTTTATAGACAGAAGTTGTGCAGAATGTCATTGCTGAGACAACTACTCGTACAAGGACTGCTTCCTGAATAACTCCAAGAATGGATTTTGGCATTATTGATACCTAACATCAATGATATGTGGTGAATGCATAGAAAGCATTGTAGAGGTGTGGGTTCATTCCCTGTTCAGCTAGAAAGCTCACTTACTGTTTTAGGCCAGTCTCCCGCTTTTCCTTCTTCTTTTAACCCCATCCATTTTTCTTCTAAGTTTGTTCTAAGGATAAAATGAAGGGGAGGGGTATGTATCCAGCCTCTGAGAAAATTTGCAGTAATAATGTAGGCAGTGAGAACAATGGGAGTAGGAGGAAATAGAAGCATGAGTAGGTAGGAGAAGAATATTAATGATTCAGAGTAAACAGATATAGCATACAAAGAAAATACTTCAAGGAAAATGTAATCAAAGTGTGCGTGGGGTGTAGCAATGGTCTTGAGCATTTCAGCAAGCGCTGTTGTGCCTGGAAGAGGGCAATTATTCTGAGTTGAAAGGATTTTTGCTGGAAAACTCCGCTCAGGGAACGCCCAAATGAGGCTCCTTTCATGTAGCCAAGATCTTTTCTCGCCAAAGTGGTCCCTATTTATCTACTTGCAATTTCTTGCTTTCAAACTGCTAGGTTGTCAGGAGCTGGGACAGAGATGGGCATTCAAACCATCAAGAAAGTTGTATTACATCTAAATACCTGAATTGTGACATGTGTGCTATCTTAACTTTCCTTTTGTTTTCTCCCTTGTTACAGGAATATATTAAAGGACTTTGCGAACCAGAATTGGAGGAGAGAGAGTATTATCCCAAAGACATGCACTGTATTTTTGTTGGTGCTCAGAATCTCTTCCTGAATTGCCTTATTCAGGGGACCTCTGCTGATGTCACAATCATGGAGATAGGGACACTAAATATTAAAGGTGGTGCAGAATCTGTCGTCATGGCCAGAAGCCACATTCAGCAGTTTGTGACCCTCTTTAAGAACAATGCAAGCCTATCAAATGGCCAAGAGTCAAAAGTGAAGAAACAATTCAAGCGGCTTGTTGAAGCCCATGCGGATAAATATACCATGGATTTGCTGATCTTGCCAAGTTCTTTGAAAAGAGAGTTACTCAGCCTTGCTCAGAATGAGAACTACAAGATAGAAGGCAATGTCATAGATCTTTGCAATGCCGATAGGACGCCAGAGCTTTTAGCAAATGAAATACAGAAAAAATCTGGGATTAACAATGATTACAGGACAGGGGAAGAAGAAGCAAGAAACAGCGCAGGTACCCCGGTCAGTGAGTTAGCAAGGAAAATGGACACCATTTTCCAAGACACACAAGACGTTCATTTTTTACCTATAAATGGTTTGAGTTCAGTAGAGACTTCTGCAAGCAAAGAAAGGCAGTCGTGTAAACGGAGATCATCAGATGGTGAGGAGAGGCTTCCAAAGAAACAATTTTCATTTGAAAGCAGCCAGGAGAGCAAAGAGATTGTATGCAGCACTCCTGGCGATGTCGAGTTGATTGATCTGGTCAGCGATTCAGGCACTGAGTCAGACGGTCCAGGCGTGTGTGTGAAAGAAGGCGAGGAAATAAGTGAGGAAATGGAATACAAGATCTTGGTGAACTTCTTCAAAAGTATGGGCTACTTACAGCACATAGTGGAAAAGGTGATCGCAGACTGCGGGCAATCGGTTGAGCCACTCGCCCTTCTAGAAGAAATTGAAAAAGAGAGCAAGCGGAGATCCAAAGAAAGAACGGAGGTCACTGTCCCATCTCAGAGTATTCAGATTCGGGTAGAGAAGGAGAAAGGCCATCATAGCAACCAAGACCATAAAAAAGAATCTTCCGTCAGTACAAAAGGAGATGTAACCTCTGTTCCCCAGTTCAGGGCTGAAGTTAAAACACATGTGTCAAGCCATGAAAGCCAGGCTGTGTTTTCAGGCAGCACAAAACCACAGCACAGAGACCGCAACAACATATGCTCCAAGTACTCTGAACATTCTCATGTTTCCCAAACAAGTGGTGCAGAAAGTGAAGGCCCCATGGGTGCACATGACAATATACAGAGGGTAGCCAAAGATGCGAAGCCAAAAGGTCCCACCTTGTTAGCAAGGGGTACCTTGCCACCAGTTGAGAAAGAAACAGTAGTTCCTCAACCATGTTCAGAGCAGTCAGCCACAAAGCATAACCAACATGGACTATGTCTTCCCTTGCAACCTGGAACAAGACCCATCTCTTCCCAAAAAACAAACCATCTCCCTGATTCTGGACCTCCTCTTCAGTTAGTAACTCCTTATGCAGAAAGGAGAACAGGGGTATCGCAAAACTATCCTGCTGACCCTTCAGTGACGGGGGTTCAGAGATTCCTGGAGGCCTTGAAAACCCCCTACAAGCTGGAATTGAAAAACGAACCAGGGAAAGCAAACTTAAAGTACATAATAATAGATGGGAGCAACGTTGCAATAACGTGAGTATGTCCAAGGTTTAGCTCTCTAGTCTAGAGCATTTCAGAGGGAAACCAGAGAGAGGGGAGGGAAATTACCAAAGGTTTATGTACTTAAAGGTGAAAAGGGTGGAAATCTTATTGCCCAGACTAGCTGAGAATTTTTGGTGAAATGTAGAGGAGTATCTTTAGTCTCGCTTTGTCATGACTTTTTAAACATTTTACAGAGATGAGTAATATCCAGAGACAAAAACAAGAAAAATCTTTGTTTCTCTCCCCTAAGGGCAAGGACAGGTTGTGGTTCACAAACCTTGTGTACTTCCTGACAGCTCACGTGAGGTTTCTGAAGATGCAAGAAATCAGTTGGAAATGTAATAGAAACGGCTCTCAATCCATGCATATGCCAAGATTGAGGGTCCTTTCTTGGCAAGCTAACCTTGACAGCAACCTACAGTGTAAATCAGGGGTTCACAACCTATAGTCCGTGGGCCGGATCTGGCCCATGGCTCCAAATAATCCAGCCCTTCACCATGCTTCAGCTGCCCCCACCGCTGTAATGACCGCAGACTCATTTACAACCACATAAAAGGATTTATACTACAGCCATATATGAGTCTGCAGCTGTTGTAAATGCGCTTACGAAAGCCACGGATGCGTTTTATGGCACAAGTCTGGCCCACTCAGCTGTCTGAGGGTGTGGCCTGTCCTGCAGCTGAAAAACATTGAGAACCCCTGGTGTAAATTATTACACTTGGCATTAGACGCCGACGCTGCTCCCCTTTGTTGTACTTTGTTGGACTCTCCCTCAGCCATCCGGCCTCGAAGGGAGAGAACTTGGGGGTCTTGGGCGGCAATAGAGGACTTAATAGGGGGGGGGGGTTGGTGGGATATTGTTTTGTTTAGTATGGAAGCCGCCTAGAGTCAGGTTCGCCTGAGCGAGGCGGGGTATAAATTTGAAGAATAAATAAATAAATTAGTGTAGTTGCTATTTATGTGTGCTTTCATTTAATGAGCGTGTTTGGAAGTTTTTGGCTGCTTATCTTGTCTTTGGCATTTCCTTCCATTTCTGATCTTATGTCTTGGACAGATTTTGTGCTGCATTTTTAAAATATGGATAAGAGATAAACTAGTTCAGATTCCCCCATTCTATGTATATAAGTACTGTACCGGTATAGTGTTTTCTACCTGAACATGTAATATCATCTCTCTAATCTATGCAACAGCACTATAATGAAGTTCAATATTTTATTAACTTTGGTTCATTACGTTATTAAAACTGGCTTTTCTACAATTTTTGTAAGTAGAATAGGGTGGAATGAAATTAGCTTAGCTCTTAAAACATGGTCTTTTATTATTAATTTTTAAACCTGCATGGTAATGCTCAGTCTCTTTTTAGCTATGAAAAGAAGGAACTGTAACAATAATTCCACCATTTGGGGATGTAGCCCATTCGCTGTTGCAACTAGGAAAAGTTGCAAAATAGCACACTTAACAAGTATTGGATGCACCTCTTTTTTATATAATGATGTTTACAAGAAAGGAAGTATAATTAATAACTGAGCTGCCAAGTTGATTCTCATTCCCTTTGTAGAGTTACCTTGGTCGAGAATACTGTTTCCTTCTTTTAAGGCTGCCCTGGAACTATACAACTTGTCTAAAGTTTGGCTCTTCTCCTGGGAGCCACAATGTAGAATATTAATAATTATATATGCTTTGGTTGTCAACCAGTTAGCCTCATGTGCAGAGAAGCATCATAATTTTTTAAAAATTATATTTACTTATTAAATTTGTATAATGCCCATCTGGGATATTTTCCCACTTAACAATAGTTAAAAACCAAAAATACGAAAGAGTGTACTGTATATCTATATTAGCCTTTAGGATTATCTATCCCAGGGGTTCCCAAACTGTTCACGCTGTGGGCTGGTCACGTGGTTGAGTGGGCCAGTCATGTGGTTCCTCCACCCAGAAGCGGAAGTAAAATGTGCATGCACTAACGCTGCTGTAAAACGCATCCACAGCTGCGGTAAGCACGTTTATGACAACCGCGGGTGCATTTATGGCAGCATTTACATGTGCGTGTTTTGCTTCTGGTAGCATCAAGGGCCGGATGAAATGGCGGTGAGGACCACGTCCAACCCGCGTACTGTAGTTTGGCCAGCCCGATCCAGAAAGCATCATAACGCACAGTACATATTAAAGTAGAGGGTTTTCCCCCCTGTAACCACCTCCCAATGATTTGAGGTTGTCTCTTAAGTGGATTTATTTATTATTTATTTATTTATTAGTCACATTTCTATTGCTTTAAGGAATATGTGTCGATGTTGTGAATCTCCCATTTCATAAGGAGAACAGCTATCGATCTTTTCTTAGACACACACTGCAAAATGTACCCTTCTACCCTCAGATCAGGCACACCATCTGCGAGGAGGTTGGCATGGAGGTAAACCACTGGCCAAGTCTAGAGACAGAAATATGACAATGATGATACTGTGGTGTGGAAAGGTTGATAATTGCAGATATCTAAGGTTTGACTGTAGGTAACCTAGCACTTACTGTGTTACATACTAGTATCATTATTTTGGTATTTTGCTATTGCTATTGTAGGCTTTTGGGGGGGGGGAGGGGGGATCTGATCTGGTATTCTTGCAGTAATTAACCAAAATACTGGAAAGTTAGAGCAGTCTAACCTTCTTAGGGAACCAGTACTGTGTATATTTTTATACAGTATTCTCAACAGGAAGGATAGGGGTGCCTAGTGTGCAAGCGTCCACGGGATTGCAGGGGGTTGGAATCGACTGCAACAGAACGACAACAACAAACAGGAAGGATAAGGTCACAAAGAAAGAAACAGAGAAAACAAATCATGCGTACATTACTAATAAAGCAAGCCCAGCCATAGCCTTCGAAATTGTAGAGGGGGAGGCATTTAAATTGTGGTTTTGTGGAGGCAGGATTTGTAGTTAAAGGGGGAAATTAAACATTGCATGTTATCAGGTTGAATATACTCCAGTCAGGATCCAGGTCTCCCCTGTCACTCCTCTGTCATAAAATAAAAGGCTAATTTGGTGACACGACCTGATAAAAGTGCTGGTTTGTCACTACTGCCTTGGGCAAAATTTCTGAATGGGAATTCACTGACACTGACATGTGCTCCCCAATTGAAATGCTATTCATTGGCAGGGAAGGGAACTATATTAAAGGTCTGTGATGTGAATAATTTCCTCCTTTTTTCAGAGGCTCTGAAAATAATGATGTAAAATGAAAGCCCCAATTATGATTCATTTTAAGTTCCAGATAGATTTCCCCTGAACTGGGACTAAGGGGAAACGTTTATGCAAATAGTTGAAGCTGAGTATAATTGCGGTATGCATCATGTTTCACCGTATTCCTGTTAAAGGAAGTAGGTGGCCTGGACAGGGTATTTTAAATCTTTTGCAATGGTAACAAGGAACTGCGGAGGCTCAAATGAACTTGCTGACTGGAAGGTCAGAATTCGATTCCCGGGTTTTGCATGATGGTGTGAGCTCCCGTCTCTGTCCCAGCTTCTGCCACCCTAGCAGTTCAAAAGCAAGAAATTGCAAGTAGATAAATAGGGACCACTTCAGTGGGAAGGTAAACAACAGTCCATGCACTCCAGTGTTGAGGCATGCTTGCCAGTGTCCACGGAAATGTCTGCAGATGCTAACAGCACTGGCTCTTTGGCTATAAACAGGTGAGCACTGAACCCTAGAGTCGGATACGACTGGCTTTCAAGCAAAGGTAATCTTTACCTAATGGTAATAAAACTTCAGTCCTTATTGGGCAAAGCAAAAACAGAGTAGAGATCCTAAACAGATTTGCCTCTACTTTCCATTTCATGGTTTCTTTAAAAATGTCATTGAATAACGTAGTTGGAGGGGTCCTTTTAGACCATTAGGTCCACCACTACCCCTGGCCGCTCCATGCTTTGGAAAGCAACAGCTGTAAGAGTTACATCACAAAAGGAGTGACAGTATTGCTTGCAATCTAACACACTGATATCTTAAATTACTACATATTAACTACAAGTATAAGGTCTGTGGAGGCTCAGTAGTTAAGCTGGCAAGTCGGCAGTTTGAGACCCCGTGTACTGCATGACAGTTTGAGCACCCATCTCTGTCCCAGCTCCTGCCAACCTAGCAGTTCGAAAGCAAGAAAGTAGATACATAGGGACCACTTTGGTGAGAAAAGATCTTGGGGACATGAAAGGAGCCTCATTCGGGGTGTCCCCTGAGTGGAGTTTCTCCAGCAAAAATCCTTTCAACCCAGAATAATTTCTGACACAAAATTATTATTATTACTATTAGTTCAACTGTAAGGCAAAAATAATCTCGGTAGGAGCATAAAGCACTGTTGCACAATCCCCTTCTGAGCAATTCCTTCCTGCTCTTCCACTAATTAATGAGGGGGAAAAGAAACTGCAATAAGTTGAAGCACTTAGTCTTATGCCATTTCTCTGCCTTGGTTAAGCCTGGCAAGCAGGTGTAGTATGGGTGTTAATAGAAGTTTAAACAAATTGGTCATCATCATTTAAAACGAATAGGCCATGCCTTATATAGAAACTGTTTCTGGGAAAGTCTATTAGAAGAAGGATACTGTAGTTTCCTCAGGGGCATCTGTTTGGCCAGAGAACTCTAGACTAGGTTGTTATATGATTGGATAACCATTGTTGCTGAGTAATGCAGTTACTTCACTAGTACAAGTACTGGCAAGGGGACTCATTAGCAGGCTAGGCGAAACCGCAGTGTATTTTACAACAGCTGCTAAAACTTTACAATTGTCTGTCATTACGTCCTCCTAGCAATATGACTTTCCTTCTCCTGCTAATCCTATTTGACATAGTCGATCTATTTGCTGCAGTTTTTACATCCTTAGAGTATATGTCAGTGATAAATATTATGAAGGAATGCCCATAAACAGATGCACTTCTCAGAAAAAGCTGACATTTTGTTTCTGCCACGGTGAGACACAAGTATTTGGATAGAGTAATGGTGGGCTTAAGGTATTGTAAGCTTAAGAATCAGTGTATTCCAGCACCTCTACCGCCATCCTCCTCCTAGTGTGGTTTAGCATTATAGTCTTCAGAAGCCTGGTGCTAACCCCAAACTACATCATAGATTCCATTTGACATTTTCCACCTTTTATACTAGGGGTCGGCAACCTATGGCCCCATGGTGCTAAATTATCTGGCCCACAGCCACTGCCACCGCCAGTGGAGGCGTTTACAGCAGACACATTTATGACAGCTGCGGACGCATTTATGGCAGAGGGCCATCAGTCCGGCCTCTCAACTGTCTGAGGGAGCATGACCCAGCCCCCAACCTAAAAAGGTTGCCTGTTTTATACCTTGGCTGTTTTTCTGCTTATCCTTGGGCAACTTTAGTTCCCCAGTCCTGTAAAGCTGGATCTGAAGGGAAAACATGGCACTCGGAAGGAGGGTGTCCCTATACCGGAAAAGGAAAGCTAAATAAAATACGTACAGAATTTGGCTGAACAGTTGTGCCACTCCTGCTGGTTTATCTTATTCCTCCTGGTCTTCATCCTCTGTAGCAAGGACGCTGCTCTGTGACTAAAAGGCCAAGCAGGGGAAAGTATCTGGCACAGAGATTTTCAACCTGTGGGCCTGATGCGGCACACGACACCATTTCTTATGGGCCCCCACTGCCTCCACCACACCAGGAAGTGCCATGTGGTGGAAGAAGGGCAAAATGGCCGTCCACCCCCGAAGCTATCTGAGGGAGCGTGACCTGGCCCATGGCCTTAAAAGGTTGAGAACTTTTGATCTAGCACTTATAATACCAAAACTACATGTCTTGATTCCTTATTGAGCTCTTTTTTAAATTAATTAAACCTGCTGTTTAAAGAATGTTGCAGAGAAAGGAAAATTTTGCTATTTTTGCATCATACGGTATCTCTGTTTTGTCTACATGTGAAGGGAAATGCTTTGCTCTGATCAGGCCACAGGGAGAGAGATAGGGCAGTAAATGAACAATTTAGGTCTGTTCTTCTGAATATGAAAAAAATCGATGTGGTAGAAACAGAAACCAGTGGCATTCCTTGGTGGACCTGCGAGAAGTGTCCGTGTAAAAGCTTTGCAGAGGGAAGGTAACACAGCAAAGAAGAACAATCCTCTGTTTTTCTTTTGCACTGAATCATAACATAGAACTCACATGGCCAAGGGAGTCTCTGTGCAAATATGATTAGTTGCATAACCTTACATGTGTCTCAGCAGCACACTTCAGAAGCCAAACAAAGCCAGAGCACAAACAGGGAGATTGTTTGAGTAATGTTATGATGGTGGCCAAAATGTTAGGTGTCCGTGCCTATATTAGACTGGCTTAAATTGCACAGTATAGAGTTGGTGTTACCCCAGCCTCTGGGTTTACTGTTATTCTTACTTTGACAGTTGTTTCTAAGTCAGTGATGGTGAACCCTTTATACTGTTCTTGAACTTCAATTCCCAGAAGCCCAAGTCCCTGTGAATCCACACAGATGGGTTTACCGCTAAACCCATTTGTGTGGATTCAAAGAGATTTAGGCCTCTGGGAATTGAAGTTCAAGAATAGCTGGAGCGCCAAGGTACGCCATCATGGATCTAAGTGGAACCTTGTCTGCTAGGTTGTTTCTCTTCCCACATACAATTTACCTGGGTTATGAATGAGCCACTAGAGGCCCCTGTATAAACATATTCGCTTCTTCTTTTGAGCCCAGATTAAACTTTGAACTGCCCAAATGAAGCTAATTTCTTGGCTTTATTATTTGCCAAAATTAAGTTCTCATTGGTACGTTCTTTCTGTTAGTAATCAGCAGACCAGTAAACTGAGCTGGATTCTGTATCTCTCCATATTCACACAGATTGTCATTGCCCGCTAGCAATGACAAGTGGGGGCCACTTGAGCATGTTGGTCTGTTCAGGGCCCTCCAAGTTGGGGAGGCCGAGTTCCTCAGCCATATTCTCCTTTAATGTTGTTCCTTGTCCAGTGAGCTCCTTCCTCCATCTTCTGATTTGATTTTGCTCTTACATACCCTTAAGAATGTTTGTTCTTGCCATAAAGCTCTTCCTGGATCTAAGGTGGTAGATTTGAGGCACATATCTATTCAGAGGTATTAGCTGAGGTTTAGTAACAAATTGCAGCTAAAACAGGCCTCTTGACTTTATGGGCCTTCCAGGGGAGCCAGATCCCCAATTATTCTATTTGCTGGCATATAATACCCACCCCCACCCCCAAAATACACTGGAAAACTAGACTGTGTCTTGTACTATATATAGTAGCCTATAGTGGGCTATTTTGGTAATAATGGGGTATCTTATATTCTGATGCTTCTTATATGCTGGCAAATGCGGTATGTAATGGGTCTTCTCTAGCTGTAACTTAGTCCTTAATTTTAGCTCTTGTAAGTAGTCAGCAAGACTGCCAAGTTCAATGATAGCTGTTGTGATTTCAATCTTTACAGCAATCAGAGATAACCCTTTGCCTTAATATGTGTTTTAATCTTCAAATTTTATCACTTCATTTCTTTTTAATCAAATAGCCTGCATTACCTCCTCTTTTTTTCTTGAAGTCATGGCCTGCAGAGGTTCTTCTCGTTTCGAGGTATTGCAATCGCTGTCGATTATTTTTGGAAACGTGGCCACAGAAATATTACGGTGTTTGTTCCCCAGTGGCGAACCAAGAGAGATTGTAACATCACAGGTGAGAGAATCACAAGACTGGGTTCCTTTTGTTTCAATGCTTCACTGTCCCCAGCTAGTGTGGTTTAGGACACATAAGTTCAAATCCCTATTCAGGCAAGAAACACACTGATTAAACTTGGGCTGGTCATTCTTGTGAAGTCTGGCCTGCTTCATAGAGGTGTTATGGGGAGAGAGCGGGGAGAAGAAACACGATGCGTACCACCTTGAGATCAATTGGGGGGCCTGGAGTTTAAGCATAGCAAGACAGGCTGCTGAGCAATTGCTGAGGTCACCGGACCTCTGGACACATCTGTGCAGGCGAAGGTGTGAGATTGTGCCCTCAGTATATACAAACTTGTAATGCATTAGGTTTTGTGTTGGGGGGGGGGGGGTTGGGCCACAGCTCACAAGATCATCAACCTGTAGGTTGAGAACACCAGGTATAGTGGCACAGAACCCTAACATTTTGTAATTCAACCAGCAAAATTAAATCCTTTTTAAAATATATATACAATAGAACCCCGGATAATGTTATGACTTGGTTCCACAAGTCCCGTCGTTATCCGGTTTTTAACGCTGTGCGATACATTGATCAAACAATGTTAAAAAAAAGCCCTGTTTCCCTGGAGGCTGCAGGAAGCCAGAATGTCGGGATTTGAATCCTGACATTTTGGCTTGCTACAGCCTCCAGGGAGGTGGGGGAACTTTGGAAACAGCTTGGATCGGGTCTCCCCACCTCCCTGGACCCGGCAGGGGGGTCAGAGACCCCAAAATTGGTTTAAAAAAAACATCCGTTTTTTTTACCAATTTTGGGGTCTCTGACCGCCCCGCCCCCCCCCCCGGGCCGGGTCCAGGGAGGTGGGCAGACCCGCTCCAAGCTGTTTCTGAGCTTCCCCGACGTCCTGAGCCAGTGCAGCAATCCAGAATGTCAGAGTTCGAATCCCGACATTCTGGCTTGCTGCACTGGCTCAGGACGTCGGGGAAGCCCAGAAACAGCTTGGAGCGGGTCTGCCCACCTCCCTAGACCCGGCGGGGGGGGTGGTGTGTGTGTCAGAAACCCCAAAATTGGTAAAAAAAAAAAAACACGTTTTTTTTACCAATTTTAGGGTCTCTGACCCCCCCCCCCCCCCCGGCCGGATCCAGGGAGGTGGGCAGACCCGCTCCAAGCTGTTTCCAAAGTTCCCCCACCTCCCTGGAGGCTGCAGCAAGCCAAAATGTCAGGATTCGAATCCCGACATTCTGGCTTGCTGCAGCCTAAAAGAGGGTGGGGGAACTTCAAAATTAGCGCGCATCGGGTCTCCCTACCTCCCTAGAGATGGGCGCTAATTTTGAAGTTCCCCCACCCTCTTTTAGGCTGCAGCAAGCCAGAATGTCGGGATTCGAATCCTGACATTTTGCCTTGCTGCAGCCTCCAGGGAGGTGGGGGAACTTTGGAAACAGCTTGGATCGGGTCTGCCCACCTCCCTGGACCCGGCTGGGGGGGGGGGTCAGAGACCCCAAAATTGGTTTTAAAAAGTCTGTTTTTTTACCAATTTTGGGGTTTCTGACACACACACACACACACACACAAACCCGCTGGGTCCAGGGAGGTGGGCAGACCCGCTCCAAGCTGTTTCTGGGCTTCCCCGACGTCCTGAGCCAGTGCAGCAAGCCAGAATGTCAGGATTCGAACCCTGACATTCTGGCTTGCTGCACTGGCTCAGGACGTCGGGGAAGCCCAGAAACAGCTTGGATCATGTCCCCTGCCTGCTCCAGAGAGATCAGAGGACCCGATCTACAGCTGCAGGGTGGCTAGGTAAGCCGACGGGGGAGCCCCCCGTCAGCTTTCCAGCCTCCCCACCCCTGCCTCCATAGCTGCAGGGTGGCTGGGAAGCTGAACGGAGAACCCCATTCAGCTTTCCACCCACCTTGCTACTAAGAACGACTGTATTGGATAACGTTAAAATCGCGTTATTCGATACAAGATTTTTCCGAAAATCTTGTAACGTTATGCGGTTTTAGCGCTATATGATACTCGCGTTATACGGGGTATTACTGTATCTTTTTTCCTTATAAATGGTTTCTCCTTTTTCTAACATCTCTTCCCCCCTTCCCCCGCTTCATAGAACAACACTTTTTAACTCAGCTCCAAGATGTTGGCATTTTGGCCCTCACACCTGCACGAGTTGTATGTGGAGCCAGGATTGCATCGCATGATGACAGGTAAGAAAGAATCTGTTGCCAATAGACAGTTCTAGGTCTCTGGGCCCCTGCAAAGAAAAATAATTTGCTAAGACCATTTGTATTGGAAGAGGCCTTTAAAAATGGTAGGTTTTGGAGACATAACAGCTGGTGGGCATACATGTATAAATAAGCTCCACACATAGCTTTATAAGGTGTTCTTTTCATTGGCTATATTTACAAGTCACTTTCAACTGTACCAGGGTGGTTGGTGGCAAAAACAAAAGATAACAGTTCGCACTTGAAGCAAATCAGTTTTTAAGAAACATCCAGTAGCAACAGCTGCTGTACGGTCAAAATAGGACGTGAGATCCGAGAGAACCGTGGCAAAAGCAAATTGCTTAGTCTAATTGCAAGATAATAATAACTTTGTGTCAGAAATTATTCTGGGTTGGAAGGATTTTTGCTGGAGAAACTCCGCTTAGGGGACGCCCGAATGAGGCTCCTTTCAAGACCCCAAGATCTTTTCCCACCCAATGGTCCCATTTTTATCTACTTGCAGTTTCTTGCTTTCAAATTGCTAGGTTGGCAGGAGCTGGGACAGAGTCGGGCTCTCAAACCGTCATGCAGTACCTGGGTCGAACTGCTGACTTGCTGCCGTTCCAGCTAAGAAGATGTGCTTCTTAGCCACTAAGGCCCCTTAATGCAGGAGACACAAAGAAAAGGGTTAATATATATTTTCTGAGTCCTTAACATGCATATCTTTTAAATCAAGGTCAGGCTGTCGTTTGCGCCCCATAGCAGCCTTGTTTTGAATCTGCAGGAGGAGGCACTGGTAGAATAGAGTGTACTACCAATTCAAACAGGAGGCATGTTTTTAAATCATCTTGTTACTTAAAAGGAATAGGAATATTCAAGCCACTAGAAAACAGAACAGTTTAGACCAGGGTTCCTTAAGCTTGGCTCTCCAGACGTTCTTGGACTTTAATCCCCAGAAGCCCTGATCAGCAGGAATGCTGACTTGGGCTTCTGGTAATTGGGAGTCCAAGAATACCTGGCGAGTCAAGTTTGGGAACCACTGGTCTAGACAAATCTTTTTGCCACTCTGTGTAAAGATTGCTTCCCCCTTGGTTGGGGAAGGCTATCTTAGAACCAGACTTGCTCCTTAGTTAGTCTTTGTTCAGGACAATAATACTGATTTTGGTCAACAAATCCTGTCATAGGTTTTTGCTACATCTTGCTGATAAGACTGGAGGAGTTATTGTTACCAACGATAACTTCAGAGAATTTGTGGATGAATCCCCTTCATGGAGAGAGATCATTAAAAGAAGGTAATTGTGTTTTTTGGGTACAAAGCTAGCAAAAAGAAGGTGAGTGTGTGGTTGGTTAAATTGTACCGGGGGATACTATTTTGGCTTGCACGTTAAATTAAATCTGTTGACAACAGTGAAGCAAAAATTGTGTTGGTCAAATTTCTGCGTTCAAGGGTGTGGCCTGCCACCTATATGACACAGTGATAGTGCATGTGTGTTCTGTGTTCAGTCTTTGGCATTTTTGAGCAAAAGGACATTTGATGTTGTGATTAAGAAGCTGGGCTAGAAACATGAGCAATTTGACTGTGAACCCACATGAAGGGTTTTACTGGCACTCCAGGTGTTTTTGGACTTCATTCCCCAAAAGCTCAAGTCGCTGTGAATCCACACGATGGGTTTACTGGATAGTCTGTGGATTCAGAGAGACATGGGCTTCTGGGAATTGAAGTCCAAGAACGCCTGGAGTGCCAAGGTTGACCATCACAGGAGTAGATTCAACTGCCAGTGACTTTAACGCTGAGTGTCAGGCAGAATTTAACTAACCTGACCACCTTGAGGATTAATGGCCTTGGGTGCTGAAGTCCACAGGGAAGGAAGGGTGATGCTGCCCGAGTGGATTAAATGATCCCACTTGAATCCATCTGGATAGAGGGCAGCAGCTTCATCCATCCTGGCCTGAGGCTGCGGAGGACTTTGTGTGCCAAATGGGCTCAGGGCCAGAAAGGGACTTGTGGAACCAGATCAGCAATACTATGGGTGTCATGCTGCAATGCAGAAGGGAAATGGAAAGCCACTCCATTATAGGCATCTACGTGTCCCTGGAAACGACTGCAGACACAGACAGCACTGGCTCTTTGACTGTAAACAGAGATGAGCACTGAACCCTAGAATTGGATACGACTGTTTTTTGAGCTGATCGCCATGAGAGTAGCCAATATTTGGAATTGAATATGGCACTTGAAGAAAAAGATGATGATTATTGGTTCCTTGCCAGGGGAGACCTCAAGATTATGGAGCGAACACTGAGGTGGGCAGAAAGAACACCAATCATTTGTTTTTAAGTAGCATGAACGAGGATCCTTCTTCTCTTTCTATATCTGGGGGTTAATTTTCCTACTTTTCTCCCTGTTGCCCCCACTATTTTCCCCCACCTTAGGCTGCTCCAGTATACTTTCGCTGGCGACATCTTCATGGTTCCTGACGACCCGATGGGACGAAACGGGCCTGGATTAGAACGTTTTCTTCAGGAGGAAGGTGCTCACTCCAGGTAGGGTGTTCCAG
Source organism: Furcifer pardalis (assembly GCA_030440675.1). Taxonomy (NCBI): domain Eukaryota; kingdom Metazoa; phylum Chordata; class Lepidosauria; order Squamata; family Chamaeleonidae; genus Furcifer; species Furcifer pardalis. Next base: position 108,270,750 of record CP126892.1, on the reverse strand, counting down.
GGGCCTTTCTAAGCTCTCCATTCTTACTGTTTTCAGGTGGTGGGGGGGTTTGTTTTGCAGTGGTTGAAACACAGAAGTCTTGATCAGGGTCGTGAAGGTTACGAGACATATAAACACACAACAGAGTAGTTTAAAAGAGGATTTAGTTCTCTTGTTTATCTTCCCTCACCATAACCGTGGCTGTATGGTTGCCCTGATCATAATGCTGAGATAAGCCACACTAATACATCTCCGTTAACATCCTCTGAGGTTAAGTTGCGGCGGCTTGTGATACATCAACAGGGGAGGCAGCTGGATTTGTGATGCAGTTTCATGTCAGCTGATGGGGAGTAGCTACTTGTGGACTACAGAGGAACATCAGCATTGCCTCATTCCTTCTGCCACAGAGATGGGTCTTGCACTTGGTTACCGGAATGCCTTATTTAAACTTAACAACATAGTAAATGTAGCTCATTTGGTTGTACACCCTGTATAAAAGGGGAGGCAGACAGGATTGTGCTTGTCCTAAACCTGCAGTGGTGAACCTATGGCACGCATGTTGGGGGGGACGGGATGCACAGCCCTTTCTGAGCACATGCACTGTCACCCCAGCAAGGTGAAGGCAAACAGAGACTCCACACACGCGCACCTTCTATACTTAAAATTGTGTGTGTATATGCCAGCACTGGCTCTTTGGCTGTAAACGAAGATGAGCACTACCCCCTAGAGTCAGACATGACTGGCTTTTGAGCAAGGGTGACCCTTTGCCTGTTCCTTCCCCTTGAGAAGATTTGTTCTTGCCGTGAAGCTCTACCTGGATCTGCAGCTATTTAAAAAGCTTCACTATGAACCTGACCCACCTGGTGGATTAAAAGCAAGGGTTCCCAACCTAAGGCATATGGGCCGGATCTGGCCCACAGCATCATTTCATGTGGGCCCCCACCCCTCCAAGGGCATTTGAGAAACAAAATGGCTGCCCCTTTGAAGCTATTGGGACAAAATGGCTGCCCCCATCGTGCAGGCAGGACAAAATGGCCATCCAGCCCTCAAAGCTGATTGAGAGAACGTGACCCTGGGCCCCGGCTTGAGAAGGTCGGGAGGCCCTGATTGAAAGCACCTGCTTGCCTTTGGCATTGCTCCTCTCTGGCTTTCACAGTTAACCATTGGAAGGCTGTTTTAATGGAGGCTGTTCTTTCTTCCCTCAGAGGGGTCCCACCTCAGCCGAGTGGAGGACTTCCTGCTTTGGGGACGCCGCATTTCCTGATGCAGCCAGACATTAGCAGGCGATCGCCGAAGAGCCCCTTACTTGGTCCCACGCCCACCGTGCCGATGTTTCCGCCGGCACTCCCGGCTCCTTTGACTGCTCCCCCGCTCCCGCGCTCTGCTGCAGAAACCGTGCACTTAAAAGAAGCCTTGAGGAAAATATTCCCTACCTCCGAGCAGAGGGAGAAGATCGACAACATCCTCACCCATCATCCCCACATGAGGGACCTGAATGCTCTGTCTGCTATGATCCTTGATTTAGGATGACTGGACGGGGAAAGCACCTTTCGGATTTTGCAGCTTGGATTGTGGATTTAAAGAATCATATGAGCTGGTTCCAGCCCATCTGTGAATAGCTAAAACTTAATCTTTTTTTTATAAAAAAAAAAAAAGGTGTGTATTTGAAGGATATGGCCGGTTCCTTTTTATTTACATAAGTTATGTTGCTTTTACAGATTTGTATTCATGCATTCTTTTGGGGGGGAAATAATAAGTCTCTATTTTTGACCCGCTGGGAATTATCAGTTATTTGAATTGTTTGGAAAAGGGGATGCAGTTCTCGTAGACATCAACAAGATTCAATAGCAGATCTCAATGCTTCGTAAGGCAAATTTCTGCTTGAAGGTTACGATGGTCTTTGTGGTTTTTGAGCTTTCTATTAGGAAAACGCTGCTAAGTACATTGTCAGTTGTATCCCTGAAACCCGAGCAGCGTGCAATGTCACGCAAGCATCTTTTTGGATATATAGCACAGAATTCAAAGTTGGAAAATATGAACCAGGATATTCCTGTAATAGATGCATCCACAGTAGGCAGGGAAAGTTTCCTATTGGCACAAATCCTGGTATCATTGTTATGGATACAAGCAGTTATATACCAGAGTTTGGGAATAATTGGAAAAGTATAAAATGGAAAACTAAATGGAAAAGTACCCTATACTTGGATAAGACTGACTTTCAAGCAAGGGTTACCTTTACAATTATAGTTATTTGTAGTTAATGATAATTTCTTATCAGAAATTATTCTGGGTTGAAAGGATTTTTGCTAGAGAAACTCAGCTCAGAGTATGCCCAAATGAGGCTGCTTTCATGTGCCCCAGATCTTTTCCCACCGAAGCGGTCCTTATTGATCTACTTGCAATTCCTTGCTTTCGAACTGCTAGGTTGGCAGGAGCTGGGACAGACACAGGCACTCAATCCATCATGCAGTACCCGGTCTCAAACTGCAGGCTTGCTGGCCTTCCAGCTAACAAGGCGAGCTTCTTAACCACTGTTCCATCACAGTCCTTATATTTGTAGTTAATATGCAGTAACGTAAGATATCAGATATTTAGACTGCAAAGGTAACAGAACAAGCAATATTGTCCCTCCTTTTGTGATGTAAGTGTTAGATCTGTTGCTTTCCAAAGCTTGGAAAGTGTTTGTTACTCAGGGTTTAGGACAGGAGTTCTCAACCTTTTTAAGCCGGGGCTCAGGTCATGCTCCATCAGACAGCTTCAGGGGCTGGATGGCCATTTTGCCCTTCCTCCACCCTATGGCACTTCCAGGTGTGGTGGGGGGACCAGATGAAATGGCCACAGGTTGAGAATCCATGGTTTAGGAGAAGTCCAATGATCTGTTACTGCTCCCATTGTATTTCTGCTCCTAGCATAGCCAGGTGAAACACAAAGAAATAATCTCCTTTACCCTCCAGTGGCCATTTCTAACATTGCACCTTGAAAATGCTTCTCAAGATGCCAAGCAGACCAAACAAAATAGTCCTTGGCTTGCCAATTAGACGTGGTTAGACAGTGGCATAAAATTTTATATCCCTCCCCTAATAAATTGCTCCTAAAAATCTCTTACTATGTTCTTTTGAAAGCAGCCGAAATGTTACTCTTAACAACAGAAAATATCGTAACTGCTGGGTGTAGTGTTTTTTGGAATGGAACTTATTTGCACCCTCATTACCCTTGAATCGTAATGGTAAGACTGAGATTTTAAGAGTAACTATCAGGCTGTGTTGAGCACACAACATCTTGGAAGTAGCTCAGTGGCGTAACAAATGCTCATCAGAGATTAGCACAGTTCTTAAATAATGCTGCTTATCGGAGCAGAGGAAGGAATGAGCCCAAGGAGAGAGAAGATAAAGAAAAGTTGGTTTAACCACGGATCCTGCCTGGCATCTGCTTCTGTTCATCTACCCAGCCTCCACTGAACAAAAGTAATTTGCAAGAGCAACCCTTCTTAATATATTCCATGGTTGGAGTTGGCTGCTCTTTGTATACAAAAGCTTCTGTAAGGAGGTTCTTGGACTGTGCCAGAGCTATTGAGTTGACTAATTAAGCCATCCCAGCTCATGGTAGAAGATGAAATCCAAACCTTAGCGATCCATGGAATAAACTCATTAAGGAGGCATCGAAATACTGTTTAGAGTTGGTTGGGATTAAGTTGTGGTTTGTCGTGCATCGCTGATGCTTTGTTTACAAAACAATGTACTGTATTCTCTAGGTACCACAAAGCATAACTTACCAGTGTAATTCCAGAGCATTTTATTTTATTTCATTTGTACCCCGCCCTCCTCCGAAGACTCAGGGCGCCTTTACAACTAAAAACAATGAAAAACAATTGTTTAAATTAATTAATTGTTAATTGCATTTTGATAGACCAGACTAAGTTCCACCAAATCCATCATTCTTTGCAAGAAGGGTGGTTTGTTGATGCCAGTCTGTATTTTCTTCATCTCTGTTCTACAGTATGCAACACTAGAAAAGTGGCTTCTGGAATTTGTCCACCCTTAGGGTTAGAGCTCTACACTGTACACAGAGTCCACCCAGGGGTTTTTTTTTTGTTTTTTTTTTGTGAGGGAGGAAATGCTCTATATCAGTGATTGCGAACATTGGCACTCCATTCGGGCATCCCCAGAGTTTCTCTCGCAAAAATCCTTTCAGCCCGGAATAATTTCTGACAATTATTATTAGTCCCATAAAGCCACCTGTCCATCGTTAGGAGACTTGTCAGTTCTAGTTAGACCACATCTAGAGTACTGTGTCCAATTCTGGGCACCACACTTTAAGAAAGATGCAAACAAATTGGAGCCGGTAGAGAGAAGGGCATCCAGGATGTTCAGAAGACTAGAAACCAAGTCCTATAAGGAAAGACTGAAGAAACTAGACATTTATCCTCGAGAAAAGGAAACAGAGAGGGGATATAATGATAGCATTCTTCAGATACCTGAAAGGTAATCATAAAGAGGAAGGGCAGGATCTTGTCTCTGTCATCTCAGGGTGCAGTACGTGTAATAATGGGCTGAAACTACAGCTAGACAGGTATAAATTTGAAATAATAATAATATAGACTAAATATCAGGAAAAACATCTTAATGGTTAGAATATTATGGCAGTGGAACCAACTGGCTGAAGAGATGGTGAAGAGTCCAATACTGGAAACATTCAAGAGAGAATTGGGCCACCATCTTTCACAGAGGTGTTCCAAACTATGGCCCATGGGCCAGATCTGGCCCCCAAAGCTTAATTCATCCAGCCTGCACCACCCTTGTTGCTCCCAGAAGCGGAAGCAAAACGTGTGTATGAGTGCGAAAAGTTCGGCACCCCTGAGATAACCTCTTACGTGGTTTGCTTTTGGGTTGGTTGGTTTCTTTTTCTTCAACCACCTTGACCTCCAAATCTTTCCAGTGTTATACAGTTTTGAAATAATAAAGAGAACAACACAACAGGAAATACACTTTGAAGTGGGGGAGGAAGACAAAAGAGTTTTGAGCCTGGATTGTTCCAAAGTCATAACAAGAAGTGGTTTGAGAGTGGGAGCATGACTACAACGGTGAGAATATAAACTGAGTTTTGTGGCGGCTGCAGAATCTGTGAGAAAAAAGATGCCAAACTGCTTATTTGGCTGTGAGCCCAGATTTTTGTTATGCTGCTTCCCTTTTCTCCAGCTAAGTTATTTTATAATCCTGGTATATTTGTTAACTTAATTCCGTCTACCACGAGCTTGAGATTGTGTTTGTAAACAAGGAAGATCTGCACTATTTCAGCCTTTTAAAAATAGGTGGTTTACAAGGGTGTGAGTGAGCAGCACGCTTGAATACTGTACTTTGACTTAATCCACTTTCCGAGGCAGGCCTGTGGAAACTGACCACCGAAACAGCTGTAATCTGGTAAGGATATACTTCGTGTCTGGCTGTATCAGAATTGGAAATGTGAAGAAGCTTGGCCAAAGAGTTGACCAGCTGTGCCCATGTTGTATGTGCCTTCTCTGATGTCATGCCATCTATTTACAGCAGGGGTTCCAAACCTTTTCAAGCCTGGGGCCGGGCCACACTCGGTCAGCTTTGAGGGCCGGACGGCCATTTTGCCCTGCCTGCATACTGGGGGTGGCCATTTTGTCCCAACAGCTTCAAAGGGGCAGCCCTTTTGTTTCTTGAATGCCCTTGGAGGGAGGCACATGAAAACGTGCCAGGGGTCAAATCCAACCAACGGACCTTAGTTTGGGAACCTCTGATTTACAGCAACGGTTCCAGTTGATTCCTTTATTCCAGACGATCCATTTACACTAGGACCAAAGAATGTGAAGTTCTAGATGAAGGGTTCTCAACCTTACCTCGCCACAGGCCAGACAACTCCCCATCAGACCACACTGCAGGCCGGATACGTGGTTTCCCCCTGCCGCAAATGGTGCCGTAAACCGCAATGGGCGTGTTGGCACATTTACAGCTGTTATAAATGTGTCCACTTCCACTTCTGGAGTTGTCACTGGCGGATCTGGCCCATGAGCGATTAGGTCCTAGATGAAAAAGGACATCCATGTGGACAAACGCTAAGAGAAAAGGCTTTGCTGCTAGCAGAGATCCAGGCCAGCAATGAAGTGGAGTGGTGTCCCCACAAAAAAAAACATGTTGAAACAGCTGGCAGGGGAGATCTAAAAATACAGATTACATTGGCAGTGCCTGGAGGGTGAATCCAGGTCAGAAGGAGCCAGGCAGAATCTGCTGGAGGAGAGCCTAGACTTTTGCCAGTGAGGCAAAGCTATTCATTTTAGCTCTTCACGTCAACCCACCAGATATCCCCGAGCGATGCACAACGCGACAAATAGAAACGCTGTTTAAAAATAGATGGAAAACCCATTCGAAAAGCCAATTTAAAGCCCAGTTTTGAAGGCCACTGGACCCTATAGAGTAATGGAGTTTTGCCCACAGGACTAGAGGCAACCGGACTTCCCCAGAAGGGAGTCCCACATTAAAAAGGCTTATTATAGTTAGTACATCCTGGTATAGTACCAGTCATGAATACGTGGCTCCTTGGGATTCAGATAAAGATTTCAAATTTTCAGAGACTGCACTGGGAGGAGATGGTCTTCCAAAAACAATGAACAAATAAAACAGTAAAGGTAAGATTCTGGTCTATTGTGTGGGGGGGGGAGGGGTGCTCTTTGTTCCATCCTTTCGGGGTAACATATCCTCTTTGCTTCAGCCATGAACTGCTTAGGATATGATTTATTGGGACAGCAGTATTAGATTTGCAGTTGTGACGCCTAGAAACGGATTTTCTTCAAAATTCAGAAGCTTCAGTTGCTTGCACATTAACATGGACCACAGTCATTCAGCCACTGCTCAGAAAAGATGGTTAAATTTCATAATACTGTATGGCCTGGTACCTGAGTTTACTTGTCATATACAAGTATATATAGTAAAAGAGGAAGCCAGGGAGCATTACAAGCCCTTAACAATTCACTGATGGAGATAGGAAGATTCTTGACTTATTTGTTTCACCTTCCCAGCAAATGTAGCCGCCTTAGGGTTAAAAAAAGAATTGGTAAGGCGTCATCAAGCTCTGGAAATCCCAGTGTAAATATGTTTGGAGTTCTTCCACCAGCAGATGGAGGTAGAACCTAGAAAACTTTGGTCTCTCATCCCTATTCAACCCAGATTTCAGCAGAATATTGGACCAGACCAAATTTCTGTCTGTCTGTCTGTCTCTCTCTCTCTCTCTCTCTCTCTCTCTATCTCTATCTATCTATCTATCTATCTATCTATCTATCTATCTATCTATCTACAGTCAAACCTCGCATAAAGAGTGCCTCGCTTAAAGAGTAACTTGCTTAAAGAGCAGAATTTTCTCTGAATGTTTGCTTCACATAAATAAAACCAACCAAAAATTCGCTTAACAAATACATCAGGGTTCACAATCCCCCCCACAATTGGTCATTTGCAATGGTGTTTTGCTTAAAGAGCAAACTCGCTTAAAGAGCAATCCTGTGGAACGCATTATGCTCTATAAGCGAGGTACAAATGTATCTACCTACCTACCTACCTACCTACCTACCTACCTACCTACCTACCTATCTATCTATCATTTCACCTACCTACCTACCTACCTATCTCTCTCTCTCTCTCTCTCTACCTCTCTATATCTATATCTATATCTACAGTATATCTATATCTATCTATATCTATATATCTATATATATATAGATCTATAGATATATAGATATATAGATATATATATAGATATCCATCATTTCACCCACCCACCTACCTACCTACCTACCTACCTACCTACCTACCTACCTACCTACCTACCTACCTACCTACCTACCTATCTATCTATCTATCTATCTATCTTCCCCACCCAAGTGGGACATATTTATCTACTTGCAATTTCTTGCTTTAGAACCGCTAAGTTGGCAGGAGCTGGGACAGAGACAGGTGCTCACTCCGCCGTGCAGCACTCTGGTCTCAAACTGCTGACCTGCCGACCTTGCAGTCATCAAGTTCCGCATCTCAGCCAGGAAGCCGCCGCAGTCCCTCAGCCACCTCTAGCCTGCGTTGAAATACCAGAGGGTGCTTGTTTACTCCAAAAAAGACAAGGCATGCTGCTGTTAAAAGGCGCTGCCAGCATTCCTTCGGGGCGTCCAAAGAGTCCCTGGCTCACACTTGCGCTGTGTTATGCAACCTTGGACATCTTCAGGAATCTTTCCCTTACATAACGAGGCGTCCAGCCTTTCTAGCCCACAAAGTTCTTTCCCAAGACGAGTCTATTGTAACCGGGGGGGGGGGGGGGGATAAGCAAATGCCTTTAAAATAAAAATAAAGATGCACAAGAGAAAACCTGCCTGCACGATGGGGGGTGGCCATTTTGTCCCAACAGTTTTTGTTTCTTGAATGCCCTTGGAGGGGTGGGGCCCCCACATGAAATGGCACTATGGGCCAGATCCGGCCCATGGGCCTTAGGTTGGCAACCCCTGTTTAATTAAAGTCCTTAGTTGAGGACAGTGATAGGATGTGGGGTGGACCTGCCCCCGCTCCTGTCCTGGGCTATTCTTCCCAAGCGCTAACGTGAAAGGCAGTTCCCCATCTAGTCTGCTATCTTCTCCTTTGCCTCTCAAAGCAAAATGTCTATTTCAATTCTTCCATGTCTAGGCCAGATGTGGAACTGCCAAAATGAAGTCGCCTTTCAGTGATTTCATTCCTTTCACCTGACCTAGTGTGAGAAAGGTTAGCCAGCAACAGAAGGTTGCCATTATCAGGGTATGCCTGACTATGACACAATCTTCGAGGAGGCGCTTTCTGTGTACCCCTCTATTTCAATATAAGGCAGGGATTCTCAAGCTGTGGCCTATGGGCCAAATGTGGCCTACGGCACCATTTCACGAGGGCCCCCCACCAGCTACACCACACCAGGAAGTGCCATGTGGTGGAGAAAGGACAAAATGGCCATCTGTTCCCCGAAGCTGTCTGAGGGAGCGTGGCCTCGGCCTCGGCTTTAAAAGGCTGAGAACTCCTGACATAAGGCATATATTCACAACATCCCCTGCAGTGACTTCCTCTTTCAGAGCATTGGCTTAAGGTTGGTGAGAAACTCAAGGATGGTCTTGCATCTAAAATGCTGCATGTGAGGAAATTAAATAAGCGTCAGATACAGCTGCAGCTGTGCCCAGATAGGCCATGCCATTATTGCATTACTTAGAAGCTAATGCATTATGAACCGATGCCAAGATATTCCCATGCAGCACAGAAGGAAATAAACGGGAAGGTCTAATTCTGGGATCTGCTTTGTGGCGCGCGTGCAATCATGAGAAATGTCAAGGTAACAAGGAGTGCAGTTAACAAGGGATAATTGTTCCAATGAATGCTCTTCTTCTGCTGCCACATCCGAATATTGGTGATCCTCATGTTGATCAGCCATGAAGACTTTCCTGAGAATACAATGCAGGGACCTTTCATCTGCCTTCCACATTGCAGTTCCAGTTCTGGTCCAGTTCCAAGACTCACTGTCTGGTCCTGAGCCCTTTTAGTATGCAAAGTCCTCCTCAGCCCCAGGCCAGGATGGATGAAGCTGCTGCCCCCCAGCAAGAGGGATGTAAAGGTAAAGGTTTCCCTTGCTGAAAAGCCAGTCGTATCTGACTCTAGGGGTCATTGCTCATCTCTGTTTCTAAGCCGAAGAGCCAGCGCTGTCTGCTTTTGCAGACGTTTCCATGGTCATGTGGCAGGCATGACTAGACACCGGAGCGCACGGAAAGCTGTTACCTTCCCACCGAAGTGGTCCCTATTTATCTACTTGCAATTTCTTGCTTTCGAACTGCTAAGTTAACGGGAGCTGGGGCAGAGACGGGAGCTCATTCCGTCCTGCAGTACTTGGGAATCAAACTGCTGACCTTCCACCTCCATTTGGCCTCCATCACCCTTCCCTGTGGACTTTGGCACCCAAGCTAGTCAAGGCTGCTAGTCCTCAGGGTTGTCAGGTTAGTTAACTACCACCTGACACTCAGCGCCGTTGAGTCGCTGGCAGTAGAGTAGGGTCTATATTACCATAGCAGGATAACCTGGCCAGACTCCAGTTGAAATGCTCGCAATCTGAATATAGCCTTTATCAGAGAGATTAGAAAACAGCAACCAACGAGATCAGTGGATGAATGCAAAACACATTTTGCAAAGCCACTGGCAGAAGGCAAGGAAGACAGAGTGTTGCCTTTCATGCCTAGCCAGTCCTCCAAACCAACATCAGGCCATTTGGCTTTCCAAACCGAAAGATGTTGATGTCCCCTTGCTAACAAGATATCAGTGGCTGAGAGAGATAAACTAAGGGTGTGAGCCAAACATTTCAGCTACAACGACAGCCATGAACAGCGAGTAAAGTGCCAGACACCAGTAAACGTGCATTAATCATAGTATATGTTTTGTTTTGATTTTAGGGTATGTGTTATATGATGGCTAGTCAATCAGATATTCAGCAGCCTTGTCACACCATGCAACTCGAAAGTCTTGCCTAGGTAGTTGCATAAAACAGTCAGAATTGTAGCTTTTGTGTTGTAATGAGAAAGGAGTTCTCAACCTTTTTAAGCCGAGGGCCGAGTCACGCTTCCTCAGACAGCTTCGGGAGCCGAACGGCCAGTTTGCCCTGCCTCCACCACATGGCACTTCCGGGTGTGGTGGCGCATGAAATGGTGCCGCAGGTTGACAATCTCTGTTCTAAACCTTATGATTGGGGGAGGGAAAGTAATTTTTAAAATATAAGAGGACAACCAAGCAGTTCAAAAGCAAGAAATTGCAAGTAGATAGATAGGGACCACTTCGGTGGGAAAGTAAAGAGCGTTCTGTGCGCTCTTCCACATGACCACATGACCACATAAATGTCTGCAGAAGCAGACAGCGCTGCCTCTTTGGCTTTGAAACAGAGATGAGCACTGAACCCTGGGTTGGCAGGAGCCGGGACAGAGACAGTTGCTCACTCCGTCATGGACTTTCAGTAATCACTTTGGTAAACATTACTTTAAACTGGTTGTAATTAATTAAATTAGAACAACACGTCCTACTTATACTAAAATAAACAAACTAAAGGCGATGTTTATCTTAATGGTGGAATTTTTTGGGTTTCCCCCCTCCTTAAGCTTCATTTATTAATTTACTGACTCAATAACTATTGGCCACCCCTGGGAGATGTTTGTTAATATTTTATGCTGTGTAAACATCTGGATCCAATTTAGCCCAGGAACATGTGTGAGCCAAACCTGGCCTTGTGCCAAGCCACTCCACCAGGGCCCCAGCAGAGTAATAGATTCGGGTTTTGCTAGTCTATGGAGATAAAATTACCATACTATCGTTTCAACTTTCCTGGGATTTCTTTAAGGTGTCCACTTAACACATCATCAGAAAGAAGGATGGGCATTGCTAGGGGGAAAGAACAAAAGAGGATAATTGGTTTAGATATCAGTATCACAAGCAATTGCAAATAGTAATTTATAGGTACAGATGCAAAATTGGAAAGTATTTTTTTAATAATTAAACCAGGGGTTCCCAACCTTTTCAAATCGGGGACCGGGCCATGCTCTCTCAGTCAGCTTTGAGGGCCGAATGGCCATTTTGTCCTGCCTGGACGGGGGGGGGGGGTTGTAGTCATTTTGTCCCAACAGCTTCAAAGGGGTGTCCATTTTTATTTATTTTGTTTATTTATTTTACAGACTTATATGCCGCCCTCCTCAAAGAGACTCAGGGTGGCTAATAAAAGCTTAAAATGATACATAAAAACACAATATAAAATCCAATTTAAAATTATTAAACTATTAAAACTACACAAGTTAAAAGATTTAAAAATTCATACAATGAGAGAGAGGGAGGTGTCGAATGAGCCAACAAACTGATACAACTCTCTGACCCAGACCCCATATCTGTCCTGCCAGCCAGGTCTTAACTCCCTTCCTAAAGGGCAGCAACTCCGACTGGAGACATAGCTCAATGTTGTTTCTTGAATGCCTTTGGAGGGGTGGGATGGCCACACAAAATGGTGCAGTGGGCCAGATCTTGTCCGTGGGCCTTAGGTTGGGAACCCCTGAATTAAACAATAGGTTTTCAACCCACAAGGGGAAGTTCATGGCCAGTTGATTTCAGAGTCTCTGATCTCTCTCTTTTCTAAATGTTTAAATCAGACTTCAACAGGGCAGAGTTTCAAATGGAGGACTGTTCTCTTTCTGCTCTTTAAAGGAATGTATTTCCTGAGAATAATTGGTGACCTGAGATTTATTAAAGATACCCTCCTCTCTACCTGGCAAAGTATTGACGATTTGAGGCGAACGGGACAAGTCTATGAAACTCAGAGAGAAGATTCTGCGCAGGAAAGACAGTCAGAAGGAAGGGTGGATGGATGGATGGATGGATGGATGGATGGAAGGAAGGAAGGAAGGAAGGAAGGAAGGAAGGAAGGAAGGAAGGAAGGAAGGAAGGAAGGAAGGAAGGAAGGAAGGAAGGAAGGAAGGAAGGAAGGAAGGAAGGAAGGAAGTTTCCAGCCAATGATTCTTAAAGTTAGTCATGAGTAGGCTAAGTCCCATTGACTTCAAAGGGTCTCCTTCAAGTATTGCTCTACAGCAGTGGTTCCCAACAAGGGGTACACAGCCCACTAGTGGACTTCAATTCCCAGAAGCCTAAGTCAGTACATTGGCTGATCAGTGCTTTGGGGAAATGACTTAGGCTTCTGGGAATTGAAGTCCAAAAACCAGCATTTGGGAAACACTGCACAGTATTTGGGTTCAGTCCCATGTCAACAAACCATGGCAAAATGAAACCAGCATCAATTCCAGCAGCATCAGTACAAACAAAACCCAGACAGAACTCAGTGTTTTTAGGGGCTATGATGGCTCAGTGGTTAACAAGCTCGCCTTGTTAGCTGGAAGGCCAGCAAGTCAGGAGTTTGAGACCCAGGTACGGCATGACGAATTGAGCATCCGTCTCTGTCCCAGCTCTTGGGGACATGAAAGGAGCCTCATTTGGGCGTTCTTCCACAAAAATCCTTTCAACCCAGAATAATTTCTGACGCGAAATTATTATTATTACTACCGATAAGTCTTCTGTTCAGCTCTCAAAGAAACACTTGAATATAGATTTCTAAAGTTGCTTCCGTCTCCTTCAGACTGGTTGACAGGTCTTCTGAAGGCTTTTGTTTGTCTAAAAAGTTATGTCAAACCCTAAAAAAAGAAGTATTTGGATTTCTTTTTTCCCTTGCTCATTTTTTTTACCCCTTAATCCAAACCTGCCCTTTTGTAGATAGATCAACTCAAGAGAGAAAATAATTCATCAAAGCCTAGTAGAAAGGTTGTCCTTGGTCAGTTGCCAGGTTTATAGTGGGTATATATCCCTGCTTTGGTCGGTATCTAGGCCCCTTGAAATAGATGTGGGATGCTTGTAAAGACAGTGGCAATGCCAAAATAAACAACATGGTTTGAAGGCAAGCACTTAATAATAATAATTTTGTGCCAGAAATTATTCTGGGTTGAAAGTATTTTTGCAGAAGAAACTCTGCTCAGGGAACACTCAAATGAGGCTCCTTTCATGTCCCCAAGAGCTGGGGCAGAGACAGGCACTCACTCCATCATGCAGTACTCAGGTCTCAAACTGCCAACTTGCCAGCCTTCCAGCTAACAAGGCGAGCTGCTTAACCACTGAACCATCGCAGCACTTTTAAGCTACAAGAGGAGAGGTTTTAGTTGCTGAATCAAAGCATGCCCATTTCAGGAAAAAAGTTACTTTTGTGGACTCCAAAGCACAGAAAGAACCAGCCAGCGTGGCCTGTGGTTACTTGCATTTGAGTTTTGGACAGGCCAGCAAATCCTTCTCTCTAAGCAAAATATGCTGATGCAATTCCCTACCATCAAAAAAATGCAAGTAGATTAACTGGCACCACTTCAAGACATCATTTTGCTCCTTTCTCCCAAACACCAACCAATTCATTCTTCTACCTGTTGGTCACACACCCAAAAAAGACTTCTGCCTCCCCTGCTTCTATTAAAAGCATTCCCGTAAGTGTGAGATGTGATGTCATTTGCAATCTAGGCAAGATCTTCCTCCTTGGCAGTTTAAATTTAGACTCCTGCGCTATCATTAAAAGCATACCCAGCACAATTGTTTATCATCTGTCTCCCTTCAGGCACTTGCAAGTCAATCTCTGACATGATAATTATTTGTTTATTATATCTGGGTATATAAAAGATAAGAGTGGATTTCTTCCCAAAAACCTCCCCCCGCACCCAAATCCCTCTAACAAGCTCCATGTTTTAGATAAAAGTTGCTTCCCCTGGTGAATAGTAATGAAGTTCTTCTTCTTCTTCTTCTTCTTCTTCTTCTTCTTCTTCTTCTTCTTCTTCTTCTTCTTCTTCTTCTTCTTCTTCTTCTTCTTCTTCTTCTTCTTCTTCTTCTTCTTCTTCTTCTTCTTCTTCTTCTTCTTCTTCTTCTTCTTCTTCTTCTTCTTCTTCACCACCAGATGTGAAACTGCCAATATAGAGGCACCTTTTGGTGACTTCATTCTGCACTTCTTTTCACCTAAAGTGCGAGAAACCTGTTTCTGCCCAGGTTATCCTGCTATAGTAATAGAGTAGACCAGGGGTTCCAAACCTAAAGCCCACAGGTAAGATCCGGCCCATGATACCATTTTATGTGGGTCCCACCCCCTCCAAAGGCATTTGAGAAACAATGGCTATCCCTTTGAAGCTGTTGGGACAAAATGGCCACTCCCATCATGCAGACAGTGAAAAATGGCCATCAGGCCCTTCAAGCTGACTGAGAGAGTGTGACCCGGCACCCGGCTTGAAAAGGTTGACAACCTCTGGAGTAGACCCTACTGCCAACGAATCAATGCCGAGTGTCAGGCAGCGGTTAACTAACTTGACCACCCTGAGGACTAACGGCCTTGTGTGGTGAAGTCCACAGGGAAAGGGCACCACTGGTAGATGAAACCAAGGGCAATGTTGGGTTCTTATTTTCATACTTCCACAATGCAAAGGAAAAAGCCTTTGCTAGAAAGAAAGTCATGAGAATTAGCTGCACTTTCATACCCATTAACCTGGGACTACTGAATCCTGGTTTGAGGAGACCTGGACATGACAATAAGGAAACACAGCTTTTCAAAGGCAACAGGAGAGTTTGAAAGCTCCTCCCTTCCTTTCTGAGTCATTTAAAAAATTCCTTTCTTCTTACTTGACACCAAATGGGATAATTCTAGTGTAAGCTTTCAAGTTTGCCTGGAATAATTGCAGTGTCCCCCTCCCCCCCCCCAGCCATATTTAAGTTGCATCTTTTGCAGGGGCGTAGCTACCGCCGTATCTGCCGTATCAATTATACGGGGCCCCCAGGCCACGGGGGCCCCCTACAGCAAAAATTAATAAAAACTTCCCAATTTTTTTTTATTTCACAAGGGCCCCCCAAACAAATTTTTATACGGGGCCCCGTTAAGGCATGCTACGCTTCTGATCTTTTGGGTTCCTATTATCCCACCACTACCCCCAGTCAGGGCTGCTTCAAAAGCATCTTTCAGTTCAAATTAAGAGACCAAAATTCTCAGTACAAAAGGTTAAGAGGGCAAAGCTACACCCTGACAACATCCTAATTTCCTTTGGCACGCAGCCAGATCCATTTCCCCGTAGCTCCTGCTAATTCATCAAAAATTTCTCTCTGCTTCCTTTTGTCATTCTTTTTCTTTTCCTCTTTGGGGCCAGGGAGCAGGTTAAGAGCAGGCGATGAGGAAAGAAGGCAAATCGGCAGTAAGCGTGGAACTTAATTTAGAACATTTTTCAGGCTTTAAGCCCTTTGTCCATAAGAGTCTGCACACAGCTAAGGAATTCAATTACAGCTAAGAAGGTTGTAGATTCATTTCCCTTCAACGTGGGGAGATATGGATTTGGATGAATCAATTAACTTTCCCCATTAAGTTCAAAGGCAGGCTTGGAAATTCTAGAATCCAGCATCTCAAGTGGAAGAGGAATCCCTCTATTCCCCAGTCCAAACAGAAGAAAATTCCTGATCCTTTGGAAAGCTGAAAATAGCAATCCTTGTGTTCTTCTTGTGCCATATCCAATTCTGAATATTGGCGATCGTCATGGCGATCAGCCATGAAGACTGCCCTGAGAATAGAATGACATGGCCTTTCGTTTGCCTTCCTCATCGCAGCATGACACCCGGATCACTGATTCAGTTCCATGAATCGCTTTCTGGCCCTGAACTCTTTTGGCAGTCAAAGTCCTCATCATCAGCCTCAGGCCAGGATGGATGAAGCTGCTGCCCTCCATCAAGATGGGTTCAAGCGGGATTCAATCCACTTGGGGACCATCACCCTTCCCTGTGGACTTTGGCACCCAAAGGCCATTAGTCCCCAGGGTTGTCAGGTTAGTTAACTGCCACCTGACACTCAGTGTTGAGTCACTGGCAGTAGGGTCTACTCTACATAGCAGGATAATCTGGCCAGACTATGAACTTTAGTGTACATCTGGAAAACCTGTTTCCCACAAACCCCATGAAGATGCAATGGCCCTAAGAAGCTGTGCTGGGTACACCATGCGCTAAATAGCATGTTTTTTTCTCTGCTCTGGCACAAGCAAGGCTTGTCTGGAGCCCGCACAGATGCTCCACCCCTTGTTGGACAATGTACTGCGTAATGCTTCTGTTTATCCCTCTCCCAGGCCAGCTTGTCCAGGATTTATTCCGTACATTATTGAAATAGAGATGTTTATTCTGCACCATGCAGATGTTCAAACAGGGCTCCAGCTTGAGTTCATTTAGAGAAAGGAACACACTTTTCAGCCACATTCACCCCGAAGCAGGAGCAGAGCTTACAAAAGGGTTTTGACTTTATTGTCTCCTTGCCACGCTGTTGCTTTGTTGTTCACTCGCACGTATGTACACATATGTACACGGCAGATCAGAATGCTTGGAAGACGATCTCTCTATCCAGCTGCTGAGCAATAAACTTTTCCCCCAGGCAGGGCTGTAAAGATATAGTTTTCCAAAGGAATTATTGGGGTTTAGAAAAAGAAAGAAAAGGAACGAGGCAGGGAGACCAGAGAGAGATTTATTTCAAATAGAAGGGTTTAGGGGATTTATTTATTTATTTTGAATTTAATTTCATGTTTACTTTGGGACGTACATTTAACTTTGCACGGATGAAATCTAGAGTGCTTCTTGGCTGGGAATCAAGAGCGGATATCTCCTTCGCCCTAAGGAGGACGCCAGGCACAGATCGGAATCTCCCGAAGGACAAAATGACATGAAATCTAGAAGGCAGAAGTTTTAATAAGAATTAGGGAGACACCACTGGCAAAAACTCAATTACTACCCTGCTAGATTGGATGGTTCGTATAATCCCACTGTATTAACTTTCCTTTGAATGAATCCTGCTCCGAGGCAGACGGTACTTTCCAAATGTGGCTCTCACGAGACCAGGATAATATTATTAGAGGGACTTTGACTGATAACAGGACAACTCTGGGAATGCTGGGGTTTCTGTTGCAGCAACAAAGGCAGGAGCGGAAGGAGCCATACAAACCATCAAGCTTGCATCTTCCTTAAACAATGAAACATAAGAAAACATAAACAAACAAACCTAGAGAACCACTGGTTTGTATGCGGAACATGGCTCTATGTTATTTCCCCCACTGAAAGTAGCCCATTTGGTCACTGCAAGGACTGGGATGTTTTCCCCATCCCCAGTCTCTGGGAAGTGGCCTACTCCTCTTTGTCTTTCAACCATTAGTAAAGGTAAAGGTTTCCCTTGCTCAAAAGCCAGTCGTATCCGACTCTAGGGGTCAGTGCTCATCTCTGTTTCTAACCCGAAGAGCCAGCGCTGTCTGCTTCTGCAGACATTTCCATGGTCATGTGGCAGGCATGACTAGACACCGGAGTGCATGGAACGCTGTTACCTTCCCACCGAAGTGGTCCCTGTTTATCTACTTGCAATTTCTTGCTTTCGAACTGCTAGGTTGGCAGGAGTTGGGACAGAGACGGAAGCTCATTTCGTCCTGCAGTACTCGGGAATCGAACTGCTGACCTTCCGCCTCCCAGTCAGTGTCTTAGTGATTTGATCAAAAGCTTTGTGAAACTCCAAACCAGCAAGGTCTGCCCAGTAATCGCTATCTGTGCCTGTTGATACATCCAAGAACTCAAAAAGGGAAAGCAAGTCAAGACTACACCTTCGCAGAAAGTGTGGGTTCCCCCTCTCACTTTCCCCTTATATTTAATCATTTTACCTTTAAAAACACTTTTCTGCTACAGTAATTTACTTGAAATATACCTTTAGCAATCCTGGCCAACAGTTTCCTGAATATCCATTAGGGTATCCTTGCTTGGAAGCCAGTCATATCCAACTCTAGGGTGAAGTGTTCATCTCACAACCAAAAAGCCAGCAATGTCTGCATCTGCAGACATTTCCATGGTCATGTGCCAGGCATGACTAGGCACAAGAGTGCATAGAATGCTGTTACCTTTCCCTCCAAAGTGGTACCTATTTATCTACCTGCAATTGTTTGCTTTCCATCTGCTAGGTGGGCAAGAGCTGAGAAAGATGATGGCCATTCATTCTACAGCACTCAGGTCTTGAACTTCTGACCTGCTGACCTTCCAGTCATCAAGTTCAGAGTCTTAACCACTAAGCCACCACAGTCCTTGAAGAGCTATTAGATGACTTTAAAATACAGTATTACATTGCCTTCTTTTTAGCCCTTTGGCAGATGACTGAGTTGTTCTCTTATTTATAATTTTCTTATCTGAGTTGAAAATATTTGAGTTACAAATTTGAAGGGCTCCTGTTGATCATACAGGAAGTCCCTGGTAGCTCCAAGTAAGCCGAGGAAAGAATCCTGCCTGAAATGAAGAGGCATAGCCACCAGTTGGAACTGAAGACTGTTATGCAAAACAGAGTGGAGTTCTTACAAGATAGATTTCAATGTTCTCCACCTTTAGTCCTCCAAATATTTTGCTCTTCAAGTCTTAGTATCTGTGACCTTCAGAAAGAGTCTTCTTTCTTGTCCTGGTCAAACCCTTGACTGCCAAAATGAAGCCACTTTCTTGGCCAAATCCAAATTCATATCGGTGCATGTTTCTGGCAGTCATTGGCAGACCATTAAATGAACCACTGGAGTCTGTATCTTTCCACATTCACACCATGTGTTGTTGTCCACCAGCAGCCCCCACTTGAGCATGTTGGTCTTGCATTTAGGGACTCCAACCCTCAGCCTATTCAGGGTCCTCCAGGTGATGTTGGGGAGGTTGAGTTCCTCAGCCATCTCCTCCTTTAATGTTGTTCCTTGTCCATCGATCTCCTTCCTCCATCTTCTGATTTGGTTTTGCTCTTCCATACCCTCAAGGATGCTTGTTCTTGCCATCTGCACAAGATGATTTCCAAGGACATTTTCAACATCTTGTCTTCATCTGAACCCTTTCAAGGGAGCTGTTCCTAAATGGATAGGTCACATTCTTCTTCGCAGGCACCATTCCACGTTAGAATGGATGCAACCCTACTCTGTTTCTCAACACGCTTCAGGCTGACACATAGAAAGGAACATCCAGCCATGTCCGCCAAGTCTCTGTCACGGTTGGAAAGTGTCTCATTCATTGGGGGCTCCACTTCTTGCCAATTTCTGAAGTGTTGGGCTCTCAAGATAAAGGCTTTACAATCTGGCTCAAGGCAGAGATATGTGAAACATTGCCTAATTTTGTAAATATTTCCCTTCTTTTTTACATTCACTGCCTAATAGACACACAGTATTACCATAGGATCACCACTGGTAAGAACAGCCAGAACAGACAAAACAACAACACTGCACGACACTGGCAGGGCTCCAGTGGCTCAGTGGTTAAGAAGCTTGCCTTGACCCTGTTAGCTGGAAGGCTGGCAAGTTGGCAGTTCAAGACCCGGATACTGCATGATGGATTGAGCACCCGTCCCTGCTCTTGGGGACATGAAAGGAACCTCATTTGGGCATTCCCTGAGCGGAGTTTCTTCTGCAAAAATCCTTTCAACCCAGAATAATTTCGGACACCAAATTATTATCACTGGCAGGGGAGGTGTGCAATTGCTAAAATTCAAGCTGGTTATAGATATTCAAATGAGATCTGCACAATTAGTAATTGGCTGGGAGATCTATTTAATTGTGTCAAGAGAAAAGTGGGCTTCTATTCAGGAAAACCAATAAAAATATAGCAGTTAGTCTTTAAAAGTGCTACAGTGTTTTTCATACAGTGTTTATTTTCTGATATCCAGGAAAGGATTTTACTTTTTCACATTTAATTCAATTATCCATTAAATGTGGAAAATAACTTTTCCTTATTTAATTTTGCCAACACTGCAGACTTAAGATTCTGTAAGTTTCACTCTTTGTCTGATGAAGTGGACTTGATCCATGAAAGCCAACAATAAAAATATAGCAGTTAGTCTTTAAAGTGCTACAGTTTTTTATTTTGTTTTGTTTTCTGATATGCCTGAACCACAGACTAACACGGCTACTATTTCAAAAAATTTAAGATTCTGTAGTTATCACCCAGCCCTGATTTTGTATGTTGCTGCCACCGCATGCTTTATGTGTCTATTACACATCCTTTAGTGCCATTTTTCTGAAACCCTAATCCTTAACTCCTATTTTTTGGAATAGTAGCCGTGTTAGTCTGTGGTTCAGGCATACCAGAAAACAAAATAAAATAAACAAAAAAAAAAAAACACTGTAGCACTTTAAAGACTAACTGCTATATTTTTATTGTGAGCTTTTGTGGATCAAGTCCACTTCATCAGACAAAGAGTGAAACTTACAGAATCTTAAGACAGTCTGCAGTGTTGGCAAAATTAAATAAGGAAAAGTTATTTTCCACATTTAATGGAGAATTGAATTAAATGGGGAAATGTATAATTCCTTCCTGAATATCAGAAAATAAAATAAACAGAATAAAATAAAAAAACGCTGTAGCACTTTAAAGACTAACTGCTATATTTTTGTTGTTAGCTTTCGTGGATCAAGTCCACTTCATCAGACAAAGAGTGAAACTCACAGAATCTTAAGTCTGCAGTGTTGGGAAAATTAAATAAGGAAAAGTTATTTCCACATTTAATGGGATAATTGAATTAAATGGGGAAATGTAAAATCCCTTCCTGAATATCAGAAAATAAAATAAACAAAACAAAATAAAAAAACACTGTAACACTTTAAAGACTAACTGCTATATTTTTGTTGTTAGCTTTCGTGGATCAAGTTCACTTCATCAGACAAAGAGTGAAACTTACAGAATCTTAAGTCTGCAGTGTTGGGAAAATTAAATAAGGAAAAGTTATTTTCCACATTTAATGGGAGGATTGAATTAAATGGGGAAATGTAAAATCCCTTCCTGAATATCAGAAAATAAAAAAAAAAAAAAAACAAAATAAAAAAAACACTGTAGCACTTTAAAGACTAACTGCCTAGAGTCAGGTTCGCCTGATTAGGGCGGGATAATAAATCTAAATAAATAAATAAATAAATAAATTTTAACTCCTACTTTATTTATTTCAAGGCATATAGAATCTATATGCCTTGAAAAATAAATAAAGGAGGAGTTAAAATATATAGCAGTTAGGAGTTAAAATATATAGCACTATAGAATAGACGGGCCATAAAGGCCTGCGCCAGTGCGCATGTGCACAAGCTCCCTTCACAACGCTCTTCGCATTTTCTCCCTCCTCCCTCCCCTTCATAAAACACCGTCCGTGGCGCACGTTTCGGGAGCGAGGGTGCGCGCGCAACCGCCCAGAGCGCGCACGCAGGCGCGTACGCCCGCCCGCCCGCCCTGTGTGTGGAAGAACGTTCGGCTCGCTCGCTTTTTTTTTTTCTCGCCCGCCCGAGCGCCCCTTTTTTTGTATTGTTTTGTTTCGCATCGTTTTGATTATTCTCTGGGTTCTCTCTCAAACAAACCCCCCACCCCACCCCACGCGCTGCTGCCTCGCGCCCTTCTTTGCACGAGACGCGCCCGCCCGCTCCTTTCTCCTCCTCCTCCTTCTCCCTCCTCAGACCGTCGCTGTCGTCGCTTCAGCCGCCGCCGCCGGGAGGGTTGGGAGCCAGGCCGCGGCTCGCCGGCCCATCCCAGCACCCAAAAGGTGAGCTGGGCCGTGAAGGGGGTGGGGTGGGGAGGGGGGCGCCTCCTTCCTACGCGTAGGCCCCGCCGAGGCCTAACGGCGCCTCAGGAGCCGGTGGAAAAGGGGGGGGGGGAGAGCCGCGAGGACAAGGCCCGGCCACGGCGAGGCCTGCGGTTCGCCTCAGAGAGGCGGTGGGAGGTTCCCCTGCCGGCTGGCCGGCCTGACTGACTCACTCCCGGGCCTGGCCTGGCCTGTAGGCCCCGCTCCGCCTTCGCCCGTCCCTTTGTGGTGAGGCGGAAGGAAGGCGGCTCCGGCCTGCCTTGGCCTTGAATCCCTTTTATGCCAAAGAAGGGGTGTGTGTGTGTCGGTCGGTCTGTTTTAAAGGGAGGGACCCAGTCAGGCCGAAGTTGCCTTCGACACGTGTCTGGCGCGGGCGACCCGCGTCTTGGTTGCGCGTGTCTTATCTCTCCACATTCACACAGCACGTTATTGTCCGCTAGCAGCCCCTGTTTAAGTAACTTTTTTTTTTTGAGATGAGGGGCTTTTAAAAAGTGCCCAAAAACCCAAACAGACCACACAATCTGGGTGCTGAAGATTTGGAGGGGGGGGGGCAGTTTTACTCGGAAGTAAGCCATGCTGCTTGACTAGCACATGGGAACTGGAGGAGCCTTAAATGTCATGGTAATTATATGAGAATCGTTGCTAATTACAAGTAGTCTCCTGTCCACACATCATCTCTCCCCCCCCCCCCCAAGCAGGATGAACATTAGTGTTGACTTAATGGGGGAATTCACAGGGACTGCAGTGGCTCAAGTCACTAAGACGCTGACTGGGAGGCGGAAGGTCAATTCCCGAGTACTGCAGGAAGGAATGAGCTCCCGTCTCTGTCCCAGCTCCTGCCAACCTAGCAGTTCGAAAGCAAGAAATTGCAAGTAGATAAATAGGGACCACTTCGGTGGGAAGGTAACAGCGTTCCATGCCCTCCTGTGTCTAGTCATGCCTGCCACATGACCATGGAAACGTCTGCAGAAGCAGACAGCGCTGGCTCTTCGGCTTAGAAACAGAGATGAGCACTGACCCCTAGAGTCAGGTACGACTGGCTTTCGAGCAAGGGAAACCTTTACCTAAGCCATGCTGTTTGACTAGCACATGGGGACTGGAGGATCCTTAAATGTCATCGTACAGTTGTACCTCACTTAAAGAGCATAATACGTTCCATGGGATTGCTCTTTAAGCGAGTTTGCTCTTTAAGCGAAACACCATTGAAAGTGACCAATTGTGGGAGGGATTGTAAACCCCAATTTATTTGTTAAGTGAGTTTTTGGTTGGTTTTATTTGTTAAGCGAAGCGAACATTCAGAGAAAATTCTGCTCTTTAAGCGAGTTACTCTTTAAGCGAGTTGCTCTTTATGCGAGGTTTGACTGTAATTATATGAGAATCATTGCTAATTACAGATAGTCTCCTGTCTGCACATCATCATCTCCCCCCCTCCCCCCAAAAGCAGGATGAATATTAGTGTTGACTTAATGGGGGAATTCACTCTGTTTAACTTTGGTTGGGATGGGTAGTAATGCAGCGTGGCTGGGAAAATGGCTAACACTATTTTAGGCTGCATTAACAGTCTGGTCTTCAAAAGTTAAGAAGTACAGTCAAACCTCGCATAAAGAGCGTTTCACTTAAAGAGTAACTCGCTTAAAAGAGCAGAATTTTCTCTGAATGTTCGCTTCGCTTAACAAATAAAACCAACCAAAAACTCACTTAACAAATAAATCGGGGTTCACAATCCCCCCCACAATTGGTCATTTACAGTGGTGTTTCGCTTAAAGAGCAAACTCGCTTAAAGAGCAATCCTGTGGAACACATTATGCTCTTTAAGTGAGGTACAACTGTACTACTAGTCCCCTTCCATTCAGCACTAGTTAGACCACATCTGGAGTACTGTGTCCAATTCTGAGTACTGTACTGCATTTTAAGAAAGATGCAAACAAATTAGAGCAGAGAAAGGCAACAAGGATGTTCTGAGGACTGGAAACCGCCCTGTGAGGGAAAGACTGGAGGGACTGGGCGTGTTTATCCTTGAGAAAATTAGACTGAGAGGGGATATGATAGAACTCTTCAAATACCTGAAAGATAATCATAAAGAGGAAGGGAAGGATCTGTTCTCCATCATCCAAGAGTGCAGGACAATAATGGGCTGAAACTACAGGAGGCTTGATATATGCTGCTGAATACCAGGAAATCATCTTAAGGGTTAGAACAGTATAACAGGACCTGTGACTTCAAGAGGGTGGTGAATGCTTGAACACCGGAAAGCAACCCTCTGTCAGATCTGCTTTGATTCAGATGGCAGTGTGGTTTTACACAGAAGTAAACCACGCTGCTTGACTAGCACAGCTGAATTGCAGTAGCCTAAATTTTTGAAATGGTAGCCGTGTTAGTCTGTGCAAACATAAATAAACAAAACAAAAAGTCAAAAAACATCGTGGTACCTTAAAGACTAACTACTGTGTTTTAATGTGAGCTTTCGTGGATCAAGTCCACTTTGTCCGACAAAAGAGTGAGACTTCACGACATTAAGTTATACATATCAGGTACAGAAGAACCCAAATGTCATTGTAATTATGGTGAGAATAACGAGTGCTAATTATGAGTAGTCTCCTGCTGACACATCCTGCTAGACAAGTCCCTCCCCCACCCCCGTGGAATTGACATTAGTGAATATTTAATGGGGGGATTCAGCGGATTTAACTTTGGGTGGGACTGCTAGTAGGGCATGGTCCAGGTCTTTCCTGACAACTTGTATTTATTCATTCGTTGAATTACTTAGTTGCAGCAAGTATAATAACAATGAACATTGAAATTTACATCAGTATTTGATTTTAAAAGAATCAGTTTACATTTTGTCCAGTACACTTTTTTGTTGTTATTTGGAGTTGTAAGGCAACTTTTTTAACCTTCCAGGTTTTCTTAAAAATTATGTTTTTCTGAGCTTTTTTACAATATAATTTTAATGTACACTTCAGTTTGCATTACTCTTCAATATAATGTTTTCTTGGGGATTTCCCCCCCTGGTGAATATGTTTTGCTGTGTAAATAATTGTGACTGTTATCTAATCTTGAGTTAAAAATTCTTTTCTTTACAAGTTACATTCCCCTCGCAGTGAATTTGTTGTTGCGATAAAAATAGTTGCAACACTGCTATAGTTGTAATAGCAGCAAGAATGATTGTAGTTTGATGGAATATTTTGTTGCGACCAGGCCAAAGATCACAAACATTCATGAGCAAGCTTTTTAGTGTTCCCAGGATGAAAGTTCAAGCAAAGGGGTTGGTTGGAAATGACATGTTGGGCTTGATAATGTAAGGCAGGGGTGTCCAAACTTTGCAGGCTGCAGGTCAGTCACATGTAGTTCCTTCCATCAGAAGTGGAAGTAAAGTGTGCATGTGGAAAATGCTGCCGTAAATGCACCCACAGCTGTCATAAACATATGCAACACGTTTACAATAGATGCGGGTCATTTACGGCAGCGTTTTGCCTGGGCGTGTTTTGTTTCTGGAGTGGTGCGGGCGCTGTGGGCTGAAGTTTGGCCACCCCAATGTAATGAAAGCCAGCCATATCTGACTAGGGTTCGGTGTTCATCTTCGTTTATAGACAAAGAGCTGCAGACATCTCTGGACATGTGGCAGGCATACCTAGACACGAGTGCACGGAACGCTGTTTACCTTCCCACTGAAGTGGTCCCTATTTATATACTTGCAATTTCTTGCTTTCGAATTGCTAGGTTGGCAGGAACTGGGACAGAAACAGAAGTTTACTCTGTCATGCAGCACTCAGGTCTTGAACTGCTGACCTGCCGACCTTCCAGTTGTTAAGCTCAGGGTCTTAACCACTAAGCCACCGCAGTCCCCCACAAATTTGCTTTTTCCAACATTCTTTTACAATGGATGACCACTAAGAGTTTAGGTAAGATTCAGCTGGATTTTCCCACATCTAGGTACCAGACTAGTTAGTAAAATGGCTAAAGGAAGTCTCTATTTCATTGGTTGTAAAGATAAAATGCAGTAGTTGTCCAGTTCTTTTTTTACTCCTAATAGGAACATGTAATTCTGGGGGGGGGGGGGGGAATAAAATAGAAATATGCTAGTTTTTTCCCCTAGTAAAAAGAATGGGAAAATTAGGCGGCACTTTCTCTCTCTTGTTTGCTTCTATTACTTTCAAGACTCCTAGGCAAGTAATATCACTTTCTCCCATTTCCTTGCTTTATTTTAAAAACTGAGTAACACAGAAAGAGCTTCCTAAAAGATTGTGGTATTTTTTAACCACAGTCGGGCGTACCCTGGTAACGGCAACCTTGTGTTGTCGGCTAATCTTTCTCACACTAGGTCAGGCAAAAGGAACTGCAGAATGAGCTCACCAAAAGATGGCTTCATTTTGGCAGTTTCACGTCTGGCCTAGACATGGAAGAAGAATTTTAAAAACTACTGTACAGTACAGTAATACCCTGGATAACGCGAGTACCGTATAGCGTGAAAACCGCATAACGTTACAAGATTTTCGGAAAAATCTTGTATCAAATAACGCGATTTTAACGTTATCCGATACAGTCGTTCTTAGCAGCAGGGTGGCTGGAAAGCTGAACGGGGTTTTCCGTTCAGCTTCCCAGCCACCCTGCAACTACGGAGGCAGGGGTGGGGAGGCTGGAAAGCTGATGGGGGGCTCCACCGTCGGCTTCCCCAGCCACCCCACAGCTGCGGAGGCAAGGGCGGGTGGCTAGGGAAGCCGACAGGGAGTACCTGTCAGCTTCCCCAGCCACCCTGCAACTGTAGATCGGGTCCTCTGATCTCTCTGGAGCAGGCAGGGGACACGATCCAAGCTGTTTCTGGGCTTCCCCGACGTCCTCAGCCAGTGCAGCAAGCCAGAATGTTGGGATTCGAACCCTGACATTCTGGCTTGTTGCACTGGCTGAGGACATCAGGGAAGCCCAGAAACAGCTTGGATCGGGTCTCCACACCTCCATGGACCCGGCCGGGGGGAGGGGCGGTCAGAGCCCCCAAAATTGGTAAAAAAAATGGACGTTTTTAAAACCAATTTTGGGGTCTCTGACCCCCCCCCGGCGGGGTCCAGGGAGGTGGGGAGACCTGATCCAAGCTGTTTCTGGGCTTCCCCAACGTCCTCAGCCAGTGTAGCAAGACAGAATGTCAGGGTTCGAATCCCGACATTCTGGCTTGCTACAGCCTGAAAGAGGGTGGGGGAACTTCAAAATTAGCACGCATCGGGTCTCCCGACCTCCCTAGAGCTGATGTGCGCTATTTTTGAAGTTCCCCCACCCGCTTTGAGGCTGCAGCAAGCCAGAATGTCGGGATTCGAATCCTGACATTTTGGCTTGCTGCAGCCTCCAGGGAGGTGGGGGAACTTTGGAAACAGCTTGGATCGGGTCTCCCCACCTCCCTGGACCCGGGGGGGGGGTCAGAGACCCCAAAATTGGTTTTAAAAAGTCATTTTTTAAATCAATTTTTGGGTCTCTGCCCCCCCCCCCGCTGGGTTCAGGGAGGTGTGGAGACCCGATCGATCCAAGCTGTTTCTGGGCTTCCCCGATGTCCTCAGCCAGTGCAGCAAGCCAGAATGTCGGGATTCGAACTCTGACATTCTGGCTTGCTGCACTGGCTGAGGACGTCGGGGAAGCCCAGAAACAGCTTGGATCGGGTCTCCCCACTTCCCTGGACCCGGCAGGGGGGGTCAGAGACCCCAAAATTGGTAAAAAAAAAAAGTCCATTTTTTTTTACCAATTTTGGGGTCTCTGACCCCCCCCCCCGCCGGGTCCAGGGAGGTGTGGAGACCCGATCCAAGCTGTTTCCAAAGCCCCCCCCCTCCCTCCCTGGAGGCTGCAGCAAGCCAAAATGTCAGGATTCAAATCCAGACGTTCTGGCTTGCTGCAGCCTCCAAGGAAACAGGGCTTTTTTAAACATTGTGTGATCAATGTATCGCACAACGTTAAAAACCGGATAACGACGGGACTTGTGGAACCAAGTCACAAGTTATCCGGAGTACTAATGTACTTTCTTTTTCCATGGTGCCACAGGAAGCATCATGACCTATAATGTTTTTAGAAACTATGTCATCTTCAAAGTAACTAATGCAGTTCCTACTATTAAGGAAGAGATAATCCTTAAAGCATATGGGAGGATGTTTCAAATTTCCTTATTGCTTCTTGCATTGCAATATGTAGGCATATCTCCTTACAAATCTTATTTGAAGATTTCATTAATAGACAGGATCCTTAACTTGGCAATGATCCTTTTGTGTTAAGTGATTCTTAAACTGCAGATTTCTAAAGGGTAGGTGTCACCATTAATTTGGTGTTCTCAAATGAAGATGGAGCAATTCTAGGAGCCACAGAGCTGTTATTTATAATAACATGCATATGGCTAGTGGATGTCTTTTCTTTTTCTTTCTTTTAAATAATTTGCTTTTTTTTTAAGCTCACTGTGTGACATCCTGCTTTTAAAACTACTCGTTTTTGAGGGCTTACCTTGTGGCAGAGGAAATGGTTTTTTTAAAAAAACAGAAATCTGAAGACTCTTTAAACATTCTGCAAAGTGCATGCATTTTTTGGATTCTGTCCTTCACTCTTGGAAAGATAGGAAAATCCTTCATTATAAAAGTATCTTGGGGCACATTTCATTTATTTTAACAGCAGCTACGTTGCATTTTTCAGTACATTCTAGTTTTATGCACATCCTCTTTGGAATCTTCTTTTCTTCGATTTTTTTGGAATAGCAGCCATGTTAGTCTGTGTTTCAAGCATATTAGAGAGTAGACAAAAAAAAACTACATTGTGGTACTTTAAAGACTAACTGCTGTTTTTTAATGTTAGCTTTTGTGGATCAGGTCCACTTCATCAGACATGGTATTTTCTCCCTAGGTTTCATTTGTGTTTTCATCAAATGATGGAATTATTTGTATACATACAGGGAATCCCAAAAGTCACCATACACAGGGAAAATGGGAAATTATAGCTAAATGTATCTTTAGTAACAAAATATTCATCCCAAACTTACAGAATATTCTCTATGTGTTGGCCACTTTTTTCTATTCGCTCTCTCCTCCCCCACTTATGGCAAACACATTCCAAGCTATCTCTTGTTATGCAATTTTGTTTATATATGGCAGCTTTTGGGACATCCTGTATTGTATATAATTATTGCAGTTAGTTGCATTGTTGTTTTCCATTAATTTGGGTGCTTTTTGTTTTGAGACCAGTGGAAATGAGATCGAATACTTGCTTTGGGCAAGCTGTGATGTCCCAGGGCACCCCAAGAAGAAGGAATTTATAAACCACGTTTGAATATTCTCTTCTAGAAAACTCTGGAAAGGGTTGCTATAAGTTAGAATCAAGTTGACAACAAACAATTATTACTATTAGTACTTGTTATCATAATAGACATCAGACAATGTTAATCAGATATCAGACATTGAAACCTGTGTAAAAAGTTTTCAAAATTCTTAGGGTTGGTGGTATGGTGTTGTTTTTTTACAGTAATTGTGTCTGGGCTCTGTTTTCATGGGGGTAAAAAAGCATTCCCAGCTTTTAGTCATTTGAGCAGTGGGACTCATAATTCTGCATCATTAATGCCAGAATTTTGGCTGCTAAATTCAAATACAGTATGAGCCTTCTGACCCATAGTGTGTGGTGTAGCTCAAAAACCTATGCCAGACTAAGGAATCTCTATATGTACCTATAGCTATCAAGCTAAATGTATACTGAAGAAAAGAAAGAAAAAGCAAGTAAAGACTCTTTGGCTTCTTAATTAGAAAAAATGGCAGAGACTGTGCATCACTTAGCTGATTTATTCTGCAAGTATACACTGACTATAGTTGGAGGAAAGCTCCATGTGTTAGTTTGATCTAACTGGTTATGAGAACGGTTTTGTTGGATTTGTAAAAGTACACAGTACCAGCCTGGGAAGAAAACCAGATTAAGAATCCTGGGAATTGTAGTTTCTGAAGAAGGGAGGAATCGCTGAAAGACTATTTTCAGAGGCCCACAATTATTTCACTCTCCAGATGATTTTAATGACATGCAACAAATTAAATTACAGGTCTTGTGTAGATGAGCTCTTCTTATTTAATTGCATTTAACATGTCTCTTCCCAAATTATTACGGTATGTGAAAGCTGAAATTTGTTGTGAGGTTTCAAGAAACCCATAATAAACTTAGTTGAGCCTTTTGAATGTACATGCAGTTGTAATAACTATAGTGTTTCATTTACATTTCTTATTAGATTAATGTTTTGAAAGAAAAACTAGTACATATAGTCTTAATTACAACATACAGTATAAGTTAAGAATTGTAACAATCCGTGATCAAGGTGTCTCCCCATGCAAAAATATTAATGGAAATAAAGTTGGATAGTGGGGGGGGAAAGGGGTACAACTGGAGATACGATTCAAATTTATTCAGGGATGACGCCAGTAAGAAAAATGTAATGGAGAAATGGGAAGAGTATTGGAATTGGAACGATAATGATGAGGTCAGCTATAGCACGGTATGGGATACAATGAAAGCGATATTCAGAGGGGAATCTATAAAATTAAACAGTATTAAAAACAAACAGAAAAAAAGTAGGTATCAGGAGTTAGAAATAAAACTAAAACAACTTTACCTGGAACATGCAAGAAACAAGAATCAGAGAATTTTTGAGGATATACAAAAAATTAAGAAGGAATTGGAAGGGAAAGATATAGAAAAAGTCAAAAAGGATATGATTTATTTAAAAAGAGAATATTTTGAGTACAGTAATAAGAATTCTAAATTATTAGCGAAGGCAGCAAGAGAGAAGAAAACTAAAAGTCAGATTGGAGTATTGATTGACAAAAATGGAAAGAGGTATAATAAAAAAATTGATAAAATGAAGATAATAGAAAATTTTTATAATGAACTGTACTCAAAAAGGGAGGTAAATTTGGACAAACTCAGAGAATGTTTTGAAACTCAAGGAATCTTACAAATATCAAGAGAACACAAAAATATAATGGAGGCAGAAATCACAGAGAGAGAAATTGAGGAAACGATAAAGAAATTAAAAGTAGATAAGGCTCCAGGGGAAGACGGGTTATCGGCTGAGTTTTACAAAGATTTCAGAGGATGGATTGTGCCGAGACTGAGTAAACTGTTTAATAAAATATTAGAGGGGGAAGCAACTCCAGGTTCATGGAATAGGTCAACAATAGTTTTAGTCCCCAAGCCAGGCAAAGATTTAGAAAGAGTGGAATCGTATAGACCGATTTCACTAATTAATCAGGACACAAAAATTTTTACATCAATATTGTCAAACAGACTGAGTAGTTTTATATTTGATTATATAAAGGAAGATCAGGCAGGGTTCGTCAAAAACAGATACATGTCAGATTTAACGCGAAGAGTAATAGACATAATGGACCTAGCAGAACAAAAGAAAGAGAAAGTGGGATTTTTGTCATTGGATATATTTAAAGCCTTTGATTCTTTACAATGGTTAACAATTCAAGAGATGATCAGACTGTATGGATTTGGTACTAAATTTCAGGGAGTGATTAAGAAACTATATCAATCTGGAACAGCTAGGATTAGAACTAATGGGGAATACTCAGGGAATATAAACCTAGAGGCAGGTACAAGACAGGGCTGTCCATTGTCACCAACATTGTTCATTCTGGCAATGGAGTTTTTGGCGAACTCAATACGCCAGGATGAGGATATAAAAGGTAATAAAATAAACTTATACGCAGACGATACTCTAATTATTGCAAAACATCCAATAAAAGTAATTGAAAATATATACAAGCACTTAAGTAAGTTTGAGGATATAACGGGCTTGAAGGTTAACTGGGACAAGACTGAAATGATATTTTGTAATGGGACCAAGGAAGAAGAGAAAAAAATAAAGGAGAAATATAAAATCCAGATCGGAAATAAAATTAAATATTTGGGGATAATAATATCTAACAAGTTTGGAGAGCTTAAAGGGCTAAATTATGATAAACAGAAGAAAGAAATAGAACAAAAAATAATTCGGTATAATAAGTTAAATCTATCATGGTTTGGAAGGATTGCATTATGCAAAATGATGTTGTTACCCAAATTAAATTTTTTATTTGATGCATTACCGATTAAGTTTACTGACAAAGAATTAAAGGAGTATCAGAATATAATCAACAGATTTTGTAATGGTAAACGAGGAGCTAGGATAGCTAAAAAATTATGGTATGTATCCCAAAAAGAGGGGGGATTAGGAATACCTAACATTCGTGATTATTACAGGGCATTCCATGTAAGAAATGTTATCAAAATATTGAATAGGGAAGAAACAATATGGGAAAAAATTGAAAGAAAGGAGTTCCAGAAATTCGATAAATCAATATTTTTAAGTGAAATGAAGGAAAATACAAAAATGTCTTTCAGGTGCAAGCTGACAAAGATAACGATAGAAGAATGGAACAAAATAAAAGAGGAGCTTGTCCCAGGTACCTCGCCTGTTGTAGAATTGGACGACTTGAGTGCTTTCCCAATACAAATAGATAGTAGGATTAGAAATATATTAGTAGAGAAGGGGGTTCTCTTGTTGAAAGATTGGATTAACATATGTAAGGATAGGGAAAGAAAAAGAGAGTTATTTTCGCTAATGCAGTTAGATTGGTTCAAGATCCTCCAAATAAACAATTGGAATAAGAAATATTTGACAGATGAAAGTTTAAATAGAGAGTTGACCTTATTCGAAATTATGTTGACTAAGCTTAGGAAAGGGGACATGGGTATTAAAGGGGTAGTAAGTAAGATCTATAAAATTCTGAATAAAAGTGGAAATATACAGGAAGTTTTAAAAAATAAGTGGGAAGACGAATTAAAAGAGACAATTTCAGTGGAAAATTGGAAGAGAAAATGGAGAAAAAAGATTATGCGATCCATGTCCGTTAGAATGAAGGAACATAATTATAAGTTAATCTGGTGGTGGTACAGGACTCCAGTCGGGCTGCATCGTATGGATAACAGGATTAGCGATAAATGCTGGCGTTGTAAATATGAAGTGGGAACATATATACACATGTGGTGGACTTGTAAAAGTTTGCAAAATTTCTGGGGGAAAGTGAGAAAGGAAGTAAACAATATACTAGAAATGCAGCTCGCCTGGGGTCCGGATACAGTCTTATTAACGGAGGTTGATAAGTTTAACATGAGTAATGACAATAAAGAATTGATGTCGGTGATGTTGTCAGCGGCCAGACTTTGTATTGCGAGAAATTGGAAAAATGATGTTCAGATAAAAATACAAGATTGGTATAAAGAAATGTGGGAGCTGGCACTTAATGATAAACTCACCTGTGAGCTAAAAATAAAAAAAGGTAGAGCTAAAATTAACTATTTTTGGAGAATCTGGAAACCTTTCGTGGAATATGTGACTGTTAAGAAGAAAGGAGATATCCCTGTACCGGAACAAAATGATTTTTGGAAATTATGAGTTTGTACAATTCCCTGGACATTGTAAATATCACAGGGGTGATAATAAAGTGTGATTTATGATAGGGTAGAAAATTAAATGTATTAGAGAATGAGTTGAAAAATGGTATCAAGTGTGATTTAAGCAACTTTTATATGGGATGAGTTGAGTTTGGGTATTTTCTTTTATTACTGTAGTTGTTGCTTATATATCTTTAATGTAATGTACTCATATTGAGATAAGGGAAGAAAATATGTTCTAATTTTATGATTTATTCTTTTTTTTCTTCTCTTTTTCTCAATTTTCTTATTTCTGTAACTTCTGTATAACTCTTTATTACTGTATTTTCTTTATTTTTAACTTTATTATTGTATGTTTATATTGTTTAAATACCTATAAAAATTTAATAATAAAAAAAAAAGAATTGTAACAATCCGTAACATTGTAATCATTGTATCTGTTATTGCCTACATAGGTATCTGTGTAATATTTGGGTGAATTACAAAATAATTGTTCCTATTATGGCAGACATTTCTGATTTCTCCTGGTCTCTTGTAAGGCGTCCCTGAATACATGAATAGCTTTTTACTAGGTCTGGAATGGAGGTGTGGTTGACATCTATGGATAACTTATCTACTAAGTGTGCTGCTTGTTAAACATCTGGCAGTCAGCAACACTTTAGAGTAAAGTGCCTCTATTCATCTTCTATGTCTCTTGGCCGTCTATGGAACCCAAGCATTCTTAGGAAATAAAGATGGTAGAAATGCAGCTAAGAAGCTTGCTTTTAAGTGCTATTGGTTGCTCCCTCCCCATAAAATGCTACTCCTAGCTTGAAATGTGTAGATCAATTGTCCTTGTTGATTTTCAGAATGTTCTGCTTTCATTCTTGTTCTATTTCCTTCTCTGTCCGAGCTCCTACTAACCTAGCAGTTTGAAAGCAAGCAACTGCAAGTAGATTAATAGGGACTACTTTGGTAAGAAAAAGATCTTGGGGACACGAAAGGAACCTCATTTGGGCATCCCCTGAGTGGAGTTTCTCCAGCAAAAATCCTTTCAACCCAGAATAATTTCTGACACAAAATTATTATTATTACCAGATTGTAAGATATTCCTCTTCTATACATATAAGTACAGTATATGCATAATGTTATGTATTTTTTTAAAGCATTCTTGCAAAATATTTTAGCATGGTTAACATGCCTATATTCAAGTATACACATTTTTATTGTGTTGTATTTTGAATTATATGCACAGTTTAGGACACTTTTTTCTTAAATGCATCTCAAACTTCTTAAATGTAAGGATTTCTGAGGAAAGATATCAAGTCCTGAGACTGTCAGTGGAATAGAATGTAAGACTGATACTTTCATATAGAGAGTGAATGAAGGGATTTTCTGTTTTAGAGATAGCAGGGATTTTCATGACCTAATTTGGGCATACCACAGGAGGTGACCTGAGGGAAAGCTGAGAGTAGTTGGATGGGTCCTTAACAGAAGGGGTGAAAGAAGAAGAAGCAGAGAATTTGGGGCTATGAAGAGGAATAATTATGGATAGACAAAAGATGGATCTTGGCTGTGTGGAAGGTGGAGGGAAGAAAAGAAGTGAATTGATGTTTAGGGAAGGTGGTGGAGACAATTAGGTGGTGTGTGTGTGTGTGTGTGAGAGAGAGAGAGAGAGAGAGAGAGTGATCCAGACAGAGAGAGAATAAGCTGGGACCCAGTATTTCCTGTTTAGGTTCTTAGATATTGTCTCTGCCTTTTATTCAAAGAAGTTCTTGGCAACTTATGTTTTAGCCCCACAACTTAGCTTTTCTGTGAAATGGGGTTTTTGCATTTGGCTGTGCCCATTAAGTTAGCCGTTTTCAGAATGCTAGTGTTTTATGCATTTGCTGTTCAAAGCACAGTGCTAACATTTGCTTAATTTAGTAACATCTGTGTACAAGTTTTATGCATGCCTGTTTTGATCTGTGAACAGTCCCTAAGGCTCTTGTTGTGGTTATGTGTGCTTGGGTCATTTCTTAAAATTATTTCAGTAATTTTATAAAACAAAATGCAGTACTTATATGATTTGCAACTAGATCATGTTCAGAAGAGGACCAGTGAAAATAGTCTTGTAAGAATGAGAATCAAAAACCCTGAAAAAAAATGCTATGGTAAAAGTATTAAGCACTTTGAGTTTTCAATTGACTTAGAATTATACACTTCATTAATATATAATATGTTTGCCACTTTGCTTTTAAATTGTTTTATTTTAACTTATTCCAATAAAGGTCAAAGAACCTCCAATTTTGAATAAAATTCCTATTGACCACTATTGTGCTCAGTCAAGCAGCCCCAAGAATTTTTTGAAATACCTTTGTGGTATAGGGTGTGATTGATGTTATAACTGCTAATGATGGTATTAATAAGAAAGTCTCCAGCAAAAATCCTTTCAACGCAGAGCAATCTCTGACATGAAATTATTATTAGTAAGAAAGTTAGCATCCTCCCCAGTCCCAATCCACATTCATTTTGTATTCAAAATGATATGTGGTCAGTTTTACAAACTAATTTAATTATCCATGTTTCTTACAGTCTTTAAGCAGTTGGGGTAGAAAGGCATGAACTGAACCACTAGCATTTGCAGTTGTTTCCTACGTGTGTCATCACTATGTTGTCTTGCACTCTGAACTATGTCTGGCATTTTGTATATGGTAACAGTCTCTCTTTGTTGACTGTAGAGTATATGTATATCTCTAGGCTGCAGTCACCCATCTACCTTTTCCTTGCTACATAATTAAAGTTAAACACCAACTCTGGATTTTTTTCAGCACAATTTTGCTCAGTTTATGGTAAACTGATCCCTTCCTCGAGATCTGTAAGATCACAGTGGGAGTTTCCTGCTCATGTGTTCTCAGTTTTGTTTTTGTTATTTTAAATACACTCTTGGTGCACATAATGTCATGTATGGGATGATTTGGCTAAGCACATGTTTTACATGTGAAAGGTCACATGTTGATTTAGACCTTGATATGGCCAAAAAGGCCTCTGCCAGAACCATTGTTGGTTCCTGGGCCCAATTTAAAGTGCTGGTTATGAACTCTGAAGGTCCTGTATGGCTTGGTTCCAAGTTATCTGAAGGGTTGTATCTCCTTATATGACCTGGGCAAGGTATAAAAAAATCTTCCGGGGAGAGCAAACCTCTTCAGATTGCTGTCTTCATAGACATTTTTGGTGAAGCTATAAGACAGGCCCTTTTTCAGAGGCTGTTCATATGTTGTGGACCAGGTTGGCCACCGCAATTTTGTCCTTCAGGGGGTGGGCAAAATACCTTCTAACAACCAAGCACCATTTAAGTGCATTCTAGAATGTAGTTCCTTTTTTTTTGGGGGGGGGGTGTTCCCCAAGTATTTTTAAATTGCTTTCATTAGTAGTTTTTAAATACAGTAATACCTCGGATAACGCTAAGACTTGGTTCCACAAGTCTTGGTGTTATCCGATTTTTAGTGTTATCCGATGCATGTTAAAATCCTATGGGATGTATCGGATAACGTTAAAACTCCATAGAGATACATTGTAACCGCACAGGCTTTAGCGGTTGTTATCTGATACATCCCATAGGACCTTAACGTTATTCGATCCAATTCTCCACCCCAGATTACTTAACGTTATGCGATTTTAGCGTTATCCGAGGTAAATGTTATCCGAGGTATTACTGTATTGGTATATGTTTGCTGGTAAGGTCTTTAATATTATAATTTGCTGTGATTTAATTGTACTTGTTTTCAGATCTGCCCTGGGTCTGAACCACAGCATAGAAATTTTAAAAGAAACCCTGAAGAACCATTCCCTACATAGTGTAGATAAGTACTAAGCTAGATGTCTGTATCAGAAATGCATCTTCTTATTTAATCCAGTGACTCACTGCAATTCTTGAAGAAAGGGAAAAGATTTGAACAAGGTCAATGGGTGGGTGCCTTGACTCCAGCCTGTCATGACCTGCTGTTTTCTATTCCCTGTTAATCCTACCACATAGGAAAGCGCAATAAGTGAATGCGTCAGCTGCTTTCTGAGACAGCTTAATCATTGGATGGAGAGCAGGAAGGGTGAACCTGGCTGGGCTTTTGTTGGTGCCCCTTCTTTTGGGTTAGCTGCAGGGCCAGGTCAGTTGCGCATGGCAGGGAGGAAGGGCCCAGGCTGTGTTTTCTGACTCTTTCCTTTGCTGCGCTAAGCGGTCTCTTGCTTTGATGGATGCTTGCATTAGCTAGCTGTGAGCAGCAGACTCGGGCTCCGACTGGTCATGTGAGGCTGATTTGCCAGCCTCTTTTCCTCCCTAGAGTGAGGTGGGGTGTGCCTTTCCCTCCTCCCTCCCTGTTGTTTGTTAGCAGCTGGAGCAGATCAGGCCTGGAATTTCTTCCTGCCGATGGTTTTGCCTCATGAGGCACCACCCTGCGTTTGAGAGCAGTTTCTTTTGCATTTGGATTTTATTTCTGCACTCTTCAGCTGGTTCTGAGCGTGATTGTCGCCAGATCAGATTCACTGGAGCTACAGAGAACAGTCAAGATAACAATCTGGCTGAGTGGCGGAATTAGAAATTTGGGAATATTTTAGGAAGCCTTTCTATCAAAGGTGGATTTCTCTTTAATCTGGCCAGATCTACAGTCTCGCTTTCCACTTCTCCCACCTCTGCGTTCCTGTGGCTTACTCTCTGGATTACTTCAGAAACTTTACTCAAAGGAGTTGGGTTTCCACGCCCTTGTGTGGAAGCTGCTTGTGTTGCATGGATTTGTGCCCTATTCTGGATACTGTGTTAGTGCTGACGGTCTCCAAGCTCTGGGGTTTCCAGGAGGGGCCTCTGTTGTGGATTACTTTTGTTTCTATGGAGAAACGCAATGAGCTGTTGACTCCTCATGACGGGGAAATCCGCCTTCAGTTTTTTACAAACGTGGAAGGGAATTCTGGATACATGTCTGCCAGGAAATAAAACCACCAAAAGAAAAGGTAGCAGTTTTTTAACCAAAGTTGTTGGGTGCTAATCCTCAATGAGATTGGTACAAGTTTACTATTGTCTGGGATGTAGCAGTCATAAAAATCTTCTCTTTTTGGTGAGTAGGGGACACACATTTAGGTAGTCCTTCAGCAGATGAGTAGACAATGTTACCTCCGTTAACAAATTTAATGCGTTCTCCAGGACCTTTTGTACTCCAGAACATTTGTAAAGCAAATTTCCCATAGGAATGCATTGAATGCCATTCCCCATAGGAATGTATTGAAAACCAAAAATTGTTGGTTGAAACACCATTTCCCATAGGAATGCATTGAAAACCAATTAATCCGTTTCAGGGGAAATTGTTAACTGAGCCATTATTTTCTATGGATTTCCTTTTGTTATGCGATTTTTGTGTTAACCTAGCCGTTTGTTATACGTACTAGTTAATTCTGTAGCCCTTGGCTTATGCCCTTGTATATGCTGTCTGTAAAAATCTAAAGACCATTAGTGAAAAGTGATGTATTCCCCCATGACATTTCTTTAAATGCACAACATGCTTAAAATTTGCCTCTACCCCACTATATCCACTATGTATGTTTATACTTTTACATTGCCAAGCAACACCAGCACTCTGGAATCTAGCACATTCTGGTGCTGTAATGAAAGAGAAATCTGATTCCATGGCCTGAATGTTATTTCTTGACTTTCTGCCAAGTATTGATCCAACTTCAAATTCTTTTTACTTAGTTTAGCTGACATACATAGAAGAAAACAAGACAAGGGAATGTGTTATTCCATTCTAGCTGGACTTTTTCTAGTGCCAAAGTACAGTAGATTTCAGAGATTTTCCTTTTTGTTAAAAGAAGATAATCCTATAAATATTTTACACTATGGAATTTTGGAGTATACATGTGGGAAGGAGCAAAGCAGATGGACGTCTTGTGTGATTTCTGACTTAAGTAAATACTTGTAATTTGGGCATCAAAGAGTGTGTGTGCGTGTGCGTGTGCACGCGCACGCAGTCAGAATAGTGCCCTTGCAGTTAGCTGGTAGTTTGAGATCTATTTTAGACTTGGACGTGATGTGACAGGCTCTTGTGGTAAGGCAGGATCTACACTTATACACCCTATGGGTTGTGTTTTTGAGAAGATACACAGCATAAATACCATACTTTGATGCTGTTTACTAAATGGTGACCTATTGATAAAGGAAACCATGAAACAATCACTGGAATCTCAATTTCCCCCCACTGTTTTAAGGTATGTCCTATCAAAGAAGCTAATGATTTATTTTACATGTTGGAGCCAGAATTTCTTATTAGTAGCACAGCAAATGAAAAGGAACATAATGCATAATCGGAAACAAACTACCAGACTTATACATTGTGAAAAAAAGAAGTTAAAATACAGTGCTTAGATGTTTAATAATTCATGTGCCATCAAGTCAATTCTGACTTATAGTGACCCTTTTCAGGATTTTCCCAGGTGGAGAATACTCAGATTTCCCATTCCTTTCATTCTGGGCATACCCTGGAGACTACACAGCTACTCTCCCTCTATTTCTGGTCTCACTGGGATCCAAACAAGGAAATCAGATTTAACGTGATTATCTGCAGCAAAGCATGAATTACTGTTGGTTAATTAAAGTACAGTAAAACCTCGCATAAAGAGCGCCTCACTTAGAGAGTAACTCGCTTAAAGAGCAGAATTTTCTCTGGTTGCTTCGCTTAACAACTAAAACCAACCAAAAACTTGCTTAACAAATAAATTGGGGTTCACAATTGCCCGCCCGCCCACCAGAAGTCACAATTTGTCACTTACAATGGTGTTTCACTTAAAGAACAACTGTATTTGCGTTTGCGTGTGTGTGGTAGGTCTTAGTTTATTATCTGTGTTTAGAAAACGAAGGAGATAATTGGATAGGCTGTATTCACTGACTTTGCTCAGAGAGGAGGTGCTCTGGTTTCAAGGTTTTAA
Organism: Furcifer pardalis; assembly: GCA_030440675.1. NCBI lineage: Eukaryota > Metazoa > Chordata > Lepidosauria > Squamata > Chamaeleonidae > Furcifer > Furcifer pardalis. The sequence goes on along the minus strand of CP126892.1, from coordinate 108,230,247 downwards.
TTTTTTAAATGACAAAACTAATAATATTGACAGAAGCTTTGTAATTGCAAATCAGATAATACAGTACAGGAAATGAATATTCTTACTTACATAGTTGAGTTAATAGGCACCCACAGTAGTCTTTGAAATGTATCCCCCATGGACACAGAAGAGTTACTCTACTGTAACTGTATTTAAATAAAATTTTTGGGGAAATTGCTACCTGAAATAGTAACTTGGTAAACCAGTTGATTGTTCAGGCCTACACACCCCCACAGGCCTTTATAACAGTCAATGGTCTAATAGGATATGTGAGATAGTTGGGAATGTTTCCTGTTTGTTTTGGGGTGAAATCATTGCACTTGTACATTCATTTGATTAAATTGGTATGGAGATATGATATATTTCCACATAATTACTCAGGATTTAAAGGGCTCTTGCCCATGTGCATTGAGTTGTTTGAGGTGGCCATGTTTAACAGTGCTGGTGTAGTGTCCATCTTTCTGACATGTAACTGGATATTTCAGATTTTAGCTGCCTTTATTGCCCAATTAAAGTATTATAAACTTTTGAGATGTTTTCTCATACAACCGATATGGTTACCATCACAAGTTCAAGATAGAATGTTAGGCTAGCATATAACAATATGCATTTGGTACTTACTGTATTGGATTATCTACAACTGCAAGATTCATAAACCTTGGTCATAAATTGAGATTGGTTAAATTTATGTACAAAATAAAACAGTTATTTGAAGATAAAAAGGCATTTTCTTTTTATATTATGCATGTGCTGCAACAGGCATCACAACAGACATACTTTATTTTGTAACACAGGAGGAAGAATGCTTCCTCTAAGATGACTCTGGCCAATCATATTGTTTGCAAGTGTTTATAAATAAAGAACAGTGCAAACATTAGACATGTTAACTCAGAAGTAAGTGCAGTGGCTAAAATTGTTTTGTAGGGAAAACAGAGTCACTGTGCTAAGTGGAACTTAACTGTCCAGCTAGTGGCTATGATTGCGGCCTTGGATTTGTAGCAGAATCCTCAGTCCAGTTAATTAGGGGATCTAAATATTGCAGTCATAGTTTCTGTTTGTTCGCTAAATCTGCATCATAAACCTGATATGCAATGTTTTAGCAGACAGATTCTTGGGAGACAAGATATGAGAAACCTGGGGAACATAGTGAAAAGTAGGGACATAGTGAAAAGTAGGGACATAGTGAAAAGTAGGGACATTACCAGTGGTAATGTATGGTTGTGAGAGCTGGACCATAAGAAAAGTGGAGCGCAGAAGAATAGGTGCCTTTGAAATGTGGTGTTGGAGAAGAGTCTTGAGAGTACCCTGGACAGCTAGGAGAACAGATAGGTTGATCTTAGAAGAAATCAACCATGACTGCTCTTTGGAAGGTTAAATAGTGAAGATGAAGCTAAAGTACTTTGGACATCAAATGAGAAGAGAGGATTCACTTGAGAAAGTTTGATGCTGGGAAAGGTCGAGGGCAAAAGAAAAAGGGGGCAGCAGAAAGTGAGATAGCTAGATGGTATTGTTGATGCAATGGGCACAGAGTTGGGCGGATTGAGGAGGATGGTGGGGGATACCGGTGTCTGGCGTGCAATGGTCCATGGGGTCGCAGGGGGTCAGAATTGACTTACAACAACAAAGGTCTGATATCTAGATATCTAACAGAGTTGCAGTGACAAGCAAACAAGAAAGTGTATCCAGATGGCAAGGAAGAAAATACAAATGGCATCTTCCTTAAAGAGCATAATGTGTTCCACATGATTGTCTTTTAAGCGAAACACTTGAAATAAGTGCCATTACTGCCATTGTTAGTGACCAATTGTGGCTTCTGGAGGGGGCGATTGCAAACCCCGATTTAGTTGTTAAGCAAGATTTTGGTTAGTTTTAGTTGTTAAGCGAGGGTGAGCATTCAGAGAAAATTTGCTCTTTAAGCAAGTGAGTCTCTAAGCTAGGTGCTCTTTATGCGAAGTTTTAATTTACTGTATTTTAATTAGTTCTGCTCTTTAAGTGAGTTAGTCTCTAAGCGAGGCGCTCTTTATGCGAGGTTTTAATGTATTTTGATTGTTGTTGTTGTTCAGTCGCAGAGCCGATTCCGACCCTTTGCGACCCCATGGACCATCACCCTCCAGGCACCCCAGTCCTCCATCATCATCCTCAGCCTACCCAGCTCTGTGCAACCAAATGTGTGCTATTAATGTTGTTTAAAGTGTGAAAGTTACAACCTATTATTATTATTGTTTGCTTTGTTTCCCATTTTGAAAGTGTGCTGGCTTCCTAGTTCAAAAAATGTGCCTCACATACCCTTTACCCTCACAATGTATTAACTGGATGCCATCATTCTTGCTTGTGACATTCCAGCTTTGGCTTGATAAAAGCTCCTTACTCTGGTGACAGTCATTTCTGCATTGCAAATTGTTCAGCAGAATTGCTAAATACTGCCTAAGACTTGCTGGCTAAAATTTTGCTGGCACATGGTCACACTTTACATGAACTGCTGGGTTGACAGGAGCTGGGAGAGAGACAGATTCTCAATCTGTCTCGAACTGCTGACTTGCCAACCTTCCAGCTAACAAGGCAAGCTTCTTAACCACTGAACTACCACAGCCCCTGGGATCCAGTGATGACCTTCGGGTATTGAAGTCCCCCATCGCATCCAAAAAAAGTTTCAAAGGCTTCTGGGGTGGGGGTGGATAGGAAGTGGTCCGTTCATTTAATTAGTTATTTGCCAATTCAGTTTACTCTGATGTAATTATGCTAACATTATTTTGTCCACTATGTACGATCTCAAAAACTGTTGAGGAACCTGGCCTCCTCAAGGAGCACAGAAGTGAAAAGGGAAAGTCCTGTTTTGTTTAATGATTAATTAGACTGCTTCAGTGGTATTGGAAAACATTACCTCATCTTTGTTAGTTCATGAACAGTGGGTGCTGTTACATGCCTTAAGGGATTTTCACTGGGGTAAAAATATGCAGTGAAACAAGACAACTTTCAGTAGTAGAATTGTGGTTACAGCCTTGTGTTTATGTGTCCCACCTCTAGGCTGTGTCTGCAGTCACATGTTTTATGGGAATTACATGCAAAGAAGCATTCTTGTTCTTTTGAGTAGCAGGAACTTTTTTACTCCTAGATTATGCCACGGGGGAGGGGGGGCTTTATGAAATCTTCACTTTTCCCCCTATCCCTGCTTTATAAGCTTCTGTTTCCTTCTATTAAAGCAATTGCTTAGAATTACTTTAGTTGAAACACTTCAGTAATAATGCGTATTTTCATATATTTTGATTCTTATTCAAGTAAAACAGGTTGATCTTATGAGTATTTTCCTGGCCTCTTAGTTTGGCCTTGAAGAGGATTGGTCAAATGGATGGAGGATGGGAAATAAATGCTGAAATACATGGAACTTGGGGTGGGGCGGGATTGATCTTCTCATTTATTTGCGAGATATCACTTAAGGGAGATATTTATTTTTATTTTATTTTCTTGCAGAAATGAGTCGTCAGACTGCTACAGCACTTCCTACAGGTACATCTAAGTGTACACCATCCCAGAGGGTGCCTGCATTGACTGGTACCACCGCTTCCAACAATGACTTGGCCAGCCTCTTTGAGTGCCCTGTGTGTTTTGACTATGTCCTGCCACCGATTCTACAGTGCCAAAGTGGTCATCTCGTTTGTAGCAACTGTCGGCCAAAGCTTACATGCTGTCCTACTTGCCGAGGCCCTCTGGGATCTATTCGCAACTTGGCTATGGAAAAAGTTGCCAACTCTGTACTGTTTCCTTGCAAATATGCATCCTCTGGCTGCGAGATAACGTTGCCACACACTGAAAAAGCAGACCACGAAGAGCTTTGCGAATTCCGGCCTTACTCATGCCCATGCCCTGGTGCTTCCTGCAAGTGGCAAGGCTCCCTAGATGCTGTCATGCCCCATCTTATGCACCAGCATAAGTCAATAACAACGCTACAGGGGGAAGATATCGTTTTCCTTGCCACAGACATTAATCTTCCCGGTGCTGTGGACTGGGTTATGATGCAGTCCTGTTTTGGCTTTCACTTCATGTTAGTGTTGGAGAAACAGGAGAAATATGATGGTCACCAGCAGTTCTTTGCTATTGTTCAGCTGATAGGAACACGGAAGCAAGCTGAAAATTTTGCTTACCGCCTTGAGCTCAATGGCCATAGGCGGCGATTGACTTGGGAAGCAACTCCTCGATCGATTCATGAGGGAATTGCGACCGCCATTATGAACAGTGACTGTCTAGTCTTTGACACCAGTATTGCACAGCTTTTTGCAGAGAATGGCAATTTAGGGATTAATGTGACAATTTCCATGTGTTGAAGCTGTGTCTAATGAAATTCAACAATCAACTGCATTCAGTTCCATGGAAACCAACGCGAAAATCCTTTAACTGCCAGACGTGAACAGTTCAGTAAGGGAGAGGCTGGCTTATATGAAGGTAAATTAATGGGAAGGCTGTTAAAGTCCAGGACACAGTTGCATGTCATAACACTAATATATTTAAAGTGAGTCAGCAGTAAACCACTGAAAAAAAGTATATATATATATTTGTGTAGATATATATATATATATATTGTACCCAAAAAGGGGAACCTTTTGTATTGATAATTGATTCTACGAAAAGTGCTGTAAAATAATTCTAAACTTGTTTGTAGATTAATTGTACTTTTGAAGAGGATACTGTTTTGTGTTTCGTTTGTGTTCTGTTCTTTGACTGATAAGCCATGAAAGGCGGTTTCGTGTCTGGCCGCTACTGCTCCCTATTTCTCCTCTGTAAATCACTACATAGTATTGCTGCTGTTCTTGTGTAAATTTTCTGTATATTTGCTAATTTTTATTAACTTCAGGTTTTTCATTAAATAAAAGACTTTTCTTTTCTGTATTCAGGTTTTTCCTTTAAAAAAACCCTTGACATTAATTACAGATTTCATTGGGTGTGTCTGTTTCTTATGGTAAAGCGCATAGTTCAGTGATGGTGAACCTTGGCACTCCAGATAGTCTGGGACTTCAATTCCCAGAAGCCCGAGTCTCTGAATCCATTCATGTGGATTCACAGAAACTTGGGCTTCTGGGAAATGAAGTTCAAGAACAGCTGGAGTGCCATGGTTCTGCATCATGGGTATAGTTCATTATATAATGTGTAACATATTGGGGGTGGAATCCGACCACTGGTTATGGTACAGATAAGACTCATGTACTTATACGGAACTAAGACCTGAGTAAGTGTCTGCTCAAGATTGCACTCCATTGTCTCTTTCCCAGTAGTCCATTCAAGTGTTTGTTCATTTACCTGGTTGGGTTTTTTAAACATCTTGCTCTCTATTAAAAAAAAAAGAGAGAGACCGTGTTGGAGAAACTCCTAAAAAGGCTTCTTTTAAATTGCAGCTTCCATTTTATTTTGGGTTCAAACAAACATCACAAACTTGTTTAAGGAAGTTCTAATTTAAACTACATTTTCAAAGGAATTCAGAGACCTTCAGACTTTTTAAAGCCATTCTTTTATCTATTGGTTATGCAGTACAAGAAGACATGGTCTGTGCAGGATTTGTAATTACTGTATAAATGCAGACCATTTGTTTAAAAGAGACAGTTGAAATAAGCTGTTTGGGGCCTTTTAAAAATTCTGTCATTAAAATAATTCCTGACAAACTGAAACTCTTAAGTTGATTTTTTCCCCGTTCATGGAATGGAAGCCATCTAGGATGGAATAATGGTCAGAATTGCTTAGTCTTATACAAGGATATAACCTAGTCTTCCACCAAAGGAATTTTGTGAAGGATCAGTGATTTATAGTGCCTGATAACAATAGCGATGTTGTGTTTACTCCCAGTTTTGAAGTGAAACAAAGGTTTGTAGGGTAAGAACAGATTACTTTTGTCTATTCAGGAGCAGGAAATGCACTGTGCATGGGGACGCATCTCACAGGTGGAAGATTACTCAACACAGGTGACAGAGATATACGTATATTTTTACCAGGACTGGCCAGACTTACATTGACACAATAGAGGTATAAAACAAGTAGTGAAGTTATGAACCATTCTGTGAGGAGCAGTTCTCCATGCAGTGGGCTAGGTCATATCTGTTTGAGAAAGGAGTTTTGTATTCTGTGTGAAATATGTGGTAATTTTAAATTCAGGTTTAAATTTGAAGAGAATGCTTACTAATCCTGCTAACCAGTTTTGACTTCAAAGCACATATGAAATCAACACATAAGCAAGTTTATAATTAAGCCCTTTGCTTAATAAGGTGTAGTGTGATCATTTTACTGTACTTAGAAATGTGCAAGCATATCTGAGATTAAACAAAATAGAACAGCAAAAAAAGACAAAAAATGTTGTGGCACCTGAAAGACTAACTCCTGTATTTAAATGTGAGCTTTCGTGGACCAAGTCCACTTCATCAGACACTTAGAAGAGGATCAGAGAAATGGAATTCTATTTGAATTGTATGACTTGGGACTTTTGACAAGAATTGTAGCACACCATTCTCTATTTTCTTGCCAGTGTTCTCGGGCAGTTTCTGTGAGGCAGTTGGGCCAGCTTTGGTAGCAGTGTAAACTTCTGAGCTAATAGAGGTGTTTTGGAGAGACTGGTTTCCTTTTTAAGTTGTGAGTTGATTTGGAGTCTGGTGGTGGAATTGACTTCCTGTTTAACACATCTGGATCAGTATGGTATGTGAACATGCTTGCTTTCCATTTTGATAGTTGAGGTGAAATGGATTTTTCATGACTTATGGTGATGTGATGACTGGCTGACACAGGTCCATTTATTCCACAAGAGTGTTCTGGGAAGTCTTCCAAGTCATAGCCTTCTTTTTGGATTGATGATTGAACCAATCAAAATCTTTAACTATTTAAGTTTCTTCATTGTCAATTTTCCCCGCTGTCTCTTGGTTACTCTTTATACACCAGTCTTTTTTTTGCCAGTTAAGTTTGAAATAAATGCCCTGTTCTCAAGTTGATTCCAACTTAATGGAGGTCCTGATAATGTTGGCATATATCCTGTTGGGTTTCCCTTTTCTGGACTTGTTTCATTTTCATTTCTCCTGGCCTGTTTCAGAGTATCCCCCCCCCCCCTTTCTATCTCCTTGATATTGCAAATTGCTTTTAAAAAAGAATCTTAATTTTTTGCCTTCACTCACAATCTTTGGTTTATTAATCAGTTGTTACACAGATGTTGTTTAAAGGATTGGTTACTATAGACATTGTCTGTTGTATACCGAATCCTGTGTCTTGGGGCACAACTATTATATCTGTTGGTAGGAGGCCTGGTGAGAAATTTATTCTCCCTGCTGCTCCTGCCCATATATTCTTCATTCTCTGTTAACATTTCCTGCCATGCCCAGTCATTTTCTATCCTAAGCATTTTGCTATGGGACAGGCAAGTGTCCTGGCTTCTTCCCATGTAAGCAGAGGTCAGGGGGCTTTTAAAGTTTTTCTCTTCTAGCAGGCTCCAGTCTGGCTCGCAGGAGGACAAAAGGTTGCATTCCTCTGCAGTGGAGGAGGGAGTCGGCTGCAGGGATGTAGGAGGGAAAACCCACAGCTATAGAATGTCTCTTCATTTGAACCCGTGAAGTGTCTCCCAACGGGTTCAGAAAATAATAAAATGAAACAAAGAGGTCAAGGGAAAGAGGAAGAAATGAAAGTTTCTTTAAAAGGAGGTTATATTTTGGAGGACGGAAAGTGGAAATTGAAGGTATTCTATTTAAGAGCAGTGGACAGATCGGAAAGCATGGGGGGGGGCAGTTTCAAGTTCTTGGCTCCCATCCTGGGTGACACCAAGCTTTAAAATGTTAGAGGGATACTGCAAGCTTCGCACTCTTGGTTTAAATCAGGGGCTCACAACATATGGCTCATGGGCCGGATTCGGCCCATGGCACCAAATAATCTGGCCCCTGACCTCACTTCAGCCACCACTGGAATCTGCCACAGACTCATTTTATGGCCGTTGTAAACGTGTTTATGACAGTCGTAAATGAGTCCGTGGCCGCTGTCAGTGTGTTTACTACAGCCGTAAATAAGTCCGCGGTTGTCATAAACGCATTTACAGCAGCATTTTTTGTGAGGGGAACCACCAATCCAGCCTGCTCAGTTGTCTGAGGGGGCATGGTCTGCACCAGATGAAAAATGTTGAGAACCCCTGGTTTAAATGGTGGGAATCTGTGAAGAATGATAGCCATGCTATTAAAAACAGAATTGAAATAGGACTTGGGAGTTTTGAGTTAATTACATGTGAACTCTGCCGCTTAACAAGTATCTAAAGAAGGAATCCCCACTGAATTCCTAACAGGTGTCAAAAGAAGGATATTCAACTTCCAGGTAAGGGGGGGGATAGCATTGTTCCCTTACCTGTGGTCATGAAATCATCCCTGATAGGTTTAACAATTCCTTTTTCAAAAGCAGTTTTTGCACAACTTAGAAGCCGATTTTGACAGTGGATCAGAGGGAATTTGGGCTTCTTGTTTGTCTGGTTTGGCAGTCTGGAGCATCTTCCTGTAGATGTTGGTGTGCAGACAAAATAGCAGGTGTGTCAAGATTCTTCAAATGTAACTGTGCCTGCCTCAGTATCACTTGCAATCTCACATTGATCAAATATCATATGGTGTTTTAAGGTTATGACTTTGGAAGTCCAGTGCTGTTCATGACCAAAATAGACCTGCATGGTCGGTAGTGGAGGGCACGAACAGCTGAAAGAGCAAGAAATAAAGCGTCGTGGAAAACGATCCAACCTTATGAAGCCTCCTGAATGTCTCCAGTATGTCTTGCATGTTAATAGAAAGCAAACACACGCTAACATCTTGGTGCCACTTGTTAGATCTGTAGCTAGAACCTGTGCCGTAAATAAGCTTAAGTAGTGCTAGATTTGTCTTCAGATACATGTTTGCACGTGTATATGTGCATATCTATATATAATGATTATCCCTCTGCATGAAAGGCCATAGATTTGTGTGTATCAACAGTCACTCTATCCATTGTTTAAGTCGCCCATGCTTTGCTTTCCATACTTTTTAACAAGGTATCTGTTACAAACATCTGCAAGGCAGCAGCTTGAAATGTTTGTGATCACTTGGACAGAATTTTTTTTTCAGCTGAAAGGTGTGACTACTGGGAGGTGAGAGAGCAAGGCCGTCAAGATTGTCAAGGCTGCCGTTCCCATCGTCAATGGCAACTCTGCTAATGGGAGACTGGAATTTTGAGCCCCAGATGCTGAAAGGCTGGTTTCCCACCTTTGCTTGGGAGGAAAGGGAGATTCTCTAGCAGGATCAGTCATCATTGAGTCAAGCTTAACAGAGAGAGCATATAAGGATCAAAATGGTACTTATTAAGTATGGAAGTGCTGGCAGAACACATTTGCCAGTGTACTTGGCTTCAACCTTTTTTTTTTTTTGGTATACCACATTGCATGCATACAAGCAAGCAGCTGCTACCTCCTTAACACGCCTATGTTCAGAGGTGCCCCTTTAAGCCATCTGGCATCCAAGGACTCAAGGCAATCTAATCATCTCTCCTTGTACTTAAAAAAAACTCCCACTAGTGACTTCCCATTTTTCCATTAGATAGAACTCTGTCTTTTCATCTCTGTGTTGGTGTAAGCTGCGTAGGAGTGCCACCTGAGGAACCGGCCAGCTGCCATGAAAGGACGTTGGGTTCTTGTGTCACACCATCTTTATTCTCAGCCAGCTCTTTAATGCTTAAACCAGGCTTTCGTAACATTTTCCCACCATGAGGTCAGACCTGCCCCTGACACTTCCCGCCAGGAGCGTATTGGCGCCCACTGCTTACGTTTTCGGCAGCGGCACTGATCGTGCCCTTTATTCAACTGTGTGCACAGCGTCCGCTGCTCCCCACAGCGGCAGGATGCTTTTCGGAGCAAAACCGCACCATTTGGCTATTTCTCTGCTGCTCCGCCCTGTTTCACCACTTAAACATGGCGGTTTTGGACTTCTGGGGCCGGGCGGAGCATACGTCAGTGCCTGGGTGGTTCAAGGGTGTGAACCCAGGCACTGACACAAGCTCTGTCCAGCACCAGAAGTGACCAAGGGCCGCACTTAAGCTGCTGCAAACATCCCCAAACAGAGCAGTTTTGCTCCAGAAAGCATTCCACTGCTGTGAGAAGCAGCGGACGCTGTGCAAACGGCCAAATAAAGGGCGTGAACAGCGTCACCACCGCGGTAAGTGACTTATTGGGACGTCGGGAGGTAGGAGGAGATTTTGGCAGTGGCTGAGGTTCCCACTGCGAGCCCGATCAATGAGATGCACGGTAGTGAAGCCCTTGACTTAAACTCTTTAACACTTAACACAATTCTTCAGTAAATAACGACTTTTATTTTTAAAAGTTCCAAATTAGACATTTCGATCAATGGGCAAATTAGTCATATCACAGAGAAGTTGTGAATGATTTCTTTGCCATCTTAAAGTAGACAGCAAGATTTAATTTTTAAATAGCTAAAGGGGAAAGTAGCAAGGGTCTATAAACTCTCACTACAAGTTGTACCTCGCTTAAAGAGCATAATGCGTTCCACAGGATTGCTCTTAAACGAATTTGCTCTTTAAGCAAAACACCGTTGTAAATGACCAATTGTGGGGGGATTGCGAACCCCGATTTATTTGTTAAGTGAGTTTTTGGTTGGTTTTATTTGTTAAGCGAAGCGAACATTCACAGAAAATTCTGCTCTTTAAGCGAGGTACTCTATGCAAGGTTTGACTATATATTAAAAAGAGGGCAAAACATTCTATTTCCCACGGTCGATCCCAATTGTTCTGGATACTCAGTAGTGTACTTCACTGAAACAATTAATTGTTCTGGATACTCAGTAGTGTACTTCACTGAAACAATTAATGTTTCCCTCCACACTTGAAGTGCACCCTCTAACTTTTGTAGTTTCAGTGAGGTAACCAACGCATTTCAAGATCATATCTGTTTTGTGCATGTTTTCTTATGGTCAAACCCCCACCCCCATCCCCCCCAAAAAACCCATTAATGACACTAGTTTAGCAATGACAATTTAACTACAGCTCTAATATTTTAGCAAGGCAGATCTCAACATTCATGTTAGGCTCTTTGAAAATGAAAAGAAATAGGTCCACTCCAAATTTAAATTAAAAAAAGCTTTCATGGAAGCTAATGTGATTGGATGCTACTCTTTTGCTTTGTAGGAAGCTTAATGGTGGGGGGTGGATTGGGAATCAACCATCATTAAGAGCTTTAGCATTCAAATCTATCTGCATATTGTTCTTCATCGGGAAAGCGCTCTCCACAAATACATATAAGAGCCTATGGCAGTGATGGTGAACCTTGGCACTCCAGGTGTTCTTGGACTTCAATTCCCAGAAGCCCTGATAAGTGCGAGTGCTGACTTGGGCTTCTGAGAATTGAAGTCCAAGAACACCTGGAGTGCCAAGGTTGGCCATCACTGACCTATAGGAAGTGGACTCACATTTGTAGTAATCCCTATCGACCCCTCTACCTCTTACTGGATAAGAAATCTGTTGGGTATTGTCAGCACCCCTGAATTGCCCCTTTATGCTCTTCCACATTTGCCTGGCCTCGATGAACATCGGCCCTGTGTTTGGTTCCTTGGCCGTATGCAAACTCCTTAGAGTTTACTACTGAAGTGATCACGTCTTCTCTTGGGTGAAAACCCCCCTTCGAAAGCCGCATTGAGAACGTCATCCAGGCAGCTGGTCATCACAAAATTCAGATCTTGCCGTACGTTGGACGAGATCTCTTCAAGGTCCTTTTCATTCCTTTGAGGGATGATAATTGTCTTCAGTCCAGCTCTGTGGGCTGCTAGGACTTTGTCTTTGACTCCACCAACCTAATAATGCATGAAGAGGTGGGACAAACTATGAATAAGGAGAAGGCTTTCAGCAAAACAGCATTCTGATGGTAGTAATTACCGTATGGAGGAAGAGTTAACCCGGAAGAGCCTTAACCACGCGGACACATTTTACTTCCGCTTCTGGGAGCGACGAGGGCAGCGCGGGCCGGATGAATAGCAGTAAACCCATTTCGTGTGGATTCACAGGGCGTTTGGGCTTCTGGGAATTGAAGTCCAAGAGTGCCAAGGTTCACCATCACAGTACTATGATATGCTTTTCTGTTCTCGCGGAACATCTCACCCACAACAGATTAGTAACTTACTCTTAATCCAAAGAAGATTTAAAAGGGGGTGGGCAAATGTATACTAACTGTACGAGAAGATTGTTACAGAAGGGTGTTGAAGAATGAAATCTATCAAGTCTGGGTATGTCGCTTAGAATAAAAGACGGAATGGAAGCTGGTATTAAAAAGATGCGGAGGGATGATGAGAAGGAAGGTTTTAACAATAACATTGGCGCCAAACAATACTCACGGGCAGAACCAGGCCCCTTAGCGTAATTTCTCCAGTCATGGCTACATCTGAACGCACAAGCCGCCCACTGAAGAGGGAGGCGAGGCAGGTTACTATGGTAACGCCAGCAGATGGCCCATCTTTTGTGACAGCTCCAGCTGGGAAGTGCAGATGGATGTCTGTGTTGTCAAGGAGATCAAAACTTCCAGAAGCTTTAAGAAAGGAGGGAAAGAAGGGGGGACGGGACGACAATAAAAGGGGAGTCAATGTGGAAATTTCAAACCTGTGGTCTGTCTTTTGTTCCCCAAAGTAAATAAATAAATAAAACTCTCCTGTTACTGGAGGACCCGAATTCTGAACACTCTGCCATTTGGCAGCCCATGGATTTGGACAGAAGATTTTTTTGTGCCACCAAAAAAGGTGGCAAAGCACTGGGTCTTGGACAAAGCATGCATAGTGATGTGATGTCGAATCTTGGCACTCCGGTGTTCTTGGACTTCAATTCCCAGAAGCCCGAGTCTCTGTGAATCCACACAAATGGGTGTACGCAGAGTAAACCCATTCGTGTGGTTTCACAGAGATTCGGGCTTCTGGGAATTGAAGTCCAAGAACACCTGGAGTGCCAAGGTTCACCATCTCGGCCATAGTGTGTCTGTAGTGCAGATGAAAACATTGATGGATGAACAGGTTGGGTGGTGGTACAGATGTACTTAACGCCATACCGCTCTTAGTTTCTCAATTTGTTCACTGGGTTGGTGAGCTGGGCTTTAATAAGTGTTTTGTTGAACTGGTCAACAAAGTAGTTTTTAAAATAAAGTTCTTCAAGTGCCATATCCAGTTCCGAATACTGGCAATCCTCATGGTGATTAGCTATGATTAGCCTGAGAATATAATGCAGTGGCCTCCCATTTGCCTTCTGCATCGCAGCATGATCCCTGTACCACTAATCCAGTTCTATGAGTCACTTTTTGGTCCTGAACGCTTTTGGCACACAAAGTCCTCATTGGCCCCAGGCTGGGATGGATGGAGTTGCTGCCCTCCATCAAGATGGATTCAAGTAGGATTTAATCCACTTGGGGACCATCACTTCAACACCCAAGGCTGTTAGTCCTCAGGATTCTCAGGTTAGTTACTCCTACCTGACAATCAGGATTGAGTCACTGGCAGGAGGATCTAGTTGATGACCGTAGCAGGATAACCAGGATAAAATGAAGTTACCCAAGAAAAATCTAAACGCTTACAAACTCAAATGTTAACAGAGCTTTGGGGCATGCAGCCACCAACCCTCTCTGTCTGGGCCCTTCTATGTACCATTGGTCAGCTGATACTTCTTTGCGTTGCTGCGCAGCCAGCTGATGGCGAGATGTGCCGACTCCTTCATGACGTCACCCAGCTGCCCGGTCAGAGTGAGTTGGCCTTCCCCATCCATGCGGCTGGCTTCCACAAACATGAGCTCTCCACCTAAGGGTGTCCAAGCCAAGCCTATTGCTACCCCAGGTTGATTCAACCGCTCAGAGACCTGAAAAGGAAAGGGGGAGGAGAGAGAGAAGCAGGAGCTCTATGGAAAAGGACTATCAAGCAGGGGTGCCCAAACATTTCAGAAGAATTAGCTTCGGGGCCCAGATCTGGCCCCCAGGCCATAGTTTGGGCCCTAAAGCACTGATCAGCCAATATATTGACTTAGGTTTTTGGGAATTGAAGCCCCCCTGTGGGGCATGGAGGAAACACTGGCCTAGTGGATCAAAGGGAAACAAATGCTATATATATTTTATAAGTTTACAATAGGTTTACTTTGTTAGAAGCAAGGTGCAGGGTGTCGTGTTTATGTTTTTAAAAAATCCACCAGATCCCTTCTTTTCGACAGAGTTTAACATAAAGAAGGTCCTTCCAGCTAACAATACTGTAAAATCAGAGCCCTTCATATGACTGAGTCTATCAGAAATGGTTCTGGTTTATAGACTTAAGTCAGGACAATCTTCTATGAAAAACATTTTTCATTAAAGGATTAAAAGTAAGACGTTCTTCAAATGACATCAGCTGTTGGACTTCTATTAGTCAAAGGAACATTTTATTTCGTTTTACACTGGGGAACCTCCGTTATTCTAAGTGAAACATTACTTCCCTGAACATGAAACTTACAAACATTAATAGCTTCCTAATACCATTTGCCTCCTGCCAACCTAGCAGTTCGAAAGCAAGAAATTGCAAGTAGATAAATAGGTACTGCTTCAGCGGGAAAGGTAAGTATTCCGTGCACTTAGGCGTCTAGTCATACCCGCCACATGACCACGGAAATGCCTGCAGACTCAGACAGTGCTGGCTCTTTGGCCGTAACCGGAGATGAGCACCGCACCCTAGATTTGGATGCGACTGGCTTTCGAGAGGGAGACCTTGACTTTTAACACGTGCACTCACAAATCTATTTACCTCTCTAAAGATATATGGATATACAGTACTGTATACTGTTTGCCTCCCAAAATACATCACCAGTAGAATAGCTTTGTACAACACAAAGATAAGATTTATAAGATTACAAATTATAATTCGTAACAATTATAAATGATATTTTATAAGATTGTAGGTTCCATTTATTTTTATTTTATTTTTAAAAGGCTGCATTTGAAAAGGGTTTCCTTTCCAGGAGGCTAATCAATTCATTTGCTTCACATCTGCAATTTGCCTTCAAGCTGAGCCTCTTCCGACTCCAGCCGGAGGGGTGACATGCAATCTGTCTTTGCAGGATCTAGGTTTCCAACTAGTTGTAGAGGGAAAGGTCAGAGGGGAAGCCCTCTGAGCTACAGAAAAAGAAAAGCAAGAGGCCCTGTTAGAAGCTGAGGCAAAGGAAAACAAATGGAACCCATCTAGAATGTTGTTTTTTCTCTCGACACTGCAAAAAAACTGGGCAACGGTAGCTAAGAATAAAGATGTAGTTACAACCATGCCAACCTACTTATCTGGAATGGCTATCTACGAATCTACAGCTGTTTAGAAACAGGGGTTCCCAAACTACGGTTTGTGGGCCAGATCTGGCCCATGGCGCTAAATAATCCAGTCCATGCACGTGCAAAATACTGCTGTAAATGAACCCACAGGTATTGTAGATGCATTTGCAACAGCCGTGGGTGCATTTACTGCAACATTTTGCACACGTGTGGGCTCATTTTACTTCCACTTCGGAACCACATGGGCGGTCCGCTCGACCATGTGACTGGCCCGCAATGTTTGGGAACCCCTGGTTTAGAAAACCAAAAATAAATGCCACAACTAACAGACTGTTATATACAGTAATACCTCGGATAACATTTACCTTGGATAACGCTAAAATTGCGTAACGTTAAGTAATCTGGGGAGGAGAATTGGATCGAATAACGTTAAGGTCCTATGGGATGGATCAGATAACAACCGCTAAAGCCTGTGCGGTTACAATGTATCTCTATGGAGCTTTAACATTATCCGATCCATCCCATAGGATTTTAACATGGATTGGATAACACAAAAAACCAGATAACACCAAGACTTGTGGAACCAAGTCTTAGCGTTATCCGAGGTATTACTGTACTGTGATTTGCCCAGACCACCTTTACAGAACAAACTTCAGAAGGATGGTCAATGATTCTCAGGCCACTTCAAAGATCAAAGTAAGTAATTGGCTTCTGATTAGGTCACTCACACCATCCTCAATTAACTCATTAGCAAATGTGTAATGCCATGATCTTTATTTTGCATCCCTTTACTAACCATTTACAATTCAACAGAAACAAACTTCACTGTAATAAATCTGAAGCCCAGGTCAGAGTTCGATTCCTGAGTATTGCACGACTGAATGAGCTCCTGTCTCTGTCCCAGCTCCTGTGGAAAGGTGGGAAGGTTAAACAGCGTTCCGTGTCTAGTCATGCCTGCCACATGTCTACAGAAACGTCTACAAACACAGAGAGCACTGCCTCTTTGGCTATAAACAGAGATGAGCAGTGAACCGTAGAGTCGGCTACGACTGGCATTCGAGCAATGGCGACCTTTACCTAATGACAGCATTGGTCTCTTTCTTGGCGATTGGCACAGCCAAAAATAGGGTGAGACAGGTATAAACTGTAATAAAAACAGTTACCTCCAGCTCATACATTGGTGGGCCAAGGATGTCTTTCAAAGCATGGAAATCAATTACAATCGGCATTTCCGGCGGAAGACCCAGGTCGGGTGTGTCATTGAGAGAATCGGATTTTGCATCTTCTGGAAACTGTTCTCGGCACTCTTTAAGATTAAAAAAGTAAAAGCATCAGATTTGGAGATGAACAACATTCTGGCAGCAGGTTTTGGAGGAAACGGCCTGAATGAAAGATGGAACATGCCTTTTAGAACATGAAACAATGCAGGACATCTTCCACTAACTATAGTCCACCACGTCATCTGAGCCAGAAACCTACAGTCAACAAATAAAGCTAGGAAAATTTTCTTTGAGGGATTACAGCTTCCAAAACTGTAGCATGAACTTCTTTAAGGCTGCCCAATGGAGCAAACTATTCCTACTGTCCTAAAATAAAACCCTGAAGAACAGAAATTGTGTTCAAATGTAGGTTTCTGCTGTCTCCTCTCGATTGGCTAGAGCCTACGCTCATCTGTACAAAAATGAACAAAAGCTATTTTGAGGGAAGAAGAAAAAAGATTGAAGTGGTCATCATCCTCAGAACCCAGCCGTAGATCCAGCACAGTCTGAAAAGTAGAACATTTTCAGGTTTGGTCCTTAGCATTTCAATCAACACCAAGATCCCAGGAACACAGGAAGCTTCCTTAGAATGAATCAGACCATTGGTCTTTCTACGCCTATGTGGCCAATTCAAATGGCAATGGGGACACCTTAGAAGGAACTTTATTGGTCTCTGAGATGACAAATGGACGGTAGAGATTCCTGGAATAAACCCCCACTGAACATTCTTACTTCCAAACAGACATGCAGGAGTTAAAAGTTGAGCGCCTGGTCTTCACACTGAAGAGTGCTGCCCTTTTAAAAAGAGCACATGGGGCCCAATCCTCCAGCAAGTTAGGCTTTTACTGATACTTGCTGACATTGCAATAGGTCTTGGACAGGCAGAAGAATTTCCTGGCAAATTCTTGCTCTCATCATTTATAAGGGGGGATTGGGGGTGAGAAAGAAGGTGCTAGAGATGAAGAGGCTCTTAGAAGCACTACGTTTTTGCTGACATTCCTTTCAGGGTGTTAACGACAGTGTGGTTTTATACATCTGCCTGCAGCCGGATCCTCTTGGGATTTGCCCTCATCAGATTTTCCTTGAGGTTCCTGCCCAATGACTGGTTGAAGGTGAACTCAGTGCTCTTTCGAAGGGGAAGGCAGAAAATAAAATAAAAGGAGGCCAGGCTATGTTTTCTTAAAGGTCCAGGTGTCTTTGAGCCTCATGCTTCCAATGCAAAAGAAACAAATGGGATAAAATGTTGAAACCTTGGGAATTTGGCTCATAAAAATCCAGATGCTTTAGGTGAAAAGAATGGAGCTTGACCACATTTTAAAAAAAAACAACCTTAGCATAAGAACATGAGCTAAAAAGAATGATGTACACAAGTCAATTTTGCTTGGATCTATTTTTGCATTCTACAGAGCCAATAACATTTTGAGCAATTTGTGCTTTTAAAAAATTACAATCATAATCTGACTGTAAAAGGCAGGAGTGATCATTTGACGTGCAGCCACTGGTGAAACTCCCTCAAACCTGATTACGGGAAGCCTAGCTTGTCATCTCTTTAAAAGGGCAACAGAATCCTCTATAATATCAATCAAGTCAATAAAATTCACATTTTTTTCAAACCCAGAAATGGATTTCTGACCCCATCTGAGTTTTTCTCCTTCCAACCTGGGATTTGGCAGGTTTAACCTGTAGAGCAGGGGTTCTCAACCTACAACCCGTGGACCGGCCCTGGCCCACAGCAACATTTAATTTGGCCCATGTTATCCTCCATCATTCTACTACTTTGAAAGAGCTCATGGTTCACAGTCATGGACTTAAATGACACTTTCTTATTTCTATTCATCATGATTTTACCAAAAAGCTCCGCTTTCCGTTGGGACCCTTCTTTTCAAATTCACGGTTCTCCATGGCATTAAGAGTCTTTACAAAGCGTATGGCCCCAATATCACCCATCCTTTGGATTCGAGGCATACACATCTACCCATACATGGAGGACTGTTCACTAGTCTCGAAGTCCAAGGAAGAAGCTCCTTGAAACGGAACCTTCACTTTGAACCTCTTGACTAGTCTTAGGCTATAAATAAATCTGGAAAAAACTCATCTAGAGCCCTTCAAAAAACAAAGTACAGTACATAGGAACCTTGATGCAACCACGGATGATCAGATGAGCTCCTTCAAACTCTTAACACAAGAGGATCACTTGCCTCCAGCCGCTTAGGACTGAACATCAGCCACTTGCTAAACCTCTCCATTTTGCCACCTCGGCAAATAAGACTGCAGAAGCCCAAGTGAACTGCCAAGGTAAGAACAACCAAGAAGGTGGGTGGCTTATTTTCCAACTTGATGGGTTCAAAAATGCAGGCTTGCGCTTGAGTATGCAAGAAAGCTTGATTCTCTTCACAACACTGGGCCGGGTCACCCTCTGAGACATCTGAGAGGCCAGATGGCCATTTTGCCCATTTTGAGGTGGCCATTTTGTCCCAACAGCTTGAAAGGGGTGGGCATTCTGTTTTTCCCTGGAAGGAGGGATGGAGACGCCAGTCCTCAAAGGAGGCTTTAGACCTCCTAGACTGAGATGAATTGCCTGCTTGGGGAATGGGTGAGTAGGGCTCGCTAGTCCTTGTGGGGCTGGGGTCCTGGGGGGTGGTTGAGTGAGACAAGGTCAGAAGCCCAACAGTTCTCTTCTCCCAGCATCATTTCATGCAGACCACTGCCCTTGCTGTGCCATGTACACAGCTTTGAAATGCTGTATACAGGGTGGCCCATAAGTCCCTACCCAGCCATATAGCTTACACTGGGGAACAAAAAAAAATTTTTTTTCTTGGTGCCTAAAATTTTTCAACTGATTTCGGGCATTTTTGTGTGGCTGATTCCGAAAATGCCATCCATTTTGTTCTAGCAGCTCTAGTTCATGAGAGATCGATGATGTCATTATACATTGCTCTTATGACTACACTTGTATTTGGCTACGCTTGTATTAGGAGGCGGGGGGCAAATGCCCTGGGCGGCATGCTCCAGGCGCACATCAAAGGCTCCCGGAGGCGGGATGGGGGTGGAAAAATCTTTTGGGGTGGGAAAATATTTGGGTGGGCAAACAAAAAAAAGGTTGGGTGGGAGGAAAATTTTTTGGGGGGGCAGCAAAATTTCACTCCGCCCCGGGTGGCTTACACCCTTGCTACGCCTCTGGTTATATATGCAACCAGTATGGTTAGATTGGCCTAATGTGAATAAGCCAAATCTAAAAAACTAGAGCTGATGGGGCATAACTGAAAGCATTTTTGGAATCAGTGACCCAATATAGCCAGAAATAGGTGAAAATTGTGAGGCACCAAAATCACTGTTCCCCAGTGTTATGTATCCAGTGTATCTATGGCCCGTAAGTCCCTACCAAGCCATGTATCTTACCGTATGTATCCAGTACAGTATATCTATGTAGTGTGTGGATAGGGATGTACAGGGCACCCTAAAAGGAACCACACATGGGGAGCGAGGGCGGGGGGGCACATGAAATTACATCGCAGGCCAGATCCAGCCCCCCCCCCGGCCCTTAGGTTGGCAACCCCTGCTTTACAACACTGACGCACATGTCCTTGAGATTCCTTGCCCTTCTCTTCCTCCTGTCTTCTCCCCTTGAAATAAAGCCCCTTCTTTGCTTTCTTGGAACATGGGAGTCCTAAATGCCAGCAGAAGCCTAAAAAGCACAATCCTCCCCATCTTGTCAAGAGTCTCCTTTGTTGTGGGCCTTTTCCTGCCCGCTGCTAATTTGGGCCACACAAAGACAACTGCTCACATCGGAGTCCTCTTGGGTTTCCTCCAAGAAAACAAAAGCTTGGGAGTTTTTACACCCCTTGGAAGCCTTCAACTTGCTCTTCCTTTCCTAGCTGGCAACAACTTCCAGCTCTAATTTTAAGGCTGTAAATAACTCCTTTGCTGGAGCGGCCGAAGACAGCCTCTCTTTTGTTCGGCACAGAATAGTAAACAAGGGAATGGATCATGTGAAGACAAGTGCTTTGAGAAGCTTCCACCCATCGACATGAAAATGAGACTCCGGGCAAAGTCACTGTGACTCTGAGGAGGGATTAAATAAATGAGTTAGCCAGCAAAAAAGTTTTCAAGTGTTTCTAGAGCTCTAGCGGTCCAAAAATTCATTGTACTTCACTGCGATTCTCCAGTGGGATTTACAGTGAACCTTCCAAACTCCCAAAGTATTTAATCCAAGGGGAGTAGAGATACGCTTCCACTCATGGGCAGAACTTCCAGCTACCGCTGCCTGTTAACATTGAATCACATGCAACATGGGAGAGGCAGGGTACATTAGCTCACCTTGATGTACATTAACATTTCACTTATCTCTTCTCCAACCCCCTAAAAAAGCCAGATAGTAAACTGGGGGCTCCTTTGACAATATATGAAAGACTTGTTGGGGGGGGGGGGTTATTTGTGGGACTGCAGTGGCTTAGTGGTTAAGACACTGAACTTGATGGCTGGAAGGCCAGCAGTTCAAGACCTGAGTGCTACACGACAGAGTGAGCTCCCATCTCTGTGCCAGCTCCTGCCAACGTAACAGCATGAAAGCAAGAAGTTACAAGTAACTAAATAGGTCAAGTGGTTAAGACGCTGAACTTGACGACTGGAAAGTCAGCAGGTCAGCAGTTCGAGACCCAAGTACTGGACGGAGAGTTTGGTAAGTGTGAGGCAGGTTACAGGGCACCTCTCTTTAGGCTAGGGGTGTCCAAACTACAGCCTGTGGGCTAGATCTGGCCTACAGCCTGTCGTTTGGACACCCCTGGTTTAAGCAGAGAAAATGGCAGCTTAAAATCTATCTCATCCTGTTGCAGAACAGATTGCAAGGCATGTTTTACATCCGCTTTCGGTGGGAGGAATCACGTGACTGGCCCACTGAACCACATGACCGGCCTACAGCCCCAAAAAATTGGGCACCCCTGCTTTAGGCTGACCCTTCACATTTTGAGAGCTGCCTGTTGCTAAGCGACAGAGCAAAACAGCTGCTTTTTGCATGCACTGAATATAAGCAGTCCAGATTTCGTGGGTCACAAACCCAGCCATGCAGTCTGTCCTCCTCATGCATGCATCTCTTCAACCACAAACGCAGCTAAGGTTTCCATTTTTCCCCCAATGGAGGGGATAAAGATAATTGTTTCACTTATTATGAGAAAAGGATGCCAGAAATTAAAAAAACTCGAGAGTATTTATTCCAGTCTAGAACAAAACATATGCAAAGCTAAGAATGCCTAACACAGTCATGGCCTCCTTTATGGGCATCTTTCCAAGCCAGAAAGTTGGCAAAAGCTGGTGATTCAGCAGAAGGATTATAAAAAGGCAGACAAACCTCCTCCTTCTGTCACTTCGGAGCGGTCTGGCTTGGCCTCCTTGTGCTGGCTTTCTGCCACTTTCACGGCAACCGCTCGGCAGATGGCTCCATACTTGCGATCCAAAGAGCGAACTCCGGCCTCCCGGGTGTAGCTAGCACAAAGCAATAGCCCAGGTTACCCCACTGGACGTGGGTCTAAATCAGAGGTTCCCAGCCTAGGGCCCGTGGGCCGGATCAGGCCAATGGTGGCCCCCCACCCATTCAAGAAACAAAATGGGCCCACCCATTTGAAGCTGTTGGGACAAAATGGTCACCCCCATTATGTAGGCTGGGCAAAATGGCCGTCCAGCTCTTGAAGCTGAGAGAGCATGATCTGGCCCTTGGCTTGAAAAGGTTGGGAATCATTGATCTAAATGGCCATGCAACTGAGAAACCCTGGTTTATTTGTTGCATGATGGACTGAGCTCCCATCTCTGTCCCTGCTCCTGCCAAGCTAGCAGTTCAAAAGCAAGAAATTGCAAGTAGATAAATACGTACCTCTTTGGCAGGAAAGGCAACAGTGTTTCATGCACTCCAATAGTCGTGCCTGCCGAATGACCGCAGAAACGTCTGCAGACACAGACAGTGCTAGCTCTTTGGCTGTAAACGGAGATGGGCACCAGCACCTAGATTTGGGCATGACTAGCTTCGAGCAGGGGCTTTAAGGTCGTGACCTCCTTTTCATAGATTATTTAAAATGCAAAAAGGCAGAATGTCTCAATCTTTGGAAAGAACCAAAACCGGTTTATTGTGGCACCACAGGCCAACCTCAAGAGACACGTTATCAGTAGTGTCAGAGGTTGACGGGGGCAGAACTGAGTGAAACAGCCTTCTTCCTCGTGGGCTTCAAATCAAGGAACTTCCTCCAACAAGGTGTGTTTGACACCTTCATGATAGTAAGATTTTCCCTCCCCCGCAGAGAATCTCCATTAACTGCATTAATTTTTTTTTGAGAAAGTACCAACTTTGCTTGGCTGCAACCAATATGTGATCCGGAACCTCACCAATAGCAAAAAAGCAACAATTTACCGGGTGATGATGGCCAGCGTGGCTTCTTGCGGGATCTGAACTTGCTGAGGGGTCAGTCCGTGCAGTTCCAACTGCTTTGGAATCAAATGCCGATGAGCTATTTCTATCTTCTCTTCTTGTGTGTATCCTTCAAAGCAGGGCCCGTCATGGAGAAGAATGAGATGTCAGAACAGACATATATGGTTTAAAAAACTCAATTAAAACAAGAGGGAGAAAAGGCAGACAAAATATTCATGCTGCAAAACTTCCTGCAAAGCTTAACATGGCTGTCGGTGCGCATAAGTGAAAGGCCAGATCCAGCGTTTCCCAAAGTATGTTCCTCAAGAACACTGGTGGACTTCAATTCCCAGAAGCCTCAGTCAATACACTGACCGATCAGTGCTTTGGAGAATCGACTTAGACTTCTGGAAATTGAAGTCCTAGAACCTAAGGTTGGCAAACAGTGCTCTGTGAATCCACACAGTCAAATTTACTGTGCATATGCCCAGTAAACCCATTCATGTGGATTCACAGAACAGTGCTTCCCAACCTTGGGCTCTTGGACTTCAATTCCTAGACGTCTCAGTCAGTACATTGGCTGATCAGTGCTTTGGGGAATTGACTTAGGCTTCTGAGAATTGAGGTCTAAAAACCAAAGGCTGGGCCAGACACCACCACACAAGGTGAATCATGGGACTCAATGTACTCTTAAAATGTATTGCAATAAAACACTCGATTCTCAACCAGTTTTTGTATCACCTGGAACTTGAATGACCTCCATTCTGTCCAACAAAGCGGGTGGGATGGTGGCCGTTGTATTGGCTGTGGCTATGAAGAGGACTTGAGACAAGTCAAAGGCGACGTTCAAATAATGATCCGTGAAGCTGTGGTTTTGCTCGGGATCCAAGACCTGAAAGGATGGAATGCAAGAAGAAACATGAAGAGGGAGACGTCGTCTGTGTGCATTTAACTTCTTCCAGAAAATAAGGGAAATGCTTACAAACTCAACAGAGTTGGCCAAATTATATAACAGACATCCTTCTCACATTAGTTGCTGTCTTGCCCTGCTGTGAGAAGTTGTGCTGTATCATTTCCCTTTAATTTATATAACATATTCTTCAATCTGCATCTGTTTATAAACATGCCTGTGCAAGTCTGTAAATCATTATCCTCTTCCTTGACAATCTCTTCTCTCTTTTGTTGTGATGTGCCAATGAGTCACCTCTGACTTATGGCAACCCTAGCAGGATTTTCCAGACATGTGAGATAGTTAAGTAGCAGTTTCACCTACTTGCCACTCCTCATTGTGTTTCCATGGCTGAGCAAGGATTTGAACCCAGGTCCACTGAGACATAGTCCATCACTCTATTAACCCAATGATTCCCAACGTGGGGGATTTAATTCCCAGAAGCCAAAGTCGGTACATTGGTTGATCAATGCTTTGGAGAATTGACTTAGGCTTCTTGGATTTGAAGTCCAAAATTCAAAGTTTGGCAAACATTGCTCTAACCATTACAATGCACTGACGCTCTTTCATTGGTTCTTGCATTCCCTGTAAGTAGGGTAGGCAATGACCATTCTAAATGTCCTAAACTTTCCTTCTGTAAGTGATTTTGGAAAAACACTTTCCAATTTCTGGAAAACTCTCTTGAGTTCTCCTTTAGTTGACCAGAAATGTTGACCTCCTCTAGTTGACCAGAAGTGTCAACTCAAGCAGCCAGCAAAGGTTCAAGGGCAGAGAAAATAGCAGAACAATGCCAAATGCAGCAAATGAGCTGACTTTACAGAGGCAATCTTTAGTTCTTGGTAACAAAAATTCACCCCCAGCTTATTATTCTGTCAAAAGCAAGGCAGCTTTCCAGGAAGAATTCTGCACTATCGATTCAATCCCAAATGATGCAGTTTGGATTTCAAGGAATAGGGAATGGGGTTCAAAAGAAACACCCAATGTGTGACAAAAAGGAAAGAAAACCTGGTAATTACATGATGAGAGAAATTAGATGGGTGTGGTTTGATTAAAGAGGAGTTCCAGCATGTCTGAAGTTAGTAGAAGCTTACATTTCAACACAAGGCAGGCTCCCTGGTTTCTGAGTGTCTTCTACACACACAGGGGAGCTGCTGGGTGTACCTTTAGGCAAAGCTATTGAAAGAAGGCTGAGTCCAGGTTATTTGTGCTGTAGGTTAAGGTGAGTCCTAAAATCATGAGCAAACCCAGCGGCCTTAGCGAGACACGACTCACTTTTAAAACATTGGGGGGGGGGGAGGAAGGTGTAGACGGAAATCGTTTTCAACACGGTAGCTGTGATAGTTTGTGCAGACATATTGGACAAGAAACAAACCGAAAGTAACAAGAAAAAAAAAAAGAACGCTTTGACTCCTTAAGGACTACCTGCAGTATTTTAATGTGAATTTTCATGGATCAAGTTTACTGCACTGAGCCTCTGGATTAGATGATGCTTCTTCCCTCTCATGGTCTTATTAACAAAAAGTGTTTGTTTACTACTAATCTGGCAGAATAGAGAGTTTGGGAATTAGGTAAAGGTCGCCCATGCTCAAAAGCCAGTCGTATCCGACTCTAGGGTTCAGTGCTCATCTTGGTTTACAGCCAAAGAGCCAGCGCTGTCTGCATCTGCAGACATTTCTGTGGACATGTGGCAGGCATGTCTAGACACCGGAGTGCACAGAATGCTGTTTACCTTCCCACCAAAGCGGTACCTATTTATTTGCTTGCAATGTCTTGCTTTCAAACTGCTAGGTTGGCAGGAGCTACAGTACTCGGGTCTCAAACTGATCTGCTAATCTTTCAGATATGCCTGCCACATATCCAAGGAAATGTCTGCAAACGCAGACAGCGCTGGCTCATTAGCTGTAAACAGAGATGAGCACTGAACCCTAGAGTTGGATATGACTGGCTTTTGAGCAAGGGGGACCTTTACTTTTACCTAGTCAAGAATACAAGACGTACAGACTATAAGCATCCAAATAAATAAATCCTTTTACTAAGCCCTCAGTTTATACAACAATCTATTATGAGTAAAAGCACGGTGCTTGGAGACAAAAAGGACGGGGTTCGATTCCGTGAGAACTGCACGATGGGGGACATGAAAGGAGCCTCATTGCGGGATCCCCTGCAAAAATCCTTTCGACCCAGAGTAAGCTCTGACACAAACACATACATTGGAGCAATGGCTAGAACAAAAAAGCACCATAGAAAAAGAACAGGAATGTAAAAACAAGCATTGCAAAATCTTTATTCCCGCCCTATGTAGGTGGCCGAGTAATCTTCGTGAATATGTTAATGTCCTGCTCCTTCTCTTTGCTGGATTTCACCATCTGCAAATGGTTTCCCCCACCAAGAGTCGGGCCGCTAACGTAGATCGTGTTCTTTCTCCTCTGACCTTCAACAGGGGTCATCTAAATATAGAGCGCATGTTCCCTGGCTAATGGACAGTAACTGGAAACAGGGAGAGGTTGGCTTTGCTCACGCATCTCGGCCCCACCACCGTCTGGGCAGTCGCCGCATCGACACTCCAAACTCTTCCTTGTCTTTCTAAGTGGGTAAGAAACATCGGTTTGCCTTCGAGCACAAAACACCCCCTAAAATTCCACGTTCTCATTTGCCAGAGTCCACTCGAACTGATCCCATCTTGACCCTTGTACCTAACAAAGCTATTTATGCCTTGTGCATAAACACGCAATGCTGGTGTCAAGGCAACAAATATTTCTCCATCTCTAGAGCATGAGATCATTCCCAAGTGGGATATATTTCAACAAAAATGCAAGGAAATGGTCCACGTTAAGCTTTCTAGGAATCAAGAAAGAAATAATGTACAGATGCCTCGTTAAGGTAAAGGTCACCCTTGCTTGAAAGCCAGTCGTATCCGACTCTAGGGTTCAGTGCTCATCTCTGTTTCATAGCCGAAGAACCGGCACTGTCTGCCTCTGCAGATGTTTCCGTGGTCATGTGGCAGGCATGACTAGACACGGAATTTATTTATTTATTTATTTATTTATTTAGATTTATTACCCCGCCCTAATCAGGCGAACCTGACTCTAGGCGGCTTACCGAAATTCATAAATTAAAACCTTAAAGTTCATAAATTACTTAAAAGTCAATTAAAAAAGAATTAAACCATGAATTTACACAAATTTAAAAGATTTAAAAAGGTTAAAAGGTTTAAAAAGATTTTAAAAGTTTAAAAGAGTGGGGGAGGGGTGGCTGTCCCATCATATCAGCCACCCAACATGGGACCCCATGTTCCTGGACCCCCATACCTGCCCTGCCAGCCAGGTTTTTAGGCCCTTCCGAAAGGGCAGGAGCTCTGTCTGGAGACGTAACTCAGTTGGCAGGAGGTTCCAAAGGGCCGGGGCGGCCACGGAGAAGGCCCTCCTCCTGGTGCTAGAGAGATGCGCCTCTCTAGCCGATGGAATGATAAGAGAGCCTCTCCGATCCGCCCTGGTGGGACGGACAGATGTCCTTGGGACGATGCGGTCTCTTAAGTATCCTGGCCCACTACCATGTAGGGCTTTAAAGGTAATAACCAGCACCTTGAATTGCACCCGGAGACATACTGGCAACCAGTGCAGCTCCCGAAGCAGTGGTGAGGCACGAGCATAACGCCCGCACCCCATCACTACCCGAGCAGCCGCATTCTGGACCAGCTGCAGCCTCCGAATGGTCACCAAGGGCAGCCCCATGTAGAGCGCATTACAGTAATCAAGTCTGGAGGTGACCAAAGCATGTGTGATCATGAGCAAGGAATCCCGGTCTAGGAGTGGGCGTAGCTGGCATATTACACGAAGTTGTGCAAAAGCCCTCCTGGCCACGGCTGCCACCTGCTCCTCGAGCAGTAGTCGTGAGTCCAAGAGGACCCCCAGATTACGCACCAGGTCTGTTTGGGGCAAAACTGCCCCATCCAGAACCAAAGATGGTAACTCCCGAGATAGCGCAGGACCCCTTACCCATAGCCACTCAGTCTTGCCGGGATTCAGTTGTAGCCCGTTGTCCCCCATCCAGACCCTGACAGCCTCCAGGCACCTGGATAGGACTTCCACTGCATCAATTGGATCTCCACGGGCTGAGATATACAGCTGGGTGTCATCTGCATATTGGTGATACCTCACCCCGTGGGAGCGGATGATCTCACCCAGTGGCTTCATGTAGATGTTAAATAGGAGAGGCGAGAGTACCGAGCCCTGAGGCACCCCATATTGCAGGGGCCTAGGGCTGGACCTCTCGCCTTCCAGCCACACCGACTGGGTCCGGCCCCTCAGAAATGAAGAGAACCAGGCCAGCACAGTGCCCTGGATCCCCAATCCCTGGAGCCTTCCCAGAAGGATACCGTGGTCGACAGTATCGAAAGCCGCTGAGAGGTCAAGAAGAGCCAGGACGGATGGATGACCTCCATCCCGTTCTCGCCAGAGATCATCCACCAATGCGACCAATGCAGTTTCAGTACCATATCCGGGCCTGAATCCTGACTGGAAAGGGTCCAGATAATCCGCTTCATCCAGGACTTCCTGTAGCTGCCACGCCACTGCCTTCTCCAAGACCTTACCCAAAAAGGGTAGGTTGGATACAGGTCGGTAGTTGGTAAGTACCGTAGGGTCGAGGGATGGCTTTTTCAGGAGGGGACGCACCAAAGCATGTTTTAAGGGTGCTGGAAAAAGCCCCTCCTGCAGAGATGAATTTATAATTGCCTCGACCCAACCGCCTGCCACAGCCTTAGATGCCTTGACTAGCCAGGCAGGGCATGGATCCAATTCACAGGCAGTGGCGCGAACAGATCCAAGAAGCCTGTCCACTTCCTCAGGGCCAACTGGATCGAACTGATCCCAGATAACATGGCCAGACTGTACTCTGGTCAACCCCAGCTCTGTCTCTTCCACGCCGGGATTAAACTTCAAGCGAATCTGAGCGATTTTCTCCGCCAGATAATCAGCAAAAGCCTCAGCCGATCCCTGCCAACCAGGGCCAGACCCCCCTCTTCCAAGGAGGGACCTGGTCACCCGGAACAAGGTCGCTGGGCGATTATCTGCGGAGGCAATAAGGGCGGTGAAATATTGTCGTTTCACCGCCCCCATCGCCACTAGATAGGCTTTAATGGCAGCTCTAACAAGTGTTCGATCAGACTCACTCCGGGTCTTCACCCAGCGGCGCTCTCGGCGTCTCTTTGCCCGTTTGAGCTCCCTCAGCTCTTCTGTGAACCAAGGGGATGATCGATGCCCGTG
The DNA here is from genome assembly GCA_030440675.1 of Furcifer pardalis. Classification (NCBI taxonomy): domain Eukaryota; kingdom Metazoa; phylum Chordata; class Lepidosauria; order Squamata; family Chamaeleonidae; genus Furcifer; species Furcifer pardalis. The sequence goes on along the minus strand of CP126892.1, from coordinate 108,201,089 downwards.
GGCAAGGAGAGGCCGTAGTGGAGCGATCACATCCAAGGCTGCCGTTACTCTCTCGTTCCATGAGTTGACAAGAGCCTCAGACGAATCGCATTGCAGGTCAAGAGGAAAACACCCCAGTTCCCTCTGGAATCCTTCCGGATCCATTAGTGCTGTTTATCTTCCCACCGAATGCTGTTTATCTTCCCACCGAATGCTGTTTATCTTCCCACCGAAGTGGTTCCTAGTTATCTACTTGCAATTTCTTGCTTTCGGACTGCAAGGTTGGCAGGAGCAGGGACAAAGACGGGAGCTCATTCCATCCGGCAGTACTCGGGAATCGAACTGCTGACCTGCCGCCTCCCAGTCAGCATTTTAGCCACCTGAGCCACTGCAGTCCTATAGACTGTTATTGAAGACTCTTCTATAAGACTGATAACCAGAAGAGAAGGGGTTTGGAAACCCCCCCCCCCCCGAAGATAATTTGGATTTCCAGAAGCCCCAGACAACCAGTGCAAAGTAAGGGATTTCTGGGGAGTGGTGTTTTAAAACATCTGAAAGGCTAAAGCAGGAGTTCCCAACCTATGGCCCGAGGGCCAGATCCGGTCCACGGTGCCATTTCATGTGGGCCCCCTCACCCCTCTAAGAGCATTTGAGAAACAAAATAGCCACCCCTTTTTTGAAGCAGTGTTATTCCATGTGCCCCCCCCCTCCAAGGGCAGCGGTAGAAATGTAATAAATAAATTTGAGAAACAAAATGGCAACCCCCTTTGAAGCTGTAGGAAAGGTAACAGCGTTCCATGTGCCTGCCATGGAAATGTCTGTAGGCTCTTTATCTGTAGATGGAGATGCCCCTACAGTCGGACATGATTGGCTTTTGAGCAAGGGAGAGGTTTACCTTACAACCCTCCATAGCTGAATCTCAGTTCCAAGTTACCCACTGTTGGTCTTTCCTTGATTTCAACCCTGCTGAAAAATGAGACCATATCACAGTACTCCTATGATACAATCATGCTACCACGAGGTCCTCCACAGAAAAGGTCACAAGAAAGCAAATTCCTCTGTATAGCAACTGCTAGCCAAAAATATTTGCTATTCTACCGATGTAGCCGATTGTTCTCTTCTACTTCCTTCCTGAAGTTTTATGTTTTAAATAGAAATGCCTTTCCATGAGAATTTCAGCTAGTCGCTTGATAATCGGCCTAAAGATCTAACAGCTGCCCCAAGTCCTCTCCTTTCTGTTTTTGTTTCCGCAAGCCTGTGACTCAAAATAGCTACTGGCCTCAACATGCATCTCCAGTATCTTTTTAATTCAGCATTTGTATAAATACTGGGCAAACCGGCCACCTTAGTTTGAGTGCAGTATGTGGTTGAATACAGTGCAGTAATGTGGCAAATGGGTTTGGGAATCAACCTTGGAAATAAGGCTCTCATCCTGTCTACATGGATCTTCTTATCTTAACGGTTTTTAATGCTTTTATGGTTTTAATTGTTATTGTGGGGGATGCTTTTTTATTTTAGTATTCTTATTGGTTAGACTGTAAGCCGCCCAGAGTCGCCTCGGCAACGGGGTGGCGCTAAATTTTGAACAAGATGAATGAATGAATGAATGAATGAATGAATGAATGAATGAATGAATGAAAGGAGTGAAACCTAAAGTGGCCAGATGTCCACCCTCAAGTTTTGAAACATGGGCTCCTTTTGTAGTTGTGATGGATTTACACCTATGTAAAAGATTTACACCTATTTAAAAGATTGATTACAGCTCCTAGAACCATGATGGCGAACCTTGGCACTCCATGTCTTCTTGGACTTCAGTTACCAGAAAGCACTGCTGATCAGGGCTTCTGGGAAATGAAGTTCAAGAACTGCTGGCCTGCCAATGTTCACCACCACTGGTCTAGAATCTTCCTAGAGTGAAAGTATATATTTTCTCAAGGTGTGGGTTGGGGGGGGGGGGGAAGGAAATTATTGGGACCCATAAAATCAGCCTACAGGACTGTATTGTGCTCATAAATAGGTACCACTTTGGTGGGAAGATAAACAGCATTCCATACACTTCGGGTTCTAAGCATGCCTGCCACATGTCCACAGAAACGTCTGCGAAAGCAGACAGCGCTGGCTCTTTGGCTCTAAACCGAGATGAGCACTGAACCCTCGAGTCAGATACGGCTGGCTTTCGAGCAAGGGCGAGCTTTCCCTTTCCCTGCACTAATGGAACTGGCTTTTCTTACAGCACATTCAGTATGACTTTCTTGGATTGAGTTGTTGCGTGTTGATCATAACAGTGGCTCAGTGGTTAAGAAGCTGGAAGGCCAGCAAGTCGGCAGTTCGAGACCTGGGTACTGCATGACGGATTGAGTGCCTGTCTCTGTCCCAGCTTTCGGGGACACGAAAGGAGCCTCATTTGGGCGTCCCCTGAGCGGAGTTCCTCCAGCAAAAATCCATTCGACCCAGAATAATTTCTGACATAAAGTTATTATTAGTAAACCCAGAGTGAAATTGCTGAGTTGAAAACAGGCATCGCAGGTGGCTTAGAAACAGCTCATTCTATGATCTTACCTCAAGCAAAGCCGCCGCAGGATCGCCTTGCAGACTTTTCCCAAGCTTCTCAACCTCATCTAGCAGGAACACTGGATTGTTAACCCCGACGGTTTTCAACCCATTGATGATCCGGCCGGGCATGCTGCCAACATAGGTACGCCTGATGGAGAGAAAAAGGAACGGCCACGTAATATGGAAAACAACTTCACGAGAAGGGAAAGAGGCAAAGCCAAAAGCAAGTTGCTTTATGGGCTTTCCATCCTATCTTCATCTGTCTGTCTCTAGTGCAGACGCTCCTAAACAACCAGGGGGAGAAATTGGGCAGACAAGCCGTGGTTTGCTGATCTAAAGGTTTTATCTGGCTGGGTACCATTATTTCTTTTTAGTAACTCTTGCTAATTCTGCTTTTAATCTGTCTTCGGGTTTAAATCATCCTGTTTTTACTTGCATTTTATCGCTGAGAGTTGGGTTTTTTTGGCAGACTAAACGCTCAATGTTTCCTTTAAATAGTAAAGGTAAAGGTTTCCCTTGCTCGAAAGCCAGTCGTATCCGACTCTAGGGGTCAGTGCTCATCCCTGTTTCAAAGCCGAAGAGCCAGCGTTGTCTGCTTCTGCAGACGTTTCCGTGGTTATGTGGCAGGCATGACTAGACACCGGAGCGCACCGAACGCTGTTACCTTCCCACCGAAGTGGACCCTATTTATCTACTTGCAATTTCTTGCTTTCAAACTGCCAGGTTGGCAGGAGCTGGGGCAGTACTCGGGAATCGAACTGCTGACCTTCCGCCTCCCAGTCAGCATCTTATCCATTTGAGCATATACGGTAAGGATCACAAAAAAAATCTTCCTATTTCATTTTACAAAATCTAAGCTGAGGAGTAACAGATCAGCTGTAGGATGGGAAAACAGCCTCGAATTGACAGAGAAAGGAAACTTGCTCAGCAGGGCTGAACACAGAGCACAAAACAGCTGAACAGCTAAATGGGAGGCAGTTTACACTGTGTATGTGAACCTTCTGTGTCATCAGAACGGTCTACTGCTAAGCAGGTTTGCAGTCCACTGGATGGAAACATTTTGTCTCGCTGCACAGTGTTCATTTCTTAATACTGTTCAGGCGGTAAGGACACAGGTTTCGTTCTGCCTGCACACTGCTGCCTTTGCTGCTTGTGACCACAAAAATCTTTCGCTTGAAGCTCCTCATGTTGGTACTATTCCCAACTGAAAAAAGAAATAAATAAACTACAGTACAGTAAAAGACCGGATAACACTAAGACTTGGTTCCAGAAGTCTTGGTGTTATCCGATTTTTAGTGTTATCCGATCCATGTTAAAATCCTATGGGATGGATCGGATAATGTTAAAGCTCCAGAGAGATACAGTAATACCTCGGATAACGTTTACCTCGGATAACGCTAAAATCGCATAACGTTAAGTAATCTGGGGAGGAGAATTGGATCGAATAACGTTAAGGTCCTATGTGGGATGGATTGGATAACAACCGCTAAAGCCTGTGCGGTTACAATGTATCTCTATGGAGCTTTAACATTATCCGATCCATCCTATAGGATTTTAACATGCATCGGATAACACTGAAAATCGGATAACACCAAGACTTGTGGAACCAAGTCTTAGCATTATCCGAGGTATTACCGTACATTGTAACCGCACAGGCTTTAGTGGTTGTTATCTGATCCATCCCATAGGACCTTAACGTTATTCGATCCAATTCTCCTCCCCAGATTACTTAACGTTATGCGATTTTAGCGTTATCCGATCCAATCGTTATCCAGTGTTTAACTGTATATCCAAAGTCTTAGATTTCCACTGTCTCTCCAATATAAACATGTAAATTTAATAAACTTATGTACAGTTTAAAGTTGGGGTTCTCAATCTTTTCAAACCGGGGGCCGGTTCACACTCTCAGTCAGCTTTGAGGGCCGGACGGCCATTTTGTCCTGCCTACACAATGGGGGTGGCCATTTTGTCCCACAGGTTCAATGGGGTGGCCATTTTGTTTCTCAAATGCCCTTGGAGGGGTGGGCCGCATGAAATGCTGCAACAGGCCGGATCTGGCCCATGGGCCTTAGGTTGGGAACCCCTGGTTTAAAGGAATAGACTGCAAGAAATCGTCTAAGCTTTGGAGTAAAACCATTTTCAGTTTCGGTTCGACAGGTAGAGCGTGTGGTTGGGAACTCCTTTGAATTTAACAAGGTTATTGGCCAGTAATCACACCCTTCTTTTGTTAGAAATCTCCACCACAGAAGAGGAGCAATGAATCACAGAGAGACTCAATTATACTAATCATCATGATACTATGCAAGCCATTATACCATGGATTCTCAAACTGTGGCCCACAGGCCAAATACAGCCCACAGTACCATTTCATGTGGCCCCCCATCGCCTCCACCACACCAGGAAGTGCCATGTGGTGGAGGAAGGGCAAAATGGCCGTCCGGCCCCCAAAACTGTTTGAGGGAGCATGATCCGGCCCCCGGCTTTAAAAGGTTGAGAACTTCTGGATTATACTATACTGTGCTAAGTATTTCATGCATCAAGTAAAATTAAAAACAAACCTGTAGAGCTGGAAGGATCCCCAAGTGACCTAGTTCATACGCCTGCAAGAAACCCACAACTAAAGCATCTTTGATCTATAGTCTCCCAACCTCTGCTTAAAAACCTCTGAATAAAGGAAGTCCCCCACCACCAAATTACTTCACTCCGATGTCACAACTAAATCAAGATCTGGTCTTTGTGAGATAATGGGGAAGAGAGAAAGAATTTGGGATGATTAGCAAGGGCCCATGAGAGGATGTGAAAGGATTACATGCAAACAAAAAGCATGGATTGACAACACACCAAATAGTCTTTGGGAGGCCTAGGAGAACATCTACAGCTTCGCCAAAGATCTCCAAACATTTGCAGGACCTAGAAATTAGTGTCTATGACTACATTATTTCTCTTTCCAGGATTGCTAAAGAAACCTTTGTCTTCTTTCATGTCCCGATCAAAACCTGGACTGCCAAAACGAAGCCACTTTCTTGGCTTTGTCGTTGGCCAAGCTTAAGTCCTCAACGGTGCATGTCAGCGAGTTCAGCGTCTTAACCACTTGAGCCACAGCAGTCCCTTCCAGGTACTCCTGACTATTAAGGCTATTCTACTGTAGGAACAACCAAGCTGGGTTCAGCATCCCATGTGAAGAAAGCAGACCCACCAGAAGCCGAGTCGACCACTAACTCCCTTAAAACTGGAAATTTAGACCTTAAAGCTGGAGATAAGATGTGGGCATAACAATCCTACCAACTAAGCCAAGAGCTTCCTACTCTGCCTTGCGGGAGTAAAAGTTGGTCGCCAAAGTAGGATAGGTGTTCTAACTGCTAATAGGCAAAAATGATTTGGGCTTCTGCTGTTCTTGTTTGCTGGGTGCTATTCCATGACATTGCCCAAGCCAGGAAAGTGTCTGTTGACAATTGGCATCAGAACCCTATAACTGAGACCCAACAGGGTTGGGCCAAAACTTTCAATTTGAACTGGCTGCTGGATATGTCAACATATATGTCCTATTTTAGACCAGGGTGAGGACTGATGGGCAGTTTCTGCATGGTTCACTGAGAATGTTCTGGGATGAGACCACTGGAGAAGATCGTTGTGGACTCTGGTCTTCCCAGTAGCAATATATGGCTGAGAGCTGGACCCTATGGAAGGCTGAGTGCAGAAGAATAGATGAACTGTGGTGCTGGAAAAGACTCTTGAGAGTCCCCTGGACTGTGAGGAGATCAAACCAGTCAATCCTGAAGGAAATTATCCCTGGCCGCTCCTTGGAAGGACAGATACTGAAATTGAAGCTTTGGCCACCAAATGAGAAGAGAGGACTCACTGGAGAAGGCCCTGATGCTGGGAAAGATTGAAGGCAAAAGGAGAAGGGGGTAGCAGAAGAAGAGATGGCTGGATGGCATTATTGATGCAGTGGGTATAGATCTGGGTGGACTATGGAGGATGGCAAATGACAGAGGAGCCTTGCATGCCGTGGTCCATGGGGTCACAAAGGGTCGTATTCAACTGTGCGACTGAACAACAACAAAATAAACATCAGTTCTCTATTCCAGACTGTGGCTGGCATGTGCAGACACATCAAAATCGACATGTACCTATATATAAGTTTTGAAGGGTTTTTAATGACACAAGAAGGGAAGAGCGAAGCACTTCTGAATATTCTCTACCTAGAAAACCCTGAAAATTGGTGTTATAAATTGGAGTCATCTTGATGGCACATAATAATTAGGAGTACTTTGAGCTCCTCAGTAGATGAGATCAGTAATGATACTGTTAATTATAAATCATGATTAGTAATTCTACAAATCTCATTTGCAAAACTCGACGCAGTGGAAGGGAATTTCAGCTTTCTTTTAAAGCTCTCAGCTCATCTGGCACTCTTACACAAAACACACCAAATTTGTAGAGAGAACACAATAAGGAGTCTTATTATGGTGATAGTAGAGTTGCATTAACCCTATGGTGATTTCACTTTTGCCTACCCAAATATGGGGATGCCTGAAAACAAGTGGCTTTCTTCCAAAGACTGGATCTCTCCCTAGAGTCTTTCTTTTTAAAGAAAGCAAATCTATGTTAGGAATGAAGCTGAAATTCTTAACACTGCCTCTCGTTCTATTTTTCCAAAGAACTTTAGCCTCTCTCTAATGCAAGAGGACAAAATGTTTTCATACACAAGGGGAGAGAGAGAGAGTGAGCACAGCTGCCTGGCAAATCCAAGAACAGCTGGAATGTAGCTGTTTGGGTTCTATATTATTAAGTTGATTTCACTTGTAAAATGAAAAAAACACAATACTGGATCCCCAGAGTCTTGGCAGAAGAGAGATTCGTGTGGAAAGCAAACTCTTAAGCATAGGAAATATCATTACGGGGGAAAATTCTGGATCATCTTTGAAAGGTTCAGAAGAAGCCAATCTAAATAAGAAGACTTCCAGCACAATGCTACAAAACCAGGTCTGATTTCCTCACTCTCCAGGTGGCATAAAAATACCCTCACCTAAAATGTTCCCAAAGATCTCACACCAAATGGGAAGCCCAAGAGAAGGCAATGACAGGATAAGCAGCAAGTTCAGCCCCAGGATCAAAAAGTAGCTGATTGCTACTCAGCATCAGCAAGTGACACCCAAACACCTGCAATCAATGACAACCCAGACCAGTGATGGCGAACCTTGGCACTCCAGCTGTTCTTGAACTTCGATTCCCCGAAGCCCCGATCAGCAAGAGTGCTGACTTGGGCTTCTGGGAATTGAAGTCCAAGAATACCTGGAGTGCCAAGGTCAGCCGTCATGGACCTATGGTCTAGAATAGATCAAGGGTCAGCAAACTTGATGCCTGAGGAGGAGGAGGCACACAAGCATGTGATGTCACCAGAGCACCTCCAGCGAAATCACATGGTTGAGCACAGGCACAGCTCATGGTGTGCCCCATTCCCCTGCAGGTGCACCCCCATGGGTGCTCTCCCTTCCCGGGTGCAACCAGCAGCACCCCCCTGCACCAGCCTCCTAGGGGGGGGTTGGTGGGGGTCTGTCCATTTCAACTCACCCTGCCGCAGCCTCCCAGAGGGATTTGAACTTCCCGTTTGGCAGAGGGAGAGGGATGGGTGGAAGCAGCACTGGCCGGGCTTGGTGGTGCTTCCCCTGGATGGCATGCATGCCATCAGAAAGGCCTCTGCGTGCCACAGGTTTGCCACCACTGGCCTAGACTTTGGACAACTAGTTTCTTATCTCCCTCTATTTCACTGGTAGCTTTGCACATCCTTAATTTTAACGGTCAACATCTTTTAAGTGCAGGAAACCAAATCTTTATCAACATCAGCAGCAGCTGTTCTGTTGTACTGATGGTCCTGGGACTGAAAGGGATTTCCCCTGCTCCCTCTCAGATGGCAAGTTTGCTTATCTTGAGACAGGGGAGTGGGGAATCCAACCTGAAATCTTTTTGTTTGGTTTACTCTCTGATATGCTTGAAACACAGACTAACACGGCTACCATTTTAAAAAATTTCAACCGTGTGCCTTGTTAATACAGTGCATGGCTTTGAAACTGTCAGAGCTAAGTAGTTTGTCCATAAATAAGACTGTCAGACTTATTTATCTGGAATGCCCAAAGACTGAGTAAAGTTACTAGAGCAGCAACACAGAATGAAGATGATTGCCCGGGTCAAAGCAAAAGCCGCACACCTGAAATGCACAAGATGTAAGCAGAATACCCTCCTCATATGTGGAAGAATGCTCCCCCTTCCTTCTCTTGGCCGGAGCGGCCTTTTATTGCTACAAAAACACACGCTTCCTTCCCCGAGAGACAATGTGAGCTAAATACAGACATTCCCCTCCCCTCTTATGTCTTCCCAAATATGACTTCATAGGAAGTCCACATTCTGATTTATGCTCATTTTGAAGACCATAAATCTCAGTGCACCAGTTAACAGTGAAAAGGTTCCGCCTTTTTCCCAGGCCAGTGCATCCCATTTCAACAAGGCACATCTGGGCAGATGTTACAACTTGCGCAATCTCCCTCCACTGCCTTTCCACCTCCAGATTAGCTGCAACGAGTCTTTTCCCTGTTGCATCTTGACCCTTTCTTCTGGCTGATCTTTTGATTGAATCTTCTCGAAATACTCCAAACACATATTCCACAGGGGCGAGTCTACTAGTGCACCTCTGATCAACCTTAGCACGATCCAGAAAGGTTTCTCAAACTTGGGCAGCCTCTGGGAACTGAAGTCCAAGAAAATCTGGTGGCCCAAGGTTGAGAAACGCTGTTCTACTTATTTGGAGAAAGAATAGAAAACTGTTTCCTATCATTACAGTGGATGAATCCATTACTTTGTCCTTTAGGAGACAACTATTTATGATTTTAAAGGGCTGCAAACCATCAATAAATGAAAGGGAAAATGGTCCTCTACCTGTGTCCTCGGATGTCCGACTGGTCGCAAACGCCTCCTAAGGCAATCCGGTGGAATTCTCGCCCCAAAGTCTTCGCTATGGATCTTCCTACACTTGTCTTCCCAACCCCAGGGGGGCCCACAAAACAAAGGATGGGGCCCTTCAGGTTGTTCTTGAGTTGCCTGACTGCTAAATATTCCAGTACTCTTTTCTTCAGTTTCTCCATAGCATAATGGTCATTGTCCAGAAGAATTCTGGCCGCACGGATATCCAGGCAATCTGTTGATGAAACATGGAATGGTTTTAACTACTAAGCAAAATCCCTCTTCATCTTCATAGGACTGGGTTAACTCCAGGACTATTTAAGCAAAAGACCACCTGGATTTTTATTTAAATGAGTTACAGTCTTAGCCTATGAACTGAATCCCAACGATAGGCTCAGCTGAATGGAGGCATTCTGGCAATGGGATTTATGTAAGTGTTGATTTATCTAGTTTACTGCACCTGGGACCAACAATGGGAGTGAAGTCTAAGAAAGTATACAAGGCTAAGTCTACCTTTTGTACTTTTGTTCCACGGAAGCTCCACCATCAATTCCAAATAGTTGCGGGTTAAAGCATATTCTGGCATAGATTGAGGCATTTTCTTTAATCTAAAAATAGAGATAAAATTAATCTCCGAGACATTTTCTTTCATCTGGGCAGATATAATTTGGCCAGAAATCCTGGACTTTCACATGCTAGCTGCAGAAAAGTGAGAATTCATCCAGCATATCATGACACCTGATAATTGCTGTATTAGACTGATATCTACACCAACTGCCAGGGGAAGAAGAAGCCAGGGCAGGATGAGGACCTTGCCACCCCCACCCCTGTGCCCACCCCAACATATTGTATTGTAATGTAATGTAATGTATTGTCTGTAAGCCGCCCTGAGTCGCCACGGCGAGTGGGCGGCAATATAAATTTGAACTAATAAATAAATAAAAAAATCATTTTAGGGATATATTATGAATATAATAGTACTTGCCTCTAAGGTTATAGCCTGTGTACCACTGAAGCCTCACTAAAGTTAAGCATATCTTCTTAAATTCTAGGAAGGAGGACTTCAAGTGATCTCCCCATATATTCTTTTGTGTTTTACTGAACGCTGGATATAAATTTATAATTTTTTCTACAAACTTCACTTCTTTTATCCAGAATTCCCATTTAACATATATGATGTGAAAGCACTAGAAATCAGAGCCCAAATCTAGTTTTGCTGTGAACTTTCAGCATCAAGATGTCTCAAATTGCAGAGAGAGCAAGGAGCTTCAAGATATGCCTCATAATCTTTCTTCTTCTGCCATATCTGAATCTGAATACAGGTTATCATCACGGCGATCAGCCATGAAGACTGTCCTGAGAATATAATGCAGTGGGCTTTCATCTGTCTTTTGCATTGCAGTGACCGCCGTACCACTGATCCAGTTCTGAGAGTCACTTTCTGGTCCTGAGCCCTTTTGGCACACAAAGTTCTCCTCAGCCCCAGGCCAGGATGGATGAAGCTGCTGCCTTCCATCAAGATGGCTTTAACTGGGATTTAATATCTGTGGACTTTGCCACCCAAGGCCGTTAGTCCTTAGGGATGTCAGGTTAGTTAACCACTGCCTGGCAATCAGTGTTGAGTCACTGGCATTATGGTCTATTCAATGACCACAGCAGGATAACCTGGTCATGCAAAATTTATTCTTCCATTGATCCACTTGGGTGTCAGCCTAAGAAGAGTAATTCTTTTACGGAGACAAAAGGGAAACCAGGGGAGAGGTCCAGCATGCAAAACCCGCCCTACCTTCTCAGTTCCTTTACACACACTTTCAGAGCTTGTTCGGGCATATTGGAGGTTCGGACTTTTTTTTCGAGGCTGACGACATCGTCGTGGTCTTCGTCATCCTCCTCATCTTCAGCAGAGCCTGGAATGTGAGTGATCCTTCGGATGGGGCGTATAGCTACGACCTAAATGAGTGAAAAGCCACAAAAGAAAGTAACAGCAGTTGGCCCCGTAGTAGGGTCTCCTATGATCTTGTGTGTATTGTAAATGGAGCAAACACCAAAAGAACTCACAATCTGCTGATAAATCAATTGCTAGCAAAAACTGAATGCCTAAAGATATTTAATAAGATTTTTCTAAACCTAAGTACTAAAATCCAACAACTGCTCTCAAGGATTCCCACAAAACCCTACAAAAATTTGGTTTGCCAACAGTTGTGCAAATTATATTGGTTCACCGGGTTTAACTGGAACCAGGAATTAGCATTAGGTTTAAGAACTAGAACCATCTTCCTAATTCCAACCTCCTAAAACTAATACCTTCCATTACCAAACTGAACAGACCGGGTGCTTCTGACAGCTGCTCCCTTAATCCGTTCGGCAGTAAACTTTTGTCCTTGGGTACCCAAGTAACATGCATTTCTAATCTGACCAAGTGACACAAAGCCACATCTTCAAGTCATTCAAGTTATAATCTGAACATTCATTCAGAGTACTGTACAGTCTTACACATTACCGCTCAGCCTGGAGTGAATTTCGACCAAGCTTGTTCCTGAAACAAGGCACAATCATACCAGAGATTATTTTAAAAGCCTAGAGACTGTGGCATTGGCATGGTGTGAATTAGAAAACTGCCCAAACTGGCAGAAACTGCACTGCTGTCAAAATAGACCCATGCAGTTTTGACCTCCCAGAAAATCCTGTGCCCTTGTGGCTGAATGGGTTCTTCACCCTTGTCTAGGGGTGGTCAGTGGTGGTCCTTCAGGTTTTCAGACTTCCTCAGCCCTTTCCAATGTGGTGACAACATGAACAGGCATGTGAAAAATTTTGCATGCATGTGGATGTCAATTTGTTTCTTAACACAGACTGCTTAAATCATGGATTCTCAACCTGTGGCCTGTGGGTCAGATGTGGCCCACGGCACCATTTTGTGTGGCCGTCCACTGCCTCCACCACACCCAGAAGTGCCATGTGGTGGAAGAAAGGCAAAATGGCTATCAGGCCCCTGAAGCTGTCTGAGGGAGCATGACCTGGCCTCTGGCTTCAAAAGGTTGAGAACTCCTGGCTGAAATGAAACAAAGACAGAAAAAGAATACCCTCTTGTCATCATCTTGCTTGTGCTTCCTAGTCTTCTGAAGGAGCTTCAAGCCTTCAATTTGCCTAACGAGCAAAGGTATGGTCATCTTGAACCGTTCTTCCAAGCCAACAGCATCTAAAATCTAAATTTTAAAAAAACTGAATGAAGTAAGGTAAAGGTCGCTCTTGTTCAAAAACTAGTTCTATCCGACTCTCAGGTTCAGTGCGCATCTCTATTTATAGGCCAAAGAGCCAGCGCTGTCTCTCTCTGCAGACGATTCTGTGGTCATGTGGCAGGCATGACTAGACAGCAGAGTGCACAGAACACTGCTTACCTTCCCAAAGTGGTACTTATTTATCTACTTGCAGTTTCTTGCTTTTGAACTGCTAGCTTGGCAGGAGCTGGGACATAGACGGTGGTGGAGTTAAAGCAAACTTTCTTGGCCTCTTAGATTGAAGAATCCTCAGGATTAGAAAACCAAAGGAAACAAGCTGAAGCCACATCACTGCTCATAACGTGAGCAATGATACATCCGATCAGACCAATGGATGTGTAACATTTTAGTAAGCTGTTTGATACCACCTTCTTTGCACCTTTGGGCTACGGAAGAAAGCGAGCAACAGAAATGTAAAAAATAAAGGCTGCTAGCATTCTGAGGAATAGTAGACTATCAAGAAAACCAATTAAATGTCAAAATGGACTACAAGGGTTTTGAGGATAACAGCAGTACGGATTTATCATCTCAAGCTACATACTGTTATAATTTAATTATTTATGGCCTTAGGCTTTGACGCCTTGTTTCTGTGTCAGCAAAGTTACTTTTATCATTTTGGAAAGTGTAACAATCCCGAAGTTAGATAAGGATAGTTTGATTGGACTCACTCTTTACGTCAGGGGTGCTCAAACTTTTCAGGCCGTGGGCCGTCATGTGGCTCAAGCGACCAGTCACTATGGGCCATGGGACGGATCCGGCCCAATGCCAATTCATCTGGGCCCATTTTATTTCTGCTTCTGAGAGTGACGAGGGATTCGGGGGCCGGATGAATTGGCATCAGGGGCCAAAACTGTACTTTGGGCACCCCTGCTTTACATTGTTCAGCCTGAATGAAGACAGCACTCCATACCTGAAGCTTTTCCTGGTTGGTCGTACGGATGATTGACGTTAATATGTCTGGTAAAGCTTCCCTAGGCAGGTTGTCTAACAGGCGTCTTAGTTTGGCCACCGCAGGGATGGACATATCCAGCATCTCAACCAACTGCACCATGAAAAGCAGGAAAGGGAGATACAATAAGTTTGTTAGCACCCATATTACTTCATATTCAGCCCAAAACCACAATCAAATGTAGAATGAATCCTTTAAAATCCTTAGTCATTGTCTCAGTTTCAGTCTTTTCAAAGATAATTGCCTGTAGGCAAATCTACCTGGGAAAAAAAGGATGAGTGGCATTGAAACATCGCTTCTGTCTGCACCGATGACTCAAGTACTAGAGGGGGTTTATTTCCCTGCATAATTCAAATGTCTTTCTGGTGCAATGATCCACAGAGTTAATTCTCTCTGAATCACAGCTACATCTTTTTCATGGAGCAAGTAGTATGTACAGTCAAACCTCGTATAACGAGCGTTTCGCTTAGCGAAAAACTCACATAATGAGCAACTTTTTCGCTAAGTAGTCTGACTCACATAACGAATTTTTTGCTATGCGAGTCAGACGTTTCCCTATGGAAAAACTCACATAACGAGCATCTCTATGGGGAAAACTCGCATAACAAGCATTTATGTGGGGAGTTTTCCCCATAGAAACGCTCATTATGCGAGTTTTTCCATACGGAAAAGTCCGACTCGCATAGCGAAAAATTCATTATGCGAGTCAGACTCGCATAGCGAATTTTTTGCATAGCGAACAACCTTGCAGAACGAATTAAATTCATTATGCAAGGTATGACTGTACTTTAGCACGCATGCATGACCCCAATTCTAAAAAGAACCATACAAGCAATGACTTTTGGGACTTCCTTACCCAATATGGGAAGACCAGCTAAACAAAAAGAGCTCCTTGCCATGACAAGTGATCATTTGGAGGGTCCCTAGCACAGGATAATGGAAACCTCCAGGTTCACATGTAAGGGAACAGGTAAGTCAACAGCAGCATCTCATACTATTTCATGATGCTTTCTCACAATTCGTAATTATTTTTGTAAAGGGCAAATTTAGGCATGTTGGTCTCACCATAGATCTATGACGAGAGGGAAGTGGCTGGGGAATTTAGCAAAAACATAGCATTCCAAAGGTGCTATGGAACCGGCTAGAGAGGCGCACCACTCTTGCACTAGGAGGAGGGCCTTCTCTGTGTCCGCCCCAGCCCTTTGGAACATCCTGCCTATCGAGCTGTGCCTACAGACAGAGCTCCTGCCCTTTCGGAAGGGCCTAAAAACCTGGCTGGCAGGGCAAGTGTGGGGACCCAGGAACGTGGGATCTCATGTAGGGTGGCTGATCTAATGAACAGCCACCCTTTCAGTTCAATTTCTGGCGTTGTTTTAATGTTTTATGAATTTTTATAGTTTTAAGTATGAAGTTTTAAGATGAATTAGTACTGTCATAGGCTTAACCTATGATTTTAATCTGTAAGCCGCTCAGAGTCGGGTTTACCCGATTGGGGCGGGATAGTAAATATGAGCAAATAAATAAATAAATAAATAAAACTGGAGAACTGCAAAGTATATGTATTTAAGATGTCTTAATCCAAGCAGGACAATTGGTTCACCTAGACCAGAAGTTCTCAATCTTTCTAAGCCAGGGGCCAGGTCACGCTCCCTCAGACATCTTCAGGGGCCGGACAGCCATTTTGCCCTTCCTACACCACATGGCATGTTCTACATGCAACCTAACCTGCACGGAGTATTTGTAGAACTGTTCTGACAGCTCCCCAAGTTCTTCTTCCGATGCAGACTTGTTGGTAAACTGCTCTAGCCGATCCAGCTGTTCCACCTCTGCGACAGGATAGGGCTTCTCCTTCACCAGCTGTAGAATTTGGAATCTGCACAGGCCTGTGACTAGCAAAGTATAATGTGGCTTCGGCCAGTTGCTGCCAACCACCTGAATAGCCAGTGCAGCTGTGCCAATCCTGGGGAAAAAATGGAAGAACAGCCATGTTTGCAAAATTGGGCTATTGAGCAACAGAGAAAACCTACTTGGAACTGTAAGAAGTTTTGAAGTAGCTGACCTATTACAAGTTTTCGACAGCTCTGAAGTGTCTAAGATTTTTACACATAGAAACTATGTGGACAAATAAACCTTGTATAATTAGTCAACTGAATGTTGCCTGAACTGTTTTCAATGTCTGAAAAGAGATGGAGCAAGTTCAGAAGCTACAATCCTGTTAAATCATGTGGGATATCAGACAGATGTATTAGTTACTGCACCTGGATATTCCTAGTGAGCCGGGCAGGAAGAGTCTTCTGTGAGCCGCCCAGAGTCTTCCGAGTTGGGTGGCAATAGAAATCAGAAAAATAAATAAATAAGGGTGAACTGATGGACAGCTCACTGGTTTAGAGACCTAGCTGTGGAGCTAGAGATTAGGAGTTTGATTCCCTACTGTCTCTCCTTGACAGGGCTGGAATCGAGGATCCACTGGGTCACTTCTATAGTTCAATATTGTTCTAGTGTTATATTTTTGGTGCATGCACTGGGAACAACAGATTTGGGTGGGAATGCTCAAGGCAACGGGTCTAACACTTTAAAGGCCTATGTATCTTTCTCACACACAGAGATTTAAGGCTGGTTTTATTACGGCAAGCTTCACAGCTATGGAGGTAGCTCTTAAATGTTTGAACATACAGGTTTTTCCAGTCCTACCTGGAGATGGTGAGAACTTAACCTGGGTCTTTGGCATATAAAGCAATGTGTTCCACAACTGAGCCCTGGTACCTCATAATATGAGCTCTTTAATTAGTCCTGACTTGTCTCTTTAGCAACAGGAACTTCTGGACAATTCACACCTATAAAAGTCTCCGCAATTAATTTCAATTATCTTTCAAACACTCCGAACAGAAGTTCCCAGAGCTGAACAAACATCTCTCTCTACGCTGCTCCATTTTGTTTCACTTCCCAAAAGTACAATCCCAACGCTCGCCATCAACAGCAGAATCTTGTGGAGCAAATATGGAACAAGACACTCCTTGGGCATAGTGCCCCATGCAACCTTACAAGCCAGACGTTGTCCCATTCAAAATAGTTCTTCCACTTGCGTTGTGGGATAGGGAATACTTCCCTTGATTCGATATACATTACAGCTCAGGGGTGCCCAAACTACAGCACGTGGGCTGGATCAGGGCCCTGACACTAATCCAAATATTGTTATAAAGTATTTTAGCCTTTCACTTTAGGATGGGCAATGATGATTTCTATTCATGTACATATTTAGTTTGTTTTGTTAATGGTGGAATTATATTTTATGTTATATAATTATATTATTATTTTGTTGTTCAGTCGCACAGTCGATTCTGACCCTTTGCGACCCTATGGACCACTGTCCGCCAGGCAGTTCTGTCCTCCACCATCCTCCTCAACTCGCTCAGTTCTGTGCCCATTGTGTCTACAATACCATCCTGCAAGCTCATTTTTGGCCGTCCCCTTTTTCTTTTGCCCTCCACCCTTCTCAGTATCAAGGCTTTTTCAAGCAAATCCTCTCTTCTCATTTGATGTCCAAAGTACTAAAGCTTCATCTTCACTATTTGACCTTCTAAGGAGCCGTCAGGGTTGATTTCTTCTAAGATTGACCTATTTGTTCTCCTTGCTGTCCAGGGGACTCTCAAAACTCTCCTCCAACACCACATCTCAAAGGCATCTATTCTTCTGTGCTCAGCTTTCCTAACGGTCCAGCTCTCACAGCCATACATTGCCACAGGGAATACCATTGCTTTGACTATACGAATTGTTGTTTCCAATGTGATGTCTCTCCTTTTCACTATGCTCCCCAGGTTTCTCATCGCTTGCCTCCCAAGAATCAGTCGCCTTTTTATTTCATGGCTGCAATCACCATCTGCAGTGATCTTGGATCCTAAGAAAGTAAAATCTGTCACTGCTTCTACTTCTTCCCCATCTATTTTCCAGGGACTGATAGGGCCTCTTGCCATGATCTTGGTTTTCTTGATTTTGAGTCTCCATAAAAACTCAAAAACACACCCACACAAATCTCTAGATTAATGTTTCCAGTTCATTCTCTTCTATTTCCCAGGGACTGAGAGGGCCTGTTGCCATTATCTTGGGTTTTCTTGATATTGAGTCTCAAACCAGCTTTTGCACTCTCTTCTTTCAACCTCATCAGGAGCTTCTTTAAGCCCTTCTTTAATTATATAAGATTATTATATAAAATATAATTCCTCCATTAACAAAACAAACAAGCAAATTCATGTACACGAATAGAAAACCCATCACTGCTCACCCTAAAGCGAAAGTGAAAGGCAGGGGGCGGGGCCTTTGGGGGCGGGGCGCGACAGCGGAAGGGGCGGGGCGCGACGGCGGAAGTGCGCCGTTGCCATGGCGGCCGGCGGATGGGGGGGTCGCGGGCGGGGCCTTGACCTGTGGAGCGGGGGCAGCGGGTCCTGCTCGCCGGGCGGGTCGCGGGTGTCCGGGATGACCCCGAGGATGGTGCTCTTGAGCGAGGTGCCCTTCAGGAGGCGGCTGCGCACCAGTTGCATGTTCCGCGGCGAGTCCACGCTGGCGCGCATGGTGGAGCCCGGCAGCAGCACGGCCTCGGGCGTCAGCAGCAGCGGCAGGCGGCTCGGGATTTGGATGGCGCTGCCGCCTGAGGAGGACGACGACGAAGAAGACGCCATGGCCGGCTCCTCCTAGGGCAGCCCCGGCCTCGGCTCTCACTCGGGGGCGAAGTCCACAGGCCGCGCTACGGTGGCCGACGAGGGCCAAACCTCCGCCGTTCGCGTTTCCGACACTGCCCTCTGCAGGTGGCGGAGCGAATCGTGGCACTCATAGTACTTCTGACCCAGTTCCACTGAGTCACTTGCTGGTCCTTTCGCCACAGGATGGATGAAGCTGCTGTCCTCCATCAGGATGTATTCAAGGGGGAGTTAATCCACTTGGGGACCATCATCCTTCCCTGTAGACTTTGGGCCGATAGTCCTCAGGGCGGTCAGTTTAGTTAACTGACGCTTCATGTTGAGTCACTGGCAGTATTGTCTACTCTATTCATTCATTTATTTATTTATTTATTTATTTATTTATATTTATCGCCCTCCTCCCCGAAAGGACCCAGGGCGATTTCCAACAATTTTAAAACACTTAAAAAATTAAAAACTTTTAAAAACTTAAAAACTTAATTAAAAGCTAGGTATTATAACTTGGACGTACTGGGGGTCAACCATCCAACTGGCTGGGGAAATTGAACCATCCACTCCCCAGACCAGACCTGCCAGCCAGGTTTTCACTCCTTTCCTAAAGGATCAGCAGGAGTGCTGACTTTGGGCTTCTGGGAATTGAAGTCCCAAGAACACCTGGAGTGCCAAGGTTCGCCACCACTGCCATAGCAGGATAACCTGGCCAGACTTCTTTGAGTTCCTTAAGCGTTTGATTTTAAATAGTTTACTAATTTTCCCCAACAACACCACTTTTGCAAGATCCTCAAGGCGGAAATGTGCATCCCTGCAGCTCCCTATTCTGAAAGTGGGTAGTAAAATAAATGTCATTTACAGAAGTGACTTTGGGGTTGCTTTCTGGGGGAGGGGGGGATTTGCCCTTGTTTGCAGTGGTAAGCAGGTCTTTTTCTCTTCTTTCCAGATCAAACTTTGGACTGTCAAAATGAAGCCACCTTCTTGACTTTGTCGTTGGCCAAACTTAATTCTCATCGGTGCATGTAGCCGGATTCTGTATTTCTTCGCCTTCATAAAGCGTGTTGTTATCTGCCAGCAGCACCCATTTCTGCATTTTTGTCTTCCATTTAGGGACTGCAAACCTCAGGTAAAGGAGGAGCATTAAAACTTAGAAACCCAAGTGGTTGCATTTTAACCTTCTGGAAACACTCCTGCAAAAGAGGGGCTTTGTGGAAATCTGAGACAAATAAATCATTTGAAATAATCCTTAATATTCCAACGTAGTCCTCTTGTGTTCTTTCTGCTATTTCACAATTGAGGGAAAGCAACAAGAGGCGGGAACGTACCGTATTCGTTTTTTCTACACCTGCTATATCTGCTGTATCCACAAGATGTCAGAATATTACACCGGATCAACTTTCCCAATCTGGAGCCTGCGTGACTTTAGGCAAGCTACACAGTCCCAGAGAACCCTATAAGAAAAGAAGACTAAAACACTGAGTAAAGTATGCCTAGAAAATTCTGGCAAAAGTCAGCATACGTTGGAACCCCCGGTGCATTGTTTATCATCATCACCACCACCACCACACTGGTTCCAAATATGTGTCTTCTCTTTTGTAATCATTTTGGCTGAGAATTCTTATTTCTCTCACATTACTCTCAAAAGTTTGTTTTCTTGAAGTCAGGTTGATCTCTTTGGTTGTGACTCAGCAAAACTTTGAAAAGTCAATAATTGGCATGGTTCAATAGTATAATTAGGTCTTCTTAGATATCTTTATTGACTTTTGATTGATGTGAAAGTACAGTGTTTTGCTCCATTTATATAACATGATATGAAACTTGTTAATAAGTAATGGTATAGCTGAAATACTTTGACCAACTCCTTTACCCTTTCAGAGCCTCCGTTTTCAGAAGTTCTGTTCTATGGAGAACTAGAAGTTACTTGTTGCGATCGCAATTCCAAGAACCTCACAATCAGATTGCTCAGTAACCCTGGTGTTCTCAGGAATTCTGGGAAATGTTTTGTTGTTCAGTTGCACAGTCGGGTCTGACCCTTTGCAACCCCGCGGACCATCACATGCCAGGCTCCTACGTCATCTGTCATACTCCATAGCCGGCCCAGATCTATGCCCACTGCATCAACGATGTAATCTAGCCATCTCATCCTCTGCCATCCCCTTTTCCTTTTGCCTTTGATCTTTTCTACCATCAGGGCTTTCTCCAGGGAGTCTTCTCTTCTCAAGTGGTGGCCAAAGTACTTGAGCTTCAGTATTTGTCCTTCCAAGGAGCAATCGGGGTTGATTTCCTTAATGATTGGTTGATTAGATCTTCTTGCAGTCCAGGGGACTCTGGTAAATATAGTCTAACAAAAGCAACTTCTCCATACTTTGGTACCCAGTGAGTCAATTACGCTAAATCAGGAGTGGCCAAACTTTTCGTGCCATGGGCCAGTAATGTGGTTGAGCGGGCCAGTCATGTGGTTCCTCCCACCAGAAGCAAAAGTAAAATGTGCCAAAGATGCGCTTACAGCAGCATTTTGTGCATGTGTGGGTGCGTTTTACTTCCATTTCCCGGAGTGGCTAGGGTAGCGCGGGCTGGCTGATGTGCCGGGGGCCAGATTCAGCCCACAGGCCATAGTTTGGGCACACCTGCACTAAACTGACCAGTTCCCATTGTCCGGTTGTCTCAATGCAGAATTATCTCTCACTCGCTATGATTGTTGATAACAGTACTTCCTGTCTATGCCTCCCTGAGCACTAGGGATGTTAATGCTCTCCTTCACAACAGAAAATGCCAATCTGTTTAAAGGACACAGAACCTTTAAGTCAAGATTTAATTAGCAATAGAGGGGGAGATTTGCAAAGTCATGAAGTGAGATAACTTGTGACCGAAGAATCACTAACCAGCGGTTGACATGAACCTTTAGACTGACTACACAGGTCAATATCAAAAATATTGTAGATAGTAGGGAAATTTGTCCAGAGAACTTTGCTCATCATGCAAACCCTCAACTCCAGGTGAAGAGGAGGCCAGTTGGATCTCACATGGTACAGTAAAGATTAACATGTTCTTTCAATATTGAGGCTTGGTAGAACCATATTTCTTTTCTGTCTGATTTGTAGCCCTGTTCTCTCTCTCGTTCTGTTATCTTCTGTCTGGCTAAATAATAGACAGCTACCTTGCTTGGTCAAATCCAGGACTACCTTCATTGAAGCAGTTCCTTCATTCTACCTTAGGAGTTCTCAACCTTTTTAAGTCAGGTCACACTCCCTCAGACATTTTCGGGGGCCGAGTGGCACTTCCGGGTGTGGAGGAGGTGGTGGTGGGCCAAATGAAATAGTGCCATGGGCCGCATTTGGCCTGTGGGCTGCAGTTTGAGAATCCCTGTTCTACCTGATGCCTTTTCCCATAGATAAGTGGGAGCATCTTCTTAAATATGGAAAGGGGTGGCTTCTCACCCCAGTGTTCAAAATTAATAATCGTCTCCTACAATGGTCCATAGGGTTGGAATCAACTGTGCGACTGAATAACAAAAACATCAAGAGGAAACAGTAGCCTAACACCAGTTTTTTCTTCGTTTCATTAGATTTGCTTTATTTCCAATTATAACATTCAGGTACTACGCTGCCCTTTTAACTAGATTTTTTTTTGCTTATTTGCTAAGTAGGAAATGTTCTCCTGTGAAATATATTTCTTGAGCCAAGCTTTTAACCTGCTTTCACAGCAGATTTAGATTTTTCTTTCATTGTTCTTCCTTCCTTCCTTTCCTCCCTACTTCTTCTTTTGTTTTCTTGCTAATTGTTTCACGGACCTTTCCAATAAATATCCTCCAGCTTAATGACCAAAGTGAAAAAGACGAAGTGTGTAATTGCCTGAATCGATAGGAAGAAAAGAAAGAATAATAATAATGCTAATTTCACACCCATTTGCTAATTGGCACACCATGTACTCTGTGCCTAGAAAGATACCTTGCGTGTCAATCAGAATAAATGGTCCAATCGTGCCAAATTTGCATGTCTTTTGCATAATTTCTTCCTCCACTTCCAAAAGGCAGGCATTTCCACTGATGTAGAAATATTTGCTGAGAACAGGGGGTTGTAAAACGTTTAAACACAATGATTCAGCAATGCCATTCTGCACACTTTATTAGTTGGCGTGATCTTATCTCGGCACTTGTCCAAGGAGCATAAAGGGACATATATGGCTCTCTTTCTAGAACCCAGATCTCCCAAGAGCCTCACTGATGTTCTAACCCAGGGGTTCCCAACTTTTTAAAGCCAGGGGGCGGGTCACGCTCTCTCAGTCAGCTTCAAGGGCTGGACGGTCATTTTCCCCTGCTGGCATGATGGGAGGAGGCCATTGTGTCCCAACAGTTTCAAAGGTGTGGCCATTTTGTTTCTCAAACGCCCTTGGAGGAGCAGAGGGCAAATGAAATGGTGTCATGATTCAGATCCGGCACACGGACCTTAGGTTGGGTACCCCTGTTCTAACCATTACATATGTGAAAACCTGGTTGGCAAGTCAGGTCTGGGGAATGGATGGATCAATTCCCCCAGCCGGCTGGGTGGTTTGAACGAATTTACCCCCAGTGCCTCCTAGCTACAAAGCCTAGTTTTTAATGATAGGTTTTTAAGCTTCTTTTAAACTTTTAAAACTTTTAATTATTTGAACTGGTTTTAAATTGTTGTCGATGCTGATGTGTTGTGAATCGCCCTGGGTCCCCTTGGGGAGGAGGGCGATAAACAAATTTAAATAAATAAATAAATAAATATACTAATTAGCTCATTGCCCACCTCGATTTGAATAACGATAAACCTTTGTGGCTGTGCTTCAGGGTGAAATGGATTGTAACTGCCTGACAAATTGTATTCTTGATTGCTATGTATGGATGTGAAAGCTGGACAGTAAAGAAAACTGAAAGATTTTTTTTTTTGAAATTTTTGAAATGTGGTATTGGAGGAGAGTTGTTTGGAAATTCTGACCTGCCAGAAACATGAACAAGGAGCTTCTAGAGAGCAAATCAAGTCTGATCCATTGCTGGAGGCAAAAATAATAAAACAAAGATTGTCTTACTGGGAGCGTGTTGTGAGAAACCAAGATTGTCTGGAAAAGACAGTAATGCTGGGGAAGACTGGGAAAGGGAAAGGGAACGGTTGCCCTTGCTCGAAAGCTAGTCGTATCCTACTTTAGGGTCCAGTGCTCATCTCTGTTTAAAGTCAAAGAGCCAGCACTGTCTGCTTTTCAGATGTTTCCATGGACATGTGGCAGGCATGTCTCAACACTGGAGTGCATAGAACACTGTTTACCTTCCCCTCAAAGTGGTCCCTATTTATCTACTTGCAATTCTTGCTTTTGAACTGCTAGGTTGGCAGGAGCTGGGACATAGAGGGGAGCTCACACCATCATTCAGTACCCGGGAATCAAACTCCGACTCTCCAGTCAGTGGGGTCAGTGTCTTAACCACTGGAGGCAGAAAGAAAATCAGGAAATATGAAACAGAATATTGTATCAGAGAGTAAACAAAACAACCACAACAAAAGTGTCACCTTAAAGACTAACTCCTGTATTTAAATGTGAGTTTTCATGGATCAAGTCCACTTCTTCAGACATAAGATGTTGCTCTCTACTTCAGAGGTCACTTGACAGCATTAAAAGCAATATCAAGGGCTGGCCGTACCATTGGGCAGAGTAAGGCAACTGCCTGGAGCTATAGAATTGAATTTGAGTGTTTGAAAACAGCAGGAAAGGGTTAGTCCATTTATTACGTTGTTCAGATCAGTTGGTATCTTTGGTAAATCTTGTGAAAAAGCCAAGTGTCTAGCATCATGGATCATGGCACTGATCTGAGGTATATTTTTGGAAAGGTAGAAGCAGTGACAGATTTTACTTTCCTAGGATCAAAGCTCACTGCAGATGGTGATTGCAGCCATGGAAATGAAAAGGCGACTGATTCTTGGGAGACAAGCTATGAGAAACCTGGGGAACATAGTGAAAAGTAGAGATATCACATTGCAAACATAAATTCGTCTAGTCAAAGCAATGGTATTCCTGGTGGCAATGTATGGTTGTGAGAGCTGGACCATAAGGAAAGCTGAGCGCAGAAGAATAGATGCCTTTGAGATGTGGTGTTGGAGGAGAGTTTTGAGAGTCCCCTGGACAGCGAGGAGAACAAATAGGTCAACCTTGGAAGAAATCAACCCTGACTGCTCCTTAGAAGGTCAAATAGTAAAGATGAAGCTAAAGTACTTTGGACATCAAATGAGAAGAGAAGATTCACTTGAGAAAGCCTTGATGCTGGGAAAGGTTGAGGGCAAAAGAGGAAGGGGCCAGCCAAAAATGAGATGGCTAGATGGTATTATAGAGACAATGGGTACAGAACTGAGCAAGTTGAGGAGGATGGTGGAGGACAGAGGTGCCTGGCGGACAGTGGTCCATGGGGTCATCGCAAAGGGTCGGAATTGACTGTGTGACTAAACAACAACAAAATTTAGGTCAGCGGTACTGCACCCTTTCACGCTTTTCAGGAGTGAATGGCCATCCCATTGCATCCTGAAACCAACATCCAAAGAAACCAGCTAGCAAAAGTTTTACTCAGTTCCATGTGGCTTCAAGCCTTTTATTTCCTGAACTCTACAAGGACAAATCAATCAAGCCATTTAACGAACTGAGATTAAAGGTAACTTGGCTGTTAAGCCATCTCATCACAAGCGGAACATTCTTCTGTCATTCATCAGTCACTCATTAGTCTACGGTAAACAACAACAGGCCCTTATTCAGTCCAATCTTCTGTCCCTCTGCTCAGAAGCACAGCGCATGGACTCACCGGGACTTTACTCCAGGTAAGCGGTCTTAATGTGAAATCTCTGACATCTGACCAGCAGATATTTGTGTGTGTGTGTGTGTGTGTGTGTGTGTGTCTGTGTGTCTGTGTCTGTGTGTGTGTGTGTGTGTGTGTGTGTGTGTGTGTGTGTGTGTGTGTGTGTGTGTGTGTGTGTGTGTGTGTTTAATTGGTGTCTGTTAGGAATGGATCCCCCTCCCCGCTGATACAGCGATGTTGTTAGTTAGTGTCAGTTGGTTGTAATAAGCTCTGGACCTAATTTTTGAGCCAAGATCTCTTGCAGCTGGGGATACTCTTCAACGATGAATGAATGCTATCTTTTCAGCCAACACTGTACAAAATAGATGCCTCTTTTTCAGCCCACAACGCAGCCTTGTTTTTGAAGGACAGTCCAGATATCTCTCCTCTTGCATCTATTCCTGGGTTCATTTGAGCTGAAGGAGAATAGTTTGAAATGAACATTGTATTCAGAATATTTATTGATAGCAAAATGAAGAACAAAAAGAAGAAGAAGAAAGAAAGAAAGAAAGAAAGAAAGAAAGAAAGAAAGAAAGAAATCTAGGCAACAAACTGGCTGGCAGAGAATCTGTTATAGGAAAAGAGTGACCACTTGAAAGAATTTCTGAGTAATCAGTGAATAAATTGCTAGTTACACTAAAGTGTCAGCAGAAGAATGGGTGAGAGAATAAAGGAGGTTATTGTCTTCATAACATGGAATTATATTTCCAATACAGTTCTTTTCTCCTTGTTTCCCCACTGCTCTTCCACAATACATACTCCAGTGATACTAAAAGGTGTTCTCTGTCTTTATAATATTTGGGGATAATACTCATTTTTCTCCCCATTCTGCCCAAAGCCTGCAGTTGTAATTTTACAAGAAAATGTCCAGGAGAAATGGAAGAGGCATTGTGGAATCTGGAAAAAATAATACCAGTGAGGAAAAGAAGAAGGAAAGCAACGGAGTTACCGGCTTGACTTATGTAAGTAACAACATTGCCAATTCTGTGGGTTAATTATTCTCTTTCTGAACAGTTTGTTTCCAAAAAGTCCACAACAGTTAGTGTTTCGAGGGTGGGAGCGACGGGAAAATATGTTGGAGTATGTAGTTGTAGAAGTGAGGCAATTATTAAGGTTTGAGTTGTTTTCAAGTACCACCCTCAAGCTTTTCCACATACTTGGCATGCTTCTAGGCCTAAAATAATTAATCAGACCAAAGGTAAAAATATATATCTGCTCAGCACTCTTAACAGGTTGGTTTCGAATTTGTTAGAAGAGGATGGGGATTTAGATTAGTTACAAGGGGAAATGAAGAGAGTTTGCCTCCATGTGGCTAAAAAAAAAATACACAGAGAGATTTGAACGACTGAATCTCTCTCAAGAATAAGCTGATAACTGCTCCCAAGAAATAGGAGGCAAGAGATTAAGGTTTAGTGATCATATTTCAGGCAAGAAGGTATGTGGTTTTTTTTCTGATTGGTTAGCAAACAAATCTTGCAAGCACATTAGTCCCGGTAACAGAAGCTCCCTCCTTCCAAGGATTATGTGTTAACTCTTTGGATGCTGAATTGCCATATCCCAACAAAAGACAGTAGCCACTCTCCTGTTTGGAGAAGTTAGACAGTTGCATGGTTCCCCAGTCAGGAAGGCTTTCTGTCATTGTACCGCCAGACATGCAACTTGGTGTGAAACCAAGCTGGCAAGTGAGGGGCCATCACCCATTATTCTTGGCCGGTTGTACTGTCCCAGCCTGAGAAACCTCTCAGGGTTTTGTGAGACTGAACTAGAATGACGAGTTGTGTGCCTCACCTCTGAATAAATAAATAGTTCATTTTTTTTGTGTCAGGAGCACTACAGTCCAGTTACCGTATATACTCGAGTATAAGTCGGTTTTTTAGCTCCAAAAATGAGGTCAAAAAATGGGACTTGACTTATACTTGGGTCAATGTAAACACTCAAAAACATGCCCACACAAATTTAATTTAATTTAATGTCTAAATTAATTAATTTTACTGTGTTTTCATGTATTTTAATTATTGAAATTCACTAGCAGCTGTTGCATTTTACACCCCCGACTTATACTTGGGTCAATCTATTTTCCATCTTTTAGACGTCCAAATTAGGTACCTTGACTTATATTCGGGACTTATAATCGGTTATATAGGGTAATAAATATACAATTTGTTGCCCAATAACAAGCATCAACAAGAGCATTTGGGCAGCTAACACCAAGTCCTCTATTCTACCTATCAAGAGGTATAGAGTGTACCAGAATAGGTGATGGTGTGAAAACCCAATTTTCTTTGGTTCACTTTGGTTTCATTGACTCTGTTTTGTAGCTTATTAATTGATTACCAAGTGAGTGGGGACCCTATCTATTTCAAAGTTCTTTCTTTCCATTTAATAGCCCTCCCTTTCCTGATGTTCCTTCAAAAAATTTCCTTTGGTTTAAATTGGGATGGGTAGCTGAAGAGTGGATGTGCATTGGAGTGTGTTAGTTGCTATTTCTGTCCACATGTCACTGGGTTCAATGACCAGGAGGAAGCACCAGGCAACGCCATGATAAGTAATAAACGCATCAAAGGACAACCAACCCAAATATTCTCCTCATTTTTATGGCTATGTGTATATGCCCATGATGGCGAATCTTGGCACTCCAGGTGTTCTTGGACTCCAATTTCCAGAAGCCCTAGTCAAGCACTCCTGCTGGTCAGGGCTTCTGGGAATTGAAGTCCAAGAACGCCTTGAGTGCCGAGTTCACTGTCACAGGTATATGTCAATACGTGATAACTAGACCACTCCTGAAGAATGAAACAGAATAGGCCTCTCTTCCTTTAAATTCATTCACAAGAGGAAGGAATTAAGTCCTATATCTTTGGCAGAGGTGGGGGGAGGGGAGGGGGAAAGTAGAACCTTGTCAGTAGAATATTCTTGACAAGTTCAAAGCAACCGTTGAAGCGGGCAGTTGAGAAACAAGTTGGCAAAATGGAAAGGTCCCCTCCAGTCAGGAACAAGCTGGAAAGTCAAGAAAATATGGAGGCAAGGACAAAATTTATACCTTTAGCATTTCAGAAATCACTCTTTAAAAAAAAAAAAGGATGCAAATCAAAGAGTAATAACACATGTATCTGCAAGGGAGAATTTATTGGCATGGAAGAGGGTCAACACATAGCAAAAGTCGCTCTTTGTTTTCAGACCAGAGATCCTCATGTCTCATCTATCCATGTGTCATGTTTTTGGTGGCACAAAACCAGGAACAACCTGTTCACTAGGATTATTTCTGTATCTATTTCTACATCACAGAAAGACTCCCATGGGACTTTCTGTCTCATGTTTCAAAATCACTTTACTGCTTTCGTCTTTACAGTCACCAAAAGACACTCATAGAGATTGTTCTTACTTTTTTTGAAGGGGCTGAGGATTAATATGCCTCATGGATATGGGGAACAGTGAAAGTAAAGGACGCCCTTGCTTGAAATCCAGTTGTATCCGACTCTAGGATTCAGTGCTCATCTCTGTTTACAGCCAAAGAGCCAGCGCTGTCTGCGTCTGCCTTGTGTCCATGGCCATGTGGCAGGCATCAGTAGACACTGGAGTGCACAGAATGCTGTTACTTTTCCTGCCAAAGCAATACCTATTTATCTACTTGCAACTTCTTGCTTTCAAACTGCTAGTTTGGCAGGAGCTGGGACAGAGACAGGAGCTCATTCTATTGTGCAGTACTCGGGTCTAGAACTGCTGACCTGCCGACCTTCCAGTCATCAAGTTCAGCGTCTTAACCACTAAGCCACTACAGTCCCTAGATGAGGAACAGTAGCTTTCCATTTTTGCTGTCTGATTGAGGAAACTAAATTCCTGGATCAGACCTCGATATCAGGAGTATTGGAGGGAGAACAGAAATCAATTAAATAGGGTAGGAGAACCAGGATTTTGACCTGGGCATCAGCATCTAGAACTGATCCTTCTCCCTGGGCAGAAGAATACACAAAACAGGAGAACTCGTTCTATAATCAATATATTTTTTGCTTCCTCAAGTCCATGCTTTTGTCTCCATTCTTCTATCCCTTCCCCTGATTTCATGGGATCAGAGCAGAATAATTAGAGCAGTATGTGAAACCCCAGGTGCCAGAATTGAAACAGGGCTCGTGGTCCTGTTTCAACACATCAATAGATTCCTTCATTGCCTACACAGAAGCTGAAACAACACAATTAGAAACAAGGAGACGCTTCAAAAGAAATATCATTATAGGACCTCTCTCTTTTTCATTTCAAAGAAAGAATTGGGCGAGAGCAGCGAACCATGGTATCAAATGGGCAAGGTGGCCGCATCCGAACATTACCTGCGGCCTCCCGACATTGGCCGAGGAAAGAAGACTTTTTGCCAGAAATACTCTTACAGCTTGAAAAATATGATTCCCATTCGTTGTCACGCCAGGTAACTTGAATGTTTGTCAGAATCATGGGTTCTGTTAGAGCCGGAGTTTTTAACCTTTTCAAGGCAGGGGCCGGGTCACGCTCCCTCAGACAGCTTTGGGGGCCAGACGGCCATTTTGGCTTTCCTCCATGACATGGCACTTCCTGATGTGGTAGAGGCAATGGGGAGCCAACATAAAATGGTGCAACATAAAATGGGGGGCCGCATCCAGCCCACGGTCGAGAATCCCTGCATTAGAGAGATGATATACTAAAGGGTGAAGGTCTCCCTTGCTCAAAAGCCAGTCGTGTCTGACTCTAGGGGGCGATGCAAACTCTGTTTACAGTCAAAGAATCTGTGTCTGCAGACGTTTCTTTGGTCACGTGGCAGGCATGACTGGACACCAAGTACACGGAACAGTTATCTTTCCCAAGGAAGCATTATCTGTTGGTCTACTTGCAATGTCTTGCTTTCAAACTACTAGGTTGGCAGGAGCTGGGACAGACAACACGAACTCACTGTGTAGAGCAGCACTTGAGTCTTGAACTGCTGTCCTGTCAACCTTCCGGTCATCAAGCTCAGGATCTTATCCACTAAGCCACCGTAGACCCAGATGATGTACTAGAGTTGGCTAAAGGGCCTGAAGGAAAGAGAGTTTGAATTGGAGGGATGGAAGCATTGGTAGGGTTTTGTTTCTATTGTTGTGAGCACTTGGTCTGCTTTCTTCTGCACAGGGCCAAGGCTGAGGGGACCAAGAATTCAACCTAATCCAAAGCAGCCTCTCACTGATGTTATGCCTTCTCTCCTTCCCTCATTCTTTGATCCCCTCCTGTGTAGCGCTCCGAGTCCGGTAGACAACGCGGGCTTGTTCTCCTTTGCGACATTTTCCTGGCTCTCCTCCCTCATGTTCAAGGGGTTCAGGCACAACTTTGACGTCAGCGCCCTCCCTCCGTTCTCATGGCACGACAGCACGGAGCCCAACGCTAAAAGGTGAGGCCACTTTGGCCGAACTGTGAGAGCTTTCTGGCCATATTGATGGATGGGGGAGTTAAGCTCAAGCAATCATCATCTGGGCTGTTTGATCCTGGGGGAGATTGTGGCAGGTAATGCGCTGTTTCTGAGGTAGGGAAAATAGTACAGATTACAGCTTCCTGTTGTTTTCTTCCCACAAGGGAAGGCAGGCAAAGCAAAGGACTGTAATTTTTCCAGAATCTGTGTGGCTCGTGAGCTATTTTTCGCCTGTGTCACAGCGATCCTCTTAGGAAAGGCCCTAATTATCAATATTACAAGCGGTATCTGGAGTCCCTGGGAAAACGCTAGGGTTGACATCTGTGTTAGCGTTTGTCTTCTGAAGAAAAGAATTGGCTTAGCCACCAAGCAGCACATCTAGGTGAAGGTGAAGGTGAAGGTGACCCTTGTTCGAAAACCAGTCAGCTACAGCTCTAGGGTTCAGTATATCTTTTTAGTTTTAGATTGTAAGTCTGAAAGCAAGAGTTGTTATGTATCATTCAACTTTTAAGCAAGGGGTTCCCAGCCT
This sequence comes from Furcifer pardalis, assembly GCA_030440675.1. Taxonomy (NCBI): domain Eukaryota; kingdom Metazoa; phylum Chordata; class Lepidosauria; order Squamata; family Chamaeleonidae; genus Furcifer; species Furcifer pardalis. The sequence goes on along the minus strand of CP126892.1, from coordinate 108,169,929 downwards.
AAGCCTGCAGGCCAGATCTGGCCCACAGCACCATTTCATGTGCTCCCATCCCTCCAAGGGCATTCAAGAAACAAAACTGCCATCCCTTTGAAGCTGTTGGGACAAAATGGCCACCCCCATCGCGCAGGTAGGACAAAATGGCTGTCCGGCCCTCAAACTGACTGAGAGAGGATGACCCAGCCCCCCGGTTTGAAACGGTTGGGAACCCTTTCTTTAAGCCTTTCTGGGAGTCTTTTGGGGTAATGAGAATGGGTTGGACCAATGAATTAACTAAACAAAAGAGTAACCAATGGAAATAATTAGTAATACGATGTGGGTCTCCGTTGACAGACTCCAGCAACTTTGGGAAGAAGAATTGGCCAGAGTCGGGCCCGAAAAAGCATCTTTAAACAGAGTGGTCCTGAGATTTCAGAAGACGAGAGTTTTGATGGACATTTTGGCAACTGTGACTTGCATGAGCTTTGGTGCTTTAGGACCTGTGAGTACCATGGGAACATATTTGTAAACACGCATTGTGCATTTTGTTCAAAATAGAAGTGGAGTGATTCAATGGGAGAGTTCACACGATGCATCCCACATACCTCCCATTCGGGTCCTGACCTCCTGTTCAAAAGCCTGGCTAGGAAATCTGAGATGCCGTGATGGCCAACCTTGGCACTCCAGGCGTTCTTGGACTTCAGTTCCCAGAAGCCCAAGTCAGCACTCCTGCCGATCAGGGCTTCTGGGAATTGAAGTTCAAGAATGCCTGGAGTGCCAAGGTTTTTCATCACTCTAGTAGAGCATTTTTCTAGTCTACAACACAGCTTTGAGGTGGGTGGAAGACATGGTTGTGACTACAGCTACCACAATTCCCCCGCTAACATGATCACTGGAAACCTAATGTGTGTGGGCTTTGAGGTGGATATAACCTGGCTCAAAATCAGGTCTGGGTTATACGTTGCAGCACTAGCAAAGCAAATGAAGCTTAGAAAGGAGGAACTATCTCCAAATAGTTCTGGGCTTCCAATCCCTTCTCCCTGCCCCTCATTAATGCTATTGGCTAAGGCTGATGAGTTGCAGTCCAGCACCATTTGGAGATTTTCCTGAAAATGAGCAAAGTGTGTTATTCCAACAAGTTTAAAAGAAGGTAGAATAGTATTCCAGCTTCCTACCAGAACATAGCTGAAAATGCCATAGATTCATAGATTTAATGACATATACCTTCTTCCTTCCTCTAAAATGATCCAGACTTTTTCTTTTTTACATTTCTTTGCAGACAGTACTCATCCATAACATTCTCCGGTTCAGCGAAAGTGGCTCCACAGATGTGGTCAGGGGGATCGGCCTCTGTGTGGCCTTATTTCTCACTGAGATTTCCAAAGTCCTGTGTTGGTCGTTGGCTTGGGCCATCAACTATCGCACTGCCATCCGGTTAAAAGTAGCCGTTTCGATGGTGGCTTTTGAGAGACTGCTACAATTCAAAACTCTGATGCACATTTCTGTTGGCGAGGTAATTCTTCAGAATCTCAGCCTCAGTTTGGCTCATCTGACCAAAGTTACTAAGGGTGCAATTTGACATAGAATGTTTAAAAGCAATAGTCTGAAAGAACAAGAACAAGATTATAGTAATACAAGAAAGGACAAATGGTTTCTAGGCCACTAAAGATCTAGATCCATGATGGCAAATCTTGGCACTCCAGGTGTTCTTGGACTCCAATTTCCAGAAGCCCAAGTCAGCACTTCTGCTGATCAGGGCTTCTGGGAATTGAAGTCCAAGAACACCTGGAGTGCCAAGGTTCACCATCACTGGCCTAGATGATATGTAGACCAACTTCTGAACTGATCTTTCTGGGTTATAATTCCCAGAATCTCCAACTTCCATTGGAAATGGATATATTTCGTGTTTTCCTCTGTTTTACAGAGGCTGGCAGGATTAGCGCCTTCATATATAAGGACGAAATCTAATTGTGACTGCCAATTTGAGTTGATTCCTTGAATCAACTGCAAACTGAGAAAGCAAAGAGGAATTCCACGGATATAAATGGGGGCAGTCATGATAGAACTATCAAATAGGTTTAGGACTGTCAGTTTTTAATGTATTTTAATGTATCGATGTATAAACTAGGTAGAGCTGTCCTAGACCATATAATCCTGTCTGTATAAACAGACTGAAGATGACTTGAAAACTTTTCAGTGCAAGAACACTTCAGTTCATTGAGGGATCATTGGTTCTCCTTCCTATCTTCCAGGTGATCAATCTCTTGGCCAACGATGGCTACCGGATGTACGAAGCAGCCTTATTTTGCCCATTGCCCATTGCTGTGCCTTTGCTGATGACTCTTTGTTCAGTCTATTCATGTATCATCCTCGGTCTGACTGCACTCATTGGAACGGCTGTGTACATTGTATTCATTCCCATACAGGTAAATGGAAGAGTTTGCTTAAAGAGTTGCTTAAACAACCATTGTAAATCCTCCTGTGCCCACACCAACTGCTGGGGAGGAAGAGGCCAGGGCAGGTTGAGGACTTTGCCGCCCCTCCCCCTGAGCCCACACCAACATATTGTATTGTAATGTATTTTTTGTAAGCCGCCCTGAGTCGCCGCAGTGAGTGGGCGGCAATATAAATTTGAACTAATAAATAAATAAATGTACACAAACAAATGTTTTTAAAAAACACCAGTAACAGTCAATTTGGGGTGTGATACAATCAAGTGGACCTATCAACAAAATGCGGGAACTTAGATTGTATTCAGCATTTCTGCTGCTCTTACATATGGCTTTCTCTGTATATTGGGATCACAATTAATTTACCATTATAAAGCCTTGTAATTCTATATAGAATACTGTAATTCAAAAGATTTTCTATTGGCCATGTGGCCAATACTCACAAAAGAGAAATCATCAAAGCAGCTTGTGAGATGTGGTTGTGCAAACAGACCACACAGCTAGACCTCACTGTGATCCATGTACAGTATTTGGTTTATTTAATCTATTGTAATCACATTTGTTTGCCACCCAACAAAAGTGAAGACATATTTTTAAAATAACAAAGCAGGGTCAAAGTTAAATAAATAAATAAATAATGTAAAATAAACAATGTCTGGAGTTAAAAAGGAAAGGAAACCCAACAAGGTTTCAAAGATGAGCTACATAATGAAATTAAATGCACAGTATGCTAAGAAGGGAGAAGGCTGTTCCTTTGTCCTAATCTGGCTTGCCTGAATCCATGGCTTGCAAATTTTTCCACTGTTGTTTCGTGATTAGTCACTGAGACGTAAACATGGGCTTCGTTTGCCTGCCCAATGACTCAGACATACAGCTGTGCAAGATTTTGCATAATTGGCTAAAAGTATTACGATTACAATTTTTGTTGTTGTTGTCGTTAATTCCATTTATACACCACCCATCTAGGAGGTTTTCCCCACTCTAAGCAGCTAACAAGACGAACTCGTATATTAAAAAATATACAGTATTAGAAACACATATTAAAAATACAAAAATACAAACACCCTGTTGATGGCGGGGAGAGACCAAATTTTCCTCTCAACCTAAATGTTAACCTACATGGCCTTTATTGCAATACGACTGAATCGAGGCATAGTTTTCATATCTTTACCCATTGGCTTGAGGAATGTAGAAACAGACTATTACCTAGCATGACACATTCAGTAATTCTCCATGTTATCAACTCTTTCCTCCCCTGACATTCTCCCTGTCCGCTGCAGATGCTCATGGCCAAGCTGACATCTGTATTCCGAAGAGCCGCCATGCTGGTGACAGATAAGCGCATACGAATAATGAATGAAATTTTGACGTGCATTAAGCTAATCAAAATGTACGCCTGGGAGAAGTATTTTGCAAAAACCGTCAAAGGTATGACAGAAAGAGAGAGAAGCAGGCGGGGGGTGGGGTTGTCTTTCAAATGTTAGAGAAGCACCTTAACTGGGTCATTTTTCGACAATACTGTACTGGTGATTCTCTAACAATTCAAGACGCAAAGCTCCAATTTTGCAAAATTGCATGCCTCTGTCTAGAAGGTAGCATGATTAATCACTTTGTTTCATATGGTAAACGGAGGATGTCCTTTGACTGTCACAGATATCCGGAAAGGCGAAAAGAAAGTACTGGAAAAAGCAGGATACGTTCAAAGTGTGAATTCTGCCCTCACCCCGTTTGTGTCCACCCTGTCAATTGTCATGACATTTTTCTTCCACACCTTTTTAAACCACGATCTTACGGCCTCTGTGGTAAGCAAGCCATCCTCCTAAATCATCAACCACCCCAAATCATTTCGACAGTTTCTCTGACCCTCTTGCCTAGGAGTTCCCAAACATTTCAAGCTGGGAGCCGGGTCATGATCTCTCAGTCAGCTTCGAGGGCTGGACGGCCATTTTGCACTGCCTGCATGATGGGAGTGGCCATTTTGTCCCAACAGCTTCAAAGGGGCAGCCATTTTGTTTCTTGAATGCCCTCGGAGGGGTGGGAGCCCCAGATGAAATGGTGTCACGGGCCGGATACATCCCATGGGGCTTAGGTTGGGATCCCTTGCCCTAAATTGTACAATTAAAGAGACACCAATTGCTTCAGAAGTCCATAAGGGTATAAAACACACACACACACACACACACACACACACACAAATACACACCAGGCAGAATTGTAACAGTCTTTTAACTGGTTTCCTTTCCTAGGCCTTCAGCGTGATTGCCATGTTTAACGTAATGAAGTTTTCTATCGCCATTTTGCCGTTTTCTGTCAAAGCAGCCGCGGAGGCAAATGTAGCTTTAAAAAGACTAAAGGTAAAGAATTTAAAAAACCACACAAAAATAATCAGATACAGTATTTAGGAATTGTTTTTGGCCAAGAGGCAAAAGGAATCGCAGGCAGCCTCCATTCTGCAAACTCTCTTCAATGGATTCTTGGGAGGCAAGCAATGAGAAACCTGGGGAACAGAGTTAAAAGTAGAGCCATCGCCTTGCAAACAAACATTCACATAGTCAAAGCAATGGTATTCCCTGTGGCAATGTATGGTTGTGAGAGCTGGACCATTAGGAAAGCTGAGCGCAGAAGAATAGATGCCTTTGAAATGTGGTGTTGGAGGAGAGTTTTGAGAGTCCACTGGACAGTGAGGAGAACAAATAGGTCAATCTTAAAAGAAATCAACCCTGACTGCTCCTTAGAAGGTCAAATAGTAAAGATGAAGCTGAAGTAATTTAGACATCAAATGAGAAGAGAGGATTTGCTTGAGAAAGCCTTGATGCTGGGAAAGGTGGAGGGCAAAAGAAGAAGGGGGTGGACAAAAATGAGTTGGCTAGATGGTATTGTAGACGCAATGGACACAGAGCTGAGCAAGGTGAGGAGGAGGGTGGAGGACAGGAGTGCCTGGCGGAAGGTGGTCCATGGGGTCGCAAAGGGTCGGAATCGACTGTGCGACTGAACAACAACAAAAATGGGGCTTTCTCAAGTTACATTTAATGATGCCCAGGAATGAACCTTTCCTGAGTTGCATTCTGAGAGGCCCAGGGTTATCTTCATGGTCTACCCCAAGCCATGGCTCTGTTGACTGAAGATGAGTCTACTTAAGTTCCCCTGGTGTTAGGCGTTCAACTTATTGACCTTGCCTCTTTTCTTTTAGAAAATTTTAATCACTGAACTCCCCCCTGACTATGTAAAGATCGTGAAGGACCCCCAAAATGCTGTGATACTGGACGGTGCCACTCTGTCCTGGGGAAATTCTCCCACTGAAAATCTCTCCAAAACAATCAAGGAATTTACTCAGAATGAGGAAAGCGCCCACAAACCCTCAGCGTCACCAGTAACGTCTAGCATTTCCCCATCTCAGATAACATCTGGGAAGGAGACCAATGATAGCTTCGCCCTGCAGAACATAACCTACACAGTAAAGAAAGTACGTATGATCTGACCTGTAGAGTTTAAATAGAATCAAGTTTAAGTTATAATGCATGCAACTGAGAATGTTGACATAGCAGCAGTTGAGTCAATTGACTGTCTGCATTGACTTTTTGCCATTCTGTGTCTGTGCATAAGCTTGTTAACATGGCGTTGGCCAAAAATAGGTTTTAATGCTAGGTGTAAACCAGGGGTTCCGAACCTTTTGAAGTCAGGGGCTGGGTCACACGCTCTCAGTCAGCTTCAAGGGCCAGATGGCCATTTCGCCCTGCCTGCATGATGGGGGTGGCCATCTTGTCCCAACAACATCAAAAGGGGTAGCCATTTTGTTTCTCAAATGCCTTTGAAGGGATGTGGGGCCACATTAAATGATGCCATGGGCCAGATCCAGCCCACAGGCCTTGGGGGAATCACTAGTATAAAAATTAAATTCAACATGTGCTTATTTTGTAGGGCAAAGTATTGGGTATTTGTGGACATGTTGGCAGTGGGAAAAGCTCCCTCATCTCAGCAATATTAGGACAGGTATGATTTTGTCCCTTTCCCTCCCTTTTGGTATGGATGTCCTTTGCTTTTTGTTCATGGCTAGTGGAATGTTTTTCAATATCTATCTTCCTTCCTTCCTTCCTTCCTTCCTTCCTTCCTTCCTTCCTTCCTTCCTTCCTTCCTTCCTTCCTTCCTTCCTTCCTTCCTTCCTTCCTTCTTTCCTTCCTTCCTTCCTTCCTTCCTTGGTTCATTATGTCCTTCTTTCCTTCCTTCCTTGGTTCATTATGTCCTTCTTTCCTTCCTTCCTTGGTTCATTATGTCCTTCTTTCCTTCCTTCCTTCCTTCCTTCTTTCTATGTTGTCCATCTATGGAAGCATTCAGGTATGTGAGTGAGAATGTGACTTAAGATAGACAGATGCCATCAGTCACGATGCTTCTTTTGTTCTCATTGCACAGGCATCTACAGTGATGACCTTTTTAAAAGCCAACTTCCCATAGTTCACAAAAGAGCAAAAGATTGACTCAGTAGAGATCATGTTTTGTGACCCCAAAAATGTTATTTGGTAGGAGGAGTGGTTTTAATTTTGAACCAGGACATGTTCTTCTTTCAGATGTATCTGACCAAAGGAACAGTGGCTGTGGACGGCACTCTGGCATACGCAGCACAGCAGGCATGGATATTTCATGGGAGCGTCCAAGAAAATATCCTTTTTGGAGAAGAATATGATGAGAAAAGGTAAGCATGGAAACCAACCAGAGGAGAGGCCACGGCTGCAGCCAGAAAGAGTGGAGAGTCTCCCTGGCCTTCTTGCTTTCACAGCTTTCTGTTACAGGTCTCTGGGCCTTTTATTTACAGAAATGTAGAGAGAATGTAGGGACTGTGATGGCTTAGTGGTTAAGACGCTGACCTTGATGACTGGAAGGTTGGCAGGTCAGCAGTTCGAGACCCAAGTCCCGCCTCTGTCCCAGCTCCTGCCAACCTAACAGTTCAAAAGCAAGAAATTGCAAGTAGATAAATAGGTACCACTTCAGCAGGAACGGTAACAGCATTCAGTGCACTCCGTCATCTAACCATGCCTACCACATGACCTTGGAAATGTCTGCAGACTCAGACAGTGCTGGCTCTTTGGCTGTAAATGGAGATGAGCACCGACCTCTATGGTCAGATACAACTGGCTTTCGAGCAAGGGCAATCTTTCCCTTTACTAGAGGGAAGTGTACGATTTTGCCCAAGAGCCGTCAAGAAGTAATATAGTGAAACAGTCGTGAGCCTATGTACTCAACAGTGCCTCAGTGATGCTGTTGAGGCGATTTACAACAAAATAACAAAACAACATTGAGGAGGAACTGGACATGTTTAGCCTTGAGAAAAGGAGACTGAGAGAATATGATGATAGCATTCTCACATGAATGGAACACTTTGACTTACGGTTGGGTCATCAGTTGCTGTTTGCCCCTCCATTAGCCCCAGAGGGTGAAGGCAGGATATCCTTATATGATGGTCTTTGATCTAGCTCACCATTGTGTAGGTCAGCGGTGCCCAAATTATGGCCTGTGGGCTGATTCCAGCCCCTGACACCAATTCATGGGACAGGTGGATTGGCACCAGGGGCCGAATCTGGCCCACAGGCCGTAGTTTGGGCACCCCTGCTTTAAGAAGAGTAAATGGCAGCCTAAAATCTATCTCATCCTGTTTCGAAACATATCTGTTGCAAAACAGATTGCAAGGCATGTTTTACTTCCACTTCCAATGGGAGGAACCACATGACTGGCCCGCTGAACCACATGACTGGCCCATGGCCTGAAAATTTTGGGCACCCCTGGTCTAGGCTAGGGAATCCACAAGAATGAACTAGTTCAAAAAGGCATACTGACTACAACTCTGTTTTAATGCCCAGGTACAATTATGCCATCAAAGTCTGTTGTTTGAACGCCGATTTCGATCTCCTCCCATATGGAGATATGACTGAAGTAAGTGATGTTCTAAAAGCTATTTTAATGTAGACTTCCTTGACAGTATTTCTTTCTCCTCTCCCCCCCCCCTTCTAATGGCCTGCTCGTGTAAGGATTTATTCATATCAAAACAACTTTCCTACCGTTACTCAACTTGTCAAGAGGCTGCTAAATTAACCTGTCATATCCTTAATGATTTAATGGGTAAGGGAACAGGGGAAGGACACCGTTCAGCCTAGAGTCAAGTGGATCAGTTATCCTATCACACAGTTCTTGCCAGACTGCTGCCCTCCAGATGCGTCACACTACAGTACCCATCAGCCATGCCGATCCAATGGTAGCAATGGGTTTCCAGGACAACTAGAAATGCTCCAAGCTAGGGAGGGTTATTTTAATCAGAGATTGGAAATGTTTACCACTAGTGGTTAAGATGCCAAACACAGTGATTGGAAGGTTGGAGTTTGATTCTCGGGTTCTGCATGACAGAGTGAGCTCCTTTCTCTGTCCCAGCTCCTGCCAACCTAGCAGTTTGTAAGCAAGAAATTGCAAGTACAAAGATAAATAAATACCACTTAAGTGGGAAGGTAAACAGTGTTTCGTGCCTAGGCATGCCTACCAGATGTCCACAGAGATGTCTGCAAACCGGTGGCTTTTTGACGATAGACAGAGATGAGCACTGAACCCTAGAGTCGGATATGACTGGCTTTCGAGCAAGGGAAGACCATTCACCTTTACTAAACCTTTTTATTAAATGGGAAGCTATACAATAAAAATTACTATAACTCGTCAGCTGACATAATGGTTTTTTTATCCTCTGCAAGATCGGAGAAAGGGGCCTCAACCTTTCCGGGGGTCAGAAACAGCGGATCAGTTTAGCTCGTGCCGTGTATGCGAACCGAGACATCTACCTACTGGATGATCCATTGTCTGCCGTCGATGCGCATGTCGGGAAGCATATTTTTGAACAGTGCATTCAAGTAGCCCTAAAAGGGAAGACTGTGCTCCTTGTTACTCACCAACTGCAGGTAAGGCAAAGAATTTATTTATTTATTTATTTATTTATTCAAATTTATTATCCCGCCTCAATCGGGCGAACCCGACTCTAGGCGGCTTAGAACAATACAAAATCTCACAAAAGAAACTAGGCAATCCCACTATACCCCCACAGATTTGGTTTAAATTAATCAACAAATTTGACTGTAATTAGCACAATATTAAAAAATTTAAAAGTTAAAAGATTAAAAGTTTAAAACAGTGAGAAGGCTGGCTGTCCTATCAGATCAGCCACCCAACATGGGACCCCACATTTTATTTTATTTATTGCATTTGTTACCCCGCCCCAATCGGGAGGACCCGACTCTGAGCGGCTTACAAGAAATAAAAACATAAAACAATCTATATCAATAAAAATCAACAAGAGTTAAAAAGTCATCAAAAGTTAAAAACAATACAGAAACAACCCGCAAATCCCGCATTCAGACCCAAGGGTGGCAATCCTGGAGCCCCACACCTGCCCTGCCAGACAGGTTTTTAGGCCCTTCCGAAAGGGCAGGAGCTCTGCCTGTAGGCGTAACTCAGTTGGCAGGAGGTTCCAAAGGGCCAGGGCGGCCACGGAGAAAGCCCTCCTTCTGGTGCTAGAGAGATGCGCCTCTCTAGCCGATGGGATGATAAGAGAGCCTCTCCGATCCACCCTGGTGGGACGGACAGATGTTCTTGGGGTGACGTGGTCTCTTAAGTATCCTGGCCCACTACCATATAGGGCTTTAAAGGTAATGACCAGCACCTTGAATTCCACTCGGAGACATACTGGCAACCAGTGCAGCTCCTGAAGCAGTGGTGAGGCATGAGCATAACGCCCGCACCCCATCACTACCAGGGCCGCCGAATTCTGTACCAGCTGCAGCCTCCGAATGGTCACCAAGGGCAGCCCCATGTAGAGCGCATTACAGCAATCAAGTCTGGAGGTGACCAAAGCATGTGTGATCATGAGCAAGGAGTCCTGATCTAGGAGTGGGCATAACTGGCGTATTACACGAAGTTGTGCAAAAGCCCTCTGGGCCACAACTGCCACCTGCTCTTAAAGTAGGTGTTGCGAGTCCAGGAGGACCCCCAAGTTACACACTGGGTCTGTTTTGGGCAAAACCAAAGATGGGAGCTCCCGACATAGCGCAGGACCCCTGACCCATAGCCACTCAGTCTTGCCAGGATTCAGTTGTAGCCCATTGTCCCCCATCCAGACCCTGACAGCCTCCAGGCACCTGGCGAGCACTTCCACTGCACCGCTTGGGTCCCCAGGGGCCGAGATGTACAGCTGGGTATCATCTGCATATTGATGCCCATGCAAATGCAAAACGCTGCCATAAATTCACCCATGGCTGTCCTAAATGCGTTTATGACAGCTGCAGGTACATTTATGGCAGTGTTTTGCACATGCATGGGCGCATTTTACTTCTGCTTCTGGGAGTGGTAAGGGAGCAATGGGGTGGATGATTTGGTGCCATAGACCAGATCCGACCTACAGGCTGTAGTTTGGCCACCCCTGGTCTAACCATTCCACTACATTACCTTTGGCTACAAGCACAGAGGAGAACGGAAGTCTTGCTAGCATCAAGGTTCTTTCTTAATGGCTGAATGAATGCTCTCTCCTGCAGTTTTGCTGCTTGGGACTCATTCATTGCTCAAGGATGTCAAATTCCTGGCCAAAATAATCCTTGGCAAATTCTCTTTTTTGCTGATCAGAAACTGGCCTCCTTGCTTTTTCCTCACCTGGTTTAATTTTGAAAAAATAAAATAAGATCCATGCGCCAGCAGGTGGCACAATAGCCACAGTGAAAGATTAAAAAGGCATTTAAGATGTGCAGCTTTTAAAAGGGGCAAATGAAAAGGAGGCAAGGAATAGTCAAAGAAAGGCTGAACAGTTGTTTTGATTGGCACAAATAGAACTATTCTCCGTGACAAACATGTATATTGTCAAAAGCTTATACTATAGACTTCTTAGACTAGCAATTCTAGGGTCGCAGTGGCTTAGTGGTTAAAACGCTGAGATTGATGACAGGAAGGTCGGCAGATCAACAGTTCGAGACCAATGGAGTCAGCGCCCATCGCCTGCCCCTGCTTCTGCCAACCTAGCAGTTTGATAGCAAGAAATTGCAAGTAGATAAATAGGTACCACTTCGGTAGGAAGGTAAACAGTGTTCTGTGCAGTCAGGTGTTGAGGCGTGCCTGCCACATGTCCACAAAAACGTCTGTGGAGGGTAGCTATAAACGGAGATGAGCACCGAACCCTAGAGTTGGATATGACTGGCTTTTGATCAAGGGCGACCTTTACTTTACACAACACTGACTCTTTCTTCCAGTGGGGAATCCAACGCCCAACTTCTGGTCCCGCAGCCAGATCCCTAAACCATTGCGCTATCCAGACAGCTGGAGTGTGGTTCTCAAAACTGCCAGAATAGTACCCAAAAAAATCAGATGGAGGAAGGCAGTCAGAAGAAAATCAGGTTGCCAGCTCCTTGTGGGAATTGTGTTATAGGCTTCTGACTAAGGTTTTAAAAACATCTGCAGCTTTCAAGTATGTTCATCGTCATTTTCTTTCCTTGTTAACGACGCCGACGCTGTGCTAGTATTTAGAATTCTGCGACGAAATCATCGTGCTGGAAGATGGCGAAATACGTGAGAGCGGGAACCACGCAAAACTGATGAAAGCCAAAGGGCACTACGCCACCCTCATTCAGAATCTGAACACGGAGAAAGTCATGGTAAGTCCTTCAACATTGACCTTCAGAGACCCCAAACCAAAGCAGGGGGCTGTTGTTGGCATCTATAGGCCAAGGCAACACGATGGGATCTGAAATGTTTTCTCCATAACCTGGTCTGAAGGGTTTCCTAGACAAGGAGACCTGCTTGGAAGGAATAGATCGGTGATTCTTGGTGTAAGCAGGGGTAACCAACAGAAATACACCACTGTTAGAGGTTTTGAAACTTCTAGCCAGAATCCGATTTACTTCTGCAGTCATGAGCGGGTCATCTTGCTATGGTCATAGAGTAGACAAATGATTCTCAACCTGCATTTCATGTGGAGGGCCCACCACCTCTTCCACCAGGAAGTGCCATGTGGTGGAGGAAGGGCAAACTGGCTGTCCAGCCCCTGAAGCTGTCTGAGGGAGCGTGACATGGCCCCCATCTTTAAAAGGTTGAGAATTCCTGGAGTAGACCATACTGCCAGCAATTTGACGCTGATCATCAGGTGGCAGTTAACTAACTTGCCCACCCTAAGGACTAACGGCCTTGGATGGCAAAGTCAACAGGAAGTCAACAGGAAGGGTGATGGTCCCCAAGTGGATTAAATCCCACTTGAATCCATCTTAATGGAGGGCAGAAGCTTCAACCATCCTGGCCTGGGGCCGAGTAGGACTTTGCATGACAAAAGGGCTCAGGATCAGAAAATGACTCATGGAACTGGATCTGCGGTACTATAAGTGTCATGCTGCGTTGCGGAAGGCAAATGGAAGGCCACTGCATTATACTCTCAGAACAATCTTCATGGCTGATCGCCACGATGGCAGCCAATATCCAGAATCAGATATGGCAGCTGCAGAGGAAGTCATGGATAGGGAATAGCTTATTTCTCCTTCCTGCACACAGAGAGTGATGGTCACACAATAAAATTCACAACCACTTCTTCTCATGAAGGACAGCCGATTGGAGGAGAAAAACTGCTGCATGATTGCCTTTCCGATCACAATTTTTGTTAACAGGATTTTAGGGTTTTCTGTATATCCTATCCAACTGTACTGTCCTTGTTTCTTTATATACCACTCACAACCAGAAGATTTTCAAAATACTGGCCAGCACTTAGGTGGTGTGTAAAATACTATGGGTGACTCAGAACATTTCCTGAAATCCTGCAGCTTAATGAAGCAAGTTTTACCAAGAGTAGGTCAGTCTGAATCCATGGAGTTGACTCACTAAATCCCTACTAATTCAGAGAGTCTACTTTTACACACCGTAGTACAGTAAGCAACAAGGGTACAGACCATGTAAGACAGAAAAAGCACAATCTGAAGGACAAGGGGGAATGGATCGATCAATTTCCCCAGCTGGCTGGATGGTTTGACACCCAGTGCCTCCTAGCTATAATGCCTAGCTATAATGCCTGGTTTTTAATGCTAAGTTTTTAAGCTTTTTTAAAAACTTTTAAAACTTTTAATTTCTAAATTGGTTTTAAATTGTTGTCTTGATTATTGTGTTGGGAATCGCCCTGGGTCCCTTTGGGGAGGAGGGCGATACATAAATTTAAATAAATAAATAAAATAGCTAAAAGACAAAAGTGAGTTGTTACTAATTAGAGAGCTCACACAATAAGAGCTAGAAACTTGAACAGGTGAAGAAAGAAGTTAATGAAGTTAGTTACCCTAGCCGTGATGGCAAACCTTGGCACTCCAACTGTTCTTGGACTTCAATTCCCAGAAGGCCAAGCCCATGTAAATCCACATGAATGTTCTTAGCCTTCTGGGAATTGAAGTCCAAGAACACCTGGAGTGCCAAGGTTTGCCATCACGGCGCCTACTCGGAAGAAACAAGACATGCTTTTAGCACTACTTTCCAACTGGATTATTCAGGCTTCAGGGCAAGCAAGGAACCAGTGCAAACGGCATCTACACAGTGGTGGGAATAAGAAATATGTATCATGCGTATTCTCAGTGGTTGTCACCAACACATGGCAATCAATTAAATTACCAATTATCTTTGGAGGCTTGGTAATGTAAGTGGCAATATCCTTTTTTTAAAAAATGCTTGGCATATGTTGTGGGGAGTGCATGGACGTGTATCTAGCAATCTGATAGCATTCATTCAAGCCAGGAAGGGAGGGTGCGGGACACAGAGGCTGTTGTCAAGGCAGTTGAAGAGCAGAAATTGACTTCAGCAACAACAGTCATGAATAATAATAATAATAAAAAGCATGCAACGGCCGCTCCTGCAGGGAAAGAGGAGAGAGTGAGTGGTTGGCAAACTGAGTTTGTGCAAAATGGTTGGAAACCTGCGTTGGTGGATAATTTGCAAAGATATGGCCTGTCTGAGGGGAAACGAGGGGGAAGGTGAAAGTGATGTGTGAGAGAGAAAAGTATTGGCGAGAGTAAGGTAACAGAATGAGATGGAAAGGTAGAAGGGACAAGAGGAGATAATTTTCAGAAACTGAATTTCATTAAACTCCCCACCACCACCACCAATGAAAAACTATTATTTTTATTCTTTGTGATTAGTCCCCCAGGGCTGAGGAATCGCATGCATTGCATTACAGAATTCAAAAATAGTTCCAATGGCGATAAATTGGGTTAAGGGACATTTGAGGTGAACAGCCTCATGATTCTGACTCCCTTCCAACTTCTTACTTGTTGTTCAGTCGCACAGTCGGTTCCGACCCCTTGCAATGACCCCATGGACCACTGGCCGCCAGGCACTACTGTCCTCCACCCTCCTCCTCAACTCGCTCAGCTCTGTGCCCATTGCATCAACAATACCATCTAGCCATCTCATTTTCTGCCTCCCCCTTCTTCTTTTGCCCTCCACCCTTCCCAGCATCAAGGTCTTCTCAAGTGAATCTTCTCTTCTCATTTGATGTCCAAAGTACTTTAACTTTATCTTTACTGTTTGCCCTTCCAAGGAGCAGTCAGGGTTGATTTCTTCTAAGATTCTAAGGTTCCTTCTAAGATTTAGCAAGTAACATTTTACTAAAATGGATAAATAACCCTCTATAGTACTGGTACCCAGAATTGCTTTCTGTCGGCATGAAAAGGCATGAATGTGAATCAGGAAATCATAGTAGTGAGTAATATAACTCTACCATACATACATACCGTACATGGTTCATTTCAATCATTCACCAGCCTACATAAGTTTTCCAATCCAAATTCCATTCCACTAAGGAGAGTGGTAAAACTAAAAGTTGTCCTTGCTCCAAAGCTGACTCTACGGTTCAGTGCTCGTCTCTGTTTATAGCCAAAGAAACCAACATTGTCTGCATCTGCAGATGTCTCCGTGGACATGTGGCAGGTATGCCTCGAAACTGGAATGCACGGAAAGCTGTTTACCTTCCCACTGAAGTGGTCCTTATTTATCTTCTTGCAATTTTTTGCTTTCAAACTGCTAGGTAGGCAGGAGCTGGAGCAGAGACGGGAGCTCGCTCTGTCATGCAGTACCCGGGAACCGAACTCTGACCTTCCAGTCAGTGAGTTCAGCATCTTAACCCATTGAGCCACTGCAGTCCCCAAGGACAGCGTAGGCGCATCTCTAAAACCAAGATAAAGAAGGGGAAATCCGTGAGCTAAAGATAAGGAGCTGGGTTTACCAGGGCTAGGAAAGGAAGAGAAGAGATGTTGCTAGGGTGAGTGAGTGAAATGGGGTTTTTCCAAAGAAAAGAAAATCACGCCGCTTTTTCCTTCCTTCCAAAGTTCACAAGAGTGACGAGAATGAGAGAGGGAGTAAAAACACATATGAAAATGTTCACCTCCATTCTGGTAAGGTTTAGTATAGAAAGGTAAATGTAAACAGCTGTTAAGAATTAACGACATAGTCTTAGTTTTTTTAATTAGTGTATTAACGATGGAGTTAATGTACAGCCCATTCCTGCTAATTCCCCCCCCTTCCACATCTTCTTTCCTTAGTTTGGAAGCAAAATGTAAAGAAGCAAAGCCAGGATGTGGTTCCATTAGGGGCGGTGGTATCTGAATGTTCAGACACTATAACTTAGAGGTTTCCAACCTAGTGGACTGTGGTGTCATTTCATGTGGCCCCTCACCCCCTCCAATGGCATTCTGAGAAACAAAATGGCTACCCCTTTGAAGCTGTTGGGGCAAAATGGCTGCCACTCCATCGTGCAGGCAGGGCAAAATGTCCCTCTAGTCCTTGAAGCTAGAGGGTGATCCAGACACCCTGGCTTGAAAAGTTTGGGAATTCCTGCGCTAACTGGATAAATTTGTGAAGCAGAATTGTGTCCCTCGCCTCCCTGTGTGAGGTGGTTTGTCGTGTGAGGGACCAGGTTTGTGCTGAGCGTACAGACAATAGTGGGCGTATCCTTGCAGCACCTCAGAAACCAACCAACCTCCTTTGGTATGATGGCGCCTTGTGCGTGTGTGAAGAACAAACCGAATTCTGCCCACGGAGGATGAGGTGGTTTGTTGGCTTCTTAAGGCGCGTGACTAGGGAAGTGCACTGTGCAAAAACAGACGGAGCCTGGTGTTTGGGTGTTTCAGGGGTAAACGGCAGGGCCGAGCAAAGAGCCACAGGTCACCCATGGTGGAGCATGTCTGCCATGGATCATCCCTGTTTCGCCAGGAGGTTGAAAGATTTGTAGCCCAAAACACTCAGTTGATTTGAATGGAGGGAATGGAAATCAAAAAAGCTGGTGCTGAAGGAGAAGGAAAGGGAAAGGTCACCCGTGCTCAAAAGCCAGTCGTATCCGACTCTAGGGTTCAGTGCTCATCTCTGTTTATAGCCAAAGAACAAGCATTGTCTGTGTCTGCAGATGTCTCTGTGGCCCTGTGGCAGGCATGCTTAGACACTGAAGTGCACAGTTTACTTTCCCACCGAAGTGGGTCCCTATTTTTCTTGCTTTCGAATTGCTAGGTTGGCAGGAGCTGGGACAGGGACAGGCACTCATTCCATTGAACTTCAATCTTGCTGATCCTGAAGGCAGCTTCTCGCCCTCTTCAACTTTTCCTTTTTGACATCCTTTGTCAATAAGATTCCCAAAGATAACTGGCCAAAGTTGTTCTGGATTGGATTCAATCTAACACAGACCTTTGTTTGTTCGTCTTTAATTCCAGAGTCAAGGAAGCAATTTCCTTAACCCATTGGCGGCACCACAAGTGACGGAAGAAGCTCAGACAAATGTTCCGGATGTCTCTTTCAAAGGCGTTGATAATCCAGGTAAAATAATCAAAGTTGCGTACGGTAATTTTGGATAGTGGAGACCATTTCCCTGACTGTTTTCTGATATCTACAGCTTTTGATACGGCCAACGAGACAAACCTAGAATCCAAGAAGGAACAGGAAATGAGGAAAGGTCCAGGTATGTTACATATTGACTTACAAGTAATTATGTGAACTCCATGCTGTATTAGGGCCACCCTTGTCATTTATTTATGCATCATGCTGAGCACATGAGGCCTTTTATTCCTTTTATTGTTCTAATACCCAGTGGAAATATAACTTCCTTTGTGATTTTGACCACATTTCCTTCCATAAAATATTCTTATGGGGGATACCAAAGGATTAAGGTAAAGGTAAAGGTTTCCCTGGCTCGAAAGCCAATCGTATCCAACTCTAGGGGTCAGTGCTCATCTCTATTTCAAAGCCGAAGAGCCAGCGCTGTGTGCGGACAGACGTTTCTGTGGTCATGTGGCAGGCATGACTAGACACCGGAGCAATCGGGGTGAAATCAAAGTGGTCGAGTTACTCCTATGAAACTCCTTCTTGCTGTAAATTATTTCCATGTCTCTAGATTGGGGGTTTCCAAACTTTTCAAGCCTGGGGATGGTCATGCTCTTTCGGTCAGCTTCGAGGGCTGGACAGACAGTTTGCCTGCCTGCATGATGGGATCGGCCATTTTGTCCCAACAGCTTCAAATGGGTGGCCATTTTATTTGTCAAATCCCTTGGAGCGGTGGGGAGGCGCATGAAATGGCACTATGGGCTGGATCCAGGCCATGGGTCTATATGAGTGGATTGTTTTGCACCTGACACTGAAGAGGGGATTTTAAAGGCAGGACCATAAAAGTAACTTTTCTAAGCTCTGCCCAATTTTAGGTTAATCTGTGTGAAAACTGCATAAATGGGGAAGTAGGAGAAGAAATATCAATTTTCCCCCTTTTGATGTTTTGCATCACACACAATCAGAATGGAAAAGAGCCACATCAATGCCGTTTTTCACTGAAAGCCCACTAATATTGATCACTTTTAGTGAATCAATGCGTTTCCCCTACACCATTCCAGTCACGGATTTCAGCTCATCGTACAGCCATCGGGGAAACCGTGGAAGACTTGATTGTATGTCTTCATGCAGCAGAAGCCAGCCATGGGAAATCCATTTCACCGGGGCACTCTTAAAACCTCAAATGTTTATTTTAGTGGGTAGATTTGAATGGCACCCGGTCCTGCTTGAAATGCATGGCCTTTGCCGGGGCGTGGGAGGCTGGAATGCATCTTTCCTGTGCATTAAGTTCTCAATGGTTTCTGCTGCAGCTCCTGCCAACCAGCTTGTTGAAGAAGAGGAAAAACGTGAAGGATCTGTCTCTTGGAAAACCTACTACACTTATATCAAAGCCTCCGGAGGTATTTCCTGAACTGAGTCACTCGTTCCATTTTGCCCAACTTAACTTTCAGTTAAAGTCCCATACTTTCGTCAGATGCCATTTGGAAAGTGGAAAGGGAGATACAATAATTTAGTGTCAGAGATTACTCTGGGTTGAAAGGATTTCTAGGAGACGCCTTAATGAGGCTCCTTTCATGTCCCCAAGTGCAGCTCTCAGGAATCGAAACCTGACCTTCCAGTCTCCAGTTCAGCATCTTAACCACTAAACCACTGAGGGAGATGATGAGCCGGTGTGTAGAAAATGATCACCCTTGCTCAAAAGCCAGTTGTATCTGACTGTAGGGTTTGGTGCTCATCTCCGTTTACAGGCAAAGAGCTGGCACTGTCTGCAGATGTTTCTGTGGATGTGTGGCGGACATGGCATTGAAAGCCAAGGTAAACATCCTTCCCACCAAAGTGGTCCCTATTTATCTGTTTGCAATTTCTTGCTTTCAAACTGCTAAATTGGCTGGAGCCTGGACAGACGACAAGAGCAAATTCCGTCGTGCAGCGTTCGGATCTCGAACTGCTGACCTGCCAACCTTCCAGTCGTCACGTTCGGTGTCTTAACCACTAAGCCACAGCAGTCCCTTCTGTTAAAATGTGAGACCATAATTTTAATTCTTCTTACTTGAGGGGGCGCAAGATATTCCTTGCCCATCTCAACCCCAGTTTTCCCATTTTGTAAAACCATCTTTGATATTTAAAAACATGTGAACTAATGCAAACCAGACAAAGCTCAAATATCTGATTGCTTTTTTAAAAAGGACCTTTAAGACTCAAGTAACAGAAAGGGCCAAAAAAAAAGGTCACATATTCTCCAAAGTGTTGGGTTTACTTCTTTCACGCTTACTTATTTTGCATTGCCAAAAATCCCAGGGAACTAGAAAGAAAATAGATAATTCTCAGTAAATGATTCTCAGTATTTCTCTTTCTGCCATAATTCTCAGGGTTTCCTAGAAGACAGATTACACAAAAATCAGGTTAAAGCAATATCTTCACCTTTGCCTTCCTAAGCTGTCCAGAGCTTTTGGGAAACGGAGGGAATTTTGCCCCTCCAGATGTTTCTGTAGACATACACTTTATATGGTCCTTCTATGCTTTCAAAGGTTGATGGGAGTTTTAGGCTGTTGAATGCAGTTCCTCAACCTTGCTAATGCATTCTGTAGTTTATCTTATAAAGCAGCAACTGCCCAAAGCAAATATAGATAAGATGAATATATACATATATCAATCATGCTCTTAACAATTGTAGGACCCAAAAACCTTAAAGTGAATGGATGGAGATTAGAGCAAAGGAGGAAGCGCATAACCAACCTCTGAAATTTAATTCAGCAAAATATGTTTATGTCTGCCAGTTGGAACAACATAGAGATTAGGCCACTGAAAATGAATAAGGTCTTCTGTGGATCTTTTTGATGAGGGTTGTGTGTTATTTCGAGCGTGAAAGGAAGTATTCCTCTCAATGCCAACCACTGAAAAATATGAAGGAGTTGGGATGGAGATGCCATTAAATAACCAGACACAACCAATTCTGGCAGCCAGGATAGGAGAGCAAAGGTTTAGAAGTTTAATTTGTTGCGGTTGTATTGTTGATTATTATTTTTTTGGTCTGCCAGAAAAGTCCTGTTTGATATGCCCCAAATAACTTCCCTGGGCTTTGCAGACTAGACACCTTGATGTGAGCAGGGAGGGAGGGATATTTTGCTCTGCCTCAGGCAGTGAAATAAATTTGGCTTCTTTGATAGGGCTGTTCTATCATACTGGGTTGCCAGAAATCAGAAAGAACATGATGGCAGACTAGTAGACCCTAACAGTGATGGCAAACCTTGGCACTCCAAGTGTTCTTGGACTTCAATTCTCAGAAGCCCAAATCAGCACTCACAGCTTCTGGGAATTGAAGTTCAAGAACATCTGGAGTGACAAGGTTCGCCATCACTGCGGGGTACAAAGAATCCCGTCTTGAAGATTGTGGCGTTTTTAAACCACAATTGGGCATATCCTGGCAACCTAGCGTTGCCAGCTATCTTTCTCACAGTAGGGCAGGGGAAATGAACTGCAGAATGAACTCGGCAATGGGTGCCTTCATTTTGGCATTTTCATGACTGACCAAGACACAGAAGAAGAAGACCATGTGTTTTACCAAGCAGGGCTCTTTTTAAGTGTACAACACCATTGATTCTGTGCTGACGGTGATTCTTGTGTCTTGCTGTCCCATCTTAGGTTTCATATTATGGTTTTTCATTATACTACTGTTCGTTCTCATGATTGGCTGCTCAGCCTTCAGCAACTGGTGGTTGAGTTACTGGTTGGAGCAAGGATCTGGATCTGGGGTGAGTGGCCTCCTGCCCATGGAACACAACTATTTGGTTCTTTGTTTGCTCCGTTGTGCTTCAGAGATTGTCCGGGTTTCTTTTTGGAATAATAGCACCTGGATTTCCACAGCTAACATAACCAAGAGAGCTTGAGGTTATCAAGTTGGGTTCTTGCTGTTTTCTGAGATTTCAGAGCCCAAACCTGATCCTGGGAGAAGGTATTGTGGTATCACAGAGGGTGTTACTATTCAGTCTGACCAGATTTTCCAGCTATGGTAGACCCTACTGCCAGCAACTCAACGCCGAGTGTCAGGGAACGGTCAACTAATCTGACAATCCTGAGGACTAAGGGCCTTGGGTGGATGGCAAAGTCCACAGGGAAGGGTGATGGTCCCCAAGTGGATTAAATCCCATTTGGATCCATCTTGATCGAGGACAACAGCTTCATCCATCCTGGCCTGGGGCTGAGGAGGAGGACTTTGTGTTCCAAAAGGGCTCAGGACCAGAAAATGATTTGTGGAACTGGATCAGTAGTACAGATGTCATACTGTGATGCAGAAGGCAAATGGAAGGCCACTGCATTATATTATTCCCGGGACAATCTTATTTTATTTATTTATTTATTTAGATTAATTATCCTGCCCCAATCAGGTGAACCTGACTCTAGGCGGCTTACAGAAAAGGGTGAGAGACTATAGACAATGCAAAACAATTAAACAATCCCCCTACAAATTCAAAAATTAAAACCTTAAGGTTCAAAATCACTTTAAAAATCAATTAAAAATTAAACTATTAAATTTACAAAGATCTAAAAGATTTAAAAGGTTAAAAGGTTTAAAAAGGTTTACAAAGTTTAAAAGAGTGAGAGAGGGGTGGCTGTCCCATCAGATCAACCACCCAACATGGGACCCCATATTACTGGAGCCCCACACCTGCCCTGCCAGCCAGGTATTTAGGCCCTTCTGAAAGGGCAGGAGCTCTGTCTGTAGACATAACTCAGTTGGCAGGAGGTTCCAAAGGGCCGGGGCGGCCACAGAGAAGGTCCTCCTTCTGGTGCTAGAGAGATGTGCCTCTCTAGCTGATGGAATGATAAGAGAGCCTCTCCAATCCACCCTGGTGGGACGGACAGATGTTCTTGGGGTGACGCAGTCTCTTAAGTATCTTCATGGTTGGTCGCCATGATGATCACCTATATTTGGATTTGGATATGACACAAGAAGAAGGAGGAGGAGGTGGTGGTGGTGGTGGTGGTGGTGGTGGTAGTATTCAGTTCAGTGTTGTAAGCATGTTTAGAGGAGAGAGACTAATCCCTCTGTCGTTATCATCACACTCTTCCCAGGTACTCTAGTAGGTCTGGAGTTCTTCTCCAAAGCATTATTTTCTACCATACAAGATCTCAACCATCTGCCCATCCTGTTGCCCCCCTTCTATGTGGGCGTTATCATTTTCATTACATAAGCAACTAGGCTCAGATGAATGTCAGAAATACATGCCTTAAATTTTGTATGCAAGTCTGTCCGTCTCCCTCCCCCTTACAGTGAAATCATCCCTTTTCTCCTGGCCAAAGCAGCATCTATTTTGTCACACAGAATAAAGAACTTCCCTGTATGTTCCTTTGTTTCAGTTAGGAGTGGAGATGACAGCCATCAAATCTCAATCAGAGGCTGCAGCTAATGTATTTTAATCCTCTCCTTTTAAAGGCAAACTGCAGCCTTCCTCTCAACGAGACCTGCAACCGAGAGAGCATCACTGCCAATCCTCAGCTGAACTTCTATCAGTTCGTCTACGGCATGAGCATTATTGCCATGATCATCCTCAGCTTCATCAAAGGTTTCATTTTCACCAAGGCGACCCTACAAGGTTCCTCAGTTCTGCATAACACGGTGTTTTACAAGGTAGCCTTTTCGTCTAGAAATCACGAAAGGCGCTCCCAGATTTCTGTTCTACTTCAATGTACCACTCGTTGTTGGGATAAGATTTACCCACACCATATGGACTGCGGTGGCTTAGTGGTTAAGACGCTGTACTTGATGACTGGAAGGTCAGCAGTTCAAGACCCAAGTGCTGGCTCTTTGGCTATAAACAAAGATGAGCACCGAACCCTAGAGTTGGATATGACTGGCTTTTGAGCAATGGCGATCTTTATCTTTACTATATATTTTTTACACAATTTAGAACAAGGTTGTAGGACATGGTGGCCCTCCAGATGTGGTTGAGCTATTAACTCCCATCCACCATAGCAAATATGGCCCATGGTAAGGGGTGATAGAAATTGTAGTCCAGAAACATCTGGAGGACCATGTGTTCTCCAACACATCTGAGAGTCATAAGAGGGATTGTGGTGGCTTAATGATTAAGACACTGAGCTTGACAACCGGAGGATTGGCAGGTCGGTAGGTCAAAACCTGAGTGTAGCATGACGGAGTGAGCGCCTGTCATCTGTCCCATCTCCAGGCACAGACAGTGCTGGCTCTTTGGCTGTACATTGAGATGAGCACTGCCCCCTAGAGTCAGATACAAGTGGCTTTTTCCTGTATTTATGCCCTATGTAGCTCAAACAACGCCAGGTTCTCTCTGGCACGGGAGGCAGAAGACATGCCTGGCAACCCACCCTGTTGTTCCCTCAGTTTCTGGTCTGAAAGGTTGATATCTTCCCCCTTTACCCGCAGATCTTACAGTGCCCAATGAGTTTCTTCGACACCACCCCCACGGGCAGAGTAATGAACCGGTTTTCTAAGGATATGGATGAGTTGGATGTGAGGCTTCCCTTCAGCGCCGAGATTTTCCTGCAGCAGTTTTTCATGGTTCTCTCGATTGTCGTCATCTCGGCCATCGTCTTTCCTTATATCCTCATCGTGGTGGCAATCCTCACGGCTATCTTTGTCCTCCTTTTCCAGTAAGTCTGGGGCTCCACATCTACAAAACCCAGGTACATTTTCCTTCTCCAAAAGAGGTGTGGTAGGGAAGGCTCAGCAATCAAGACACTGAACTTGACAACTTCAAGATCGGCAGGTCAACAGTTTGAGACCCGAAAGCTGCAGGACGGAGTGAAGGCCCGTCTCTGCCCCAGCTCCTGCCAACATAGCAGTTCAAAAGCAAGAAATTGCAAGAAGATAAATAGGCACCACTTTGACGGGATAGGTAATAGTGTGCTGTGCACTCTGGCATCTACCTGTATATACTCGACTATAAGTTGTCACGAATATAAGTTGAGGTACCTAATTTGGACCTCTAAAACTAGGAAAATAGATTGACCCAAGTATAAGTCGGGGGTGGAAAATGCAGCAGCTGCTAGTGAGTTTCAGTAATTAAAATACATGAAAATACAGTAAAATTAATTAATTTAGACATTTGTATGGTTTTTTTTTTTTTGAATGTTTATGTTGACCCGAGTATAAGTCGAGTCCCATTTTTGGACTAAAAAACTAGACTTATACTCAAGTATATACAGTAGACATACATGCCACATGATCATGGAAACATCTGCAGATACAGACAGCGTTGGCTCTTTGGCTGTAAATGAAGATGAGCACCAAACCTTAGAGTTGGACGCGACTGGCATTTGAGCAAGAGTTACCCGTACCTTCACCTAGGGAAGGTGCAAATTGATAAAAATGACTTGTTCTTAACCCACCCTCTTCAAATATCAGACATAGAAGAGGATTCTAGGCAGAGATCTGCAGGAATTTTGCCAGAAAGACCTTTTAGGGCTCTTCTTCTGTCGATGTCTACCTTACTTCACTTAACAAGTTTGAAGCAACAGTTAAAACCTCTGTTAGGGAAATATGTTTTGTAGCAGATTTCATTTCCCTTTGTGGATTCATTGATTTAATTATTTTGATTGCACCTTTCCATTTTGTTTCCAATAAAACCCAGAGCGCCTCAGGTTGTGAAAACATAAAATGTTCATATAAATACACAAAACTATAGCCATGATTCAAAGAGCTGAAACAGCTCAGTGGCAACTCGTTAGAAATCCACTTACAGATATAGCTGAAAAAATGGGCAGGGAGTGTAAAATGGCCCACTGAATTCTCTTGAACACACCTGACAACAGTCTTGAACACTCCCTGTCTACAATCTCCCTTGCTTGTAAGCCAGTTGTATCTGACTCTAGGGGGTCAGTGCTCATCTCCGTTTACAGCCAAAGATCTAGTGCTGCCTGTCTCTGCAGATGTTTCTGTGGTCACGTGGCAGGCATGACTTGTTGCAGGAGTGCATGGAACACTGTCACCTTTCCTGCTACAGCTGTACCTCTTTATCTACTTGCAATTTCTTGCTTTCAAATGGATAGGTTGGCAGGAGCTGGAATAGATGACAGGCGCTCACTCCATCACACAACGCTCGGGTCTCGAACTGCTGGCCTTCCGGCTGTCAAGCTCAGTGTCTGAGCAATCATACATAGAATGGTCCTTCTGTTAACTGTGGGACTTTCTGATTGACAGGAATTTTGTTTTAAAATTTCCTTTTAAATTGAGAATTGAAACTCGGCGGCCAAAGTCAAAATCTAATTTGGCACAATCTGCCTGCATTTCCTCTCACAGGGTTTTCCAGAGCACCATCCGAGAGCTCAAGCGCATCGACAACATCAGCAGGTCTCCGTGGATTTCTCTGATCACATCATCAGTTCACGGCTTAAGTACTATCCATGCCTACAATAAGAAGGAATATTATATTGACCGGTAAGATGCCTAGTCCAGAACGCCTAGAAATCGTTCCCTCTCTTTTCTCTCTCTCTGCCAGTTGCTTGAAAACAGACAGGTGTAATTGTCTTGTTATTCTTCCCTAGCCACTGATCCTACCAATTTTATACCTGGCGGCACCTTGCTAAAGCCAGTCTGCTGTTGTGTTGCATAAGCGGTCCAGATCCTGAGGCTTCTCATTTGCAGAACATGGCAAGCTGCAGGGGAACTGCTGGATCTTGTCACCGTTCCTCTGAATTATCTCAGAGGGATTGTAGTGCGTGCAAACATATGGTATCCCCACTGGAGTGCTTTATGTAATTTTCCTGAAACATTAAGCGAGCTTTAGGAGTTGTGTTTTAAAGGGGAAGAATTCAGCACACTCTGATCCTGGCTCGCCTACATTGGCTGCCTGTAGACCTGTGTGCCTGAATCAAGGTATCAGTACACACATACAAGGCCTGGACAACCCAATCCTTCCAGGCAATAGGACTTTGGGGCACACCTCAAGGAACTGGGCCTTCTTGGCTGTGGCCCCAATAGTTTAGATTGCCCTTCCATGTTGATGAGATTTTCCATCCACCTGAGAAAGATCTCCACCTCACCAAACTGCCCTACTGCACAAGATTACAACAGCTGATACTTCATTGTGTGGATTTAAAAAAAAATCTGAAGCAACCAATAGGTTTTATGTAACTTTTTTTAAAAAAAAACACCCAACTGACCAATCTTTTGTAGGTGTGTGCATTTGTTTGTGCAAGGGGGCTTAGATTCACAAGAGGGAAAGATGCTCATTTTGCATGCTGACACACTAAAAATCATATCTAAACCACAACCAAAAACCAACAACTTCTTTGTCCTCTTCTTGCACAAGCAAGCAGAAACCTAAGAACTTGCCGTAATTTCTTGACAATACTTTCTTGAGATAATGTGTCCCAGCTCAAGCAAGCAATTCGGCAAGGATATGTCACATCCTTCTTATGGGCTGGCCGAATTGTCATATGCTGACTTTGGAGAACAAGAATGCAATAATGCTAAGACGTTAATTAAGCAACCACAAGCCTTTGATACTCTCACAAGAATGATGGGTACACAGGCTCTTTCATGTTCCCTGTAAGCCTTGAATGCTAACGATAAATTAACTTGCGTTGTCAATAACATCCCCCTTTCAAAACTAATGCAAGCAAATTCAATTTTTTCTGCCTTTTAATGATTAACTTACCATGTCAATCCTTTCCTCCTTCCTTTTTCATCTCTCTAGTGATGATGCCATCTTGGTCTTTATTGTAGCACAAGGCTGTGGAGAGGCGCCAAATGACCAAGATGATTAATTATTCGCCCTTCTCCGTTCCTTGTTGGGTGTGCAATGGACCAGTTACCATCTTTTGTGTTCACTTTTGTTTCAGCTTCAAAATGTTGAACGACACAAACTCCAGCCACTTTGCTCTGTTCAATTACGCCCTGCGGTGGTTTGCGGTGAGGACGGACATGCTCATGAACTTCATGACGCTGATTGTATCCCTCTTTGTGGTCCTCTCACCTCCTTCCATCAGCGCCTCATTGAAAGGCCTGGCTTTGTCTTACATAATCCAGGTAGGAGGAACATCTGAGGATGAAATCCATATTCACACATTACAAATGGGACCCAGGCTGACCCAAGTCTACTTGTCAAATAGCCTGATTTTATGGCTTGTGAATCTAGCCCAAAGATAGGGGGCAAATAGGTTGATTTGATGGCTTGTAACTAAAGCAAAGTTTAGAAAAAGTTACTTTTTTTTTTACTGTAACTTTCAGAATTCTATGGCCAGCATGGCTGGTTTTGGCCAGGGGATTCTGAGACATGATTCAGTCACTTCCTCTGATAGTTCCTTCTCAAATAATACAGAAAGGAATCCTTTACCCTAAAATTTTGCTGGGTTATTCCTTGCCACATAAAGTGAATCCCAAAACTTTGACTGTGAGCTTAGCATGTTCTTACCCCAGAAAGTAACTTTTCCGAGCCTTGGAAGAGAGGTACTTGTAATCGCCTACGAAATATCTTTAACATTTCTTCCTTGTACATATCAGTTATCTAATGGAGTCAGACTTTTGGTTGATCCCAAAGATCACTGGATTTTATGTTCCAAGGTACCCATTGCTAGAAACACAGGTCTATACGCAACTTGCCAGCATAATCTGTGAAATGGGCCTAAATTCGCCTGTCATGAGATAAACAAGATATACGTTCCTTTTAAAGATTGTTAAGGGCAGTACTGGTGAATTATTTGGAGATAAAGGTAAAGGTTTCCCTTGCTCAAAAGCAAGTCGTATCCAACTGTAGGGGTCAGTGCTCATCTCTGTTTCTAAGCCGAAGAGCCAGCGCTGTCTGCTTCTGCAGACGTTTCCATGGTCATGTGGCAGGCATGACTAGACACTGGAGCGCATGGAATGCTGTTACCTTCCCACCGAAGTGTTCCCTATTTATCTACTTGCAAAATAGACCCCCCAAATAATTTTGTCCCCCTCCAAGTCTGCTCTTTGTTTAGCAAGCCCAACAAGACCTACAACAATGATGGAGAGCATGTGGGCCTCCTCCAGATGATGATGGGTTGAGTCTCTCATCATCCTTCACGTCACAGGCTTCCTGGTTTGTTTGGCCTCCCAACTCAGCACCACGACCTTGCTCTGCCCCATAGTAGGGGCCATAACTTTCCTCAGACAAGGACTAAGGATGGAGAGATATACAATACCTGCTTTTTGTCTCTTTCAAGTCTTCTGAGTTCTTCTTTGATATGACTTCAGTCACAAAGAGAAGAAAACTGATATTTTCTTAAGTATCATCCCAGTGGCTCAGTGGTTAAGAAGCTCGCTTTGCTAGCTGGAAGGCAGCAAGTCGGGAGTTCAAGACCCGAGGACTACATGACGGAATGAGCACCCGTCGTCTGTCCTAGCTCCTGCCAACCGAGCAGTTCAAAAGCAAGAAATTGCAGGTCGATAAATAGGGACCACTTCAGTGTGGAAAAATATCTTGGGGAGCTTCATTTGGGCATCCACTGAGCAGAATTCCTCCACCAAAAATCCTTTCAACCCAGAAAGCACCTTTGTGTGTTTCTGACATGATTAAAAAAATGTAAAACATCCATTGTATGGAATGTTCTTAACCTTTACACTTTCAAACAAGCAATGTGGAACTGTTTCCAGAAGGAATGCATTTCCAGAAAGTAACAAACCCGTTCTCCTGTTTGTTACCTTGATTTCTGCACACCTTAGCTCAAATCTGTTCCTGCCCTGTATATAATGTATATAAACATGTGATATGACAAATATCAGGAGCCATCTGTTATAATTGCCAGATTAACGACGTGTTACTTGCTGTATGCTCCATGCATATTAATGCAAAGGAGGGAGGCAGATTTTCCTTTAGATTTGCTTGAAATGTTTTCGAGTATTAAGTATGAGGCGCTTTCAGAAATGTAAATGAAGATGCCCTTTATTAACGCCTCTTCCAAAAGGAGAAATGTTTCCTGGGGTGATGTTAGTGAAACCAGTAAACCGTAGCACTTCCACCACCCCAAAACAGATTTTGAAAGAGGCTTTATTTTGCCCTGGATAAGAACATTAATTCTTCTCCACAGGCACGTTGTAACAGCTCTGAAATTGCCTCAGGGGTTGAAAATTCAAAAGTGATGCTGGTTGCTGAGTTGTGGAGTTACTTTCTACTCAAACTTTCTTCCTGTTTTGGATATTCCCTTAACTTTCCTTTGTTCAGTGGAGTTGCTTCCAATACAAGAAAAGAAGATGAAGGCTGGATATTTTCATACCTACTGGCAGGGCCAGGGCTGCAATGGCTTAGTAGTTAAGACGCTGAACTTGACGACTTAAAGGTCAGCAGGTCAGCAGTTTGAGATCCGAGTGCTGCATGATGGAGTGAGTTCCCATCTCTGTCCCTGGCTGCCTCAGCTGTAGTTTCAATTGATGGCATTGTGGTAAATCATGCCTGCCACATGACCATGGAAATGTCTGCAGAAGCAGACAGCGCTGGCTCATCAGCTTAGAAGCAGAGATGAGCACTGACCCCTAGAGTCAGATACGACTGGCTTTCGAGTAAGGGAAACCTTTACCTTACAACCTTTTAAAACCACGGGCTGGACCACGCCCCTTCAGACTGTCGGCAGGCCAGACCCCTCCGCCGCCGCAGGTGAGCACGTGCTCCTGGTGGGGACTGGCTCACGTTCGTGTGGAAGCTGAGGAGGACTCATCTGGTCCATGCTTCCACTCCGATCACCGTTTCCGCTTCCACTGTCACTGCCTCAATCCTGGTCCTCTTCGCTTGGCTTGGCGTGTCTCTAACGGTGATCCGTAGCGAGGTGGATGTTGTAACAGAGCACCGTTAGCGACATGCCAAGCCTAGCAGAAGAGAGAAGGATTGAGGTGGTGGTGGCAGTAGCAGCAAAGTGGGCCAGATGAAATGGTCCCATGCCCCAGGGCAGACCCATGGGCCGTAGGTTGAGAACCCAATGGTAAATTTTGCCAGTCAGCCCAGGTAGCTTCTTCATGCAGAATAGGGAGGAGGTAGCATCTTACGTTCTGTTTGAGCCTTGAAAACTTACTGAATAAACCTTTCCCAAAACAGGCATAGTTGGAGATGTAATAATGGCTGGAATCTTCTCACTTCGTGTAGTAAGTCATGGGTAGAGTTGACCCATTCAGTCAATGGAACTTGCATAAGAGGTGACTCACCAACACCCCGCTGATTCCATGATCTTATTCTAGTGTCATTTACTATGCTACGCAACAAGATGTTCAGCTATTTTGTTTGTAGATTCTATGTCCCAGAATCCCTTAGGTGACATGATCAGTGAGCATGTCAGTTGGGGGATCATGGGAAATGTAGTCCAAAAAGAGAGAAACATTTCCCTTGCATCAGAATTGGCCATTCTGGGCATTCAGAAACGCATCCTTGCTGACTTCCTGAACATTTCATGCGTCACTGTTTGTGTCCCTGCCTTCTGCTCTCCTCCCTGCTCATGCTGCTCCCTGTGATGCTTTCTCGTCCACCCCTGTGTGGAGAAGGCAGCTTCACATGTCAAGGGTCATCCGCTGCCAGGCTCTCAAAGCATGAGCTGATCATTAGGTGTTTGTTCGCTCCTTTGCCTTTGACGTTTGAAGAGAAAACGTGAGGCACTCCTGCAGAGAATGGGTAAAAACCCTTGCAAGAGAAGACAAGAGAGTGGGTGGCCATGGGTTGCATTTGTAAACACATAATGGGACCACCAGAGACATCCTTTTGGAGCATCTTCAGTTCTGTTGCAGGCTGGCAAAATTCTTCTGTTCTGCTGCTGTGACTCCAATAGTTTGGGATGTTTTTGCTTGTTTGTGGTATTTTAACAAGGAATGCAATCTGCTTCCAGAGCACAGTTTTCTCCCTGCTTAAAGGTAAAGGTCTCCCATGCTCGAAAACCAGTCGTGTCCAACTCTAGGGGGCAATCCTCATCTCCGTTTACAGCCAAAGAGCCAGCACTGTCTGCGTCTGCAGACGTTTCCATAGTCATGTGGCAGGCATGAGTAGAAGCCAAAAGGCATGGAACGCTTTCCTGCTTTTGAACTGCTAGGTTGGCAGGCTTTCCTTTCATGTGCCCAAAGATCTTCTCCTACTGAAGTGGTAACTATTTGTCTACTTGCAATTTCTTGCTTTCGAACTGCTAGGTTGGCAGGAGCTGGGACAGAGATGGGGGCTCCCTCCGTCACGCAGCACTCGGGACTTGAACTGCTGACCTGACGACCTTCCAGTCATCCAGTCCAGCGTCTTAACCACTAAGCCACCACAGTCCCCACGGGCTGCTTTAGATACTTGAGTTCTGTGGCTCTGAAGGCAAGCGCCACTTCTCAGATCCGCTCAAAGACAGAACATTAGGCAGCAAAGCTATTTTGAAAACTGCCATTTTTCCATCCACACCACATGGTTTCTTGGCAGTTACACTTAAGAGTCTAGAAGATAAACCAGCTGCATCTTTTCCACACCGCCTTGCAGCTATACACGAAACGTGTTGCCTCCCCGCTCAACGACAGTGTTTTCCAAATGCTTTCTTACATTACTGTGGAATGTCTTAATTGTTTTCTGCCTCTTTTATTCCCTTCCTTCTAGCTCAGTGGCCTCCTGCAAGTTTGCGTGAGAACAGGGACGGAGACGGAAGCCAAATTTACTTCGGTTGAGCAGATCACAGAATACATCACGGTAAGAAGGGACTCTTGGAGTCCTCTACTAGAAGGCTTAGGGGTGCCCAAACATTTCAGGCCGTGGGCCAGCCACATGGTTCAGTGGGCCGGTCACATGGTTCAACAGGCTGGTCACATGGTTCCTCCCACCACAAGCAGAAGTAAAACGTGCCTTGCCATCTGTTTTGCAACAGGATGAGATAGATTTCAGGGTGCCATTTTCTCTGCTTAAACTAGGGACGCCCAAACAAAAGCCTATGGGCCAGATCTGGACCCCAACGCCAATTCATCCAGCCCACGCCACCCTCGTCACAGGCCAGATGAATTGGTGTCAGGGCCCAGAACCATCCTGCAAGCCATAGTTTGGGCACCCCTGGTTTAGAAGGCATTTCTAAACAGTACCAAAAAGAATACATGCACCAAAAGTAGAAGAGAGAGAAAGGGTTTACTCTATGTATGCATTCAGGTTCTCCGCCTTGCAGCAAAGAGCCAAGAACTAAAGACCTTTTATCAAGCTGGTCTGAGACAGAAATCAGTGAATACACAAGATTAACAATAGGTCAGATCTGGTGTGACCAGGTTCATGTTCTGTTACAAAGCAAAGCTGTAGCCCATAGATTCCTATAACTCCATGTCTAGTTTCTATATACAAGAGGTTTAAAAAAGTTTGTCTTCTGTCCAGAGTCTAAGGAAACTCTAAAACACTGTTTCCTAACCTTTGGTTTTTGGACTTCAATTCTCAGAAGCCTAAGTCAATTCCCCAATGCACTGATGACCCAATGTACTGATGTAGGCTTCTGGGAATTGAAGTCTCCCTATGGGGTATAGGCCCCATTATTGGGAACCACTGCTCTAAACATTTTTGCTAGGTTATTCTTTTCCATGTAAAGCTCACACGCAAGCATGTGTGCATGAGAAGAATCAGTGTTGGCTCACGGACCCTTCCCTATGTCTTCCAGAAGTGTATTCCTGAACAACGAGTGGATACTGCAGCGGCCAAACCTCCTACTGATTGGCCAGACAAGGGTGAAATCATGTTTCAGCAATATCACATGAAATACCGAGAAAACACTCCATTGGTCCTTCACGACATCAACCTCCACATTTGTGGCCAAGAGAAGGTTGGGATCGTGGGCCGAACGGGCTCTGGTATGATCCTTTCATTTACCTAATCTTGATCTTTTAAATGCGTTCAACAACCAGAAGAATGAACCAACTTCTGTGGACCTTCTACCCTTTCTTCCATCAGAATCATGTGGCTTGGATGGTTGATGGGACCAGAAAAATACAGCTCTGATGCTCATAATGGTGGAGGGGAAGAGTCAGTTCCACCTGGTGTCTTAGATCCTGGACAGCCTGTCCTATATTCTGCTAAACTGGCACATCAACTGAAATCTTGTTAGCAGCATGATTTTCTTTACAACAATAGTGTGAGTTTACCTCAGGGATTCTCAGCCTGTGGGCCGAATGCGGCCTGTGGTGCCATCTGGCCCCCAAAGCTGTCTGAGGGAGTGTAACCCAGCCCCCAGCTTTAAAAGGTTGAGAACTCCTGGTTTATATCATGGTTGTAAAGAAATGGATAAATTTGGTGGAGGAAACCAAGAGAGAATGGAATGTCCAACAATGGACAGGTTCCACCAGGTTTAGATGAGATACCTAGGATGAAGTCCATGTTTGTCCCTTGCAACTAGGAAATAATCTTGGTTTAATCTGCACCCATTAGACTAGCTTGGATCCCATTGTGGATCAAACTGGAAAGGTCATGAAGATCAGTCGTATTCCTCTGATCCTTGAGCCAGTCCATCCATTAATCATTCAGAACTTTGAAGTACTATATTTCTGGACCAAAACAAAGAGTCTCAAAATTGTCCAGCCCTAGTATGTGATTTTTGAGTCACTATATAAAAAAAAGACTGACTTTTCAGAATTCTGGTTTCTACTTTCCCTTTCCCAGCCCTCTATCTGAGTGGTGTCACTAGTGTAAAGGCACTGGAGTGAGAGGCATGGGATGAGAAAAGTCAACTCTCCCTATTCCATTGTAGGTTGATTGAAAGAGATGCGATTCTCCCAAGACGAATTGAAGAGATGAACTTGGTTCTGGAAACATTCTGGAACCAATCAATTTGTTAATTCAGCATGTAAATAAAAAATAAACTCTGTTAGCACTCCAGAGATTTGACTCAAGATAGACCAAATCACACATTTCCGAACATCCTGAGGACATCTTGGAGAGAGATGTAGAGCTGAAACAAGTGTCAAAATTGTCTGAAACAGCATCATGGATGTTTGAGCTTGGGATCTTTCCAGGAAAAAAAATATGGAAATACAACTAATATGGCATCCCTCAACTCTTGCAGGAAAATCTTCCCTAGCGGTAGCACTCTTTCGGTTAGTGGAACCAGCGGCCGGCACGATTGTGATTGATGGCATTGATATCAGCACGATAAATCTGGAGTCTCTACGGAAGAAGCTCTCCATCATTCCTCAAGATCCCGTTCTGTTTGTAGGTACAGTAAGGTAGTTGTTCTTACAATTATCCATTAACCCTTCCCTACCAAAGTGAAACGGAGCTGCTAATACTTAAAAATCCCAAGGCAGATCTTTGCCTACGTACCTCAGGTGCACCCTGTGGTGTAGTGGTACCAGGGCTTTCAGGGTCAAAGCCCGAGGGCAGCGATGGCCAACCTTGGCACTCCAGGTGTTCTTGGACTCCAGTTACCAGAAGCTCAAGTCAACACTCCTGCTGATCAGGGAATTGAAGTTCAAGAACACCTGGAGTGCCAAGGTTGACCATCACTACCCTCGGACTTACTAATTGGCAGGGACCGTAGCATTATCTGGAGTAAAGCATGAACAAGATGTATTATCTTTTTTGAACGAGGGGACAAATATATAAATAAAAGGTGGTGATATTGTTGTTCAGTCACACAGTCAATTCCGACCCTTTGCAATGACCCCATGGACCACTGTCCGCCAGGCACTTCTGTCCTCCACCACCCTCCTCAACTCACTCAGCTTTGTGCCCATTATGTCTACAATACCATCTAGCCATCTCGTTTAGAGAATAGTTAAATGAAGTTTTATAATGTCACACTGATAGTGAGTGCACATAGTAGTTATATATAGTTTTAAGACTTTTGTTTATATATACAGTGGTACCTCATACAGCGATTTTAATCCATTCCATAGGGCTCGTTGTTGTACGAAACAATTGCTATATGATGCATGCATTGTATAGCAATTTTCCCTATGGGATACATCATAAAAAAAAAATTTTTTCGCTAAGTGGTTTTTCCCATTGAAAAATTGTTGTACAGATTTTTTCCATAAGGGAAATTGT
Source organism: Furcifer pardalis (assembly GCA_030440675.1). NCBI lineage: Eukaryota > Metazoa > Chordata > Lepidosauria > Squamata > Chamaeleonidae > Furcifer > Furcifer pardalis. The sequence continues at coordinate 108,134,717 of CP126892.1, read as the reverse complement.
TATGTGGGACACCATTCCCCCCCCCCAAACCTAATTGTTATGCAATTTTATTGCAATATGAGGCGATTGTTGTATGAGGTTCCTCTGTATATGTGTATTCATTGTGATGGTTTTCTTTGTTCGTTTTATTGTAAAATAGAGAGAGAAAGAGTAGTAGAAAGGGCTACTGTGTATTGTGTAGAGCCAAAACTGGTTCCAACAGTATGCCAATTTCAGAGTGTGAAATTTGTTACTCCAAAAAAACCTTACTCTATATCAACCAACCAACCCAATCCCCAAAAGGAGCAAACAGTATGTGAACTTTCAGAATCACCCAAACGATTCTCCAACTATGCGGCAATGCACACGTTTGTGTGCATTTTTATTTATTTTGCAAAATTCATGTGGGAAACACAGGTAGTTCTTAATGAGGAAAGCCATGACCCCCTCCAAGATATTTTTCTCCATTGGTGATGGGCAGACAATGAGGGAAGGCTGTCCTGTTGGCTCTCCACCCATGACCAGTCATAGTTATCATCCGAAACAGGCTGTGTCTATCCTCATTTGACTTATTCCTAGATCAAGCATCTTCTACAAGGTAAAGGTAAAGGTCGCCCTTGCTCAGGGCCATAGCCAGGGAGGCAGGGGTGTGTGAAAACCCCTTTGAAGCTGTTGGGACAACCCCCCAACCCAACCCATGGTGCCAATGTTATATATGACATTGTTGCACCTCCTGAAACCCCCACTATAGAATCCTGGCTATGGCCCTGCCCTTGCTTGAACGCCAGTCATATCCGACTCTAGGGTTCAGTGCTCATCTCTGTCTATATCCAAAGACCCATTGCTGTCTCTGTTTGTAGACATTTCCATGGACATGTGGCAGGCATGACCAGAGTGCACGGAACGCTGTTTACCTTCCCACCAAAGTGGTCTCTATTTATCTACCTGCAATCTCTTGCTTTCGAACTGCTAGGTTGGCAGAAGATGGGACAGAGACAGGAGCTCACTCCATCATGGAGTACTTGAGTATCCAACTCCGACCTTCCAGTGATCAAGTTCAGCGTCTTAACGACTTGAGCCACCACAGTCCCCTCTACAAGGAATAGGTGTCTATTATATAAACAATCGTGTATTTTTTAATGGATCTATTTAAATCTAGAAAACCTCCCTTCCCAATTTGCCTAAGATCTCCCAAAGGCTTTGTGAAGGTTTGTACGTTGCGATGCAGTCCTACACAAACATTGTTTTGCTGCTGATCCCGGTGTTTACAAAGTCGGCTTGGTACAAAGAGTCTACTGTAAGACTTTTCAGGTGAAGGTTGCATTATCCACCACAAAGCATCTGTTGTTAGATATAATGAAGTGGTTTTTATTGCAATATAGCTGGGCATAATCTAAAGAGAATGAGATAGTACATCATCCAGATATTACATCATTCAGAAATGGTCAGGTCTGTTTCTTGCAAGCTTATTTTCTGCAGGCCAAAGTGACACCATTGAATGAGTATGCAGTAAAATTCTTTTATTCTTATTCCTGCCTTCCAGGTATAACTTGGATCCTTTTAAAAACCATAAAGATGACCAGATGTGGGATGCTCTGCACAGAACATCTATGAAAAGCATGGTATGTAGTTCATTTTTATTTTATTTATTTATTTGGCAGATTGATTTATCATACTGTCTTACTTTCTGTTTTTTTTTTAATTACAGTAGACAGAATGTTTTGATTCTTCACTTAACAGTGTATCATTAATCTCTAGAGCCCCCAAATAATATTGCTAATATTAAGTCCCATTAGAAATTCAAAACAATATTACTCAAACCTCTGTCTTGTAAATTCAGTTCCTTTGTTGTATGGCAAAGTCTTCTTGCCTCCCACACAAAGAAGTAGAATAAATCTGAATATTCCATATTGCCTTACTATTCTAGTAGAACTATTTGGTTCAAGTTGGTGACCATCTTGAAATGTCCATGATATCAGAACTTTGCATGCATCAGTTAATTGGTCTGTCCATTCATTATGTTACCCTGCCAGAAAACATTCAAGTAGCTTAGTTAGGGTTCCACTAGGTAGAGTTAAGGATAACTGCCAACCAAGCTGATAAAACAGAGCTAGATAGACCAAAGGTCTGAATCAACAGTAGACAGATACAATTTCCCTGTCACTGTACTATGTATGGTAAATTGCAGAATGTATCAGTCTGGTGAATTTCCCCTGTTTTCCAGGTTTCCAGGCTGCCTGGAAAGCTGGATGCAGAGGTTGTCGAAAACGGAGAAAACTTCTCAGTGGGAGAACGGCAGCTTCTCTGCATGGCAAGAGCGCTCCTACGAAATTCCAAGGTAAATCCCAGAGCAACCTACTATTTCCTGGACTTGGTCTTGAATATTTAAGGACTCTTGCCTCTAAAAAATTATTATGCATTCCTAGTTAATTTTACTAGTGAGAGGAGCATTTATATGCCACATAAATGGAAGAGGTGGTCTCTGTGGCCATCCCTACAGTCAGGAGCACCTCACCCTGAAGGAGGAGGAGGAGGAAGTAGGGATACACCAAGTCCATGATCTTGGAACTAGGGGTTGCAGTGGTTAAGAAGCTCACCTTGTTAGCTGGCAGGCCGGCAAGTCAGCAGTTCAAAACCTGGGTACTGCATGACAGATTGAACACCCGTCTCTGTCCCAGCTCTTGGGGACATGAAAGGAGCCTCATTTGGGTGTTCCCTGGGTGGAGTTTCTCCTGGAAAAAATCCTTTCAATTCAGAATAATTATAAAATTATTATTATTATCTAGAAACTCTCAACACCTGCCATGACAGCCTACACATGTCTTAGTACCCCCATGTTAAAAGAAACAAAAGACAGATCTGTTGGTCTCCCAATATATATATTAGTCTGTCCCCCCCCCCCATTAGCTGGTTTACACCAGTGGTTTTTCTCCTACAGATTATAATTCTTGACGAGGCCACTGCTTCCATTGATCCTGAGACAGACAGACAGATCCAGCAGACCATCCAAGAGGCTTTTAAGGACTGTACAGTCTTGACCATCGCTCATCGTATCAACACCATCCAGGACAGCGACCGTGTTTTGGTGATGGAGAACGGAAAGGTACTGAACCGGAGATATCTGGGAAGCTTGCGTGATTGTCATAGCTATTATAGCCGTCCCAAAGTCTCTGTCTATGACCCTTCGTTCTTTGGTGTCCTGATCAGAACTTGGACTGCTAAAATGAAGCCACTTTCTTCACTTAGTCCAGTCCAGTCTCCTTTCTAGTTGATTAAAATACTGCTTTCTTTAGGTCAGCCGGTACCATGTTTTGCAACAGAGACATCAAAAGGAATTTACTTAGTTAGAATGGTGTTGGGATATTTTTTTTAATTTGCATGGAAAAAAATCTGTAGCAAACTGCAAATGTAGCTCATTCTGTAATTAGCATCAGCAATTATTCTATGGATTTGTGCAATGCATGGCAAAGCAAATACTCACACAAAAGGAAATGAAAGGGGAAAGAGAATTTCAGTCTTGCTGACTCTTATAGTTATTTCCCCCGCCCCCCCCAATTGCTATTCTTCTTCCCCAGGGCGCTTTTTTCACATGATAGGAAACTCATAAAAATTCACTGTATTCTTTCTTCATACTTGACATTTACTAATGCAGCTGACATTTGTTATATCTCGCTCCCAATGACTTTCAGGTAGCCGAGTTTGGCAAACCGGATGAATTGGCTCAGAATCCCAAATCTGCTTTTGCGATGCTTTTAGCCGCTGCGAACAAAGCTTCATCTTAGCACAAAGGAGGGTCTCTGGGTGTTTCCCAATGGACTTTGGAAGATAAAAGTTCCAGTTAGGTGAGAAGAGGAAGGGGAAGAACCATGTTAATAGTGAAATCGTCAAGTCCCATCAACACAGAAGTACCGCTGTCTTCATCAAGGTCGGATTGACGGGGATACTCCAAATCTTGTTGTAACACTGAAGTTGACAACGGAGAGTGACAACTAACAACAAGGAATGAAGACAGCAGGAAGGACTATTATGCCAACACATATGGCAATCGACTGCTGGTTTCAAATCTTGCTCTGAATTTGAAAATAGAAAAGTAGCCGCCACCTGTGGAAGGTCTCTTGTTGTTGACATGACACAAACTTGGGAAGCACACTTGCTTTTTGTCAAGGATCCTTTGGTCCCCAGGAGGCAGATATGGCCTGTTTCAAATGCAGTGTCTGTCCTGCATTGCATCATCTGAATAGTTCTGAATTGCCAAAATGTCACAATGAATGGAACCGCATTGGTTGTGAGTCCTACAGGTTAGCTTTTCTTGATGGAACCTGGGCAGAACTAATGCTGGACAGAGTGGCATTAAAAATATCGGAGGACTTTGAAGGGGGAAAAAATTCTCAGCCTTCGGGCAGGCAGTGAGTCTTCCTACGTCCTACAGCCATCCATTGGGTTTCAGAAATTCAAATGGATTTGGGATGTGGCAGCTTTTGTCTCTTAGCCCATCGCCATAAAAGGAACAGACAGCTGAGCCCTGAGAAGGTCCATGAATTACAACTGGAATAACTTAAGCACTTATTTTAACTCTGCCCTTGGAATCAGTGAGATGTAATAATAATAATAAAAAAAACTTATTTCTGGCTGGACCATGGTCCCAAATATTTACTGTGATGCATGTTTGCTCATTGTCTCTGTTTGTGTGTGGGTAAGGATGATCAGTGATATTATTACAGTTTTTAAAGCTATCTCTCACAACGTGTCAATATTGTTAACAGTATTAATGGACATGACGCATGTTGGACATGATGCATGTTGTAGCTGTCACAATAGGTAAAAGTCTCCCTTGCTCAAAAGCCAGTTATGTCTGACTCTAGGGGATGGTGCTCATCTCCATCTACAGCCAAAGACCCAGCACTGTCCGGACATGACAAGACACCAAAGTGCACAGGACGATGTTACCTTTCCCACTAGAGCGGTACCTATTTATCCACTTGCAATTTCTTGCTTTCGAACGGTAAGTTGGCATGATGGACACTCACTCCATCATGCAGTACTTGGGTCTCAAACTGCTGACCTGCCGACCTTCCATTCATCAAGCTCAGCATCTTAACCACTAAGCCACTGTAGCCCAAGCCCTACCCATAGGAAGGTTCAAATTGTGCTTACCACAGTTTAATGCAGGGGTTCCCAACCAAAGCCCCGTGGGCCTGATCTGGACCATGGCACCATTTCATGCCCCCCCATCCCTCCAAGGGCATTCGAGAAACAAAATGGCTATTCCTTTGAATCTGTTGGGACAAAATGCCCCCCGCCCCCCGCAACCCCCAATTGTGCAGGCAATGCAAAATAGCCTGAGAGAGTGTGACCTGGTCCTTGGATTGAAAAGTTTGGGAACCCCTGGTTTAATGCATATTCTGGTAAAAACAGATTGCTCAAACCTCTTTTCACGTGAGGGAACAAAACCGCTTGGTGGGAAACAGGCATCCAGTTCTTTCATAAGGATTGGCCTCTTCCCATGGTTTTCAAACTCTTGGTGTTCTGGCGCTGTGTATATCTTTATTATCCAAATTGACTCAAATTCTCCCTTAATCTCTGGCTTTGAATCACCCCAGGTATATTCACATCACAGAGCGATTCTTTTGTTTCCCACTAGTACTGAGAAGCATGAAAGGAGCAGGGCCAGTTTTTGGAATACCTACAAGCAGAGCTCCTGGTGTGAATCTCAAATCTTCGTAATAGCTCTGGAAGCAGTACAATTGTCTGCCTAAGGCATGCCATCATTTGCATGGGCCCAGTCTGGCTGGCTTCAAAAGCACCTGGTGCTGAAGGGAGGGACTGAAGCCCACCTTTTTCTCAGTTGATACCAACCAAATGACTCATTCAGAGCACAGGAAGCTCGAGGGTAGAAAAGTCCACCGGAGTAGTGAAACGTTGTGTTCTAAAATCGTAACTCTGAACCAAAGTACCGTATGCTGACTGGCAGTTTGTTCGTTATGGTAATAGGCCGGATGGGTTGGCTGAAGTTTCATCTCCAAAGTAAATGGTACAAGATCTCCAGGGAGCAAGCAGAATACACAATAAAATGCTGCATTGTGAAATCCTCCTTTAGGACCGACCTTCTCATTTCTTGATTTACAGCAGGGGTTCCCAACCTATGGCCCATGGGCCAGATCTGGGACCCCCGCCGCTCCTGGAAATAGAAGTAAAACATGCCTGCACATGCGCAAAATGCTGCCCCAAATGACCCGTGGATGTCATAAATGTGTTTACAACAGCTGTGGATGCATTTACAGCAGCATTCTGCACATGCGCAGGAGCATTTTACTTCCACTTCCAAGTGGGAATAACTACGTGACTGGCCCACTCAACCACATGACCGGTCTGCAGCACGAAAAGTTTGGGAACCCTTGATTTACAATTTCATATCTATCCCGATTTATATCTTTGTACTCTTTTCCCCTCCATTATGTTAAATATTTATATGTTGACCATTGCTCTTCCTTCCTTCCTTCCTTCCTTCCTTCCTTCCTTCCTTCCGTCCTTCCTCCCTCCCTCCCTCCCTCCCTCCCTCCCTCCTTCCTTCCTTCCTTCCTTCCCTTCCCTTCCCTTCCCTTCCCTTCTTTTCCTTTTTTCTACCCACCTACTTTTGGAAAACATCCTTCACCTGAATTCAATGTTGTTTTCATGTGCCGTCAAGTTGTAACCGATTTATAGCGACTAACCTATTGTCCACAACACATTCTTCCAACTTTTGATTTACTTTGGTTAAGGGTTCTAGTCACCCTGCCTTACCCTTTCTTCATGATATTCTATTTCATTTACCTTCTCCTCCCCGTCCAACAACATTCTGTAACCACTGGGCATGCTTGCTAAATCCATGATCAGTTGGACACTCTGCCATTGAAGAGTGGAAAAGTATAGAAGTTCAACCAGCCAACCAACCAATCAATGGTTACATTCTCCTTGAAGCCAGAGGAGGGTTTTGATTCCAATTTTCTAGGTACAGTACTGGGAAACCATTCTGGGATTAATCCTGTACTTCACAGGAGCTATCCAAAGTGCTGAATGATTCACCATTCGTCGGCTGCAACTCATATCAAATAATGCATTTTCCCCTGCAGCAGGAAAAAAAATTCATACCATTGGCAGGAATGTGTTTGAAGTGGACCCCAGCTTGCCATGATCACACTATGATCATGGAGCCATATCCTGTAGGACGTATGAAATGAGGCATGAAGGATTTAACACCGGGACTGCAATGGACTGCTGCAGCCTTGACGATATGGACAAGGTGCACCTTCACAGCCAGTCCATCTGGCATGGCCTCTTCTGCCTCCATGACCGTTGGGGATCAGAGCTCCTCCTCCGTTCATTTTGCCATGGGGCCCAGTATGATGGTTATGAGTGGCATTTCCTCCACTGAGGGGTCCATCACCCCACCTAAAGGGGCTCAACCGCCGCCCAACACTCGGTGTTGAGTCACTAGCTGTACGGTCTACTCCATTACCGTGGCGGGATGTCCAGCCATACAATTTGTATAAAATGCAGACAAAGCTCTGGAGTGGATTCACAGCATCTTACCATTGCCTGAATCACATTGTAGCCTATTTTGACAGGGGCAAGCTAGACATTGTGTGACATCACTTCTGAAGGTTTGGCTGAGTTCCCATTCTGTCCAACATGGATAGAATTGGGGTGGGGGGCTTTTTCAGTGCATGATAGCTATCAAAATTCCTCTAATGCATTTATTGGCATTGGTAAACTGGCCTGAACAATGGCTGTCAATACATTGACTAATCCTTTTTGGAATGCCAGCCAAAGAAGGGAAAGAAAAAAAGTAGTGCTGGAAAGTAAAATCTCTTGTGTTCTCTCAGGGTAAGAGAGAAATTTTTTATTTATTTATTAATCAAATTTATATTCCACCCTACTAGCACAGGCGACTCAGGGAGCACAATCAGCATGTGATACACCGTTAAAAACACTAAAAGAACAAAATAAAACTTAAAACCAATTTAAAAACAACCTCTCATTCCCTAGACTGAAGAAATCCGAAGTCTTCAGGGAACTTGGAAGTCTTGTTTTGGGACAATGCTGGATATTAAAGCCTGCCTTTCTCATTCCTGGTACAGAAGCATAATTCCAAGGGTTTGGTGGGAAAATAAAATGGCAGCCATTTACTCCATCCTTACTCTACAATTTTATCCAATATATTTTCCCTTTGTTTTCGAAAGACAAAATGTTGCTTGTTAAGTGATGGGGTAGAGCAGAGGTTCCCCCTTTCATAATTTTTGGTCTTTGGGTCATCTCCATATCCCATTCATTTATGGCCCCCACAGGTTCAAACTATTGTTATTGTACTGCCAAGGAAATAAACACCATAAATACAGATTCCCCCACCCCAAGCATTCTTTACAATATATATATTTCAACAGAGACCAGTGCATTGATTTTTGAAACAGCAGAAGATAAATCCCCACCACAATTATATCTTCCAGATAGTTGGAATTTCTACCTAAAAGGAATCAATCCAGTTGTTACCCAGGTGAAATCAATCTTGATTCATATAAACACAAAACTGTCCTTTTGTTAATCTATGTAGGCAAGGGAAAACTACAGAGAGATGTGGAAATGCAAAATGCTCTGTTGTGGGGTGCCAGCAACGACCCATTTTGGAGGTTACTCCATTAAATCCTTCCCAGCAAATACCACCATGGAGCATGGTTCTGTTCTGTCAATGCAAAACTCTGGATGTGAGCTCTGATATTTCTTGCACTGGGTCAGTTCTTTGATGCATTATTTGAAGACAAGATTGTTGCTGAGCTTGACAACCTGCTGCTGATAGACTGGCTGGCCTGCGGGCAAATTAACACCAAGCATAAAATCCAGCCATGCAATGGAGCTACTAGGCAAGCAGCCAACCAGGAGGTTGAGGGCAGGAAAGGAGGCAGACATGCGCTCCCTAGAAGTTGGGGAGTCATTCAATGCCTGGTTGATGCTAATGCAAGGAGAACGCTTTTCTTCCGGAGGAGAGTGATATATAGCTAGGATTTCTGGTGCCTGGAAATATAAAGTAAAGATAAAGGATGACAGCTGTGGAAATAAAAATTTGTGAGGACAGAGATGAGAGGGCTGAATCTAATCAAGGCTTGCAGGATGATTTCTTTTTAATCATTTTTTTTTAAATTAGACATATGTAGGCTTAGTGGTTAAGATGCTGAACTTGACAATTGGAAGGTTGGCAGATCAGCACTCCAAGACTGCATGATGGAGTGAGATCCCGTCTCTTTCCCAGCTCTTTCCAACCTAGCAGTTTGAAAGCAAGAAATTGCAAGTAGATAAACAGGGACCACTTCAGTGGGAAGGTAAACAGCATTCCATGCACTCCGGTGTCTAGTCATGTCTGCCATGTGTCCATGGAAACATCTGGAAAAGCAGAGTGCTGGCTCTTTGGCTATAAACAGAGATGAGCACTGAACCGTAGAGTCGGATACAAATGGCTTTCGTGCAAGGGTGACCTTTATCTTTGCCTAAACACAAGACACTGCTGGAATTCTCCTTGGATGGAAAGCAAAACAGGTTCATTTTAGTGGCTTCTCCAAGGATGTGGGGGTTCAAGAGTTAGGAAGTGAATGTGACAGCGTCAATAATTGCACTTTAATGGAGAGCAAATTCCCACATGCCTGGGAACTGTGATAAATTTAGCATCCAGGCTCCCTTCCTCTGCCCAACAAGACACACCTTCTGACAACAACGCCTCCACAACAAGAATCAGAAGAAGGGGTGAGTTACGGATGCAAGTCTTTCCCTGTGCATTGGAAGCGTCTTCCACCCACGCGGTTGAATTAACAAGCAAAATGATGGCTCTAATCCAACATCTTGAAGGTTGGTTTTATGCTGGGAGCCTTATAAAGTAATGACCAAAGGATCAAGGAAGAGAAGAGTAGGAATCCACCACAACCTGCTGTTGCCTTCCCACTGAAGTGGTCCCTGTTTATCTACTTGCAATTTCTTGCTTTTGAACTGCTAGGTTGGCAGGAGCTGAGACAGAGATAGGAGCTCACTCTGTCATGCAGTACCCAGGAATCAAATTCCAACCTTCCAGTCAGCGAGCTCAGCATCTTACCACTTGAACCACCGCAGTCCCTAGCCTATGAGAACAGAGATCCGTATAGACCTTGATGGACTAGAAGTTTGGCTCAGTCAAAGGCATCTTATTAAGTTTCAAAAAAGAAAGTCTTATAAGCAACAGGGATGTTTGGAGTCTATAAAGAGGTTAGAGAAGGAGGAGGAGGAGGAGAATATTCTTAATGTACTGCGGAGTGTCATAACAAAGGAATATGCATTCAGCTACTTAAAAAATTGCCAGATGTTTCAGCGTTGATCTTTTCCCATCTTCTCTTGTAAACTATTTATTCATTCATTCAACTGAAGGATGTAAAAGATCTTAATGATAGCATGCAGTTTTTATTTCAGTCTAGTTCAAAAGCAATGCATAACATGTATTCATGTTTTTCCCCATAACTGTAATTTCATGCATGCCAATGCAAGCAGAATTGATGTCTTTGTTCCTAATGGTACTTTACTATTTATTCTGGAGTAAACTTATTGAGAACAAGAATTGCAAGAAGTTGTAGCTGCATAAAGCAGCGACTGCTGCTTTATTCCCTGCTTTCCTAATGCTCTAGATCACGACATACAAACCCTTTCCTTGACTGAATTGTCTCAACCATTAAACACAGCCTTTCATTAGCTAACCTCACTTGAGGAGACTAATTGCCATCAAAATTATACATTACGGTCTTTAGCTAGCTTTGAATAAACGGAGATGTTTCTCCATGTCAATTAAATGCAGATCAAGAGTTGCGGTTCGGCTACTCAAAATGTAAATCTCCTATCAAATGGAATTCTAAATAACAGGTTAGCAGCTTGCATGACACAGAAAGATAATATAGAAATCCACAGACTATAAAAGCTCCAGGCTGCAAATCATTCAAGGAAAAGTCAACCAGAACAGCAGAGAAGAAATGAAAATGGTGACAATAAATTTTCCCTCTAATTAAATTCCTCCTGGTTAAGTTACAAGGAAGGAAGGAAGGAAGGAAGGACAAACGTAGAGAATGTGCAACTTTCTTCATGCAAAATCCCAAGCATTAAACTGTGCATAATCTGCATTATATAGTCTGCTTCTTTCTCCTCATTCCATCACATGGAGTTTCAAGCATCCAGGTCTTGATGCAATCTGAACATTTTCGGAGAATGTGCTCCAACGGGCTGACATATCATTGGAAATTTCGTTTTGTGCTAACATTAGACTGAGCCAAGGTTAACATTTAAGCAAGTTCACAACACAACATTTCAGAGAAGCCTTCTCGGTCCAAGAGAGGGATAATTTGGCACATAATATCATTCACAGTCTGGGAAAGTTACTTCTTCTTTTTTTGGATTACAGCTTCCAAAACCCCCCACCTGCATGTTTTACCTTATCTACTGACTAAACCTTCCTCAACTCCATGCTTTCTAGATCCATTAGCCTACAGCTGCTGTTATGTCCAACCAGCATAACTAGTGGTCCTCAAGGATTGAAACTGTCGTCTCAAACATCCAGGCACCACTGGATAGGGGAAGATGGGTTAACAAATCCATTTTAACTGGAGATGACAGGGACTGATGGTGCAGCGTTCTGCTCGGAGGGTAGAAATCTGTTTCCTAGTTCCTAGTCCAGTGATGGCGACCCTTGGTACAATGGGGGACATAAAAGGAGCTTCATTTGGGTGACCCTTGCAGAAATCCTTTCAACCCGGAGTAATCTCTGACACGAAAACAAATGAACGATACTTGACCATGAGCTCTGCTGGCCATAATCCTTGGGAAGTGTAAAATATCTGTATGCCTGCACATTGAGGGCTCTGCTTCAACACAAGCAGTATGCATTCCCCTAGAAAATGGCAACATCGTCCATTCCCTTGAACATCGTCCTGTTATGGTTTTCCTAACAGCCCAAATGAAGGTTTGATGTGAAACCATGGTGAGACACGTTCTCTCCCTGCCGCTTCCTTGATGGATGTTTTGGAGCTTCAAGGAGCATAACCATATGGTTTGGCTTGTGGACAACATTTATCTGTTATTTCCTCTCACTTTCCATCCATTATGTTGAAGAAACAGAGCTGGCTGGAAACCATATGGGGGGGGGGGAGCAGGGGAACCCTCTTTCCAAACAGCTAATTGCTACTCTCAATTTGAAAGCAAGAAGTTGCAAGTAGATAAATAGGGACCACTTTGGTGGGAAGGTAAACAGCATTCCGTGCACTCCAGTGTCCAGGCATGCCTGCCACATTTCCAAAGAAATGTCTGAAGACTCAGGCAGCACTGGTTCTTTGGCTATAAATAGAGATGAACACTAAATCCTAGAGTCAGATATGGCTGGCTTTCAAGCAAGGGCAGCCTTTACCTTACATACTACAGGGTATTACTCAAAAATTCTGCCCCCTGTTGGGTTTGCTCAGGTTTCCCCAGGAAACACACACCAAAACTTGAAATGCCAAAATATCTGGAGGTCAACAATTGCTCTATCTCCGATCTAAAACATGGGCAGCCTGTGTTTCATTCTAGAGGGAGACAACCCTGCTATTCAAACCATGGGAGATATCTGGGCCCATCTTCAAGAAAGCCTACCTCCTGTTACTGAACATCTGCCAGTAAACATCTCATGTCAGAAATTACTCTGGGTTGAAAGGAACATTGCTAGGAAAACTCTGCTCAGGGGATACCCAAATGAGGCTCCTTTTATGTCCCCAAGATCCGTCATGTAGCCCTTGGGTAAAGAACCCCGACCTTCCAGTCTTCAAGCTCAGTATCTTAACCACTAAGCCACCTAAGCACCGCAGCGTTAGTAATAGCCAACCATGTGTGAGCATCCCTTAATTTACTCCATGGTGAGTCAGTAAATCAACTTCGAAACCTTTTCCTGAATTCCATCTGCATTTGGTTGGTGTCCCAGTGTGATCCCAAGGAATTCCAAAGTGAACGACAAATGAACTAAAGACAGGGCAGCCAACTGGAACTAAATGTTTCCATTAAGACTTTGAGCTGCTCTTTCTTTGCATAATTGCTAAATAGGTGCAAGCTGGGAATTGCTGAAGGTGAGAATTACCAAAGGTTAGAGGTATGTAGTGATAAGGGTACATTTCAAAGGTGGCTTTTACTAAGCGTGATTCTTCTCTACCCAGTGAAGAAGAACTGGAGAACTTATTTAGAACAAGGCATCTCAGGGGTTCCCAACCCAAGACCCATGGGCCAGATCCAGCCCATGGCACCATTTCATGTGCCCCCCTCCAAGGGCTTTCAAGACACAAAATGGCCACCCCTTTGAAGCTGTTGGGGCAAAATGACCACCTCCATCGTGCAGGCAGGGCAAAATGGCTGTCCGACCCTCCAAGCTGAGGCTGCTGAAGGAATGATTTGCTAACTGGTTTTCTAATCACATCATCACAACATGAAACAATTTCAGCCCTAATCACGGAAGCAAATGCCAGAGACCGCTTACAAGCCATATTGGGGGAAAGTATATTTAAAAAGAAAAGAAATTATTTTATCCTCAACGAGAGCAGACCTGAATGAACGGGACTTGGTAATTCAAGACCAACAAATGTCTCATTGATTTAGTGGGGCTACTTTAGTTGGAATTAACAGCCGTAATGAGTCCCATCCTTGTGTAAATTTGCTTTGGAAGTATGCATGAGAGACAGTAACAGATAGGCTTTTGTTAAAATGTGGAGAAAGCCAAGAGACCAGAAAGAGCTTTTTAAACTTGAAAGAAAAAAGAAGGAATGAAGAAATAGCTCACCTTCAAAACAACTAATGACTGGATGTTGAAATATAGTAAACGTCAGCCTTTTCGGCTAGAACATCTACTGTCAAACTTGCTTTTCCATTCTACAATATTCTGACAGAAAGCTTTCCGGACTAGAAAAGCATCACTACTTCTTTCTATACAACCCAACCTACTACACTGATTCTTCAAATACTTTTTTAAAAATTCCTAACCAACAAATGTGGCTTCACACTGAGAGGCTGGACTGTCTGTCTGTCTGTCTGTCCAGCTATCTATCTTCCTTCCTTCCTTCCTTCCTTCCTTCCTTCCTTCCTTCCTTCCTTCCTTCCTTCCTTCCTATCTATCTATCTATCCATCCATTTCTTAGTTTCTATCTATCTATCTATCTATCTATCTATCTATCTATCTATCTATCTATCTATCTATCTATCTATCTATCTATCTATCTATCCATTTCTTAGTTTCTATCTATCTATCTATCTATCTATCTATCTATCTATCTATCCAGTGGTGGGCAGCAAAAAATTTCGCTACCACACCATGGGCGGAGCCTATGTCATGGGCAGAGCCTACATCGTGGGCAATCTAGTCGTGCCTGCCATATGGCCATGTATACATCTGCAAACACAGGCAGCACTGGCTCATTGGCTGTAAATGGAAATGAGCACTGCACCCTAGAGTCATATATGACTGGTTTTTGAGCAAGGGAGACCTTGAACCATTTGCAGGGACAAAACCTGATGTCAAATTTGAATACCAACCAGGGTTCTTCTGTTATTCGGTAAAGGTTGCCCTTGCTCAAAAGCCAGTCGTTATCAATTCTAGGGTTCAGTCCTCATCTCTGTTTATAGCCATAGAGCCAGTGGACTTGATCCACAAAAGCTCACATTAAAATACAACAATTAGTCTTTAAGGTGCCACAACATTTTTGTCTTTTTGTTTTGTTTGCTCTCTGATATGCTTGCACTGAATAAAACTTTTTAAATAGTAGCTGTGTTAGTCTGGGCAGGGTGGGGAGGTAGGCGTGGCCACCCAATTTCGCTACCCCTCTGCTGGGGGATGCAGTGTGAACCTGTTGCTGCCCACCACTCTATCTATCTATCTATCTGTTTGTCTGTCTGTCTGTCTGCCTGCCAGCCTGCCTCTCTCTCTCTCTCTCTCTCAGGGAATGCTGTTATTTCCCTGTGTGACACAAAGATTGTTTCTTTTTCTCTTACCTGAAAATGGGAAATTACTTATTCATAGCCATCCAAAAACCAATTTAGGACAAAGTTAGATCTCCCAGCCCAAAGAAGAAGAAGGGGGGGGGGAATCCTGCAGCATTTTCATTCTGAGCTGTTATTTCTCTCTTAGTATTACTTACAAAAGTCCAGTCCAACATCTGGCTGTAACTTCCTAACGCCCCCCGCATCTAACTGCCTGAAGCAACGGCTTAATGGTACCTCACTCTGCCCATGGTGTGAACTGACTGAAAAAGTTCAAGAACAAAACCACGGGATAAGACACAATCCACAGGGGTTCACCAACACTCTTCCGCCAGCCATGTTCTGTATGACACAAATGGCCACAAACAGATCATTTCTTCAAGCATCTCTCATGCCTGGAAACCTCTATTAGAGCCAGCAGAAGTCCAAGGTAACTTGACAGGACTTAACACAAAATACCACAATCCAATACCAAAAGGCAGAGGAGAGATGCTAGTAAAGAGTATTAAGGCCTGACTGAATTGTTGACGGGGGTCCTTGGATCTAATTGGATCCAGGTACCATTTTGATATGTCATGATACATTATGCTATGTAATGTTAGGATTGATTTTCTTGATAAAGTTTCTTTTTCCTTCAGAACTTCTCTGGCTGTTTCATTTATATTTAAGAAACCTATCAATTGATCACCTATTAGAGGGTTTTTAGGTGACAATTTCACGTGCAGTGAAACTTCTGGAAAAACTCCCCACCCGCTCCTCAAAAAAGTCCAGTTTTCTGCACAGATCAAACACCAAACAAACTTTAAATCCTGTTGGTATTTGCTAAGGAGTTGCTCTGTTTCTTGAGATGGGACACGATGCGTTTCCTGAGTGTAATTATTCATACAAAGACTGAAGGAGAAGGCGAAAGAAAAGACAAAACAAGTAAACAGAAATGAGGGATCGTAGAACTCAATGCGTTTGCCCTTCCTATTGATTTATCCCTGCAATTGTAAATTAGATCTGTCTGAGCAATGTACAACATTATAGAATTATTGTCAAATTTGTAGCTAAATTATGGTCTTAACTCATGCCGTAATTTAATTTAGGTCTTGCCTGCACTCTGCTCTTGGCGATCGCCAAAATCTGCAATCAGATATTCATTGGAAATAAGTATAAATGTGCCTTTCCTTTCAGAGCTCCAGAAGAAAAGCCCCATCTTACATAACTGTGGCCATTTTTCTTCTGTTAAATTAAATTAGGCACCTTTCTCAAATTAAAGTGGCCAAGAAAATGCTTTCAATCAAGAGATGTGAAGCAAAAAGGGTCAGGAAGTGGAAGAAAGAGTATCGCCCAGGCCAGTTGTAAGTGAAGACATTCTGCAGGAGTGACATTTCCAATTTCCTTCCTAGATGTTGAGTAAGTTTAGAATTTGGGAACACATGTTAGCGTATTGTAGGCCAGATTTATAAATGTTATCCACCGTGTCAATTAACTGGCATTGACTCCAGAGAACACTTTGCTAGTAACTAGGTACAAATAGCAATGCTAATGGGATTGCAGACAATAAAACTTTAGTCTTGTGGCACATTTAAGACCATCTCAATACACTCCACAACAATGATTTTGCTACTGGCAATAACACATGTGATTTACATGCCATTGAGTGTGCTGATTCCAAATCTGACCCCAGAATTTGCCCATCACGTACAGATTTTATGTTTGAGGCGTGCTATAGTTGTTCAAATGGTCGGTAATTTGATAATGTATTTTTACATGAAGACATTATAACAGTTGCAGATACTGTACCACTATATTAGCTGAATCACCGTCCCCTGGTGGCATGCATGTTCCAGCAGCGGCCGGGCATGTCTGGGCAAGTCAGTGAGCTGACTTTTTAAAGCTTCTGGCTCATTTCCCTGTGGCTTTTTAAAAAATATATCAATCTATTTGACTTGGCTTCAAGTTCCAAAGACTCAAGAAATTTGAGAAATAATGAATCCCACTGGCAAATTTTGTGTAATATTGGGCCCATATAATTGTGGGGGGACGGGATGTATATCATTTGGCATCTCTTATGAGAAGATGCAAACCAATCCAAGAAAGAAAGACCTTTTCATTGAAAGTCAATTCAACTTGGAAGCTCTAACTCCCTCTGGAGCCTTTGAAAGCCTCCGTGAGTATTAATGACATCCAGTAGCAGATTCCAAACTTCTGTCTTTCTAATAGAATTCCATCACTATATAGCAATAGATCTATGGTAAGTGAATGCCAGTGCCAAATGAATTCCTCTCCAGAGGAAACCAGAATGAATTTTCCTGATGGTGACATTGCAGAAATCCATCTCATATGCTCCGTCGTATATTTGATCAAATGGAATCAAGCAAATATGAAGTGAAAGCAATAATTTTCACAATACTGTAGCAGGGTTATTGCAAAAAGCATAATAATCAAAATGGTTGCAATGCAGGTCTCTTGCATCCTAGCTCATCTTTTGCTCTAGATTGTGAAGCGGCATCTAAAATCTGGAACCTCAAAGGTTTTTCATCCCTAATGTAAGAGTTCTTCTAAATGCTATGTCTCTTTTCTGAGCGAATTCTCCAACTTGTCTGCTGCCAGAGTGGGAAATATCAACAATATGACAGGATTCCTCAAAGCTACATCAATTGAGGAAATATATCCTCTTGTTGGTATGAATCTACTGTATATACTTGAGTATAAGTCTAGTTTTTTAGTTTCCCAAAATGAGATCCAAAAAAGGGACTTGATTTATACTCGGGTCAACAACCTGGAGGGACCCAAAACCTCGGTGGTGCAATTTCAAACATACATTTTTTTAAAAAAGCACTAAGACTACCATAAAAGCTCAAAAGCATACCCATGCAAATGCCTGAATAAATTAATTTTACCATATTTTCATGTATTTTAATTACTGAAACTCACTAGCAGTTGCTGCATTTTCCACCCCAGACTTATACTTGGGTCAATCTATTTTTCTAGTTTTAGAGGTCCAAATTTGGTGCCTCGGCTTAAATTCAGGATGACTTATAGTCGAGTACATATAGTACCTAAAATATGGAGAGAAACAGCTGTAGATGCCAAGCGTCTCCCCTCTGTAGTTTTTAAAGCATTTCATTGGCCTCTTCCAATCTGACACAGATCATAGCCTGTTGTTGGCGGACAGTGGTCCATGGAGTCGCAAAGGGTCGGAGTCGACTGTGCAGCTGAACAACAAAAGATCAGGAGAGAGGTAGCAGTGGATGCTGAGAGAAGTAAGCAAGAGGACGACCTACAACACCCTCTGAACAGAGATGAGCCTCAAGTCCATCTACTCAGATCCAGGAAGAACTTTATGGCAAGAACAAACACGCTTGAGGGTACACAAGAGCAAAACCAAATTGGTCTGCCAATTGCTACTGGTAACATGTACCAATGAGGATTTAAGTTTGGCCAACTACAAAGCCCAGAAGGTGGCTTCATTCTGGCAGTTTAAAGTTTGATCTGGATCTTTAATTAAGTGTTAGTTTTAGATTTTTGTACATTAACTCATAAGAAAGCTTCTTGTGAGCCTTCACAGGATGGATTTGTGCAAATACGGCGCATTGGTAGAGGCAATACAATTTCATAACTGTCTGGAGGAACAGTATATAACTGAGCCTTGACATGAGAAAAGAAAAAGAAATGAATCCTCTCCTTATAGGAACAACGTAGCAACCTTGGGCTAATTTAGATCAGTGCTTAAGAATGGTTTACACTTGGAGAAGCAACTTTGAAAGATTTTAGGTAGGTATCTATCTACCTACCTGCCTGGGAAGGAGAATATGTTGCCATCAACGCCCTGTTCAAATTACCACCATGGGGACCATATACAACAAATCCCCGCAAGACAGTCTTGGCAACGATATTGTAAGGAAGCACCAAGATCATATCCTAGTTTATTGCAAGTACTCGAAGCAGTGTAAAGTTGATGAAAACATCTCTCAGAGCATTCGTAATCCTGCCATTGCTGTAATTCACCTCAAAATGAAAAATAACACACAAAGGGAATCTTAGAAAAAGCATAGAAATTAAACAATACCCAACATGACAAGTTGACGGAGTGGTGAGCAAGCAGAAGTCCAGATCTGGAGGCGAGCATATAATTAGTGACTTGTACTGGCAGCAAAAGTTGAAAATAAAATGTCAGAAACCGTAGCTGAATCAATTGAGGGCAATAGAGATGTGTCCTCGCGTTGTTGGTTTATAATTTGTACTGTGCAAACGAAGCAGCATTTGTACCTGATAATTTAGATGGTTTGCAAAGGCAACGAGTAAGCAAGGAATATAACCCAATCTGATACAGCACTTAAAGAAGAAGTAGTTCTGCTTTTTGCATTGTGTTTCTGTCAGATAACTGCCACCTCATAAACACAGCTGAAAATACACACACATTGGGAGAAACAATAAATTTAGGCTCCCAGTCTTCTTGCGCCACGAGTATTCCTTGATCTGGAGCCTAATCACGCTGTGTGAACAAGTCTTTTGATTAGTTTAGGAAAGCTGGAGTTTTCTTTTCTTCTCTGCGGGGACCAGAGAGAGACGACTGGCTAATGTCACCAAGGCCTCCGCTGACTTTTCTCAAGAGAGGGGTTTAGGGATTGTGAAAAGGGCCTCGAGGCTGGTACATCGAATTAGCTTTTATTTCTGATTTCCTGGCTGACCTAACTGCCCTCTTTCGCCTCCTGTAAAATACAGATAATGCTTTATGTTCTTGCAGCTCACAAGGATGTTGAGAAAATTAATTAACGTTGGCAACATTGCTTGGGATCCTGGGAAATAAAGACATGAAATGAAGCAATTACTGGCTTTGTTCTCAGCTGCAGGACTGCTGGATTTATTTTTCTAACTCAAGAGGTACATAACGTCACCTTTGCCATGCCGTGCCTGTAAGGCAAGGTATTCAACATTCAAGTCTTTGTTATGGTTTTGATTTGTTTTGATCGTCATTTTCATGCTACACATGCGACATCTTTCACCTCCAAAAAGTTCAAAGTGTTGCACATATAGACTTCCCCACCACCATTTTTTAATAATCACCAATGGTCCTGAACCACACTGTTGAATCTGAGGTTAAGGTCAAGGTCAAGTAGGGATTTGAACCACGGATAACCTCAAACCAAGCTAAGCACACACACTTATATACCGCCCCGTAGGCTTAGTGCACTCTCTGGGTGGTTCACAAGTTAATTAGCATTTTGCCCTCAACATGCTGGGTACTCATTTTACCAACCTCGGAAGGATGGAAGGCTGAGTCAACCTTGATTTCTGTTCAGGCTCCCCACCAATGGCCAAAGGGGAGATAGTTTGTGTTTTATTATTATTATTATTTATTAAACTTTAAAATAAAAGATACAATCAAAAGCTTACAAAAAATACAACATAATTGTCCACATTGAAAAAGGTCAGAAAAAAACAACATTCAGTATCACAGGACAACACGACACCAGAAACAAATAAATACATTCACCCTCATCCAACCTCATACCACCCAAAGTCCCAGAACAACACGACATAAGGCAGAGTCATCCCTCTCCCAACCCTTCACCTTCTTATCGTCTTCTCTCCTTTAAACGTCAATGAGAACTTGCTCTAGTTCCGGTCCCCCTCCCCTTCTTCGACACTCGGAGGCGGTTCTTCAATGGAAGGACAGATTGTGTTTTGTTTTGGTTGTTTTGTGGGGTTATATTTTATGATTGTTACTGTACTGTTGTTATTTTGATTGTAAGCTGCCCTGAGGAAGCACTCAGAACCCTCTATGTGAGCATCTGTGCAGTCACACCAGCAGAGAGTTTGCCTCGCCCCTCTGCCCACTAGCCCAATGGGAGCACTTCCTCCCTCCCCCAGCACAGAGTTCACCCCGCCCCTCTGCCCACCAGCCCAATGGAAGCATTTCCTCCCTCCTCTGTTGCTGTGTTGGCACTTTTTTGATAAATAAGTGGGTTTGGGGTTGCAGTTTGGGGACTCAACGGTCTCTAAAACGTTCACCATCTACTCTATTACCATAGCAGGATAAACTGGCCAGACAGACTACACAAGAGTATTAATCCTCTTCTAAAGCTAGGTGAAGAGCCTTGCTTTAATGAGCAATTGAGCATTTAAGTGGGTGTTTAAAAGCTGGGTGGTCATATCTGGGTTTTTTAAATGGGCATTCACTGCCCACAGTAGATTTGTGGATCGGCCCATATTTTTTTAAATTATTATTACTATTATTATGGCAGAGAAACAAAGAGAAAGAAGGGGAGAAAGGAGAAGAGAAATGGGGATACATAAAAGATGTTTAGGATATAATTCTGTACTAGTTTTATGCATTAATCCAAAGCTGGTCATATATCCAGAAAATACCTACTGCTGGAAGTTCACTTCCGTAAATTACATGTTAATGCACAGATAAAGCAGTAAGATTATATGACCATTGGATGATAAATGGTTAATACTTCTCCTTTGATTCCCCCACGCACAAGTCTTTTTACTACAGCACGGACACAGGTCATACATTCACAGGGTTGTTGTAAGTTGGCGATAACCTGATAGTATAAAACAACAACACGATGGACACAAACAACCAACCCCTTCAGGCTATATGTGAGATTTCAAGACTTGGGACTGCTGGCTTAAAGGACTTTTAAGTGTGTACATATATCAAGCATTTTTCTAATACAAAACATAAAGCCAGAAAAGAACCAGCGCCAAACATGCTCTCATGCTGTAAGGAAATCCCCCAACAGCATGGGACTTGGTTATGCTGGCTGGGGGATTCTGGATGTTGTAGTCCACAAGGAACCTTTTCCAATCTCACCTTCAGGACCGACTAGTGACGCCCATTTCATTGGGGGTGGTGAACTTCCTCCAGCTTTCAATCTAAACTTTATTGGAGCTATCCAAGGTCCTGACACTACTTTGGGACAGAACTTTGGTTAGAACCTGTGAAGCTTCCCCACCCCTATGAAAATGGGTTCAGCAGTGCCCCCTAGAGGCCTCATGGGAAAATGGAGACCTAGCATGCTTTGCTGAAGAGAATCACTGGTATTTCAGCTGAGAGTATCCTGAAGTAGTGATAGACTGTTCTGGTGACCAAATCTCTTTATGTAAGCACAGACTAGAAAACAAAACACCCTGAAATAGTTCTGTCCACTGCTTGCCACACATTCCATAGTTGTCCCATTGCTTCTCATCTATCTGCATTCCTATGTGAAGCAGATACAGTATCTTGTTTTCAACCAGCTCAGATAAATTCTTGCTACTCAACAGATGTTTGGCAAGTGTTCATTCCAGCTTTGCGTTTCTTATTAATCTGTCTACTATATCTGGAGGTCTCTTGATAGCCTGTCTTGGCTTATCGGTTAGCTCATTTTTCTGCACGACTACATAATATGATGTAGGCTTGGTGCCTCATTAGCAGGGGTGAAGTGGCACCATAGGTTGGTAATTGATACATCCAATCTCCCAAATATGCCAGTGATTATTTTGTAATGGCACCTCAGAGAGGTCTGTTTAGGTCAACATTTCTATGATGATGTCTACTGTATTTTTGTCAAAGATTAAAGTCTGAAAAGAAATTTTACTTGAGAGCTTGGTATTTGCAATTTCTTCCTTTCGAACTGCTCAGTCAGCAGGAGCTGGGACAGAGATGGGAGCTCATTCGATCGTACGGTACTCAGGTATCAAACTGCTGACCGGCCACCTTCCAGTCAGTGTCTTAACCTCTTGAGCCACTGCAGTCATTGAAGGAAATAGAAACTCAAAGTATGGGTTTCCAGAACTGGTTTCAGCACTGGACAGCTCCCCAGAAAGCCCCTAGCTGAATAATAATGTCAAACTATGAGTGGCATGGATGGCTCTAGTTCAGAAATGTGGAGATTAGTTATTCCACAAAGGCGCACAGCGGTAGACACGGGGGTTGCAAACTCAATGCTATGTGAGTGTGCTTTAAATGCAAAACTGATAACTGGAGATGTACCAGAGCAGACACGCCGCTAAAGACACTGAGCAATTTACCTTCCCATCTCTTCCGACAGACACAGGAGGCTGAAGACGTCGTATTTCATATTCTAGTCCAAACTCCAATGCAGATGCACGGTGGAGAGAGCAGAGAGAGAAAAATCTGTGCCCAATATCCCTAATGCATTCTCCGCTTGGTCATGGCACAGAGAGACAAGTATTATTATGCAGAGGGCAGTTGCTGGAATGTGAATGAAACATGCTCTCACTGGTTCTCATAATATATTCTCCAGAAAACATTATAGGACCTGCTGTTTCTAGTCACTCATTCTGCAGTGAGGAAGGGCCTGTTAAATCGGGTGGGGGGGTGTCCCCACATAAATCTGGAGATGGAGTAAGAGAAACAGAAAAGTGATATAATAGATATTAAAGTCAATGTCTCCCTTGCTTTAAAGCCAGTCATATCTAGGGAGCAATGCTCATCTCCATTTACAGCCAAAGAGCCTGTGATGTCTGTGGTCATGTGACAAGCATGACTTGAACATTGTTACCTTTCCCACCAAAGTGGTGCCTGTTTAGGTAAAGCCAGTTGGCTCAAATCACTAAGGGACTGGGAGGTAGAAGGTCAGCAGTTAGATTCCTGAGTACTGCAGGACGGAATGAGCTCCCATCTCTGTCCCAGCTCCTGCCAACCTAGCAGTTTGAAAACAAGAAATTGCAAGTAGATAAATAGGGACCACTTCGGTGGGAAGGTAACAGCGTTCCATGCGCTCCAGTGTCTAGTCATGCCTGCCACATGACCATGGAAATGTCTGCAGAAGCAGACAGTGCTGGCTCTTCAGCTTAGAAACAGAGATGAGCACTGACCCCTAGAGTTGGATATGACTGGCTTTCGAACAAGGGAAAACTTTACCTTTACCTTTAGTTGTATCCAACTCTAGGATTCAGTGCTCATCTCTGTTTACAGCCAAAGTGCCAGTGCCGTCTGCCTTTGCAGACATTTCCGTGGACATGTGGCAGGCACTGAGCTGCCACAGCCCTAATAAACCACAGAGGTCCCAGTATTCCTCCTCAACTAACAGAACAGCTCTAGGCAATCCAGGAGGCTGCAAAGCCTATAGGGTGAGTGAGACCCAGAGAAACAGCTCCAAAATTGAATTCATGCATAGGTGCGCAGAGCTACCAAGACCTCTGACGGAAGCAAATGCCTTTTAGTGCCACGAGGGAGCAGACACCAGAACCCCCTGTCATCCCTTGTTCAATTTACAACATCTTTGACAACAAGATAATTGGGAATTTGTGGGCTAGCGAGACTTTGGATGGGCCTGCCTTATAATTAAATCCATGCTGTGCTGAAAGCTGATGCCCAGGCTGTGGCAAGTCTTGGGGGTTTGTAAAAAGATTTCTTTTTATAACAAAAATCAATCTGTTCATTCATAGGAATTCTGTGCCAAGACCGGAGGAGGGGGAGAGAAAATGGAGAGCGACAGAGAAGATGACTCTGTGTATGCGTGCATACACCTTGTGCTTTCGTGCATGAAATACGATGCTGGCAACTGCGGAAATTTTGCACAACTAGAATCCTTAATAATTGAGCGGGTTGATGGACCAGAAAGCGAGTTTTGCCATGATCTAAATCTGAAGACGCTAAAAGGCACGCACAAACTTTGCTGAAAGACTGGAGAAGAATATATCCTGGGGAAGAGCAGACATTTGCCAGTGGGTGGGTGGAAACATACTTGATTTCTTTCTTTGGATGGTGTCTCTAATTCTCAGTGTATCTGGGCTGGGACTCAGAGGTATCTCTTCTCCTTGCCTCTTCCAATTTCTGCTGAATAATATTAATCTCTATCGTGCTCAGGGTTTGTTGGAAATCAGGGAGGCAGTCGTGGGAGGCAGGAATCGAGCTTGCCTGGAGAAATATCTTCTCCTTCCAAAAACACTTCTTCTGCCATTCAGGTTTAATGAGCGAAGACATTTAAGCCTATGCACAGAAGCAATGCTTACCCGTCTATACTCGAATATAAGCTGGCCCGAATATAAGACGAGGTACCTAATTTTGACCTGAAAACCTAGGAAAATAGATTGACCCGAGTATAAGCCGAGGGTGGGAAATGCAACAGCTGCTATTGAGTTTCAACAATCACAATACATGAAAATATGGTGTCAGGAAATGGACCTATTTCCTAAGGCTTGAAATTGCCAATTTTCAAATAGGCCTCAGAAAAATCCATTTTTCTCTCTCTGAGCCTCAAGGCTGTGTAAGAGCATGTTTTTCAACCATGTTTTTCAGTATTTCTTATCTTTTGTAAGCTAGCTGAGAGCCTAGCCGTGTTGTGTCTTTGCATAAAGGTAAACAACCATTGTTGTGAGAAAGTTTTCTCTGTTCTGTTTGCTGATACGTCATTGGCTGAAGCAGTCCCACCTGACTGCAAATTCTCCATTTTGGAGAGAAGAAAGAGTTCGTCTCTGTTTCTTCATGGATTAAGACCTGTTTTTGATTAGAGAGCTTTTGTTTCTGCATCTCAATGGGCTAGAAATCTTTAGCCTAGGAGCTATGCATTTTTGCTCCTTAAAAATGGTTACCTAGATTTGCCTGTGGGCTTTATTGGACTGACCTATGCTACTGACTTTTATGCTTTATGAACCTGATCAATAAATCTTCATCATTTTTCTGAACAACGTGTCTTCATTGGACTAAAAAGGGTAAGAGCTGCCTTTCACACACACAAATCTTTGAACACGCTACCAAATAAAAACCCCTTAAGAGCTGATAAGCAGCTGAGAGTTGGATCTCTGTTCTAATTAGCCGTCCAGCTCGCCCTGTGTAGGTTTCTTTTGGTTTCCAGGGGTTTTCCAGACGTGTGGGGGCCGGCTGGATCGTGACATGGCTGGCAAATCGGTGGGATATCGCGCCTCCTGAAGAAGTTTTTTTTGTGTGTGTGTGCATGCTCATCTCTGCCCAGCAAGAAGAAGCAGCCTGCGTGTGTGCACCTGCAGTAGCGACGGCTGAAACTGAAACTGTTGTGTTTTCCTGAGATAAAGTGCTGAAAGGAAAGCAACTGATTGCTGTTTTGAGTTTTGAGTCGGATTCTCAAACTCCCAGACCCGAGGGCCGTGGGCCGAGGGCCGATCCATTGCTGGCAGTTCCAGAGGGACTGAGACGTCTTCCAAGCCTACAAGATGGAAGGTAAGCCAGTGGCTGATGAATGTACCCCCTCACCACAGTTAGCACCCCAAGACAGACTCCATTCCAGATGGGATCTTGGAGAAGGTGCCCAGATGATGTTTAGCCAGAAGGAAGGGCCCAGGGTGGGTGAAGCTTGTCCAGATGACTTCTGAGACTTCCCCAGACGCCCAGCAAGCCCCAAGCCCTAAATAAGACTCTTTTGTGTTGAATTGGAGTCAAAACTCCACAGAGTGCCTATTTTCACTCAGAAGCAGTTCCCTGAAGTAATTTTCCCCCAAAGCCAAGAAGAAGGAGTGGAACCCTTCAGATAAGATTTATTTTCCTGCATTGAAGTTCCTAGTTGCTGATTACATGTGCTGTTTGGTCTTTGAAGACCTGGAGAGTTTGCAAATTGCCTCATTGTGTTTGAGATACCAGCTTAAGGGTGGAAGAGCTCCAACGGACTCCTCCACGTGTCCAAGGAAGAAATGTTTTGCTAGAGTGTGTGTGCCAGAGCCACCACTCTGAAAAGTGTTATCTACAGGCTGTTACACTACGCTGTTTTGGTCAGCTAGTGGGAAGTGGGAAATAATTGCCGGATGCAGTGTTTCCCTGAGTTTTACTACCCTTCGAGAAAGCCAAGAGCTGAAGAGGGGAGTAGTCCGTAAGGATGGCTGTGGGAAGCCCACCTAGCGGTTTCAGCAATAGCAGAAGCCAGATCCAGATCCAGATTCCCGACGTACTGAGGAGAGTGAATGGAACCCTGCGCGTTCTTGAGTTGAGAAGCTAGTCAAGCCATCAATTCTGTTGCCTGTTTAGTTCCCAAACCTCACAGGGATGAGGGTGATGGGTTGTTTGATTAATTCCTTTGGACTGTGTTCTGATAAATACCTTAAAGGTTGTTTCTTGAGTTTTTTACTAGGAGATGCACATGTTCCTGACGTCTGAAAGAAGAGCTGATAACGGAACTCTAAATGGACTTTGTTCAACTGGTTGTTTAATTGTTTGCAGGTGCAACATCGAAGAAGACGAAGAAGGGGGGGAAATGTTATTGTTTCTTGCTAATCATCTGTTTATTTTTCCAGAGGCTCGTACAAGCGGCTTCTGTGACATGTGTGGTGTTACTGACCTGTTTTCTGATTCAAAGGTTGTTCTGTTTGGGCAAAATGTGTTTTGGAAAGGGAAAACCTTTGGTACCTGAAAATGCCCAAGTCTTTTGTTCCAGCTAGGTTTTATACCTGAGTTTGCTTGCAATGCAGAATGTAACTTATGTAACGTGTACCTCCAGTAACTAAAACTGGAAGAAGCTTTAACGCTTGATATCCTACATATATAAGGGATAGCTTGTTTGCTCAATTGCTTTGCTCACATTAGTAAACAATGCCTTTTGGTAAAGTCAAACCCCCGGTTTGCCTTTCCAGAAAGGAGGGCGTGTCAGGAAATGGACCTATTTCCTAAGGCTTGAAATTGCCAATTTTCAAATAGGCCTCAGAAAAATCCATTTTTCTCTCTCTGAGCCTCAAGGCTGTGTAAGAGCATGTTTTTCAACCATGTTTTTCAGTATTTCTTATCTTTTGTAAGCTAGCTGAGAGCCTAGCCGTGTTGTGTCTTTGCATAAAGGTAAACAACCATTGTTGTGAGAAAGTTTTCTCTGTTCTGTTTGCTGATACGTCATTGGCTGAAGCAGTCCCACCTGACTGCAAATTCTCCATTTTGGAGAGAAGAAAGAGTTCGTCTCTGTTTCTTCATGGATTAAGACCTGTTTTTGATTAGAGAGCTTTTGTTTCTGCATCTCAATGGGCTAGAAATCTTTAGCCTAGGAGCTATGCATTTTTGCTCCTTAAAAATGGTTACCTAGATTTGCCTGTGGGCTTTATTGGACTGACCTATGCTACTGACTTTTATGCTTTATGAACCTGATCAATAAATCTTCATCATTTTTCTGAACAACGTGTCTTCATTGGACTAAAAAGGGTAAGAGCTGCCTTTCACACACACAAATCTTTGAACACGCTACCAAATAAAAACCCCTTAAGAGCTGATAAGCAGCTGAGAGTTGGATCTCTGTTCTAATTAGCCGTCCAGCTCGCCCTGTGTAGGTTTCTTTTGGTTTCCAGGGGTTTTCCAGACGTGTGGGGGCCGGCTGGATCGTGACATATGGTAAAATTAATTAAATTGTTGGCGCATCTTAATCCAGTGTGGGACCCTTTGTGGTTGTTGACTCGAGTATAAGCCATGTCCCTTTTAGGGGCTCATTTTTGGGGCTAAAAACTAGGCTTATATTCAAGTATATATGGTATACAGTATTCTAAGGATTCTCAACTGCGGCCCACAGAACTATTTCATGTGGCCACCTAGCAGCTCCCCCACACCAGGAAGTGCCATGGGGTGGAGGAAGGGCAAAATGGCCATCAAGCCCCCGAAGCTGTCTGAGGGAGCATGACCTGGGCCCTGGCTTAAAAAGATTGAGAACTCCTGTGTATTCTATTGATTTCAGCTGGGCTGCAAGTTTGAAGGCTGCTAAAAGACTTCCATGGCTATTTGGGCCTTAGGGCCATTGGATTTACTGTGTCTTTGTTTTGTACTAGACTCTGGGGGTACACAGAAAGAGCCTTCTCAAAGATTATGATATTTTTGAACCACAGCCAGGCGTACCCTGGTAACGGCTATCTTGTGTTGCTGGCTAATCTTTCTCACACTTTGTTGTTCAGTCGCACAGTCGATTCCGACCCTTTGCGACCCTATGGACCACTGTCCTCCAGGCACTTCTGTCCTCCACCATCTTCCTCAGCCCGCCCAGCTCTGTGCCCATTGCGTCCACAATACCATCCAGCCTTCTCATTTTTTGACTGCCCCCTTCTTCTTTTCCAAGCATCAAGGCCTTCTCAAGTGAATTCTCTCACATTAGATCAGGCAATAGGAACTACAAGAGGCTGCAATTGCTCAGTGGTTGACAAACTCGTCTTATTAGCTGGAAGGCTGAAAAGTCAGCAGTTCGAGACCCGGCTACTGCATGATGGATTGAGCACCAGTCTCCGTCCCGGCTCCTGCGAACCTGGCAGTTTGAAAGCAAGAAACTTCAGTGGGCGAAGCTCTTGGGGACACAAAAGGAGCCTCATCTGGGCATTCCCTGAGTGGAGTTTCTCCAGCAAAAAATCCTTTCAACCCAAATAATTTCTGACATGAAATTGTTAGTGTTATTTAACAGGAACTGCAGAATGAACTCCCCATAAGGTGCCTTCATTTAGGCTGTTTTATGTCTGGTCTAGACACAGAAGAAGAACTAGGCTCTGGAAACAGAATTGGTAGCATAATGCTTTATGCCTACAACCTTAGTGTACCCCTACTCAGCCTGGGAACAAGGTAAAGGAGTGGAGACGTGCCACCTTCTAAGATGGAGTTTGAAAGATGGATTTTGTTTTCTTTTTTACCACAATAAGGATCCATGGTAACTCTGAGGGCATTTGAGAAACAAAATGGCCGCCTCCATCTTGCATGCAGGGCAAAATGGCCATCCTGCCCTCAAAGCTGACTGAGAGAGCGTGACCCGGCCCCCAGCTTGAAAAGGTTGAACCCCTGAACTAGTTAGAAACAAAGGACAATGGATGAGGCACAGTTGAAGGGCAAGCCAGAAGTTAGGATCAAAGAAGAAACAAAATTATGGGAACACGCCAAAAACTCAAGAAGGCCCTGATGTTCTACAATGGTTTCAGTGAAGAAGAAGTCATCTTGTGCTCATTTCTTTCCAGAACCAACAATGGCCAACAAACTAGGATGGGATCTTTGCAAAGCCAGAATTGGTTGCAAATATGTCATGAAACAGGCCATCCACATCCTTCCAAAGCTTCAGTCACACAAACATCTCTGTGCCACCTTCCCAAGATAAATCAGTTCTTCATGATCACTAATAATCCCTGCCAAAAATCATTATTATTTTTAAATATCTCAGCAAGCCTTTTTCGTGCATTTCACAGTTTTTATTTAGCTGATTTGAAATCCATTTAATCCGTATTTCT
Organism: Furcifer pardalis; assembly: GCA_030440675.1. NCBI lineage: Eukaryota > Metazoa > Chordata > Lepidosauria > Squamata > Chamaeleonidae > Furcifer > Furcifer pardalis. Next base: position 108,104,573 of record CP126892.1, on the reverse strand, counting down.
TTGCTGCAAGCTTCTTGACATTTCCCTGAGATGTTTGTTGAGGAAGAGTCTCATTCGGAAGAACCCAAAATGTCAGGCCGCAATTGGCCCCCAGCAGCTCTCTGCCGAGAATAAACAGCGTTTGCTAATCTTCTGGCAAAAATCAGTTACACGGTGAACACAACACAACACTCTTTATTCAACGGGAAGGAGAAAGAGTAATTTAAATGACCTTGGGCATGCAGAATTGCCTCTTTGAACACATCTTGGGGGGAAATGGAAGATTGTGAAGAACGGCAAGCAATATCAAAAGCAAGAAGACAGAATGAAGTTGGAAGAAATAAGAGAAAATATGAAAAAATGTTATCTAAAGAGCGGTTACCCAAAGCAGAAATAATTTTTGCTGCTAATAGGATTGACTATGTGTACTATTTCTTTCAACTCAACATTTCTTTCCATAGAGCAGGAGTTTGTTTGTTTGTTTGTTTGTTTGTTTGTCACATTTCTACCATCTGTTAAAGCCAAGGGACAGGTCACGTTCCCTCAGACAGCTTCGGGGGCCAGACAGCCATTCTGCCCTTCCTCCACCACATGGCACTTCCTGAAGTGGTGACAGCAGTAGGGGCCACAAGAAATGGTGTTGCACCCCGCATCCAGCCCATGGGTCAGAGGCTGAGAATCCCTGTCATAGAGGAGTGCTGTTGAATCATAACAGATCTGGAAAATGTGTGGATACAGTCATAATAATGTTTTGCCACTAGGTGGCATTGAATGCAGCTTAACCACTCTTTCCAGAAAGAAAGCTTATCCTAAATATGTAAATTGAATCCTGCCATGGAGAGAGTAATGCTCCCAGAGTAATGAAAACTCAAAGCTCTTAGAAACCAGTAGAGTGTTTTCCTCCTGAATGTTTGTTGACTTTTGACTTCTTCCTCCAACTCAAAAGATTCCATCCACCCAACCACAACCAAGTGAACGTATGGGGCAAAGAGTGCCACTGACTAAAACTCACAATTGAAGAATTAAGCAAGGTCTCTTTAGTCCCTATAAAGCAGGGGTCCCCACCTCTTCAAACCAGGGGCTGGGTCACACTCTCTCAGTCAGCTTTGAGGACCAGATGGCCATTTTGCCCTACCTTCAAGAGGGGGGTGGCCATTTTGTCCAAACAGCTTCAAAGGGGGTGGCCATTTTGTTTCTAGAATGCCCTTGGAGGGGTGGGGGGCACAAGAAATGTCACTGTGGACCGGATTCAGCCCACATGCCTTAGGGTTGGGAACCCCTCCTATAAAGATACCATCCAGGGCAGAGCTTCAGTCACTTATGGACTACTTTAACCTTTCCGTGTATTTCATCCGACCTTTGCAGAAGAAACTTTCTTGCTTTTGCTGTCCTGGTTTTGCAGCTTCTCTCCAAAATGAATTTCTCCATCTCCACTTGGGACAGTTGACGGTCCTCTCTCCTTGCCTGAAATCTCAAAGGTTTTCCTATTCTTTCTTTGAGAACGCTGCCTAGAGCAAAGGCACCATGAAAAGACTTTTTCATGTGCCATGAAGCCCATATCCTCCTGGCCTGACCTCTCTCCCTGTTCCCCAAACTCAAAGGCTTCAGACTTTTGTAGATCCTGGAAGATCACAAACTCCACCACTGGTTATTTTCCCTTTCTTTGTGACCTTGCTACTAGTAGAGGAAACACTAATACAGGCATAGAGAGGAATGGAAAGAAACAGGCCAGTCAGCAGAATCACAAAAAAGACTACAGTAAGTCTGATTTATAGTTCTGTCACCATCAAGTTAGAAACTCACTTATTCAGCCCACATTTGATTCCCGGTTTGTCGAATTCTCAACTTCCATGTCAAATCTGAATGGATGGTTGCCTGCCTCTGCTGTTCGATAAAGTGATGTTTCGCTTTGCCCAGACAATTTTCTTTTTCTTCTCTCCAAAGCTGCCACACTTATATTTTTAGTGCACTTTTCTTCCATCATCTTCCTTGATCCATTTTCTCAAAGTACCTACATACCCTTCCCTGCAAGAAATGTACAGAATACTTTCTGAATTCTTCCTTCTCTACGGAGATATCCAGAAAATGTCTCCTAGTCTCATCAGAGCATTTGGCTTCTTAGGATTCAAAGGCAAAGGGTCCATATTATATATGTGTACTATAGGGATGTTATGATTTCAAAGCAGCATTTATGACACCCACACTAGGTGAAAGAATGGGGGCTTGAACTCTCTAACTAGGCAGTGTTGCCTTGCACTTGTCTATGATGTTAGTCTGGGACTAAAACTCACCAAAGCATCCTCCATCAGATCCTTTGGGCAAGGTGAAAGCGGAGGGCGCACGTCATGGTCCACCTAGCCCAGGAGTTCTCAACCGTTTTAAGCCAAGGGCCAAGTCATGCTCCCTCAGACAGCTTTGGAAGCCGGACAGCCATTTTGCCCTTCCTCCACCACATGGCACTTTGGGTGTGGTGGAGGCAGTTGGGGGACCACATGAAATGGTGTGTGGGCTGCATCCAACCCACAAGCCACAGGTTGAGAATCCCGGGCCTAGCCAACAGGTGATGTGATATCTAAATGGCTAAAAAAATGCATGCAGATAAACTTGATTTCTTAAGTTGATTTGCATGTGTGGAATGTCATCATGGAGACGTCTACCAATGCATGAACTCGCTGAATAATGACACCAAGGTATCCAAGGTAATTAAGGATTGAACTCAACTCAACGCTGAATCAAACTGAGGACAATTTACCAACCAACCATTTTATTCTCTCAATTGTCTAAGTTTCTGTTGTATTTCTTCTGGTATAGAGAAGCTAGGAGACAAAATGTGAGACATGAAGCTCTGACATTTTCAGCACAGATGAAATGAAACTTCTTGTCTCCAAAACATACCAAGACTTTTTGGGATCTCTACCTTACTGCATCTTCTTTGTTTCTTCCTTTTAGTGACACAGGACTAGCTGCCTTGGCGAAGTCCACAGGGAAGGGTGATGGTCTCCAGGTGGGTTAAATCCCACTTCAATCCTCTTGATGGAGGGCAGCAGCTTATCCATCCTGGTCCAGTGTCAATGAGGACTTTGTGTGCCAAAAGGACTCAGGACCAGGAAGTGATTCTTGGAACTGGATCAGTGGTGCTATGGATGTCATGCTGTGATGCAGAAAGCAGGTGAAAGGCCACAGGACAGTCCTTCATGGCTGATCACCATGAGGACCACCAATATTTGGAACTGAATATGACACAAGAAGAAGAAGAAGAAGAAGAAGAAGAAGAAGAAGAAGAAGAAGAAGAAGAAGAAGAAGAAGAAGAAGAAGAAGAAGAAGAAGAAGAAGAAGAAGAAGAAGAAGAAGAAGAAGAAGAAGAAGAGAAGAAGAAGAAGAAGAAGAAGAAGAAGAAGAAGAAGAAGAAGAAGAAGAAGAAGAAGAAAGAAGAAGAAGAAGAAGAAGAAGAAGAAGAAGAAGAAGAAGAAGAAGAAGAAGAAGAAGAAGAAGAAGAAGAAGAAGAAGAAGAGAAGAAGAAGAAGAAGAAGAAGAAGAAGAAGAAGAAGAAGAAAGAAGAAGAAGAAGAAGAAGAAGAAGAAGAAGAAGAAGAAGAAGAAGAAGAAGAAGAAGAAGAAAGAAGAAGAAGAAGAAGAAGAAGAAGAAGAAGAAGAAGAAGAAGAAGAAGAAGAAGGGCCTTTTTGCCAACACCAGTTTTTTCTATCTTGCCATGAAATGAGACACTAAGAATGGAAGGGAAATTCTTCAAAAGATCTGAGATACACAATTTTACATTTTCAACTCAATGGAAAAACCAGAACGAAGTAATCTCTCAAAATGTGAACTTCCCCAAATTATGTATTGCCAATCACCAATTTAAAATCTGTATAAACAACAAAATAATATTTAAAAGTATATACAAAAATTAATGGGAATGACATTAAATGTATTCTATTATAATCACTGCTTGTGGAAAATTGGTATATGAGGCATCACCAGGGACAAAAATACATTTATCAAGCAAAAGACTCAACAGGCTGGAATAAAGATGAAACAAGACAGGAAAGGACACAAAACTGACAGATCTGTCTATTTCTAATAGATGCACTAAAGCACTTTGTCACCCTTTGGGAGGAAAAGCTAAGATTTCTTTTTAAAACAACCTCTGTTGAAAAGTAAGATGTCTTGAGATGATAGAACAAATATACCTGTCCAGAAGAATAAAACAGGGGACTGGATAGGTCCTTCAGTTAGGCATCTGGTTCTTTCTTCTTCTTTCATTTCCAGATCAAGCCCTGGACTGTCCAAATGAGGCCACTTTCTTCACTTTGCCATTGTCCAAACCCACATCCTCATCGTTGCATGTCTCTGCAGTAATTGGCAGACCAGTAAATGAGCCCATGGATTCTGTGTCTCTCCACATTCACACTGTGTGTTGTTGTCTGCCAGCAGCCCCCACTTGAGCATGTTGGTCTTGCATTTAGGGACTCCAACCCTCAGCCTATTCAGGTCCTCCAAGTGACGTAGGGGAGGTTGAGTTCCTCAGCTATATCCTCCTTTAATGTTATTCCTTGTCCCGTGAGCTCCTTCCTCCATCTTCTAATTTGGTTTTGCTCTTGTGTACCCTCAAGAATGTTTGTTCTTGCCATAAAGCTCTTCCTGGATCTGAGCCGGCAGATTTGAGGCTCATCTCCATTCAGCAGGTGTGGAGGGTATCTGAAGCAGAACCAGAAGTTGGAAATTCAGCCCAGGGTGCCCCCAAACGATAGGAATGTTTAACTCCTCCTGAGTAGGTTCTACCTAGAAAAATTCAAGAAGGGTCATCGTACGCAGCATTGACCTGACTTCATGTAATATAGAAGAATATGCTCCTTTTCTTCATTTGGTGAAAAGATCTGCTATCCTGACATCAGAACCAGAATTAAGGAAATCAATTAAGCCATACAACATCTTTTAACAAGAGCTCTAATCCTAGTAGCTAGGGGCAAAGAATGCGGCTCTTCCTGGTGGGAGCCAGAGGAGTAGAAAGAGTGTAAGAAATCTTGCAGATGGTGTGGTGAAGAGGTTGAAGTGTAACCCAATACAGCATATAACTAAATGAGAGTGCTGGATTTGGGAATTAAAGTTCCATATGGCACCTGTTAGAAAGAGCTGCCAGAGAACATTTTCAAGTTTGTCAACCACCGCTTGTAATAAAAGTTTACCATCTAAAAGGAGGAGAGGAAATTGGCTGTAATAATCTTTTAAAAGGAGGTGGACAGTCAACCCAAAAGGATTCTGTTTTGAAGAAGTCAGTTGCCGGAGAGCTTAGCTTTGAACTGTGCTGTAAATCCATTTGTTCATGACAGCAGGGGGCAAATTGGATTGAAAGATGACAGGGAGCCATTCACAGATGAAAATAAGGGGAAACACAAAAGTGAGAGGACTTGACCTGGAAGGCATGTAGGTTCTTGAGAAGATGGTCTAACACCTGCTAACAATATTTCTGGGGAACTGTCACAGCCCAGAAACAAGAGGCTATGTGGATATTTTTCAAGATAGAAGGCAGTGTTATGCTTTACATCATGGTACAACTTTGAAAAAGGAACTACTGTTTGGAATTAGGACTCCCAGAAATCAGTAGCTAGAACAGTGGTGGTGAACCTTTTAGAGACTGAGTGCCAAAATAGAGGGAAGGGTAGAACTCTGTGCTGGGGAGAAGGAGGAAGTGCTCCCATTGGGTTGCTGGGCAGAGGGGCAGGGGGGAAAGCAATGGCATGTGTGCCAACAGAAAGGGCTGGGAGTGCCACTTCTGGCACACGTGCCATAGGTTCACCACCACTGAGCTAGAAGCAGCAGCTATGTAGGTAGGGCTACACACACACCCCATGCTAAAAAGAGTCTGGAAAAGCTACTTTTTCAAATATATCAGCCCAACTATTTTGCAAGGGACAGACGACCATTTTGTTTGAATCATTGGCTTTGATGGAAAGTTAATGCTAATTAACTTGTGAATCGTCCAGAATGTTCACTAAAATTCACAAATGGTTCCGCACTTGGAAGGAGGGAAAAGGTGAGAGTCGAGTTCAAAGTATGTTTGTGTGGGAGGAAATACTCTGCTCTTACTCTGAGCTTTGCCTCTTACCCCATTCTCCAGCCACCATTTCATTCACACCGATCCTCAGAAGTGCCATTTCCCCAAAGTCTAGAATCCCTTTGGCTTTAAGACCCATCGGCGAGGAAGAGAAACATTGGCCGATGTGATCATCTCAAATATTTCCACCGATAAAAAGTAATTACTTCCCGTCAACTGCGAAGTGTAACTTTCAACAGCCGAAGACTTGGCCAACCATGCTGTTATAATTGAAACAGAAGAGGGGGAAACTGTCAAGATGATTAATATAAATGCCTGCCAGAAGGACTCGAAAGGATTCAACCTGGTTTGGGGACAGATTTTGTCATAAGCGGAGTAATCACAAGGCTGCAAATGTTGGTTTTGAACTATGCCAATTGGGTTCTTTACTGCTGCTCTGCTAGTGGTTTTGTAAAATCACTTCATCTCTTTTATCCTGCAGACAGCCTTGTTGTACCAAGCATGTAAAGAGGCAGACTCTTCCTGTTTACCTAGAGTCATCCTACACAAATAGGAAATTAAAATATGAATAGAAAAAGAAAGATCCTCCTTCATAGAAATGCGACATTTGTTATGCAGTAGTAGAGATCTAACTCTCACTACAAAGATCTGAATAGTGAGATGTTACATTTGCCCAGTGTTTCTCTATGGAGTTGAAACCTGAACATTGACTAACTAAAGCATCTGAAAAGACAATCGAAGCTTTTGAAATGTGGCTCTACAGACGGCTGCTAAAGATATCATGGGTTGACCATGTCACTAATGTAGAAGTGTTGTGCCGGATGGATAAAGAACAAGAACTGTTTAAGACCATTAAGCAAAGGAAACTCCAATACCTTGGCCAATGCATGAGGAACAACATGAAGTACAGTATAGAATACTCCAACTTGCTCTGCAAAGGAAGATCCCTGGGAAGAGAGGCCCTGGACATAGACCAGGCGCTATCAACCTATGCCCGTTGGGCCTAATTGGGCCCATGTTGCCAAATAATATGGTCTCCAACCTTGCTCCAGCCGCTGCTGGAATTGGCCATGGTCTCATTTATGGTCATTGCAAATGCATTTACAGCAGCCGTAAATGAGCCCGCTGCCATTGTAAATGCATTTACAATGGCCGCAGATGTGTTTTATGGCAGTGTTTATGGCAAGGGGAACCACCAGTCCTGTCCTCTCTGAGGGGGCACGGTACAGAACATGGCTGAAAAAGGTTGAGAACCCATGACATAGATAGACTTCATGGCTGAAGAACCTGAGAGACTCATGTGGTGTTTCCTTAGATGAGTTAAGTACAGGAAGACTATTGCCCTGATGGTAGCCAATATCTGGAACAGACACAACATTTGAAGACGAGTCAACCTGTCAACCAAACTCACTCAGTCACTGACCCCCAATACCGTAAAAGTCACAAAATAGCCCCTTCAAGGGAGGTTGGTGTAAAATATGCCAGAGATCATTTCATAGCATATGATTATTATTATTTTTTAAAAAATACATATATAAATCTTAATTTCCAACAGTTGGAAAAGACGCTGGAGAATATCCAACGTTTCTTGGTTGTGATTGCTGTGGCTTATTAACTGCAGGCCAAGCGCCACAGGAGAGACGCGTACGATCGAACTTTTAAACACACGGCTGGTAATATCTCTCAAGAGTCTGGCGTGTTTTCATTTGAAGAGCCTTCTGAGCACCAAGGAATTGATGGAGGAATAATAGCTTGAGAAATCTTTCTTGCTTTATGCACAGCAAAGCAGAGCAAAAATTTTAAAACCATGGACGCCTATGAGAGAGAGACGCATTTCAGATGAATTCAAATGGGAAAACGATCAGCCGTTCACTAGACCTCCTTTTGTACGCAAAGTGAGGCATAAACTGAATCCACATAGATGCTGCATTGATTGTATTTCTCCACCTTCACAGAAAAATTGACCTAGATCCAAGCAATTCCATTTTACTTGGTATTTCTTTGATAGTTCTACTTTATTTCATAGTCTATTAAGTGACCTCCAGGAGCTTCAGCCAGAATCTAGCCCTGGTTGGAGATACTCTTTGGCATGTATCCATTTGGCAAGGTGAGTTAGCATTGTCTAGCCTTCTGATTTAATATTTAGAATCGGAGAGGAGAACAGAAAGCTTTTCTTTTTCATTATTAGCCATCGACTAAGGGACTGCAGTGGCTCAAGTGGCTAAGACACTCACTGGAAGGCGGCAGGTCAGCAGTTTGATACCCGAATACTGCAGGACGGAGTGAGCTCCCATCTCTGTCCCAGCTCCTGCCATCCTAGCAGTTCGAAAGCAAGAAATTGCAAGGAGATAAATAGGGACCACTTCGGTGGGGAGGTAAACAGCGCTCTGTGTGCTAGTCATGCTTGGCACATGACCACGGAAATGTTTGCAGAAGCAGACAGCGCTGGATCTTCTGCTATGAAACAGATATGAGCACTGAACCCTAGAGTCAGATATGACTGGCTTTCAAGCAAGGGTGACCCTTACCCTTACCCTTACCTTTACCTCGTTCATGTCCATGAAATGGATGGACTTGGAAGTATCTGTCCTTTCCTCAATCATTTCAGAGCTGCAGTAGCTCTTCAGCTAATTAATTGCATGGTATTTTGTCCCAAACAGAAATCAGACCTTTGCCGCATTTTATAGCTTCCTCAAAAATTAAAGGGGGTCACCCTTGCTCAAAAGCCAGTCATAGCTAACTCTAGGGTTCAGTGCTCATCTCTGTTTATAGTCAAATACCCAGCGGTGTCTGTGTCTGCAGACATTTCTGTGGACATGTGGCAGGCATGACTAGACACCGGAGTACACGGAATGCCGTTTACATTCCCACTGAAGTGGTACCCATTTATCCACTTGCAATTTCTTGCTTTCGAACTGCTAGGTTGGCAGGAGCTGGGACAGAGACGGGAGCTCACTCCGTTGTGTACAACTCAGGTCTCAAACTGCTGACCTGCCAACCTTCCAGTCATCAAGATCAGTGTCTTAACCACTAAGCCACTGCAGTGTGTCTGCTTCCTCAAAAATCAATGCAGGCCTTGCTTCCTTAAAAATCAAATCAAGCAAAAAATAATAATCTAGCGATTCCTTTTATTCCCCCCTCCTAGAAACCATTATTCAACTTGCAAAAGCAAGCTGGGGGGGGGGGATGCTTAATGGGGATGTGCAGACAGCTGTGATAGTAAGTGGAGATAAAGCAAAAAGCTTCCTCTCAATGGGACCCATCAATTTTGCAAATTCATCAGAATTTGTTTTAGTGGAGTCGTTGCATGTTTATTATATGTAGCAAATTGCAAGCCTGATAAGATATCCGCCGTCGAACATTGCTCTCTGCTCAGATAAACACATTAAAGGATAACCTTTCTCATCGGTCAGACAGTCATGTGATAAATACACCCTGCGTGTAGCTCTCTCTTGCCATAATTCAGCCATTGTGATGAGATTATTCGTCCCAAAGACCTGTGTGAACGTGTGAAGCTGCTCTATAATAAGATCGATTTTGGGAGGAGCTGCACCTTTGCAATCGACCGTCCTCATACCCAAAGCTCCTGGTTTGATTCCTGTTGCCTCCTCCTTGATATACATACAAGTAATGAAAGCTGGTCTCTTCTTGTTCTACGGCGGGTGTCGGTGGATCCGTTCCATATTTTGCTCTGAATTTTACAAGCACTGTCCAAAGTCCTGAAGCCCATCTCTAAGCCGGATTCAGTACCTTGGTTTGCCTCCTATAAAGTTTAGACCAGGGGTTCACAACCTAAGGCCAGATACGCCCCATGGTACCATTTCATGTGGCTCTTCCACCCCTCCAAGGGCATTCGGGAATCAAAATGGCCATCCCTTTGAAGCTGATGCGACAAAATGGCCACCCCATCATGCAGACAGAGCAAAATGGCCGCCCGGCCCTCGAAGCTGACTGAGAGAGCATTACCTGGCCTCCAGCATGAAAAGTTTGGGGACCCCTGGTTTAGACGTTACCCTGGCGTGGACTCACTGCCTCCATCAAATTGGAGTCATCCACTGCACAGGAAAATAACAAATAATTGGAAAATGTCAACTCATGAACCAGCAGCATTTTGCCTCTTTAATCTACATCATTACACTTAGGTAAAGGTCACCCTTGTTCGAAAGCCAGTCGTATCCGACTCTAGGATTCGGTGCTCATCTCCGTCTATAGCCCAAGAGCCAGCACAGTCTGCATCTGTAGACGTTCTTGTGGTCATGTTGCAGGCTAGGTGCCAGAGTGCACAGAATGCTGTTACCTTTCCTGCTAAATCGGTACCTATTTATCTACTTGCAATTTCTCACTTTTGAACTGCTAGGGTGGCGGAGCTGGGACAGAGACGGGAGCACTTGAACTGCTGACCTGCTGCCCTTCCTGTCGTCCAGTTCAGCATCTTAACCGCTCAGCCACTGCAGTCCCTTTCTTCTTCTCCAATAAGGACTAGCAATTGTCTTTTGGAATGAAAATCCAAAGTTAGTACTAGCAGGCCACAGTCTGTTCATTGAAGTTACACTGGCCTAAATAACTAACAGTATTCTGGCCGATGTAGGTGCGCCCTTGACCTTGTATACCCTTTGACTTATTTCTAGAAAGAACTGGCCCTCCTTTCTTAATAGAGTGGAGCAGCATCTTAGGCAAAAGATGTCCTAACAGAGCAACATACTTTTGGTAATTTAATTTTCTGCTGATCTAGTTTTCACATCGGGGAGGTGTCTTTCTTAGATCACCTGGCTCTTGTTTTAAAAAATATAAATCTTGATAGCCCTACTCAGGGGAGACGGCAAGCGTCAAAACTCCTTGGGACGGCCTTGCTTCGAGGCAAAATGTTTGATCCCTGGCTATCCCTTGATTTGTAAAGCTCCATGTAAGTAATTTCCCAAACATTGAAGACTAAAATGTGTGTAAATCCTATGAATGTCGACTCTTCCTCTAAATCTTAGTGCTCCATGAGCATCCTGAGAGAGATGTGTATGGAGAGAAATAGGTCTAACAGCTAAAGATAGCAAAGGTAGGGGCATGCTTTTCCCAAGTCAGTAGAGGGGTTAATTGGCCATAACACTAATTCATTAATGTATTCGCTACCTTAAAAGTCATGGGAACAATATAGGTTTCAGCAGATCTTCATTGAGTCTGGACGTCATTAACCTGGCTTGGCTCATATCAAAAGAGGGCTTCAACCTTCAAAAGTCCTTGGCCCACATTCTTAGGCAAAATACAAAGAGGTGGAAGACAAGCATGTTAGCTTTACCTGTCTAGGCAAAGAACAAGGTCACCCTTACTTGTAAGCCAGTCGTATCTGAACCTAAGAGGCCATGCTCATCTCCATTTGAAGTCAAAGAACCAGCGTTGTCTGCCTTTGCAGACATTTCCATAGTCGTGTGGGAGGCATGACTAGACACACATGGAATGCTGTCACCTTTCCAGCTGAAGCAGTACCTATTTATCTCCTTGCAATGTCTTGCTTTCAAACTTCTAGGTTGGCAGGAGCTGGAGGAGGTGACAGGAGCTCGTCCCATCGTGCAGTACTCGGGTCTCGAACTGCACATCTGCCCACCTTTCTGTCATCAAACTCAACTTCTTCACCACTAAGCAGCCGTGGGGTCTGCATTGTGTTGCATTGTGTTGTTATTTCCACATGTGATTTCTATCTTGCTCTAGTAGAGAAAGCTTTGAAGCAAGGACGAAGAATCTTGACATAATTTTTTAGTTCTGCGGTCTTTCAATATTGAGCATCCTTTAAGAAAATCACGGTGCAGGTGTAATAGAACAAATATTTACCCAGTGCTCTCTCTGACGTCAGATCATCTTCAAAAACGACCATCGAAAGATCATACCTTGATACTAATCAAGGCCTACAAGGACCACCTAGAATCCCAAGTGCCTACATTTATTCCAAAATCCCTCCCAGTTTGGTTCTCCTGTTCTTGACTTGCCTCAACAGTTTAAAACAGGGGTACCCAAACTTTTGGGGCCGTGGGACCATCATGTGGTTCAGGGGGCTGGGTTGGATCTGGCCCCCGATGCCAATTCATCCAGCCTGTAACGCCCTCGTTGCAATGAGGGTGTCTGCTTTTCAGGAGCAATGCGGGTGTCATAGGCTAGATGAATTGGCACCAGGTGCTAGATCTGGCCCCCAGGCCATAGTTTGGGCACCCTTGGTTTTAAATACTAGCAAAACTACCACAGGTCTTCCAATATGAGGCTGGGGGTCCAGGATAAGCTCCACAAGAAATGTAGCCCCAAACATTCTTGTTAATGGGCTGTGAAGACACCTCAGCTTCATGTGAGCCCACCAGAAATATTGGGATCATTACCAGAGAAACACAAATGAAGATGATGAGTGGCGTTTCTATAGCAACTGGGAGAAGAGGGGAAGGACTGAGCAATCTCACAGAAAGTGGAAGAGAGAGAAACCAGGAAAGAGGGATGCCTTTTAACTGTTGGTGGCCAGGAACTGGTTTCCAGAGCCATCTGCATGTAAACCTGTCACCCTCCCCTAGAGACTTCCCATTAGATCAAAGCATTTACTTAGTAGCACAATGCAGAGGCAAAAAGCTCTCCCTGAACATTATATACAGAATGTTGAGGCTCTATGGACAGCATTAAACCACCCAGTCTTAGACCAGACCAGTTCAGCTAGCTCAGGGATACCCAAACTTTTTGGCCTGTGAGCCCGTCACGTGGTTCAGGGGGCCAGTCACTATGGCCCAGGGGCTGGATCTGGCTCCTGACACCAATTCATCCATCCCACTCCTGGGAGCAACGAGGGCTTTGCAGTTCAAGACCAGAATGCTGCACGATGGAGCGAGCTCCCCACCATCTGTTCTAGCTCCTGCCAACCTAGCAGTTCGAAAGCAAGAAATTGCAAGTAGATAAATAGGTGCTGCTTTGGCGGGAAGGTAAACAGCATCCTGTGTGTTCAGGCATCTAGTCCTGCCTGCCACATGACCACAGAAACATCTGCAGACACAGACGGTGCTGGCTCTTTGGCTGTAAACGGAGAGGATTGGACACAACTGGCTTTCAAGCAAGAGAGACCTAGGCATCATCAAGGTCTGCAGAGGAGGCATGGTGGGGGATTCAGTTACTACTGTCAGCTTGAAAAGTTGCAGAAAATAGTGATGTAAGTTATCAACTTTATTGACTACAGCTATAATTCAGCTGTGATGCTCTAAATCGAGTGTTCTCAAGCTTTTTAAGCTGGAGGTGCCATTGGGTTACGCTCCCTCAGGCAGCTTCAGGAGCCAGGTGGCCATTTTGCTCTTCCTCCACCATATGGCACTTCCTGGTGTGGTGGAGGCAGCGGGGCCCCCACATGAAATGGCACTGTGGGCCACATTTGGCCCATGAGCTACAGGTTGAGAATAACTGCTCTAAATGGTACTGTGTGGAATCAACCCAGCCCTCCAATTACTTTTGAATATTTTTGCCAGCATTTATTAGGATAATGAAAGCCATTTATTTTGTAAATTTATAGTTTAATTTTTTAAAATTAATTTTGAACCTTAGGTTTTAATGTCCGAATTTGTAGGGGTATAGTGGGATTGTTTAGTTTGTTTTTGCACTCATGTGTGATCTTTTTCTTTTTGTAAGCCGCCTAGAGTCAGGTTTGCCTGATTGGGGCGGGATAATAAATCTAAATAAATAAATAAATAAATAAATAAATAAATAAAATGTAGCACATTAACCATCATGTGTCTCTTTAATACAGATGGAGGAGTGTTTTATTTAAAAAAAAAGCAAGGAAGACCTTTATCCATCTCTGGTCATTTCAATCTGAGTTCCATGTGATGAGATCAAGGTAGATTTGACTAAAGGGGGCGGGAGAGGGAGATCAACAAACAGAACCAAAGCAGGATGAGGGTTCTACGTCACGGTCTTTTGAAGTGGTTGGCCAGTCAAGAGGTGTGAGGAAGTCAGCAGAGATGAAGAAGGAGAGTCAGACGGAGGTTCTGACACTGCCCGCCTACGAATCTTTGATCCAGAAGTTTCTCTCTGGTGTGGAACTAATTATCTGAAGCAAGACTCAGATTTTGGTTCTGATCCAAAGATTGGGAATCTTTAATGAGCATCCCATCAGGTTCAGGCAGGCTGCGCCTCACACAAGCATCGTAACCTCAGGTACATCCAATCAGCAACAAGACCATTTTGTCATGGGGAGCGAATAATGGAGAGTGACACGGAGGAAAGACCGTGCTTTGGACTCTAGTTACAAAATCGAGGAAACCGTCCACTGTGTGATAGGGACACTTTTAACTGTTGGCTGACTTTTAAGTAAAGGTTTCCCTGCATTGAAAGCCAGTTGTATCTGACTCTAGGGTTCAGTGCTCATCTCTGTTTCAAAGCCAAAGAGCCAGCGCTGTCTGCTTCTGCAGACGTTTCTGTGGTCATGTGGCAGGCATGACTAGACATCGGAGTGCATGGAACACTGTTTACCTTCCCACCGAAGTGGTCCCTATTTATCCCCTTGCAATGTCTTGCTTTCAGACTGCTAGGTTGGCAGGAGTTGGGATAGAGACAGAAGCTCACTCCATCACACAGTACTCGGGAATCAAACTCTGACCTTCCAGTCGTTAAGCTCAGCGTCTTAACCACTGGAGCCACCGCAATACCTTCCCACCGAAGTTGTACCTATTTAAGGTTTCCCTTGCTTGAAAGCCAGTCGTATCCAACTCTAGGGGTCAGTGCTCATCTCTGTTTCTAAGCCGAAGAGCCAGCGCTGTCTGCTTCTGCAGACGTTTCCATGGTCATGTGGCAGGCATGACTAGACACCGGAGCGCATGGAATGCTGTTACCTTCCCACCAAAGTGGTCCCTATTTATCTACTTGCAATTTCTTGCTTTCGAACTGCTAGGCTGGCAGGGCAGCTGTACGGGCGTGATTTACTTCTGCTTCCAGGACTGATGAGGGTAGCACAGCATGGGCCAGATGAATTGCAGCAAACCCATTTGTGTGGATTCACAGGGTGCTTGGGCTTCTGGGAATTGAAGTCCAAGAACATCTGGAGTGCCAAGGTTCACCATCACGGTACTCGACTATGTTCTAAGGGACATGGAGTTCCCCCCGCGCCATGAAGCCTGTTTCATAAGTTTTTAAAAGTGAGTCATGTTTTCTCTGCAACACCATTTCTGCCTTTACACTCAGTAAAACAACAAATTAATTGATGCACCTGGATCAATGCCCTTGCCATGTTGCTAATCACAGATGTTAATTAGGCAATGCTGTTTTTGCATACATGGTTGATCAGAATTAAGCTGCTGGAATCCAGTGCCTTATCTAGTCTAAATGTGAATTGCTGGTTTCTAAAGATATCTCCATTTTTCCCCCTTACAGCTGGCATGCATATTTCATATCAACTGTTTGGATCTTCATGACAGATTTCTCCACATAATATCAAAACTGGCTGGATAGCTCAATGAGTTAAATAACTGGCTGCAGAACCAGAAGTTGCGAGTTCAATTCCCTGCTCTGTCTTATGGGAGAAGAAGGGAATGGCACGTTATTAGAAAACCCTGAAAAACATCATCATAAATCGTAATTGACTTAACATGATACAATTAGGTGAGATGTAAAAATCGTGTCCTTAACATCCTTAAAGAAGAACTGTTTTGATAAACATAGTTTTGCTTCTTCTAGATTAGTGATGTACTGCTGAAGAGTCTTCTTGAAGGTCATCTTTTTCTTCTGGGTCCAGGCCAGACTTTAAACCAGGGGTGCCCAAACTACAGCCTATGGGCCGGATCCGGACCCCAATGCCAATTGCTCTTGGCGCTCCTGGAAGTGGAAGTAAAATGTGCCTCTATGGGTGCATTTTACTTCTGCTTCCGGGAGTGATGAGGGCGTCATGGGCTGGATGGATTGGTGTCAGGGGCCATATCCGGCCCACAGGCCATAGTGACCGACTATGAACCACATGACCACATCTTGGCTTTGTCACTGGCCAAACTTAAATCCTTGTTCATACATTTTTCCAGTAGTAATCGACAGACTAGCAAATGAGCCAGATTCTGTACCTCTCCACAAAGGGCTACTACAAAGGCAAGAGGGAGTCTTTACTACTAATTTACTAGCTGGGGCACAACAGGGACATGTTAAGGCAGTGGTGGCGAACCTTGGCACACCAGCTGTTATTGGATTTCAACTCCCAGAAGCCCAAGTCTATGTGGATCCACACGAATGGGTTAACTGTGCGTATGTGTAGTAAACCCATTTGTGCAGATCCAGAGACTTGGGCTTCTGGGAATTGAACTCCAAGAACAGCTGGAGTGCCAAGGTTCACCATCACAGTGTTAAAGATTTGTGGAACTGGGAGACAAGATAATGTTTAAATGCAGAATGAAAATATCGGCTCTTATCTGTTGTTTACCTTCCACGCAGAAAAGAGAAAGGGTGAGTGTGTGGAGATGGGGTGCCTGTTTTCTTCACTGTTGCCCATCAGATCTGTTCAGAGTCTTTAGCAAATGACATTGGCACAATAATAGTAAAGGTAAAGGTTTCCCTTGCTCAAAAGCATCGTATCCGACTCTAGGGGTCAGTGCTCATCTCTGTTTCTAAGCCGAAGAGCCAGCGCTGTCTGCTTCTGCAGATGTTTCCATGGTCATGGGGCAGGCGTGACTAGACACCAGAGTGCATGGAATGCTGTTACCTTCCCACTGAAGTGGTCCCTATTTATCTACTTGCAATCGCTTGCTTTTGAACTGCTAGGTTGGCAGGAGCTGGGACAGAGACGGGACCTCATTCCGTCCTGCAGTACTCGGGAATCGAACTGTTGACCTTCCGCCTCCCAGTCATCGTCTTAGTGATTTGAGCCACTGCAGTCTCCTCACATTTTTGACACCGTGAAAACTAAGTAAGGTTTGAGCTTGCCTTTCTGAAGCCAGGCTGGTTCTTTTCCAGTAAGGCTTATCTTTCTATTTGCGTGAAGAGTCCCTCTTTAATCGTTTTATTTCAATCACCAGAAAACAAGTTTATCTTTAATCTTTTGGTTTCAATTGGCAGCAAATTGGAGCAGCTCTCTAACGAAATGTGTGGTTGCATTCCCAGGTGCATGCATGGTTGTGCAAACAGCACACACCTGGGGAATGCAATTGGTGCTTTCTTAATAAGGAGCACTGGTCCAGAGTACTGTATGTGATTTTTCTTCTGCAAGTGTAAATTTCCAGGAGGATTCAGCATATTGTGCAGAGTTGCTTTTAATGCAAACCCTGACCCAGGCAGAAAACGTGACCAAATTAGAGAGAACAAAAGTGATCTTGTCCACTCTAACTTGCCTCTTCTCCAGAATCTGACAACACTAACAACCAAACTCGCATTTGCCTTCATGCACTGCCAGGCTTGAATATTTTGTGAAAATAATGAACTAGATAGTCCATTTGCAAAGAAATATGATAAGAAAAAGAAAAAGCAGGCACCCAGTGGAGAGAATCATAATTTTTGACTCTAATGTGCATTGCAATGAAAACATTATTTCCTACTAAAGTGGGGGTGTATTTGGAAGCTTTTAAAATGAGAAATATTTCACGCATGACAGGACCCATTTGAAGAAGACTGTGTTAAAAAAAATACTGCCCTCCTTCGCTGTCTTTCTCCGTGGAAAGCAATAAGAGTCAATTTTTTAAAATATGATTTGCTATTAGGGACTAACCGTCAAATTGTCAATACGCCAAAGCATCTTTCTCCGCTTCCCCAGGCAAGGCAGTTTGGCGCAAGATGGATCAGCATGCACAATGCACCTGCCATTTACCCCCCAGCTGAAAGCCAGCTATCTAGTCATTTTGTCGCACTAGTAAAATGAGATGGAAAGAGGTGGATTCTTATATTTAATAATAGTATTACACTAGGGAACTTCCCTTCCATTCAGCTCCAGAGCTGGTAGAAACGGTTGTTGTGTCATATACATTTTCTAGGAACAGAAACATACTTGGGAGTAGTTAAGGATGGTTGTTTTCAGAAGTTGCGGAAGGCAATCCTTCAGTGGAAAACTGCCTCAGATGTCTGCACACACATAATGTTAAGATGCTGTGAAAACAGTTTATTTCAGGGATTATCAAACTGCGGCCTGTGGGCCGAATGCGGCCCATGGTACCATTTCATTTGGGGGGGGGGCACCTCCACCACACCAGGAAGTGCCATATGATGGAGGAAGGGCAAAATAGCTGTCTGGCCCCCAAAGCTGTCTGAGGGAGTGTGACCCAGCCCCTGGCTTGAAAAGCCCAATAGGAGCGCTTCCTCCCTCCCCCCAGCACAGAGTTCGCCTCTGTCCAGCAGCCCAATGGGAGCACTTCCTCCCTCTCCCAGCACAGAGTTCACCTCTGTCTAGCAGCCCAATGAGAGCTCTTCCTCCCTCCCCCCAGCACAGAGTTCACCTCTGTCCAGCAGCCCAATGGTAGCTCTTCCTCCCTTCCTCCAGCACAGAGTTCACCTCTGTCCAGCAGCCCAATGGGAGCTCTTCCTCCCTCCCCCCAGCACAGAGTTCACCTCTGTCCAGCAGCCCAATGGGAGCGCTTCCTCCCTCCCTCCAGCACAGAGTTCACTCTGCCCCTCTGTTTGGGCACTTCGTCTCTAAAAGGTTCACCATCGCTGCCCTAGATGAAAGTTTTGCCAGTAGCCAGTTTAGAAGATGGAGAAGCGATGTTTTAGCAGCTGCACCGATGTTTCAAAGACATGTGGAGTGACTCTTTTGGCAGGCATGGTGTGTTTGCCCCTTGCTGTTTCTAAATGCCATGATGAAACTGGGCTCTTTGAATGAAGTTGATTTGTAGCAAAAACCCTCCCCTACATTCCTGGTTGTGTTAAGCATGGATTGATACAGCCACATCCATGACATAGCCTTCACAGGTGGAAAGGAGCTGTAAAAGTAAAAACATTTCTACCTGTAATAAGATAAACCACTTTGCTGGTATTTCTATAACACAATATATTACTTAAAGACAAGTCAAATCTCTGTAGATTTTTTGCAATAAAAAAAAAATATATAAGAAAAATTGAATGAATTCAGGCAACGAATTCTTCCCTGAATATCCACACTGCCAGATTCAATAGGACACGGTTATTAAAAGATAACTGTTCTTATAAGCCCAGGCGCTCCTGTGACAAATAGCACAACTGTGAGCAAAATTAGTGTTTTAATATAAAAAGGGGCCCGGGGGACGGAAGCTCTCAAAGTCGGCCTGGCATTTTTCATTACTTCCCCCACGGAAAGAGGCAACTGTTAATTTGATCAAAGTCCCTTCCCCTCCTTAACCCTGACCTTTTGTACACGTTTATGAAAGGTTCCTTAAAAATGTCATCACCTGATCTATAAAATACGGCCCTCATCCTGGTTAAAAAAAAAATAGCTGAACACAGCTAGGCATCGATTTGCATCCAGTCCGTCTCAGGTATGGATTGTGCAGGTTGGAATCCACAGGGATGTTCCTCCTCAAAAGGACAATTGGAACAATCCAGGGATTGTAGAAAAGGTCATGAGAAGGACAAACACAGTCTGCTTCTTCCACAAACGCCTCTCCTTCATCTCACCCTTTTTGGTGAGAATAAGAAATTGGAACTCCCCCCCCCCCCGCCACCTCCAGGGTTTGCACAAGATTTCCTGCCACTCTTGAACCTTAGCAGTTCAAAAGTAAGAAATTGCAAGTAGATAAATAGGGACCACTTTGGTGGGAAGGTAAACAGTGTTCCCTGATCAGTAGGAGTGATGACTTGGGCTTCTGGGAATTAAAGTCCAACACCTGGAGTGCAAAAGTTCACCATCACTGCCTAGACTTTGAGATGTTGCAGTTAACACTTGTACATATCACTCCAATCGTCAACATACATCTGTAAGGAACCCATTATCTCACATTTTTATTGGCAGGTTTTTCTCATCTGTACCACCACAAATCTCTGTAGATCAGACCTGCTTTTGTGTTGTTCAGTCGCGCAGTCGATTCCGACCCTTTGCGATTACCCCATGGACCACTGTCCACCAGGCACTTCTGTCCTCCACCATCCTCCTCAACTCGCTCATCTTTGTGCCCATTGCATCCACAATACCATCCAGCCATCTCATTTTTGGCCGCCCCCTTCTTCTTTTGCCCTCCACCCTTCCCAGCATTAAAAAAATGTATGGTTTCAACATGTGTACTTTTCTTTTAGAAAAAAAAAATTAAGGATAAAGGTTGCCATTGCTCCAAAACCAGTCATATCCAACTCTAGGGTTCAGTGCTCATCTCTGTTTATAGCCAAAGAGCCAGCGCTGTCTGCTTCTGCAGACGTTTCCATGGACATGTGGCAGGCATGACTAGACACCGAAGAGCCAGCGCTGTCTGCTTCTGCAGACGTTTCCATGATCATGTGGCAGGCATGACTAGACACCGGAGTACATGGAACGCTGTTACCTTCCCACCGAAGTGGTCCCTATTTATCTACTTGCCATTTCTTGCTTTCAAACTGCTAGGTTGGCAGAAACTGGGATAGAGGTGGGAGCTCACTTTATCATGGAGTACTCAGGAATCGAACTCTGATGTGCTATTATCCATGAATGGATGCCTACACAAAAATGCATACAGTTTCAAGTAGGTGCATCAAAACATACATATTTTATTTAAAATGTACTCCCCAAATGTATATGGGTTTTCTCTGAAAAGGAAGCTACTCTAATCCAGAAAATGAATGGGTAAATTGCATTCCTATCATAAGGGTAAATTTCTCCCCTTTCTCTTCCAGATCAAAAAGCCCTGAAGGACCTTTATTGCCACATTTGGATGGGATGCAACAATTTCCATGCTACAAGCACTACAGATTCACCCATTCAAAAAAGCAATTTCCATCCTCCTCGCTTGTGTTCATCCCTCTGGAGGCCAAAAGACCTGCCAATTAACACTTTGAGAGATGAGTTCCTTCTTGACAGAACCTTGTGTAACACAAAACTCCTACACACTTGCAGTTGAGAGGAAAAACGGGGACAGGCCTGAAAACAAATGACTTCCAGGATATGTTCTAAATATTGCCAGGAGGATAAACCCCGTGTGTTATCATTTCATTTAAATACTTTGGCAGGTGAGCAGAAGCTAATAAAAGACCCCTTTTTTTGAAAAGAAGAACAAGACCAGAGAGATGGTTTTTAATCTGCAAAGATAACACTGAATCACTGGCTCTTTGGCTATAAACGAAGATGAGCACCGAACCCTAAAGTCAGATATGACTGGCTTTTGATATGACTGGCAGACCTTTACCTTAGTCTACCTCTCAGACTGCTTTTGGAGAGGGCAGAATCCTCTTCACGTTTATGATCAAGTAAAGTCAATTGTGTGCTTCCTTCTACCTGACTGTCTCTCCATCATATGTTGTTGTTCAGTCGCACAGTCGATTCCGACCCTTTGCAATGACCCCATGGACCACTGTCTGCCAGGCATTTCTGTCCTCCACCCTCCTCCACTCGCTCAGCTCTGTGCCCATTGTGTCCACAATACCATCCAGCCATCTCATTTTGGCCGCCCCCTTTCTCTTTTGCCCTCCACCTTTCCCAGCATCAAGGCTTTCTCGAGTGAATCCTCTCTTCTCATTTGATGTTCAAAGTACTTTAGCTTCATCTTTACTATTTAACCTTCTAGAGAGCAGTCAGGGTTGATTTCTTCTAAGATTGACCTATTTGTTCTCCTCGCTGTCCAGGGGACTCTCAAAACTCTCCTCCAACACCACGTCTCAAAGGCATCTATTCTTCTGCGCTCAGCTTTCCTAATGGTCCAGCTCTCACAACCACACATTGCCACCGGAAATACCATTATTTTGACTATACGAATTTTTGTTTGCAATGTGATGTCTCTACTTTTCACTATGTTCCCCAGGTTTCTCATCGCTTGCCTCCCAAGAATCAGTTGCCTTTTTATTTCATGGCTGTAATCACCATCTGCAGTGAGCTTTGATCCTAAGAAAGTAAAATCTGTCACTGCTTCTACTTCTTCCCCATCTATTTTCCAGGGACTGAGAGGGCCTGTTGCCATTATCTTGGTTTTCTTGATATTGA